>JAZDUH010000092.1:2020000-2620000 GCA_036419115.1 Scarus forsteni | reverse complement strand
GACTCCCACTCCTGTCCTGTTCCGGTTTGAATAAAACCAAACATGTTGAAAAAATGTTGCATTTTTATTTTGGGTCAAAGTGCAGTGCATATAAAAGGCCTTGACTTTAAGTTTTTTTTTTTTACTTTGTGCTGGAGCTCTCTTTTCGACCATGTTGTCTTGTTATGTGTGTCGCCGGCAGCCACTCTGAGTCGCTTTTCACTTCCTATGGTGACAGGAAGTCAAACCACTTTTGTAGTTTTGTTGTGTTGCTAGTGTTGCAAAAATGGACGCATCTGTTCATCTGGTTGTTTAACACAGCTGAAAATGATCATCGATTAATGTTGTTCCCACTCCTGCCCGCTCCCGTTGCTTTTTTTCCCATTCCATCCCAATCATGGGGATTAATAAAAAAATGACTCCCATCCCGTGGGATTCCCAGGGGAATCACATGACCCACAGGAATTCACAACAATGTCATCCCCTATTACCAAAGCCAAATCGTTCAAGAGTATAAAATAAAAATTCCCACTCCACCCTGTCAAAAGCCTTTTCAGCATCGGTAGAAGTAACAGTTCAGGAGTTTCTTGGTTTGGTATGTTGTAAATGATATCAAAGAGCACATTGAAAAGAGAAAATCTGTCTAGAACAGTCTGCTCTGCAGATATAATTTTGGGTAACACTTTTTCAAGGGGACAGGCGATAATTTTAGTGAGAATTTTCACATCTACATTCAGCAAAGAAATTGGGCAGTATGAACTGCAGCGATGAGGATCTTTATTCTTTAAGAGAAGAGAAATCTGAGCTTAATGTAGGGTGCAGGGCAAAAAGCCTGATTGGTAAGAATCATTGTGTATTTTAAGAAGGAAGGTAAAAGCTTGATGGAAAATCTCTTAAAAATTCCACAGGAAAACCTTCAGGTCCAGGACTCTTTCCATGCTGCATGGCTGTAAATGCATCATTCACCTCTTTGTCAGTGATTGTCTGTCCAGGGCCTGAGCTGTGTCAGGATCTACAGTAGGGATGGGAAAAGAGTCGAAAAATTGTTGTTACGACAGTGGGATTTTGTTCTGAGGTATACAGAGATGAGTACAAATTTTGAAAAGCATTATTAATTTCAAATGAATCATGACTAAGACGACAGCTAGTATTTATTTCATAAACTAGCTGAGAGGCAGACCTCTGTCTGAGCTGATGGGCTAAGAGTCTGCTTGGTTTTCCACTGGACTCATAAAAGATGTGCCTGGACCTAATCATCATCTCTTCTGCATCAAACTCAGACTTAAGGAGCAGCAGCTCTTTATAGAGACAAGGAGACTGAAAACAGGCATATTCATATTCATATTCAGTTTTTCCATGCGCGCGCAACTGGAAAGAAAGTTTTCAGTTCAGAGGTCAGCACAGTCACAAAAACATGTCTGGAGTGACACAGACTGTAATGGAGGAGTAGCGTGAGTGGACCATGATGAAATATTGGTGAAACTAATGAGTTTTTGGACGATTAATGCAGTTTTAGGAGCGGCGCTGTACATGCTCCATGTGCTACCATTATACGGATGTCCGCTGCTCGATTTTGGATCTAAATATCTCCTGAAGCACTGTTTGGATCAGGAAAGCCTTCTGGGTGAGTATATTGTTCTACTTCATTCTATAAACAATGTGAAAGCTGTAGAAACCAAACTTATCCTTTAAAGAAAGTTTGTCCCTGGGAAATTTGCACAATTGTACGTTGTTACTAAAACTATCCAGCATCTAATGAAGTGTGAAGGAATCATCTGGTGATCAGGTCGAGTCTGTGAGGAGCTGATGAAGGTGAGCTGAGAGCCAGGTGTGATTCAGGAGCTTCAGGTGGGGAAGCCACGCCCCCACAGAGGGAGTGGGAGGAGCAACAACAGCAGGAGCAGGAACAGGGCTGCACTACAGTCACTCAGAGAGGGTCGGCACAGGTGTTATTACTTCCTGCTACTATCACTGACTGAAAGTGTGACTTTGGATTGATTCAGTTTGTGTTTATAGAGCGTTAATAATTCACCTGAGCTGGGAGCTCTGATCAGAAGACCTGAATGCTGCAGGAGACTGAAGGAGGAAGACACGGAAAATGTGTCAGAATCAGAGATTATTCATCTTAAATGGGGAAATTCAGTTGTTTTAGTTGCTTTTATTCACACTATAGCAGAGGGAATAGATAGAGTTTAAGCTATAACGACTTCCTTATAGGAAGAAGAAAACAAAATGAGTAAATTAAGACTTTAAACAAGGCCAATGCATTTCTTAAATGTTTTTGTTCAAAATAGTTGTATAACAGCAGCAGTCTTATTTTGAACAGCCATACATTGTATGTAACTAAAGTGTAATCAATAAAGCTTAATCCTTTGAGCTAAATACAGAAGTCAACCCAGTTTCTGATAATTCTTCATGCCACAGCATTTATTAGATAGTAAAAATGTTTTCTTATTTTATTTCTATCTTGACAAATGCATAAAGGAGATGTTCACAGAGACTGTTATTGAAACTACAGCTTTATTTTCTTAAAGTTATTACTGTTTTGTTTGGGCAGATTTTGTCAGGTTGTCTTCATAAGACTGTTTCTGGATTTTAATCTGAGTGGTCTTCTGCATTAAGGTGATATCAGGGCCACATGTGGACTCCTATGGAACCCCAAAAGAGTCATAATGAAATAAATAAAAACAACATTGTGAAATAAATACCATTTTGATAAATAACAGACAGATATGAAATATGGCCATTAAATTGTAAAATAAGGCAATATTGTAATGAAATATATTTTTATTATTCTTTAATATTGAATTATTATAATTGAATAATAGGTAACGCTTCCTTTTACGGTACTAAAATTACCATGTATTTACATGATAATTACTAGGTAAGTACCATGTAATAAGGGGTAGTTACTGTAAAATTACCATGTAATTACAGGGTAACTATATAGGTAATTACCTTGTACTTTTAAAGTAATTACCTAGTCAATTCCAGGCAAATACCAAGTACCTACCTGGTAATAAGTATTAATTACTGGGTAATTATAATGTCATTATATACTAACTATTTTGTTAATTGCCAAGTACTTACTAGGTAATTGCCATGACATTTTTCTTGAGAAGTACCTGGTAACAGCCAGGTAATCAGAAGTAATTACTCAGTAATTATTAATTATTTATATGGTAACTATGTGATTAATTATTAGGTACTCACTAAGTAATTATATTATTTCCTAACAACCACATATAATAATTCGTAATTACTGGGTGTTCCTTAAAGTAATTACAAGGTAATTGCATAGTAATTAATAATGTACTTATGTCATGAGTACCAAGTAATTTTCTGACAACTACCAAGTAACTACAAGGTCAATAATAGCAATTACTGAGTAGTTACTAAGTAACACATGCTAAAAACCTTATTATTTACGCTGTAAATACTTAGTAAATATATTATTGATTATATTTATTAAACAAACATTATTGATTGTATTTATTTTGTAACTACACAGCAACTACCCTTTAATTGTACATGAACTACAGAGGAAGGCTATGTATTGTATTGGTAAATACACAGTAAGTACTACAAAATTTAGAAAGAAATTATGACACTACCAGTTACTTTCCTATTGGCTATCAGGTATAATTACCAAGAAATTATAAGTTTCTACTAGATATTTACCATGTAATTACTAGGACATGAAGAGTATTTACTACGTATTACTAGGTACTATTAGGTATTAACGCCATTTATTTCCATAGCAGTCAATAGATTTTTACTACTTACCTGGTAACTTCTTTGTATTTACCCAGTAACTACAACATTTACCTGGTAATTACAGTTGAACTGTACTGCAAAAGGAAGTGAGGTCTGTTTCCATGTTATTACCTGGTAATTACTTATTTGTTACCCAGGAACTACAAAAATACATACATGGAAATTACATAGTTATTAAAGTGTGACTGTACTGTAAAAGGAAGTGAGGTCTGTTTCCATGTTATTACCTGGTAATTACTTATTTGTTACCCAGGAACTACAAAAATACATACCTGGAAATCACATAGTTATTAAAGTGTGACTGTACTGTAAAAGGAAGTGAGGTCTGTTTCCATGTTATTACCTGGTAATTACTTATTTGTTACCCAGGAACTACAAAAATACCTACCTGGAAATCACATAGTTATTAAAGTGAGACTGTACTGTAAAAGGAAGTGAGGTCTGTTTCCATGTTATTACCTGGTAATTACTGATTTGTTACCCAGGAACTACAAAAATACATACATGGAAATTACATAGTTATTAAAGTGTGATTGTACTGTAAAAGGAAGTGAGGTCTGTTTCCATGTTATTACCTGGTAATTACTTATTTGTTACCAAGGAACTACAAAAATACCAACATGGAAATTACATAGTTATTAAAGTGAGACTGTACTGTAAAAGGAAGTGAGGTCTGTTTCCATGTTATTACCTGGTAATTACTTGTTCCTTACCCAGGAACTAAAAAAATACATTCATGGAAATTACATAGTTATTAAAGTGTGATTGTACTGTAAAAGGAAGTGAGGTCTGTTTCCATGCTATTACCTGGTAATTACTTATTTGTTACCAAGGAACTACAAAAATACATACATGGAAATTACATAGTTATTAAAGTGTGATTGTACTGTAAAAGGAAGTGAGGTCTGTTTCCATGTTATTACCTGGTAATTAGTCAGTATTTTGCCCTAAACTAGGAAACTATCACATCACGCAAGACACTTGGACCGAACATGCCGCAAAACCAACCAGTGACAATGATACAGTGTCAGAGTACACTGATACAGATACAGAGTCTAAGTCTCCCCCCTGAACAGCACACTGTATATGTCAGGAGATGAGAGTTCCCATCAAAAACCACCATTACCAACCATCAAATTACATGAAGATGAATGCATGATTTTTACACTTCCTCACTCAAAACACCTCGCTGTGACACATATACAAAAACAAGTGAGCTGCCAAAGATAAACGTTTTAATCCAATGGATTTAGAATTCTCATAAAACAATTTCAAAAACAGTGCAAATTTTGGTAACACTTTGTAAGTACACACTATTAAGCATTAATTAATATTCAATTCATCATTTATAAAGCATTTTTCTGACATGAATAATTAGTAATAACACATTTATACACGCAATTATAAATATTTTACTCATCATAAATAAGCATATCAGTAAAGGATTTTACTGAATTCATCATTTACAAAGCATTTTCTTGACATGATTATTTAGTAATAATTCCCTTATACACACAATTACAAATGCTTTAACCATCATTAATAAGCTTTAGAAAAACAATAATAATAATTGCAGCTTATCAGCATATTGTGACTGTGTAACATGAACAAGGATAAAAGGTGGCCAAATCAAAACTTGCCAACACCAACTGCCAACAACAGAAAATTACAGTACGCAAAATAAATTCAAGTTAACAATTTTGTATCCAAGTACACAAAATAAATCTTTTAGTTATATATATATATATATATATATATATATATATATATATATATATATATATATATATATATATATATATATAGAGAGAGAGAGAGAGAGAGAGAGAGAGAGATAGATAGATAGATAGATAGATAGATATAAAAGATGTTCTACTAGTATCAAAAAAAGTTCAGAAATATTTTGCTGTTATTTGGTGTTATTCTTAACCCTTTCACTGAGTAAAAATTCAAAAATGATAATTTAACCCCTAAGATAAATACACTTAATACCCCATAATATTATTATACAAATAAAAAATGTTGTGAAAATCAAAAGACAATCTTCAAGAGTGTCCAACTTCAACAATGAACTTTGATTCAACATTCAGCACTGTAGCCTACTTTTTTTTTTAGGGGAAGCAGTTTCCCGGGAACCTTTAAGGCTTTAACATTTTTTGCTATGTCTGTGTCCTCCTGAATTGAAGTGGCACACTGTGTGGCGAACACACTGAGTTTCACCTGACTGTTATAGTTTTCAAGGAGTTCCTTGTATTTACTGGGAGCAGCAATGAACAGCTCTGTGATTGGAGCGCTGACAACAACAGTGTTCTGGTTCACACCAACACTCTTGAAAGCAGCAGACATGGTCCTTCCTTGAATGAACAGCTGTAGAACTTCTTTGTGACGGGCCACCACCTGAGCAGGATTTTTGGCTGCAATTCAGAGGACAAAGAATTAGGGTTATCCAAAGTAAAAAAAAAAAATGGTGGCACTTATACAAATTTCTTGTCACTTTCAATAAAGAGGCAGTACTTTCAAGAAAATAGAGCCCCGAGACCCTTTTCAGCATTGTGATTAAACCCAGGTATTGGCCTTGCCAACAGAACACAGAGGACATCCAGGACAGAACTGTGTTCAGAGGACAGAACTCTCAAATATTCAGAGCAAGAAACCTAAAAACAAGTTGAATGGGGTAATTGTTTCCTAAATAACTGCTTTATTTTCATATAATCGAGATTTTTGTGAAGCATTAGAAGGTAATTTGAGTTACTATAGCATTTTCTACAGGTAGGGCTACTATGATTCATTGATCCTGAAAACCTACACCTTGCATTTGGAATCATACTGATATCATTGTTAGTTTGGCAGTTATTGAACAAAAACAGTCATTTGCTAATGGTAGTTATCTGGATCACCGCCAAATTATAACAACCTCCTTAGTGAAGGGAAACAATTTAGCTTCTTGGACAGCTCTGTTGCCATTTGGGCATATGAAATGCCAGTTCTTAGATTCATGCAATGCTATGATCTTAAACTATCCACAAAAGGTCTAAAGACAGTAACATCAGCACTTGTAGCTCACGGAATAAGTTGACAAAACTACAGAAATATTGGAAAACCAACATGTTTTGACAATTGCTGAGTAACATACAGAACAAGCACTTTCAGACGCAGCATTAATAAAATAAGGTGATCGTAGTTTGGGGAAAGATAAGTATGCTTAATGTGGCAGGGTTGCTTTTCATATTCAGGATTATTTCCCGGTAAAAATCATGCATGATCTCATGCTATATGAGATCGAGGTACTGTGGCTGCAGTTAAATTTACCTTGGATCAGGTTGGTTGCTGTAACAGACTGCTTGGTGTTTATCTTGACAAAATACTTATAATATTAGAGCGAGAATGTGAATTAAACAAAGTTATTTTTTGGTGACCTGAATATAGACTGGGGCTCAGCAGACTGCTCTGTAAAACTCAAACTCAGACCTGCAGATGCATGTGGGTTATCCCAGATTATTAACTAGATTAAGGTTAACAGCATGTGGCACTGTGAGTTCTACAAGAGTCCTACATTAGTTCTACATACATGCATCAGATTTTTATTAATGTAGCTGAATTATTCTCCAAAACGGTATCTATAACTGTAGGTTGTAATGATCCAATTTTGGTTGCTGCTAAATCAAATAAGAAGAAAAAACTATTTTGATATGTATTTAGTGAGCAAAGTAATGGAGTGGTTAAAAAAACCTCTTTACCTCTCTTAGGTGTCTTTGTTTCCATTTCTTTGACTTCTTGGCCTTTCTCTCTCTCCTTTCTTTTTTTCTTCTTCTTCTTGTCTTCTCTGATGAGGAGGTATCAAAGGAGGAGTCAGATGAAGCATGAGAGAATATTCACTTGAGCTATCACAAGGGGAAGATGAAGGCAAGTTGACTGCCTGGGTGGAACTGCTGCCCCCTTTTTAAGAGCTGTTAAAATAAATACAAACATCAGTCTAATGTGGCACAAAGAGGCATAAATATATATGTATATAAAGATAGATATATTGATATATAGATACTCAAGTGTCCAGAGATAAACTAACAAAGTAAGACCAAGGTGTACTTAAATGTGTGTTTATACTGTGTGTAGTAAATCTTACCTGCTGCCAACTGTTCTTTTAGATAGTCTCTTTCCTTGGTAAGCTCTTCAGCCTTCTGCTTTAGGACTTCTACCCTCAGCTAACACATCTCCAAATCCTGTGGTTGGGGCACAGGGGCAATGGAAACACCTTTAAAAACAAACAAAAAAACAAAAAAAACATTTTAAAATGTATTCAAAACATTCAGTACCAACAAAGGTTTTCATTCATCTCTATCTCAGCTAGTCTGTTTTATCTGTAACTGATCCAGTGGATCTCCTGTATTTTGTTAGATCATAATTTGAACATACACAACTTCTTTTTTCCCTTTGTCTAATACTCTTAGACTAAGGGATTTCGCCATATTTACAGATCAACACTTTAATTGTGAAAATAAATCTGGAAATCTCTGTGATAAATTAAAAAGCTTTACTATGCAGCAAATTTGTGAACATAGCAGCTTTTTGCATCATTTGGGAAGTAAATAACAGAGACACTGGTTTATAATAACATCTAAGGTGTTGATTCAGCAGTTAAAACTGAGATTTAATGTCTGCAGAGAAACCCTTTCACCACTGTGTTTGTACCAGCCATTCAGTGCAGGTGGAGACAAAACTGTTCTGGTATGATGCAGTCAACACACTATCAGGCCTACCTGTATGACTATTTTAGCCCAATTTGATGGCATTAATTAAAGAAAAAATAATACAATAATATTTCAGAACTTAATGGCATGTATCTATTTTTGATCACCATACATACATGTAAATACTTATATAGGTCTGCCTGAAGCACTCAGAGCATGTGGTTTATTTTATGTAAAGCCCTTGTACATTTATATTGCTGTAATTATCATAAAAGTAATTCATAAATATAGATACATATTTTTGTAATATTTCCTAAAAAAGACTTTGTTTTTATTGAACAAACTGAACCAGAGTATAGTGAGGTGATGCTCTATGGTCTAACACCAGTCAGCATGATTAATGTATGTCAGTTTAAAAAAAAAAAAAACGTAGGTACTTACCACTGGTGCCATCGACGGCCACAGACCCTCTTATATCCACACCAACAATCTTTTTAGCCCGCGTTCGCACAAATCTTCGTGTTTTGCCAGAGTTCGGCATGATATTGGCGACATTCAAGTTTCTTCCAGGGAAATGTGTGTGCTCCCGCCTGCGTTTACCTGCGACGACACGCTGATGACGCAGCAGAAGCATCCTGCCCCACGCTGATGACGTATTCAGAGCGGGATTGTAGTCCTTCAGTGAATCAGAGCGGTTCAGTCAAAATGAGCGGATTCACCCGATTAAAACAACTGATTAAGAAAGAAATATCAAAAAGAAATGCCCTGAAGCTAATAAAGTGGCTACAGAGGAGGAGACTGCTTCAAAGAAGAGTTAAATGCAGAATTTGCCATACGGACATGAAACTGAAGAGAAGTACGGACAGTGGAGACAGATATGCAGGTAAGACACAATGATAGATATAGGTAAATTAAACAAATGTGCAGTTATTTGTTGATTTATGTGCATGTTTGGGTCGGATTAATATGAGATGTAATGTTGCAGGATTAAATAATTACATGAAATTTGTTTAATGAGCAATTTAGCAATTGTATCAATGGAGATAAACAGTAATACATATATATATACATATATATATATATATATATATATATATATATATATATATATATATATATATATATATATATATATATATATATATATATGTATATGTATATGTATATGTATAGATAGATAGATAGATAGATAGATATAGATATATATATATATATATAGTTATATATAGGCTATATATATATATGTATACATACAGTATATGAAATTAGAATATTGCATAATTGTAATTAATCCTTAACTTCCTAATGTGAACAAACAGGTAGAAGACCAAAACTGTATCTTTAATTCATTAAACAAACGACCATATCAATGAATAGCCATTTCAAAAAGTAGCAACCTGAGAGGAGTAAATTACTTATTACCAAACATTTAGAACAGGTCACATTACCCCTACAAAAAGCAAAGTGTTCATGAAGGTCTACAGCTTTACTGTGTAATTTTATAATGATGAAATTGACACATTTAAATAAAAAGTCTAAGCAAATAATCCTTGTGACAAACTACAATCTAATTACACATTTTTTGTGTTGTGCTGATTATATTATCATTGTATGGTAACCTGATAATGCCATCTTGGTTATATTTATTGTTTATTATTGCTACCTAAACCTGTGTGCCAGTGTGTGTCCTAATTACAGTCTGTTCCTTTTCTTTTTAAAAGGACTGGTCGCCAAATACCACATAAAGGACAGGAAAAACAAATTTCAGTGAGGCACATGTCCATCTTCAGTCACTCAAACGTCTCTCTCAGTAACGATGCAGTTCATGTACAGGTGGGTAATAATAATAATAATAATAATAATAATAATAATCATAATAGTGTAAACATTAAAGCCATTTTCATTTTCAGCACAAAAGAAAAGTTTGTTAATTCAATTGTGAATTTAAATAAGTTTCAAGGAGAGTTGAGAAAGTTGTTGTACATAGAATGTGTAAATTTAGGTCTTTTATGTTTGTTTGTTTATGCCTCAGTCTGGGAGAGGAAGAATGACCGGTGGGTGGAAAAGAAAGAAGTGGGTCTCTGGGATGTTGGGTGTGAGGCATCATCAAGGACGAAGAAAACCCATCCTGCGCCTTGTGAAGAGACGATCTGGAAGACATCTGATGCCTTTAATTGTTCATCATGTGAGGCCTAGATCTTCAGTTATCAGTGACAAGTGGCATGCTTATCTGATGCTCTCTGGACTAGGATACAACCATCACACTGTTAACCACAGGAGGTGGTATGTAGATCCCTGCTGGTGCCCACACAAAGCATCTTAAGAGGGCCTGGATATCCTACAAAGAGCAGATCTGGAGGGGAAACCGCACTGACAGTTTGCTCTCTGACCACCTTCACTGATTGAATGGAATGAGTGGCTCGCAAAGAATCACCCTGATGGTGCTTTTGACAGACTAATTTATAACATTTCCAAAAAGTACATGTAATTTGCAGTCACTGTTACCAATGCAGGAACCTTCTTTTGAAGGTGGTAGTGAGGTAATCACTGCAGTTTGTTTTTGTAGTGTCTTTAAAATTACATTGCCAGGATTATTTCTCTGCTGTTGATTGTTTTGTCTGGCTGAATAATTTTGTCAGAGAAAGGGTTTAGAAAAACAGTGACAGTGAAATATCTTTGAACTTTTATATTTGATACTAGAAGAACAAATATAAATATTTGTGTGTGTGTGTGTCTGTATATATGTATAAACACACACACATCATATATATATATATAAATATATATAAATGAATATATATATATATATGTGTGTATATATGTATATATATATATATATATATATATATATATATATATATATATATATATATATATATATATAAAACTTAAAGATTTATTTTGTGTACTTAAATACAAAATTGTGTACTTGAATTTATTTTATGACTGTAATTTTCTGTGATGCAGTTGGTGTTGGCAAGTTTTGATTTGGCCACGCTTTTTACCCTTGTTCATGTTTTACAGTCACAATATGCTGATAAGCTGCAATTATTATTTTTTTCCAAAGCTTATTATTGATGGGTAAAGTATTTGTAATTGTGTGTACAAATGAATTATTACTAAACAATCATGTCAGAAAAATTTAGATTAGATTAGATTAGATTCAACTTTATTGTCATTGCACATGTCACAAGTGCAGGCAACGAAATGCAGATAGCATCTAACCAAGAAATGCAATAGCAGTATGTTATAAATATAGTATAAAAAGTGCAAAGATGAAATTATGTGTTAAATACTATAGATACAGGTATATACAGGTTGTTTCTAGGCTATGACTATGGTACAAGACATTGACTATCATACAGGCTATGATAATATAATTATGAACAGTAATGCTTTATAAATGATGAATTCAGTAAAATCCTTTACTGATATGCTTATTTATGATGAGTAAAATATTTATAATTGCATGTATAAATGTGTTATTACTAATTATTCATGTCAGAAAAATGCTTTATAAATGATGAATTGAATATTTATTAATGCTTAATAGTGTGTACTTACAAAGTGTTACCAAAATGTGCACTGTTTTTGAAATTGTTTTTTTAATGAGAATTTGAAATCCATTGGATTAAAACGTTTATCTTTGGCAGCTCACTTGTTTTTGTATATGTGTCACAGCGAGGTGTTTTGAGTGAGGAAGTGTAAAAATCATGCATTCATCTTCATGTAATTTGATGGTTGGTGATGGTGGTTTTTGATGGGAACTCTTATCTCCTGACATATACAGTGTGCTGTTCAGGGGGGAGACTTAGACTCTGTATCTGTATCAGTGTACTCTGACACTGTATCATTGTCACTGGTTGGTTTTGCGGCATGTTCGGTCCAAGTGACTTGCGTGATGTGATAGTTTCCTAGTTTAGGGCAAAATACTGACTAATTACCAGGTAATAACATGGAAACAGACCTCACTTCCTTTTACAGTACAATCACACTTTAATAACTATGTCATTTCCATGTATGTATTTTTGTAGTTCCTTGGTAACAAATAAGTAATTACCAGGTAATAGCATGGAAACAGACCTCACTTCCTTTTACAGTACAATCACACTTTAATAACTATGTAATTTCCATGTATGTATTTTTGTAGTTCCTTGGTAACAAATAAGTAATTACCAGGTAATAACATGGAAACAGACCTCACTTCCTTTTACAGTACAGTCTCACTTTAATAACTATGTAATTTCCATGTATGTATTTTTGTAGGTCCTGGGTAACAAATAAGTAATTACCAGGTAATAACATGGAAACAGACCTCACTTCCTTTTACAGTACAGTCACACTTTAATAACTATGTGATTTCCATGTATGTATTTTTGTAGTTCCTTGGTAACAAATAAGTAATTACCAGGTAATAACATGGAAACAGACCTCACTTCCTTTTACAGTACAGTCACACTTTAATAACTATGTAATTTCCATGTATGTATTTTTGTAGTTCCTTGGTAACAAATAAGTAATTACCAGGTAATAACATGGAAACAGACCTCACTTCCTTTTACAGTACAGTCACACTTTAATAACTATGTAATTTCCATGTATGTATTTTTGTAGTTCCTGGGTAACAAATAAGTAATTACCAGGTAATAACATGGAAACAGACCTCACTTTTTACAGTACAGTCACACTTTAATAACTATGTGATTTCCATGTATGTATTTTTGTAGTTCCTGGGTAACAAATCAGTAATTACCAGGTAATAACATGGAAACAGACCTCACTTCCTTTTACAGTACAGTCACACTTTAATAACTATGTAATTTCCATGTAGGTATTTTTGTAGTTCCTGGGTAACAAATCAGTAATTACCAGGTAATAACATGGAAACAGACCTCACTTCCTTTTACAGTACAGTTCAACTGTAATTACCAGGTAAATGTTGTAGTTACTGGGTAAATACAAAGAAGTTACCAGGTAAGTAATAAAAACCTATTGACTGCTATGGAAATACATGGCGTTAATACCTAATAGTACCTAGTAATACGTAGTAAATACTCTTCATGTCCTAGTAATTACATGGTAAATATCTAGTAGAAACTTATAATTTCTTGGTAATTACACCTGATAGCCAATAGGAAAGTAACTGGTAGTGTCATAATTTCTTTTTAAATTTTACAGTACTTACTGTGTATTTACCAATACAATACATAGCCTTCCTCTGTAGTTCATGTACAATTAAAGGGTAGTTGCTGTGTAGTTACAAAATAAATACAATCAATAATGTTTGTTTAATAAATATAATCAATAATATATTTACTAAGTATTTACAGCGTAAATAATAAGGTTTTTACCATGTGTTACTTAGTAATTACTCAGTAATTGCTATTATTGACCTTGTAGTTACTTGGTAGTTGTCAGAAAATTACTTGGTACTCATGAAATAAGTACATTATTAATTACTATGCAATTACCTTGTAATTACTTTAAGGAACACCCAGTAATTACGAATTATTATATGTGGTTGTTAGGAAATAATATAATTACTTAGTGAGTACCTAATAATTAATCACATAGTTACCATATAAATACTTAATAATTACTGAGTAATTACTTCTGATTACCTGGCTGTTACCAGGTACTTCTCAAGAAATGTCATGGCAATTACCTAGTAAGTACTTGGCAATTAACAAAATAGTTAGTATATAATGACATTATAATTACCCAGTAATTAATACTTACTACCAGGTAGGTACTTGGTATTTGCCTGGAATTGACTAGGTAATTACTTTAAAAGTACAAGGTAATTACCTATATAGTTACCCTGTAATTACATGGTAATTTTACAGTAACTACCCCTTATTACATGGTACTTACCTAGTAATTGTCATGTAAATACATGGTAATTCTAGTACCGTAAAAGGAAGCGTTACCGAATATTTCATAATGAATATTTTAAAATTTTCATTCTCCTTTAAATAATGACTTTTTACATAATTTCCAAGCTTTATGAAATAAAACAACGTTTTTAACAAAGCATTTTTTTATTTCATAATGCCATTTTCCACAATGGCCTTTTTATTTCATAATGCCATTTTCCACAATGGCCTTTTTAATTTCATAATGTATTTTTCCACAATGGCCTTTTTATTTCATAATGTCATTTTTCAGCAGAATGACTTGGTCTGTCAATCAAAGCACATAAGGCGGAGCCAGTTCAGTGATTGGCTGATCCTTTACACAGACACTGCAGCAGAACTTGCACTATCGATTCTAACGTGGAGATTATCACTAACGATGAGAAGCCTGAAAACATGAAAACACGAGTTCCTGACATGTTTGAGACAGAATGGCTGCAGGAGCGAGGTCAGTTTCAGAGTTTCTTCACTTCAGCCTGAGAGAGGACTGCTAACGCAGGTGACCACACTACAACCCAGTACATATGGGGCCCCGTGGAGTGTGGTCACCATGCTAGCATTTGTGAGCGTCGATGCTGGGCTGTAGTGCTGGGAGTAACTCTGTTACTTTTGCCAGTAACGGGTAATCTAATTAATTACTGTTTCAATAGTTACTACGCCATTTTAAGTAATTTGTTGTAATTAGTAGTTACTTTTCCAAAGGGACAGTAACTAATGCGTTAGTGTTTTGAAAAACTTTTGATGCTTGAACTGTGTGGCTCTGTCTCTCTGTGTCCTTCCTTGTTGCCTGGCCTGCTGCAGCAGCTCTGACATCATCATCAGAGTTCTCTGTGTTTTTGTCACAAGATTTTTAGATTTACTTACGACAGACAAACATTTAGCTTTAGGACATAATGTACACCCCACATGTATGTTCTTGCCCTTTACTTTTATATTTCCATCTTGAAAACGTCAGTTTTAACTCTACAGTGCTCCAGACTCACCATTGCTGCATATAGCCACGTTGCCAGGTTTAGCGATTGAAATAAGCATTTTTAAAGAGAGAACCCTTCTCCCTTAATTTATGTATTCAACATTTGTTTGTTTGGAGGTGGAGCAACTCTATCTTTAAACAGAAGTGAATTGATGGACTACTGCTATTAGTGCCTCCGTTATTGTCCAACCTTATTTGTGTTACCAAAAAGACATGTCAGGCTTTTATCTAAGTTTTATGTTAATTATCTACAGCTTTAGTGCGGTGAAAACAGTAATGGCTAGATTGGAAATAAATAATTTCTGGCTACATTGATGTCTTTTAAGTGGAAAAACAATTTTTACAGTAAAATTTTAATTTGTTATTAAAGTTGGATAAAATCATTTTTAATCTACTAATTTTGTCTGAACTGGGTTTATATTGATGGTAGATCATACACCAGATTTCTCCTGCAACTGCACTATTGGAACAAGCCCAAAAAACTGCAACCCACAACTCCTAATATATGCATGCAAGTTAAAAAAATAAGAAGCCGATAGTCACTTATAGTAAGCGGACCTGGCAACTCAGGCATCTTGTTCTCTCGTGTGTTTGCGCGAGCCAGCTCCTGCCCTGTGGGCTGAGTGGATAACAGCAGCAGATGGGTGCTAAGTAACGTGCAACATTTCACAGTGATGGCGTAGTAACTATTGAAACAGTAATTAGTTAGATTACCCGTTACTGGCAAAAGTAACAGTTACTCCCAGCACTACAGCCCAACATCGACGCTCACAAATGCTAACGCAGGTGACCACACTCCACGGGGCCCCATATGTACTGGGTTGTAGTGTGGTCACCTGCGTTAGCAGTCCTCTCTCAGGCTGAAGTGAAGAAACTCTGAAACTGACCTCGCTCCTGCAGCCATTCTGTCTCAAACATGTCAGGAACTCGTGTTTTCATGTTTTCAGGCTTCTCATCATTAGTGATAATCTCCACGTTAGAATCGATAGTGCAAGTTCTGCTGCAGTGTCTGTGTAAAGGATCAGCCAATCACTGAACTGGCTCCGCCTTATGTGCTTTGATTGACAGGCCAAGTCATTCTGCTGAAAAATGACATTATGAAATAAAAAGGCCATTGTGGAAAAAGACATTATGAAATAAAAAGGCCATTGTGGAAAATGGCATTATGAAATAAAAAATTACTTTGTTAAAAACGTTGTTTTATTTCATAAAGCTTGGAAATTATGTAAAAAGTCATTATTTAAAGAAGAATGAAAATTTTAAAATATTCATTATGAAATATTCAATTATAATAATTCAATATTAAAGAATAATAAAATATATTTCATTACAATATTGCCTTATTTTACAATTTAATGGACATATTTCAAATCTGTCTGTTATTTATCAAAATGGTATTTATTTCACAATGTTGTTTTTATTTATTTCATTATGACTCTTTTGGGGTTCCATAGACTCCAGCTGCCCAGTCCAGGTCTTGTTAGGACCATAGACCAGTGGCTCTGAATGTTGTGGTGGGGCTCAACGGTTTTCCTTCAGTCTAGTTTGGGTGAGCCGTCAAACAGAAGTTTTTATTGTAACTATGCAGCAAATGATCAGCACCTATGCTGTATTAATTTCCATTACTGTAAAATTCTAAGAAACTCTGAAAGAGGATTGGAGGGAGTTATTGGCCTTTATGTTGCTCTAATGTTTTAGTTTACCTGATTCATTTTTGACATATCTTTTTATTGACTTTGTTTTAAACCGGAATGAAAGAGAAACAAATATTAAAATAATAACTGAACAATAACACTGCCAGACTGGTCCACATAAAAGGAGACAAACTGTGACACTAACAATGAGATGAGAGGAAGCACTCCACTTCTAATTTATATTATAGATTTATCCAAAATCAAATATCAGTCCTGTGCTCATAGCCCACTCCAAAGGTAAGACAGTTCTCAGTGTAGTTAGGTATACAAGTCCAGATTATAGGTCACTCCCTGGAGTTCCAGTGGCTCCTCTTGTGCAGAAAAAGATGTGTCCTTCCACATCATGATGTCTTTGCTTGTGACTGGATCACATCCATGTTTGTCCTTGGAGACGGGATCTTCCAGCAGAGACATGGACTGAAATCAACAGCTAAGAACCAACTTGAAGATACAAAAGGAGTGGGACAAACTTATAAAACCCACCCAATAGAAGAATTACTAATGCTAATATAAAAGGAGGAGGGTTATAATAAAATACTTGATAAATTGTAAAACATATTTTTATCTATGAACACAAACAGCTCACTGAGGGAGAAGCAGAGATGGGAAGTGGAAACAAACATGGTTATAGATAAGACAGCTGGGAAGAGGTCTGCACAGAGGCACAAACAAACTCAAACATGTGGAGGGAGATTAAATGGAAAATTGTTTCTAGATTTTTTAGAACTCCTGAAATAACATCCAGAATGTTCCAGGAACATCCCAGCTCCTGTTGGAGGAACTGTGGAGCCAATGAGGCTCAAACCCATATTTTCTGTTCATGTTTAAACTGAGCTTGTTCTGGAGAGAAGCATTTGATGCACTGAAAGAGGTCTTCTAAAAATATAACAGACTCCTTGGTGGTGATACTTGTTGGCCTGAATGACCAAAAAGTTCTTGTTTAATATCTTATTCACAGCGGCCCTGAAGAGCATCACCATACGCTGGGTGAAACCAGATCCTCTCACTTACAACATCTGGATCCAGAAAGTTTGGGACATTTATCACATGAACACATTACATATTTATTAAGACTCCAAAGAGAGACTTTTATAACAAGACAGAGACCTGTAATGGTTTTACTAATACACCAGAGTGATGTTTAATCTGCAGCAGTATTTCCTGGAGTTGACTTTGCAGCTGTACTTTGACACGTGACGTCTTTGAGTGGATTAGAGTTTATTACTTTATTATTACTGCTTTTGTTTATGACTGTATCTTTGTCTCCACCTTTATGAACACTTACTTATGTACTTCTTTGTCCATGTATTCTGTGTATATGTTTATTCTTTGGAGTGCACATTTTGGTTTATATTTTGCTTTTAGAATTTATTTCTGCTGCCTTAATGTCCAAATGTAAGTATAAAGATGGGAAAACAACAAAAATATTAGTTTTCATAATGTATTGTTGCTGATGACAAAAATGAATAAAAATTAAGTTCCAAACCAAAAGAAAAAAAAAAGATCTAGAGTGAATCCAGTCCCAGCCATTCTGTACGTTTCTGCTCGCCAAGCAAGTGTGAATCCACTCCGAGGTTTCCTGAACACCTGTGTCACCAAGCTGAGAGTGAATCCTGTTCCCCACTCTGAACTGTCTTCATGGTAATCTGAAAATAAAGTCTGTTCACTGTTTGCACCAATACTACTTTGCTTCTGGGTCCTTCCTGCAACCGTGACATATAAGTTCAGATAAAAATCATACAGTAACATGATGTTTCTTTCTTGAATAAGGATAAATCAGAGCAGGTAAACCATCAGCTCTTTAAAACTGAAGTCAGTGTCAACAACATAGAAATCACAGTATTAAAACATGTTTTAAAGAAAAGAATAAATGCTCTTTCACAAAGTCTGTATAGAATTCACCCCACATGTCTGCACACTGAAATAAATGCAGGACAGATCCAAACACAGCACGTGAACAGACAGATGAAGCCTCTCTGCAGGCCAGTATACAGCACAAACAACACAAACAGACAAGTTCATTTAGATTAAACACATTTGTCTGCTATTGCAGGACATTTAAAACAGAATTTCACAGCATACATGCTAACTAAAATAATTTAAGTTATATTGGTCTCTGATAAGCCGGCCTCTGCAGTCACGTGTGAAGATGGCAGTGCTGTCCCAGTCTGTGAGCCCTAATGTTGTGGCACAGGGTGCACAGCCAATTTGGCAATTGGCTAGACCGGCTGCTCTGAGATGGGTGTGACAGCGCACAAGCGGGATGTGACGACAGATTCAGGTTGGTGCAGTGACAATTACGTGCCGCAAAATGCAAAAAACTAAGAAAAAAGTGAGAAAATAAATGTATGTCACTCCGTGTCTTAAAGATTTACCTGTTCTTGTCCATATTTCTCTCTTTTGGTCTTTATTCTTAACATGATCTAAAATGATGGAGTACATTATTGAGGAGACACCAGGAGAGGATATATCACCAAAGGTTCTGTCATTTGGTGATGACAGACCAGGAATGCAGGTGGATCACAAGCATGATGAATGGATTATCCTGCTGCTGTGTTTAAATGGAACTGTCTCTTCATGTTGTTCTCCGATTCATGACACAGGAACAGATTTCATCTGTCCCACAAGATCATCCACATGGTGAAACACATTTTGTTCTCTGATGTGCCCCGATAGCCCCTCCGCTCTCTCAGCTTCTCTGACCGTCTCCACTACCACGTCTTTTCTAGCACACTGTGGCTGCGGTGGTGGGGACCAGTCAGACCAATCAGTCACTGCACCTTACCTGCAGTGCATTTAAAAGAAAGGAGTGGCGTTCATTTGATTGGTGAAGGTTACACTCCATGACAATATCAAAAAGTCATGTTCACTGCTGCACTGCTGGCTTCACATGGTCACATTTAATGGGACTGAAGACATGCAGGCCTACAGTTGGTCTCTGATGGAGGACTCTCTGGATCAGCATCTCCTGGTGTTGGAGGCTCCAAGAGTGTGATGGTGCTGCCAGAGACTGCAAGACAGACCAAAGTCAGATAGTCCTAATTGATTCGCCATGAATGGCTGGTTATGTCCATGTGGAGATGGAAATTGTATGACGAGGCTGTCTCCTTCAGAGGGACGTTTGTATCTGACCCTCAGGATCCCCTCCATCACAGGCCTGCCTTCATTTAGCTGTCAGCTGACGGTGACCCACTAACCATGCCAAGCAAATGGGTTGTTGTTTTAGTTTTTGCTCAAACAGTCCAGACAATGTGTGAGCAGGCACCTCCTGGATACAGTGTAGACTTCCTAAGTATTTTCAGGACACTTACCATTTAAAGGATGTTATGTTTAATCCTGACCTGCAGCCATGTCTGCTTTGACCCAGTCATGTTTAATCTGCACACACCCTTGTGTTTTGTGCAATAAAACAAAGATTGTGTTATCTTTGTAGGTTCAGTATAATTCAGGTCATCAAACTGGGTATCCATCTTTAAGAGGTTGTTAGTGGTAATGATTGATGGATTGAAGACTTTATTAAAGGCTGAATAAAGACAGGAGCTACAGACCAACTGCACAGAAGACGACTGTGAGAATGGAGATGACAGTGTGTTTCCTGCTGCTGCTCCTCTGCTCTCCCTCCACGGCTCAGCTTCAGAGCCACACTGACAACCACATCACTGCTCCTGGAGAGCAAGCTGAGGGAGAAACAGCTGATGCTTCAAACCAGGAACAGACGCGTCTACAAGACATCAATGCTATTCTGAGAGAGCTGAGTGCCTCTGTGGTTGAACAGAAGGTGGAGATGAGACACTTACAGAGAGAGAATGAAGGTACAGTGGAGTCATCCTGCACCTGCTCACAGGAAAAGATCATGGTGCCAAGTAAAAACTAACAAAAGATTGTTTAATTCTGTTTTGCAGAACAAGAAGCCAAACTGGAGTCACAGAGAGCAGAGGTGGAGAGGCAGAAGGTGGAGATGGAGAGGCAGAAGGTGGAGGTGGAGAGGCAGAAGGTGGAGGTGGAGTTGCAGAAACAAAAAAATGAAGGTACAATTTCTATATCTGATTCATTAGTAAGTAATATTTAAGCTTTTCTGCAAATGTTTTTTACATAAAATATTCATAATATTTTAAAGAAGCACCATTATCACATGGCATCATTTAACAGAGAGAATGAAGGTACAGTGGAGTCATGCTGCAGCTGCTTACATGCAGCTTGTGGTGGGATAATATGACAGCAAAGTAAAGTTCATGTATTTTTTTATTTTAGCTCAAGAAGCCAAACTGAGAGAACTGGAGTCACAGAGAGCAGAGGTGGAGTCACAGAGAGCAGAGTTGGAGAGGCAGAAGGTGGAGGTGGAGAAACTAAAGCAAAACCTTAAAGGTATTTCATGAGCAAAGTCAGGAATCTATGACTTGTGACACAGCATGCCCCCATAAGCTAAAAAAAACATTTTTTAGCTCAGTCTATTGGACTGGATCTGAGTTTCCTCTTCGGAAGATTCATCAGATGAGTCTTCATGAGAGGAGTCTTAATGCAGGAAAGCTGGATTTCCAGACACACCACCTCCAGCTTGATCCTGTGGCAGATATTCTGGGTCATCATCATCTGAAATTTCAGACTCTGAATCAGAAAAAATTGCCTCCTCTTCCTCATTTGGTTCCTGCTGCAGCATTGCTATAACCATCTCAGTGGTAAATCTGTGAACAGCCATATCCTGGAAGAAAATCAAGAGCATAATATTTTCTGATGTACATCAATACACATACACATACACATACATTTATTTTGTTGGCTAAGTAGCTTTATTAACTACCTATTTAACTACTTTGCTAAGTAGCTAACCCCCCACAAAAAGAAAAAAAATCCTAGGCTGTGTCTGAAATGGCATACTAACGTACTACTCATACTAAGTGTGATGGCAAAATGAGTAGTGGGTTCACATTAAATAGTATGAAAAGATTGAGTGTGCGAGAAATACCTGGATGTATACTATATCAGAAAAAATGTTAAGTATGCGAGGTGGGCATACTACTCACACTCAAACGCCCCATAATGCATTGTGAGCCCCATAATGCATTGTGCCATGCAAGACCGACCGACATTCAGCTAATAATCGGCCACTAGCAAACTTCCCATTTTCAAAATAAACGCATCTTTTACAGTGGCGGTTCTAGACCAGTTTCACAGGGGGGGCCAGGCTGGGGCCAAAGGTGTTGTCAGAGGGACACATTCAACCCCGACAAAAGAGACTGAGAAGTGTTCACCATTTAAAACATTTGGTCTAAACTAATAAAGTAACACAAAATACTAGGAAAAGTATTTCAGTTGCAGGAAAGTTCATTGTATATTTGTTACATTTTTTCAGCAATTTGTCCAAAGAAATTGTTAAAATAAACAAAATAAAACATTGTTTTCGTCTTCATCAACAAGATAGTGTTCAAGCCTTGAACACATTTATTTCAGAACAAAATTTAAAAACAGCAATGGTAACTGTTTCAGTAGCAATGTGGAGAATAAAAACAATGAGAGTATCCACCATAACATTTATAAGGCTAATCTAATGGGTCTCAGCACTCCAGTCTATTTTCCTGTAAAGGACTGGTACCAGGCTGTCTTATCAAGCTCCCTGCAGACACTCCCAGCTTTGCATTGATGGGTCTTCTTTACATTTGCTGATATCTGTGGAGAAAGACAAACTGAATTAAAGTACAAAAAAACATATATACTACAGGGACACACACATGCATGCAAGACAAAAATAAACTTGTGATACAAAGTCACAGTTATCACTACTTCATTTTTAAATCAATAATCTATAAAAGAACACCAAACTAAAAGTAATAACAGCCGACATAAATGAGTTTATGATTTCTGGACAGAAAAATCTCACTAGAGAAATCTGAAACACTGTCATATTTAACTTGTACAGTCACCAAACGCAGTTACACTATTGAAAACATTTATTTATGTTTACAATGGGGATTTTTGGTGGGTGAACTTTATGTAAGGGGGAAAGGATGAGTGGTGCAGTCTGGTTTATTCTAGTGAGTATACTCTGACATACTCTGATAGGTGTTTGTCCTCTTAGGGCCTCCATACACTGAAGACATGTTTGCCACATTTTTACCCGATTTATACACCGTCCACTGAAAACAGCTCTGAGACCCACTTATGGGCCTCCACCCACAGGTTAAGAACCACTGCAGTAGAAGATGGTATTTGAAGCTTAATACTTTACAGATTGTTCTTATATCATGGAGGATAAGTGATGCAGGAAGCCTCTGGGTGAATTTATCATTTAGAAAACAGTGTTGAGTCAAAACATCAGCTCTGAACTGGACTGATGAACAATATTGAGTTTAGATTCATTAACAGGCCGACTCGTCATTTTTAAATAATTTCCATTAAGTTAAACAGAGCACATGAGCTATGAAGACACAGTTTGAATCATAGAAACACACTGAGTGACTGACGGTCCCTCACTGTCCCTGCATCTTTACGCTCACCTGCACACAGAGGAGCGCGCACAGACGCTGAGAGAGAGTTCAACTCACACAACCACGCTATACTAATCTCTGCGCATTTTGTTGTGGTTACAAGATATTACAGAGTGTTTTCTAGTGGGCACCACGTATGCTACACCCCTGCGTCCACCATGGGATTTGTGCCAATAAATTCAGCGTGAGAAATCGGAGGTGTGGCTCGAGAGCGTGTGAGTGTATCACAGCCGGTGCGTAAAACTTGGCAGACCACATCAGCCTCTGTCCTTTCATCAACCTCCTATTAACTCAAGTTAGTCAACAACATTTCCTGGTCTTACCATGTAAAAATTACACAAACAACAGAGCTTTACTCACCTTAATTCTCTGTGGTAATTCTTCTTGTATCACTGTGATGAATCTGTCCGCATATTCTCTTTCTCCTGAGAGGTTCTGGCAGTGTAGCACTCTAAGGGGTCTGACTGGAACCCAGAGCCGCATCATTTGTTCAGCTTATCACATCAGCAGGACACCTCAGCGTTTAATGATTGTAGCCTATATGCTTGGTGTGGAGGGGGGGCCACAAGGGGGTCCAGGCTCAGTTTTACAGGGGCACTGGCCCCTGTTGGCCCCTCCCTAGAACCGCCACTGATCTTTTATTATCTCCTATTAGGTCTTTAACGCTTTTGTAAATGGGCTCTTGTTTGGAGCCGACCGGAAGTTTCTTCGATAGCATAACAGCGTGCATAGCGGAATGTCCAAAATGCAGAAATGAAATTTGTATCCGTGCGTTTTATGGCTCAAAACACCACATTTTGGTATTCTACGTGGTGACTTTCTCTCCTAAAATGCTCTCTGAACTTTCAAATGTGGTGAATCAACAGAGATATTTGATAGCCTGGTGTGCTTCTGATTTTTGTTGTCAGAGGTTTGAAATGCATCATGGGAAGCTTAGTAGCATACTACAGTGTGAACGGTTGGCATTCTAATCATACTTATAGTATGTAGTATACAGTATATACACATGAGTTTGTAGTATGTAGTATGTTAGTATGCCATTTCGGACACAGCCCTACAGTGTCCCCCACCACCACTAGCAAGCACCACTACAGCTAGCTAGCAAATAGTAATCAGTTGTAACTTTTTAGCATGTACTGTACTCACTCTCAAAGTAATCTGAGCCAAATCAAATATTATGTACAGTTCACTATTGTCATCAAATACCTGCTGAGGTAATGTTGCTAAGTAGCTAACCCCCCACAAAAAGAAAAAAAAGAAGTCCTAAAGAAGTCCTACAGTGTACCCCACCAACACTAGCAAGCACCACTACAGCTAGCTGGCAAATAATAATCACATAACTTTTCAACATGTAATGTACTCACTCTCAAAGTAATCTAAGCCTAATCAAATATTATGTACAGTCACAACTGTCATCAAATATCTTCAGAGGTAACATTAGAACCATTGAAAAACAATACTTACATTTAGAGATAGGCAAAGAGAGCTGTGCAGAGCTGTGAAGTCTTTTCACTCCAAATGCTATAGCTAGCATGTGGGTCATTTCTGATCCATGTGTGTAAACTTTAGGTAGAAATACAAAAGCTGTGCTTGCTCATACCATAAGTAAGGAAAAATAGAAATAATGATCAATGTTAATCAAAAACAAGATATTTACTGCATAATTGGAAGACTAAATGATTAAATTAATTTATTTCAAAGTTATTTCATAAAAACACTCAGCCATACATGAAATAACAGAGAAAATGTATATGGGTCATTTTGGACCCATGTTGTGCATTAAAAGGGTAGTGATACAAAAACTTTTTTTATTCAAAAAGTAAAAAAGTAAAAAATGAAATAATTATGTATGATGGTCAAAAACAAGTTAATTGAGGAATTCCTTGAATACTGAATGATAAAATTAATTTACTGCAAAGATATCAAAAATAAAAACTCAGCCGGGTCACTTTTGACCCATGTTGTGCATCAAAAGGTTAAGGGATGAATGCATGTAATTTTCACAAGGTTTTAATGTAATCAGTGTTTCAATGTCCAGAGCTCACCTGTCTGGAGACAATGATGATGTTTCACTTTAGACTCTTAAAAATTTTCTGAAGGTGGAGAGCAACGACAACAGTGTATTAGGGCCACTTAAACAAAAAAAAAAATAAAATAAATGAAAACTTCAAATATTCAATAAAAAACTAGAATTTTTTTAGTTTAAAAAGTCTTCAATTTTCGAGTTTTTACAGTAAATTTTTGCGTTTATAAAGACGCAAACTTATGACTTTATAAACTCAAAAATTTGCAATGAACTTGTGTTGTTGGTCAATAACTCATCAATTAAACAATGCCATTTAAAGCCTGACCCTTCATTTTAATCAATGTGATAAAACTGTGAGCTACAACTTTGTTTTCCTCCAAATGAGCCAGAAAGCTTCTTCTTAATATGCTGCAGGTGATGGCTGGATCGGAGGCTAAGGGACTGTTGGCAAGTTAATATATTGGAGGAATAGTGTTAAAGGAAATTCAGTCACTTCACCATAAAGATGTGAAGTCTTCAAAATCATTGCACACTTTAATGACCATGGCTTGTACATCGTACATGTCGTAATTTTTTAAGAATTGTAAATTAAAATATTTCACAGGATTTTTTGATTGAAAACTAGAAAAGCACTCAGAGAGCGTAGACCTCCGCCAAGCAGCACAGTTCCCAGACACTGATCCAGATCAACACCAAAATTGAATCAGTTCTTCCTTTTCCCATGCTGAACATTTCCTGAAACTTCATCAAAATCCATCAATTACTTTTTGAATTATTTTTTTCACAGAAAGATAGACAAACAGACTCTCCCGAAAACATAACGCATCAGAGACTCTTGGTCCTAATTAAAACAAAATCTGAAGCCCTAACTCATTTTGAAATTAAATGAGAGCCAGCTGTTTCCTACAAGTCCATCAATCTCTACCATAGACATCCATTCAAAATTCACAACTCGTGACCATTTTGGACAGGCTGTTTGAAAATTCAGCTCTGTCATTTCTCACACTATCTTCATATAAATTTCATCTTCACGATCCCAAGACTCTCCCGACGCTTACGATGTCCTTGAAATTAAAATAGGTCCAATGGTGACAAGGATACAAGCAGCTGTTGGACACTGTCAGAAGTTATGATATTGTGATGATTTTATACAGCCAAACTGTTGCATCTCCCCGCAGCTGTCCCTGTTACCATGACAACGGAGCCTTAATTATCACTTGACCCGCTGCCAGGTGCTTCCAGGGGCTCAGCTAATCAAGCCACACAGGACCAAGTCACATACGTAACTGCTTCGCCATACTTTTACCTAGAGGAATCATTCAAGTTTTAAAACGCAGCCGTTTTTCTCCTCTCTTCAGGAATGTATTTGATATGATGATAGGGTTCATGGCTTTTGGTCAGCGTGTCTTTAGATCTCCCCTGCATTGACCTAAAATCTGTATTTACTCAACCCAGAAATGTGATATGAGGAGGTGTTTTGGTGACTGACGTCAACTGACGTCACCAAACACCTCCTCATATCTGGTTTCATAATATTTTGTTTTGGTTTGGTTGTATTTGACCTTCATTAGTCCAGAAACGTGATATGAGGAGGTGTTTGGTGGCATCAGTGAGCTTCTTGTGTCTGTGTAACAGACATAGGGTGATTGTGTGGGACAGCGCGTGAAGCGCGCATGTGTGTGTCTGTGTGATATGTTTAACCCTTACACCTGTAATGTTACCTCAAATCATAAGGAGGGCCATCATCCTTGCATATATCAAGAGGAGAACTGAAAATCAGATGCCAGGTGATGGGCATCTGCCAATCAGGCCACACACTCATCATAGACCAATCCATATCAAGCAACACTGCTACGTATGATGTAACTGTTGTTAGCTACTAGGGATAACAGCTAACAGACATTAACTGTTGTTTCCCCTAGTTAGCTGTTAGCTGTTGCAGCTAATAGCTGTTTGCTTAAACTACCCAAAGATGATTGTCTGTCTCGTCAAACTCATCACAGACAAATCTATATCAAGCAGAACGTCATACGTCAGTATGATGTTGCTTAAATAGTTTATAATGGCTAACAATCTTTATACAGCTAACAGATAACAGCTAAAAATGGCAAATAAAGGTTAACGGCCATTTACTGTTGTATGCCTTTGCTAGTAGTAGCATCTAACAGCCCTTAGTCTTACTACTTATCGACTGTTTGCCGTTAGCTTAAACTACCTTAAGACTATCATTTCATTTTAAATTAAACCACTCAGATATATAATTGTTGCGGCGCCCCGTCTGGAAGTGCGGGTGTGTGCCTACTAAAATCATCATCATGCTCCTCTGCCCCTCTGCTCCTCTGCTCCAAGCACGCTCTGCAGCACACGGCTGCGCGATGCTCCGTAACTGCGCGCTCCTCGGCTGCTGCACGCTCACCTGAAGCGCAGGTGAAGAGTTTATGAAATCAACAGTGCATGCCGAGTTCGGGAGACAAAGAGATGCCAAGTATCACTCGTTTGGCTTGTGAGGAGCGAAAAAGAGGACAAAAGACTCTGAAAGCGCATGGAAAGAGGACAAATAAAACCAAAAGAGGCTACCGGTACGAAACCATCCATCTGGTTTCTCTACTAAAAATGGAACTTTTGCGTGGATATCTGGCATTTGTTTTGTGATCTTGATGTGGTTTCTGTTTAGAGCGCTAAAGTTGGCTTTATTCTAAGTTAATCAAATGTAGAAAAGTATTGATTTAAAACATGGAATTTTGCTTTATTAAAATGTAATTTTAAATATTTAATATACAAAGATAGTATTTCTGTTTAATAGAAGCGTTCAAAACCTACATTAAATCTGGTGTAGTAACTTGATTTCATGGTTATTAAAAATTATTTAATGTATGTTAAAAAAATGTGTTTATTGGTAAAAACTTTAAATAAGGTTGATGTTTAAGTTTAAAATCCTTGCTAAAATATAAAGTGAATGATTTTTTTCCTCAAACAAATGGTTCTCAAAATGGAAAATATTTAATTCTCTGTAAAACAAATGTTTATTTAAATGTTCTTCTGTTTGTTAAAAAAAAATTGCTGAAATATTTTTGGGTTTTGATTGTAGGTTTTCCACCTACTTGATTCCTGAAAATAAAAGAGGAATTGAGTGAAATCCTGAAGTCTGGTTTAGTCCTTCCTTTGTCAAGTGTGGGAAGCCATGACGCAGTAGAACACTTGACACTAATTTATCACTAATATGTAACATGAACCTTATCAGAAATAAGGAGAGTTCTTATTTTGATGCAGTGCAGGTCTCTCGTGAGTCCGAGGTCACCAGGGATGATGTGGTTCAATGCAGCGGCCTCTTGACGAAGGCAGGCTGGACCCGTCTGGTGCTCCTGAGGATCTCGGGAAAGGATTCGGCGCTGGGATGGGGTTGGAGTTGGACTCTCGGTTCTGGTCAGCTCAGCTGAGGACGCCGCGGGCAGGAATCTCATCTCGTTCAGCGGCTTACTTTAATGAACTCAAAAAGAAATCTTTGCTGGCCACACGAAATTACTTCTTAAATCAAATTAAAGTGATGGTGGTAGAATGTTCATTGAAAAAAGGAACACTCTTTGAAAAGCTTGCGCCAAAGCTGAAAACGGCAAACAGTGTTGACTTTGTGCAAAAGGCTGAAAAGTCAGCAAGGCATGCGAAGAAGCGCCACCAGCCGTGGAAAGAAAAATACGATGGAGCGTGTGAAAAAGGAAAATTAAGGATAGGATCTTTAACTGCCGAAGAGGCGAGAGGCAAAGCAGTGAAGCAAAGTAACGTGACGTCAAAGAGACGTGGAAAAAGAGCAGTAAGTGCAGAAGAAGTCAAACAGAAGGAACTGAGAGTATAAGAGAGTGTAAGTGAAGTGCTTAGACTGCGCCTCCAGCTTTTAAACTCTACAAGTGGGTGTGTGTGTGTGTGTTGCTGGGCTGGGGCGGATCTGTCTAAGCTTTCACAAACTTTGATAAGCTTAAGTTTTTGCTAATAGGGAGTTATAATTTGGGAATCACTCAATATAACCAACACAAAGAATAAGATTATCTCATCCTGAATGTCCTGATACCAAACACCTACTATCAAAATAAAAGAAAGATTCAAAGGTTATATATTTATATATATATATACATACATATGGATGTAACAACATTTGCAATTACTAGATTGTACAAAGCTATATTGCATATCAATCAATCAATCAATCAATCAATCAATCAATCAATCAATCAATCTTTATTTGTATAGCACCAATTCTTAACAAGTGTTATCTCAAGACACTTTACAATAGAGCATAAAGCTCTTCATTTTATGGATACACATATATGCATAGATACATATATACATATATAAAGATACACATATACATATATATACAAATATATACATCCAACACCAACATGAATCCATATAGCCAATCATGAATCCCTCCATCATGGCTCAAGAAAAAACCTTCTGTTAAGCAGCAGGAAATCTTGAATGTGGATCCCAGTCTCATGATGAACAGCAAATCCACACCATGCTGTGTTGGTGTGAGGGTGAAGGAAGGGAGGTAAGAGGAGACAAGTGGACTAAAGTAAGAACTAAAGTTAGGGACAGGTTCATGGACCATAGACCTGTCGTCTGATTTATTAGAGGTTGGCCTCTTGAGATCCTACATCTGGTTTTCAGGAGGGTCCTCATTTCTGAATGGTTGTGGTGATCATTTTATAGAAATATAACCAATGACATTCTCACGGAAAATAAGAATTTATGGTAGTGACGAACTCATGTATGCCCAGACCACAAGTGCATCCCAACCAAATTTGTCTCCATTAAATATAAATGTGTTAAAGGCCTCTTGAGATGTGACATCCCATTTTCAGAGGGACCTCATGACTATGTGGTAGTAAAAAATAGATACTGTAGATGTATCGATCATGGATATGGAGATCATGCTAGTATCTGCATAAACAGCTATAATGATAATGGGAATGGACTGTTCCTAATAAAATGGCCAACTGTGTGTCATGCGTATAATTGTAGTTTTGAGGCTTCGTGACTCCGCAGCAGCAGGCAGTCTCCACCAAGGATCCCAGGTCACCTACAAGACAAGAGCCAGAGACGAGTACAAGAGCAAACAAAAGGGGCAAAAGCAGATATGGAGAAATAGAGCCCCATGTGCCAGATCCCCTCTGGCAGTCTAGGCCTTTTGCATCTAGACTATGAGTGTAATTTATGAACTAGTTTAAAAACTACAAGTTGATCCCCAACTGAAAGTTTTATCAAAGAGGAATGTTTTAAAGAGGACATATCATGCTTGTTTCTCCTTTTCACTATGCCAGAAAATGATTATATTATATGTAAGTATTAAATTAAATCATGCATCAGCATGATATGTCTCCTTTAAGTCTAACCTTAAAGGTAGAGAGAGTGTCAGTTCCCAAACTGTGGTTGGTAAATTGTTCCAGAGAAGAGGAGCCTGATAACTGAAGGCTCTACCTCCCATACTACTTTTGGCGATTGATGGTACCACAAGTAGGCCAGCATTTTGGGAGCGCAATGTTCTAGAAGGGTTGTACAGCACTACAAGCTCTTTACAGTTTTTCACGATTGTTAACACACAAAAATCTAAAATTTGGCACAATTTGCACAACCTTAACTTCCACTACCATTCGCTTGACCCAAATTATCCCTACATCAAACTCTCTTATGACTCCCCTCGACTCTGACTTTCCTTCTTTACACTCTGACACCAATTGCACATCACCTTGTTGTCTAAACACTACACACAATGTTCAGTTGTTGCACACACCTCTCATGTAAAAGCTCAAAGCTTCAACCTACAATACACTCTGCAGTCAATTGCACATGAACTTGTTGTCAAAACACTACACACAATGTTCAGTTGTTACACACACTTCTCATGTAACATCACAGTGGTATCAACCTACAACACACAAGTGTTCAAAACTCAACAAATTCAGGTCTGTTGAGCAACTAGCAATCAGGACTGCAGCAGGAGCAGGAGGACAGAGAGGAGCAGGAGCAGGAGGACATATTGGAGCAGGACAGAGAGGAGGAGGAGTAAGAAGAAGTTCTTCTTCTTACTCGTTCTCCTCCTCTCTGTCCTCCTGCCCCAATCGGTCCTCCTGCTCCTGCTCCTCTCTGTCCTCCTCCATGCCATCCTTCTCCTCTCTCCTCCAACCTTGTCCTCTTTCTCTTTCTCCTTGTTCTCCTCCTCCTCTCACTCTTACACTTCTCCTTCTCTGGTTGCTCTCTTCAAGGTTCTCCATTGTTCACCAAACACAGAGGAGGAGGCTCAAGGCACTTATATGCTGCAGTCCTGATTGCTAGTTGCTCACCAGACCTGAATTTGTTGAGTTTTGAACACTTGTGTGTTGTAGGTTGATACCACTGTGATGTTACATGAGAAGTGTGTGTAACAACTGAACATTGTGTGTAGTGTTTTGACAACAAGTTCATGTGCAATTGACTGCAGAGTGTATTGTAGGTTGAAGCTTTGAGCTTTTACATGAGAGGTGTGTGCAACAACTGAACATTGTGTGTAGTGTTTAGACAACAAGGTGATGTGCAATTGGTGTCCGAGTGTAAAGAAGGAAAGTCAGAGTCTAGGGGAGTCACAAGGGAGTTTGAAGTAATGACAATTCGAGTCGAGCGAATGGTAGGGGAAGTTAAGGTTGTGCAAACTGTACCAAATTTTAGATTTTTGTGTGTTAACAATCGTGAAAAACTGTAAGATAGACTGGTGCCTGTCCACTGAGAGCTTTATAGGTGAGGAGAAGAATCTTGAATTCTATTCTAGATTTAATGGGAAGCCAATGCAGAGAAGCTAATACAGGAGTAATGTGGTCTCTTCTCCTAGTTCTAGTCAGTACACGTGATGCAGCATTTTGGACCAGCTGAAGCGTCTTAAGTGACTTGCTGGGACAGCCTGAAAGCAGAGAATTACAATAGTCCAGTCTAGAGGTAACAAAAGCATGGACTAGCTTTTCGCTCTGGGACAGGATAGGCCTGATTTTAGCGATGCTACGAAGATGAAAAAAGGCTGTTTTTGAATTTTGCTTCATGTGAGAGTTAAAGGATAAATCCTGATCAAATAGAACTCCTAGATTTCTAACAGTTGTGGTTGGTGCCAGGCTAATGCCATCTATGGCAGTTAAATCACTAGAAAAGGATTCTCTAAGGTGTCGAGGGCCCAGCACAATAATCTCTGTCTTGTCTGAGTTAAGAAGAAGAAAATTTCTGGCCATCCAGGTTCTGATGTCCTTTAAACAGGCATCTAGTTTGTCTAACTGGTTTGTCTCACCTGGCTTCAGTGATACATAAAGCTGTGTATCATCAGCATAGCAGTGAAAATTAACAGAGTATTTCCTCATGATATCACCAAGGGGAAGCATAAATATAGAGAAAAGAATTGGACCTAGCACCGAACCTTATGGGACCCCATAACTTCCTTTAGTGTACACAGAGGATTTGTTGTTCACAGGTACAAACTGATATCTATTAGATAAGTCGGACTTAAACCAATTTAAGGCAGTCCCTGTAATCCCCAGTAACGTCTCTAATCTCTGTATAAGAACATCATGATCAATGGTGTCGAAAGCTGCACTAAGATCTAACAAAACAAGTACAAAGAGAAGTCCTTCATCTGAGGTTGAAAGTAGATCATTGGTTACTTTAACTAGAGCAGTCTGTGCTGTGATGAGCTCTAAATCCTGATTGAAAGTCCTCAAGCAGGCTATTGTCTTGAAGGAAGTCACCTAGCTGATCAGCTACTACTTTCTTCAGGATCTTTGAGGCAAATGGAAGGTTAGAAATAGGCCTGTAGTTAGCTAATGTTCCTGAATTGAGGTAAGGTGTTTTAAGGAGGGGTTTGATTACTGCTGTTTTAAAAGACCGTGGTACATAGCCTGTTGATAGAGATATATTTACTGTCTCAGCAACAACGGACAAACTAGAGGAAAGACCTCCTTGAACAGTTTGGTTGGGATCGGGTCTAAAAGGCAGGTTGATGATTTAGAGGAGGAGACGAGAGAACTTAGCTCCTGAAGGCTAATCGTAGAGAAACTGTCTAACTCAGGTCTAACTACTACTACATTTAAAGGAATACGCTCGACAGGAAGTGACTTCCCTGATACTGAGTATTTGATTGGGAAGCTTAGAGCATCCAAACTCTACACAAGATATTACCAAAACAGTTCATTACATACAAGTAATGTGCAGTTACTCGCAAATATTCGAGCTGATTGTTCGTTGCCAGTGCTTCCACAAGGTGGCACTGTTGATCCATGGTAGTTTTCCTTCTGGGGAAATGAGTTTAGATTTTACATGAAGAAATTCCTATTTTTCCAGCATTAAATGACAGAATCACAGGAGTTGGAGCTACATAAGGACACATACACATTTCACAACATCACATTGCTAGACATGTACCACGAGTTTTGAGGGTTTGTAGAGAGTTTGATAGTAGACTGAAATACAAGAATGTCTTTTTAAAAGCAAATGTCTCAGGACTGATAAGAGGGTTGAAAGGTCAACCTGGCAGACTCGGTTAAGTGAGTTCGAAAGAGGGGGGTCTTGTTCCTGTGAATCGTTCTCACCACACTTCCAGACAATGGAGAGCAGTCTTTTGAGATCGGAGAATGGCTTCTATCATCATTTGGTTGACAGTTTCATCCTGTGTCTGGCTCAAATGGCTTAGTGGGTAGGAAGTCTGTTAAAGGTTCAGAGAGGGGTGACACAGGGCACATGGTGGCCCTAAAAAGATTGCATTTCCTGGGAGATCTCTGTCTTGGAGAGTTTAACAGAAAGACCATCTCACAACAGTTGACTATAATATACGCTTTGCGCATGTGCCATGGTATGTAGTTGTATATGTGTGACATATTGTTATCTCATCTAGACTAGTATATACGTGAAACTGTGCGCATAAGCGCACATGAGAGATGGAGAGAGAGAGAGAGAGAAGGGGTCATAAAATTGAAAACCCCAACATCCCATAATAAGCTCATTAGCAATGCCTATGAACACCAAAATGAATGGATGAATGAGTCACCAAACCCATCTACACATGTGTATCATATTGTTTGGGCTACATTTCACTTCAGTTGACCAAGAATTGATGAATTTTTGTATCATGATTTAGTGTTTCTGCTTATTTTTGTTTCGTGATATGTTGGTTGGGCTAAATTTCCCCAGAAATGGGATGTATTAGGTTGCTGGTTTGACGGAGTGGTTGCCAACCAGGCACCGGTTGCAGCGGCCCAAGCCCCACTTACGATTCCCGCGGGAATTATCCAGTTTCTTTTTCATTTGATTTTTTTGATTCGCTACTAGTCCTAAGGCTTTGAGAAAACCCCCACAAATTATATATCAATCGTGCGGCTCGGTCCTGATTGGTCTGCTATAACTTTTATACGAATTTTGCGAAAATATGGCTGAGTTATTCATGAAAAACTGTGTTACTCCCGGCTCTCAGGCGCACCAAATGAAGGAGACAACTCCAAGGTTTAAACCGGTTTACGTTTGTTTATTATTGTTTTAAAAAAAACAAAGTCCATCCTGTACGGAGCGACCCGGGCGCAGCCGCGCAGAGACATCCATCACAACGAACACGTCCACACACTAGCCCGCAGCCCCCCTGCAGGCTCGATGAAATAGCAGACCCAACCCTCACACTGGCCAGGTGTTTCAGGTTGATCCATCATACAACTCCACCTCCTACGAGACGTCACCTACAAGAGAGAGCAGGGCAGCTTAACAGTGCCACACACAACCATAGACGGGGCCGTCACAACTGTGAAAAAAGTCCCATTGAAAATGAATGGAGAAACTACCGAACACACCAAAAAAACCCACTGTTTTTCTAAGCAAGGCGGCTTCACCTTAGGGACACCAACAGAGTTCATTCAAACTTCAAAATGCAGCCGTACGTCTCCTCTCTTCAGGACCTATGGGCTTACAGTTTTCAGTCAACAGGCCCTCAAATCTCCCTTGCGTTGGCCCAAAATGACTTTTTAGAGGGGAGATTCAAATGAAATTCAAAGTTAGAGTGAGAGTGAGAGAGCAGGCAGTCACCAGCCAAAAAAATCCCCCAACAAATTGCAATAACGGAAAAACGGTACATCGAATCGGAATAATGTTTTCAGAAAATCGGATTTGAGACTCTTGGGCCTCATATAAATCAAAATGTGAAGCCCTAACTCAGTCTGAAATTAAATGAGAGCCACCTGTTTCCTCCAAAATCCATCAGTCTTTCCCGTAGACCTTTATTCAAAGCCGACGTGATGTTCCCATTTTGGACAGGCTGTTTGTAAATTGTGACAATCCCAAGATTCTCCCAGCGCTCACAATTTGCTTAAAATTTGGCTAGCTTAAACGGTAAGGAAGAGACGAGCATCTGTTTGACACTGTCAGAAGTCATTGAAAATCCATGAAATTAGTGAGCCATTAGTGATTGCATCTCCCTGCAGCTGTTCCTGTGACCATGACAACGGAGCCCTTAATTATCTCCAGGCCAGCTGTGAGATGCTGTCACTCAGCTTATCAACAGACCAAAAAAAAAAAACTGTTTTTCTAAGCACTACTGCTTCGCGGTCCTGGCACCTACACAGTTCATTCAAACTTCAAAACGCAGTCGAATGTCTCCTCTCTTCAAAACTCGAAACCGTAAGCCCGTAGGGTTTATGGATTTTAGTCAGTAAGGCTCCAAAAACCCATACGTTGATCAAAAATCCACAGATTATCAGTAGCAGACCTGATCTGCTTTTATGATCTAGAGGGCAAGAGCACTCTGAAAAATCCCTGAACAAATTGCGATGACAGAAAAACGGTACATCGGACCTGAATAATTTCTTCAGAAAAATGGATCTGTGACTCTTGGGCCTCAAATTAAATACAATGTAAAGCCCTAACTCATTTTGAAATTAAATGAGAGACAGCTGTTTCCTCCAAAGTCCATCAATCTATCCCATAGACTTCCATTATAACTTGACATAAAGCCCACTTGTGGGACAGGTTGCTTGTAAATCGTGATAACTCTGTCATTTCTCACACTATCCTCAAAAAAATTACACATTCACGATCCCAAAACTCTCCTGATGCCAAAATGTGCTCAAAATTTACCTATCTTCTAGGCTTTATGAAATATAAGCAGATATAGACACCATTGAAGAACCAAGAACAGCATTACAATAGTCAGTGTAATTAAAGCACCTGTGTAACTGATAACAATCTCTCTTCCTTGAAGTTGATATGTTAATCTGGTGTGCCACCCAAACAATTAAATGATATCATTTTTTATAGGCCATAAGTTGTAAACATTCACAAGACAGTGGGGGAAAGGTAAGTACACCCTTGGATTCAATAGCTGGTTGACCCTCCTTTGGCAGCAATAACTATAAGTGTAAACGCTATATGGTATTATTTGGTTTGAAATCTTCTGAATTTTAATGTAAATATGCCACCATATCCAACAGGATATCACAGTAAACTTGATTTACAGGTTTTTTTCAATAATTTCATCCACTGCTAACATAGATCAAACACTGTTGTTGCAAATCAGCGCAGAAGTGCATTGGGGAAAAGGCGAAGCATTTCACCCTTTTACGCACGGGGTTATTAAGATGACTACACAACACACAGTGACAATCAGGGGCTTATTAGAAAGATCTTAAGATGTAGTTTAATCAGCAAAAAACAGGAGGTCAAAAACTTCAACCACAGATTAATAATGATGCTGTTAAGACGGGGTGGAATTGGGGGCGCACATGCTCACTGCGCATAATGGGGATAATTTAAGGACAGCTATTGTAATAAATTTACTGACCAAGAAGTCCCCATCACATTGCCAGCATGTTGTTTGTTTCTGTTTTTTTTGTGTGTGTGTGTGTGTGTTAAAAAAAACAGGCCACCTCACCACAATGTTGGTTAACGGCTTTTGCACATCACATATGACCTTTACATTGATCTAATAAAATGTAAAAAAAGCTGATGGTCGTTATCATTTTTCAGTAAATCCTCTATATCTTCAAACACACTCTTCCATTTACGTATTCTCACACTGCTAAAGCAGCCATTGTGTTTAACGGTACTTTTTCCATCACTTTTACTCATGTAACTGCAGACACATGGGTGTTAATTGTTCATGATTGTTAATTATTGTGTCTCTGAGAACTACCTGTTTTCACATTTATTTAGCCTATTTAACACTTTCCCTGCATCACCTCTAAGTGTCGCCAAAAGAGCAACAGCAGCAGAAATGTGCGTACGCCAGCCATGGAGTTGGTGTGAGGCACCGCACTTTTCAACGGTCATTTCACTCTTGATACATCTTTACTTTGCCGTGAAAAAGAGCGTACGCCACGTTTTTGTGTGTACGCACCCCTTGTACATGAGGCCCCTGGTCCTTTGTTAGATCATACCCAACTCGCCCCACTGGAGGGAACCTCAGGGAAAACCTTCTATAAAATTCAGGAAAAAACTTTGAACAAAACAAAGCTGGATAAAAGATCTGACACCCAACGGAGGAACTATGGATCTGCCGCTGGCTCCTGCAGCCAGACCTGAGTGGAGGTCATTCTACAAGCCTCTACTCTCCAAAAGACATGCAGATACCCACTGAGGAGTCCTTCATGGTGTTTCAGCAGTGAACTCCTGTGTGTCCACCACGAACCCTGCAATAGAGGACAGGTGTCCTTACTTTGACCAGAGAGAGACTGTGTTTTTATGAGCGTTTCTGTATTTAGAAACTGTTTTTACCAAATCTGGAGAGGTTTTTACCGAACAGGTTTTTATTCTGGATTTTAAATACACACGTCAACACAAGAACATGTGTCAGCTCTTAAACTTTGTTTTAGGGCAGGCCAAGATGGCGGTGTATTTTAGCTGGAGGAGGAAGATGGAGGATGGTTTTATTGTTGAACATGTCACTGTGTGTGTGAACCATAGACTGTAAACATGGACGTCATGACACTGGGCTCAAATTGAAGCCTCCACGAAAACTGCTCCCCCTGGTGGCTGGCTGCAGTATAGGTCAAATCTCCGTCTCCCCCATTCATCTGAACAGGCCGTAGTGAAACTTCAAAAAATTATTACACCTCGTAGAAATATTTCTCCCATCCGTATGCTGTGGTGATATGAAAGTATTATTGGGCTGCGTTTTTTCCAAGTCATCTTTTTTCTGAAAAGTTTCTTTTTCATCAGTTATTAAGAGTTTAAAAAATAACCGCGGTTTACGGCAGCTTCACAATGACTGTGTACGGAATATGCTGCAGAGTGTTGCGACTGTTTACGACAACTGCATCCAGATATGGTCCAGATTCTCTACTGGCTGCACAATGGTGGCGCCCTGACGGGGGATATTTTGGCTTCAAATCCGTTACATGGTGGAAGGCAGAGCCACGCTATCCAGCTCTTATAATACATCCATGGTGTGAACATGATGAAGTCCAGACTCCTCTTTGGTCTTAACTTTTACAAAGCAGCATGAGATCTGGACACTTTTCAGCAGCTTTGGGGTTTTAATGAGGGGCTGCGTTCTGTAAAGAACGTGTGAAGGTGTGCTCATGTGAATGAAGTATAATTTATTTATTTATTTACTCTGTGAAACTCAATGGAGTGTGTGAATGATCACATTATGTTGTTTTGATCTATTTTTCTTTTTGCAAGAGCGGCAAATAAAGTTGATTTAAAAATCTCTCTCTCTCTCTCTCTCTCTCTCTCTCTCTCTCTCTCTCTCTCTCTGTCTCTCTCACTCAGTCAAACAGGTGGCTTTCTCAGCTTCTCTGTGGGCGGCTTCAGGTGAAGTGACTTTGGGACCGTATAACACTCACACTAATCTGGTGTTCAAGCACATTATCTCAAACATTGGAAATGCCTACAGCCCAGACACAGGTACTTCTTACACTAACAGAAACAACCTTCAGACATTTGTTTTTGAGATGTTCAGTCTGGAGGAAAGAACTTCTTTTACACTCACTGTCAATTAAAATGTCCTCCAGGTCTCTTTACTGCACCAGTGAGAGGAGCCTACCACTTTGAGTTCTACATTGGAGCAAGAGGACATGCTGACTATGCATCAGCTGCATTTCTTGTGAAGAATGGAGAACATGTATGTCTTACAATTGAGTCTCAGACTAATGGGTTTGGTAGATCATCTAATGGTGCCACTCTGCTTCTAGAGGTTGGAGATGTTGTGTTTTTGCGTCTGTGGGTAAATACAAGAATATATGACAATGTAAATCACCAATCCACCTTCAGTGGTCACCTTCTTTTTACCATGTAAGATGGACACAGTCATCCATGTTTTCTAGCTACCTTAAAAAGTTAGCTCTTGCCAGAATGTTAATGAAATATCATGCTGTTTTCTCTTTACTGTTTTCCTGCAGGATTCTCTTGATTTACATCCCATGACGCAGGACATTCTGACTATTGTGTTGTGTGAAAATGAATTTAAGTATGTTACAAATAAAAAAGGTGTCTGATACAAGAACAAAAGTTTTTTATGTCAAAGTCTTTGTCAGATGATGGAGAAATGGGTGCACAGTTTCTTAATACCTTTTTTTCTTTTGGCAGGGCTGGGGATTGGAATTTAAATCTAATCTCATGACTCTAAATTTTATGTCAGAATGTATTTTTTGCTCATAATTTTTTTTCTAACTTTGTTCATTCTGAATTTCCTCCATGACAGGAAATACAATAACAGGGAATGTCTCTATTCAACAATATAATGGCAATGATGCAAGACAAAGGGGAAAAACACTATATATGTATATATATATATATATATATATATATATATATATATATATATATATATATATGTACATCTCATAAGCTTCCACAGCACAGGGGGGAAATAATAGTAAATATCACTGTTATTATAATAAAAAGCAGGGTCATCTGATGCACAATAGATCATAATATATTACACATGGTGGACAGTTAAATTGGAATGTTAAAATTATTTCACACTGACTAAGGAACAGCAGACAGCTGAATCTTTTCTTTTATGTAAATCAGGATGGGACTCCAAATGTTATAAAAATTCTTTGAGGTTGTTTTTAAATGTGCTCTATAAATAAACTTTGACTTGACTTGACTTGACTTTGTGGAACCTCTAAGTGAGTGCCTCAGCTTTTCTAACTTCAAGAACAGAACGTCACAAATCCAGTGAGTAATGTGGGAGGGCGTGCTCCCTTCCATCTGAGTAAGTAACAAGAGCAATACAGTCAGCATCAGTCTTTGACAGAGCCAGAGTGACTGGAGGAGGCCAAAGAGTGCTATGAATGAACATGGAGCAACTTTTGTATTCAGAAAGTCAGAAATGGTTTTAAAAATAAGCAACCAGAATTCCTCTAGAGCAGCACATGTCCAGAACATTTGGGCGTGGGCAGCAGGAATTACATTACAGTGATTACAAGCAGGGCTTATATCAGGAAAAAGGTTTGACATATTAAATTTGGTCCAATGGGTATGATTGACTATTTACACTACATAAAGCAATGCCTGGCACAGATGGAAGATGCATGAGTTTTTTTTTTAAAAAAGACTGCCAGAGTTCCTCAGCTGTAACTTCACCTAAATCAGATCCCCAGTTTCTTTTAAAGCTATGGTCTACGATTTGGAAGCTTGGTACATCTTAATAACACCATTTATAAGGCCGTTATGGTCATATGGTCCGATCTACACAATATAAAGACCACAAAGAATGAAAAAAATCCATTCAGTATAATAGTTGACCAATTCGGATTGGTCCGTGAGTCCATCCAATCCCCTGTTCCCCCTGCTCCACACCGTCCCACCTCCTCCCCACTACCTCCCTCATAAACCAGTGAGCAGCTAGCTGCACAGCTACTGAAGTGTCATGGAGCCGGAGAAGACCAGCACCGAAACCAGGAGGCAGCTTGTGGAATGGGTAGGCTCTGTCAATAGATTTCAGCATAAGTTAGCAACTCATTGTTAGCATTGTAAACTGAGCTGGTGAAGACATGCGGAGAAACGTAAATCCTCGCCCACAATCTGCTCGGCTCTGCTCAGCTAACAGCGGCGATGCCAGACCCGCTTCGCCGCCGGTCCAATTGAAATGGCTACCACTGTGTGTTAAAGGGGGATGACTGTTGTGTTTGTTACTTCGAGCTCTGAGAAATCTCATTTATCTTCAATGCCAATGAATATTTTCTGCTGGCCGGCTTCTTGCTCTATGGGAGGGGGCGTGTTGTTAGGAGGCGACACGAGCTGGGGGGCGGGATCTTGGAACATGGTGGGGAGGGGTGAGTGAAGGGGGGGCAGGCTGCGTTTTACAAATCTGTCTCAACAGCCAAACTGGTTTTCAGATTGTAGACCCTAGCTTTAACAGAGAGAGATGAGGAGCTCTGTACAAGAAAAATATCCTTATGAAGTGCAGATATCAAACCTTTGAAAGATGGAGGGCGCTCATGTAAAGCATCACATGGGTTAGCTGGGGGGAGTGAGGGGAACTGTGGCAGTAGCAGATAATGAAAAAATGACTTCAGGGCAAACTGAATTTAAGGCACAACTGTTCAAATGAAGAGAAAATGTTATCTGAGAACAGATGATAAAAACTTTTAATGCCAAGATTTTGCCAAAAGAGAAGGCTTAAAAGCTGGGTTGAGATTAATTGGTGAGTGTAAAGAAAAAAAAACACCCAGCTAAAATGACTGCATATCTGTGTAACCACTTTATTTTTGGTGAATTTAGTCAGGGATGTAGAGGGTGCATGCACACGCAGCAACCGGCAGTGAGAGGGGAATCCGCTGCAAACCAAATCGCCCTTCAAGGGACAAATGAATAAAGTGAAATAATGTAGAGAAGGAGGAATAAACTTAGACTGACAGAGAAGAAGGTCGACAGGACAGAGATTCAAAGATTCTTCAATAAGCCAGTGTACAACAGTACGTATGTTGGATGTCCAATAGTAAGATAGAAAGTTTGGTGCAGCCACACCTCCAAGGCTTTTTGGGTGTTGCAGAATGTTTTTTGGAGTACTTGGAGGTTTGTAGCCCCAGATGAATGAAGAGATCATAGCATCCAATCTATGAAAAAATTAGAAGACAAAGAAAAGGAGTGCTACCTGGACTTGACAGAGTTTGTTTGAGGTGCTCTTTGGAAAGGGAATCAAAAAGTCCTTGAAACAAAAAGAATTTATACAGCCAGCAGCCAAAAGAGGCAAAGAGGTCAGTGTTAGAGACTGATCTCTGTCTCAGAAATTAAGGGGAGAAAATTACTTGAAAAAATAATTAAAAACAGAAACCCCAAGATACACAAATGTATTGTCACTTTAAAAGAAGAGAAGTAAAAGTAAGCTGACAGCCAGATTAAGTCATGGGGAATAGTTCACTTTTCTGTAAATTAAGATTGTAGCCAGAAAGGTCATGAAATTGGTCAAGGATATGAAAAACATGTGGTAATGAATTGTCTGGGTCAGAAATGTACAAAAACAGGTCATTTGCATAGAGTGAACTTTTCTGTTCCTGACCGTCTCTGATTGTTCCTGTAATTTGTTTATTGTGTCTGAGTGCAAGAGATAACGGCTCAATACCCAAAGCATAAAGTAGAGGAGATTGAGCTTTTAACTAACAAAAATTTTAAAAGATCCTCTAAGACTCCAAGTAATGCCCTCTGTGAGGACTTTGCAGACCACTTCAGAAGAAAAATCAAAGACATTCGATCCAGTCTTTTATCCCAACAGCTTTTAACACCTGGATCATCAAACTTACCCGAGGAAACACTGGAGAGTTTTGCCCTGGTTGATGCGAGGACACTTGGTCGAGTTTTCTCCCAGGTAAGGCCACAACCTGCCTTTTAGACTCAATTCCCACACCGTTTTTTAAAACATTTTATGGATTCTTTGAGGAACAGCTGCTGTATTTGGTGAACTGCTCTCTTCAGACTGATGTCTTCCCCACCTCCTTTAAAACGGCGGTGGTGAAGCCCACTCTGAAGAAGAATGATTTAGATCCCAATGTTTTAAATAACTATCGGCCTGTATTCAACTTACCATTTTTAAGTAAAATTTTAGAAAAACTTGTTTTTAATCAAGTAAATGAGTTCCTCAACTCAAAACATATTCTAGAGACCCATCAGTCTGGTTTCAGGATGAACCACAGTACAGAGACAGCACTTTTAAAGATTTTAAATGACATCAGGTGTAATTTAGATAACCGCAATCTCACAGTGTTGGTTCTGCTGGATCTAACCGCCGCCTTTGATACAGTAGACCATCACATTTTATTAAATACTTTGAAGCACCTGGTCGGCCTCTCTGGTACTGTTCTTAACTGGTTCACGTCCTACCTGACTGATCGAAGCTTCTTTGTAAGTTCGGATACATGTTCCTCAGGAACCCATAAGATAGAGTGTGGGGTTCCCCAAGGGTCAATTTTAGGTCCAACTCTTTTTAATCTATACATGCTACCCCTTGGGGACATCATCAGGAGGCACGGCATCAGCTTCCATAGCTATGCTGATGACACGCAACTGTACAATGCCGTGTCTCCTGATGACACTGGGCCAATTGACGCCCTTTTAAACTGCATTTTAGACATCAAGTCATGGATGGCAGCAAACTTCCTACAGCTCCACCAGGGCAAAACAGAGGTTTTAGTTATTGGTCCTGTAGACCTGAGAGAGAAACTTTTACCTAAGTTACTTGATTTTAAATCTTCAAAATCTGTAAAAAATCTGGGCGTGATTTTAGATTCTGAGCTAACTTTTATTCCCCACATTAAAAACATTACAAAGATAGGTTTTTACCATCTTAAGAATATAGCCAGAGTCCGCCCGTTTCTCTCTCAGGCCAGCACGGAGGTGCTGATGCATGCTTTTATCTCCTGTCGCTTAGACTATTGTAATGCCCTGCTCTCTGGTCTTCCCAAAAAGAACATGCACAATTTACAATTACTGCAAAACTCAGCCGCACGCGTGCTGACGAGGACCAGAGGGCGGGAGCACATTACGCCTGTTTTAAAATCGCTGCATTGGCTCCCTGTGCGTTTCAGGATCGATTTTAAGGTTCTTTTATTAGTTTTTAAGTGTCTTAACGGTGTTGGGCCATCTTAACTATCCGAAATACTTTTACCCTATCAACCCTCGTGGACCCTGAGGTCCTCCGGTGCCGGCCCCACAAGTTAGAACTAAAACTCACGGGGAGGCGGCATTCAGTTATTATGGTCCCCGATTGTGGAACAGCCTCCCGGAGAGTCTCAGGGGCGCAGAGAATGTTGATATTTTTAAAAAGAGGCTCAAGAGCCATCTTTTTAATCAGGCTTTTAACTGACTAATTTAACTCCTCCTAATCCTTTTATGCTTACCCATATTTTTACACTTTTTATCATTACTTTATTTATATTAGTATCATTATTATTATTTTATTTACTTATTTAGCTTAATCTATCCTGTTATATTATGTTATTGTTTTATTTTGATGTTTTAGATTTAGTTTAATTCACATTATCTATTTAATCTATCTTAAGATTACTGTTTTATTCCCTCAGTTTTAGCTTCTATACCTTTTTTCACATTTTTCTATTTTAGCCCCTCGGTTTCCCAGTGTTTCCTCCTGGGGGCCTGTCACACCGGGAGCTGATTCTGGTCCACTGATTGGGGCGCTGTCTTGTGGATGGCTCCGGCCCTGGTGGCTACAGAGCTCTACACCTTGGTGTGGAGCCTCCTGTCTGCCTGGACTGGGGTGGTCCCTGTGGTGGCGCCCCCTTCGGCCATGGACCATGGCATCTCCCGGTCTGCACGGCCCCCAAAGGCGGCTTTTTCCTCACCTCAGATCTTGGTGCCCAGCCATGTCTCAACAACAGCAACAGCCTGTGTATGCATATAGGTGTGTGTATGTGTATGTGTGTGGGTGTGTGGGTGTGTGTGGGTGTGTGTGTGTGGGTATGTATATGTGCGCGTTTGTCTATGTATGTGTATGTGTATATATTTGTGGGGGTGGGAGGTTTGGGGTTTTTATGGTATTTGCCTTTTGTTTAGTTTTTGTTTTGTTGTTGTTTTTATCCTCTGTGAGGCACTCTGTGAGGTGTTGCTAAATGCATGAAAAGTGCCATATAAATGAAATAAAGTTGAAATTGAAGTTGAGATAAGGGGCAGCCCTGTCTGCTGCCTCCACCTATGTTAAAGTATTTAGAAAAGTTATTTGTGCAAACTGAGGCAGATAAGGAGGTGTATAATAGTCTGAGCCGAGAAATAAATGTGTTATCAAAAAGAGCATGACGCGGGACTGGATTTTCACTCCTGTCCTGTCCCCCTCAAAATGACTCCCACTCCTGTCCCGTTCCTGTTTGAATAAAACCAAACATGTCAAAAAATGTTGCATTTTTTATTTTAGGTAAAACTGCAGTGTATATAAAAGGCACTGCAATGTATACTTTTTTTTTTTTTTTTTTAACTTTGTGCAGGAGCTCTCTTTTTGACCATGTTGTTTTGTTCTGAGTTGCTTTTCACTTCCGGTGGAGACAGGAAGTCAAACCACTTTTGTGTTCCTTTTGTGTTGCTACCGCGGGAGTGTTGGCTCTCACATGATTAATTAAATAATGGCTCCCATCACGTGGGATTCCCACAGAAATCATGTGACCCATGGGAATTCACAAAAAAGTCATCCTCTATTACCAAAGCCGAATTGTTCAAGAGTATAAAATAAAAATTCCCACTCCACCCTGTCAAAAGCCTTTTCAGCATCCATAGAAAGTAACAGTTCAGGAGTTTCCTGGTTTTGTATTTTATAAATGATATCAAATAGTCATCGCACATTGAAAAGAGAAAATCTGTATTTAATAAAACCAGTCTGGTCTGCAGATATAATTTTGGGTAACACTTTTTCAAGGCGACAGGTGAAAATTTAAGTGAGAATTTTCACATCTACATTCAGCAAAGAAATTGGGCAGTATGAACTGCAACAATGAGGATCTTTGTTCTTTTTAAGGAGAAGAGAAATCTGAACTAAATGTAGCGTGCAGGGCAAAAGACCTGATTGGAAAGAATCATTGTGTATTTTAAGAAGGAAGGTAAAAGCTTGATGGAAAATGTCTTGAAAAATTCCACAGGAAAACCATCAGGTCCAGGACTCTTTCCATGCTGCATGGCTGTAAATGCATCATTCACCTCTTTGTCAGTGATTGTCTGTCCAGGGCCTGAGCTGTGTCAGGATCTACAGCAGGGATGGGAAAAGAGTCGAAAAATTGTTGTAACTCTTCGACAGTGGGATTTTGTTCTGAGGTACACAGAGATGAGTACAAATTTTGAAAAGCATTATTAATTTCAAATAAATCATGACTAAGATGACAGCTAGTATTTATTTCATAAACTAGCTGAGAGGCAGACCTCTGTCTGAGCTGATGGGCTAAGAGTCTGCTTGGTTTTCCACCATACTCACAAAAGATGTGCCTGGACCTAATCATCATCTCTTCTGCATCAGATACAGAAAGATTGTCAAACTCAGACTTAAGGAGCAGCAGCTCTTTATAGAGACAAGGAGACTGAAAACAGGCATATTCATATTCATATTCATATTCATATTTATATTCAGGTTTTCCATGTGCGCGCAACTGGAGAGAGAGTTTCCAGTTCAGAGGTCATTACAGTCACAAAACATGTCTGTAGTGACACAGACTGTAATGGAGGAGTAGCCTGAGTGGACCATGATGAAATATTGGTGAAACTAATGAGTTTTTGGACGATTAATGCAGTTTTAGGAGTGGCGCTGTCCATGCCCCGTGTGCTACCATTATACGGATGTCCGCCGCTCGATTTTGGATCTAAATATCTCCTGAAGCACTGTTTAGATCAGGAAAGCCTTCTGGGTGAGTATATTGTTCTACTTCATTCTATAAACAATGTGAAAGCTGTAGAAACCGAACTTATCCTTTAAGGAAAGTTTGTCTCTGGGAAATTTGCACAATCGTACGTTGTTACTAAAACTATCCAGCATCTAATGAAGTATTCAGGAATCATCTGGTGATCAGGTCGAGTCTGTGAGGAGCTGATGAAGGTGAGCTGAGAGCCAGGTGTGATTCAGCAGGAGCTGCAGGTGGGGAAGCCCCGCCCCCACAGAGGGAGGGGGAGGAGCAACAACAGCAGGAGCAGGAACAGGGCTGCACTAAAGTCACTCAGAGAGGGTCGGCACAGGTGTTATTACTTCCTGCTACTATCACTGACTGAAAGTGTCACTTTGGATTGATTCAGTTTGTGTTTATAGAGCGTTAATAATTCACCTGAGCTGGGAGCTCTGATCAGAAGACCTGAATGCTGCAGGAGACTGAAGGAGAAAGACACAGAAAATGTGTCAGAATCAGAATTATTCATCTTAAATGAGGAAATTCAATTGTTTAGTTGCTTTTATACACACTATAGCAGAGGGAATATATAGAGTTTAGGCTATAATGACTTCTTTATAGGAAGAAATGAACAAAATTAGTAAGAAGGCCAACACATTTCTTAAATGTTTTTGTTCCAAATAGTTGTATAACAGCAGCAGTCTTATTTTGAACAGCCGTACATTGTATGTAACTAAAGTGTAATTAATAAAACTTAATCCTTTGAGCTAAACACAGAATTCAACCCAGTTTCTGCTAGTTCTTCATGCCACAGCATTTATTAGATAGTAAAAGTGTTTTCTTACTTTATTTTGATCTTGACAAATGCATAAAGGAGATGTTCACAGAGACTGTTATTGAAACTACAGCTTTATTTTCTCCAAGTTATTACTGTTTTCTTTGGCAGATTTTGTCAGGTTCTTTTTTAAAAGATTGTCCTTCTGCATTAAGGTGATATCAGGGCCACATGTGGGCTCCAGCTGCCCAGTCCAGGTCTTGTTAGGACCATAGACCAGTGGCTCTGAAATATTGTGGTGGGGCTCAACGGTTTTCCTTCAGTCTAGTTTGGGTGAGCTGTTAAACAGAAGTTTTTATTGTAGCTATGCAGCAAATGATCAGCACCTATGCTGCATTAATTTCCATCTGTGTAAAATTCTAAGAAACTCTGAAAGAGGATTGGAGGGAGTTATTGGCCTTTATGTTGCTCTAATGTTTTAGTTTACCTGATTTATTTTTGACATATCTTTTTATTGACTTTGTTTTAAACTAGAATGAAAGAGAAACAAATATTAAAATAATAACTGAACAATAACACTGCCAGACTGGTCCACATAAAAGGAGACAAACTGTGACACTAACAATGAGATGAGAGGAAGCACTCCACTTCTAATTTATATTATAGATTTATCCAAAATCAAATATCAGTCCTGTGCTCATAGCCCACTCCAAAGGTAAGACAGTTCTCAGTGTAGTTAGGTATACAAGTCCAGATTATAGGTCACTCCCTGGAGTTCCAGTGGCTCCTCTTGTGCAGAAAAAGATGTGTCCTTCCACATCATGATGTCTTTGCTTGTGACTGGATCACATCCATGTTTGTCCTTGGAGACGGGATCTTCCAGCAGAGACATGGACTTACTGACCCCTGCTGTCCTATTGCTGCACTCACACATGGACAGGTGTTCAAGAAGAGTTTATTTTTACACACTGCCATGAACAACACAGGCTTTACGCTGAATGAGACTGAAATTTTGAACAGATATGGGAAGTTCCTCTATTGTTTGTTTTACTTTAAATATATGAAGATATGTATAAATTATGCAAAATATTATTCTGTAGTTCTTTGTATGGATCACAGATTGAAATCTACAACTAAGAACCAACTCGAAGATACAAAAGGAGTGGGACAAACTTATAAAACCCACCCCATAGAAGAATTTCTAATGCTTGTACAAAAAAGGGGATGATATAAAAATACTTGGTGAATTTTAAAACATATTTTTTATCTATAAACACAAACAGCTCACTGAGGGAGAAGCAGAGATGGGAAGTGGAAACAAACATGGTTATAGATCAGACAGCTGTGAAGAGGTCTGCACAGAGGCACAAACAAACTCAAACATGTGGAGGGAGATTAAATGGAAAATTGTTTCTAGATTTTGTAGAACTCCTGAAATAACATCCAGAATGTTCCAGGAACATCCCAGCTCCTGTTGGAGGAACTGTGGAGCCAATGAGGCTCAAACCCATATTTTCTGTTCATGTCCTAAACTGAGCTTGTTCTGGAGAGAAGCATTTGGTGCACTGAAAGAGGTCTTCTAAAAATATAACAGACTCCTTGGTGATGATACTTGTTGGCCTGAATGACCAAAAAGTTCTTGTTTAATATCTTATTCACAGCGGCCCTGAAGAGCATCACCATACTCTGGCTGAAACCAGATCCTCCCACTTACAACATCTGGATCCAGAAAGTTTGGGACATTTATCACATGGAACACATCATATACTTATTAAGACTCCAAAAAGAAACTTTTATAACAAGACAGAGACCTGTAATGGTTTTACTAATACACCAGAGTGATGTTTAATCTGCAGCAGTATTTCCTGGAGTTGACTTTGCAGCTGTACTTTGACATGTGACGTCTTTGAGTGGGTTAGGGTTTATTACTTTATTATTGATTTATTTATTTATTACTGCTTTTGTTTATGACTGTATCTTTGTCTCCACCTTTATGAACACTTATTTATGCCCTTGTTTGTCCATGTATTCTGTTCATATGTTTATTTTTGGAGTGACATTCTGGTTTATATTTTGCTTTTAGAATTTATTTCTGCTGCCTTTATGTCCAAATGTAACTATAAAGATGGGAAAAGAAAATTAGCTTTTCATAATGTATTGTTGCTAATAAGAAAAAAGTGAATAAAAATTAGGTTCTAAACCAAAAAACAATATCTCATCCCACATGTCCTGTGGCACAAAACCAAGATAAGTGACTCACCAGGATATCTTGGTGTCCCTGGATCATCTTCTCCATGATCTGGCTGCAGAGAGGTGGGATATGTTTTGACATAAGTTACCACAAAGATTTATTCTGTGGAGTAGTCTGCTCCAGACCAGGATAAGTTCAAGGATCTACTTAATTTCATCCTTTTCTCAGTCAGCAGTCTCCACAAACAGAAACCAGCATTTAATCCATTACACATCGTTATCACATTCAACCAGACCCATTGTCATTGTTTTAACTTGGTGACCATAAATTAAAAACATTTCAGATAAATTATGATTTTAGATTATTTTGTAATGTTTAGATAAGAGTTATCCATGGACTAAATAAATGCTGTCATCTCATTCAGTTAAAATAAAAGTCATACAGCAACATGATGTTTCTTTATTGAATAAAGATAAATCAGAGCAGGTAAACCATCAGCTCCTTTAAAACTGAAGTCACAGTGTCAACAACATAGAAAGCCCAGTATTAAAACATGTTTTAAAGAAAAGAATAAATGCTCTTTCACAAAGTCTGTATAGAATTCACCCCACATGTCTGCACACTGAAATAAATGCAGGACAGATCCAAACACAGCAGGTGAACAGACAGATGAAGCCTCTCTGCAGGCCAGTATACAGCACAAACAACACAAACAGCCAAGTTAATTTAGATTAAACACATTTGTCTGCCATTGCAGGACATTTAAACAGAATTCACAGCATACATGCAAACTAAAATAATTTAAGTTATATTGGTCTCTGATAAGCCGGCCTCTGCAGTCACATATGAAGATGGCAGTGCTGTCCCAGTCTATGGGCCTCGATAGCCCCTCAGCTGCTGTAACAGTGACAGCGGCTCTGATGTCTCTGCTACCGCGTCTCCCCAGCACACTGTGGCCACACTGGCAGGGATCAGTCAGACCAATCAGATGCTGCGCCTCGCCTGCAGCGCATTTACAGGCAAGGAGAGGCGTTCATTTGATTGGTTAAGACAACACTTGGCTGTGTTAAACCCACTCACGCCTTTTCTCCTCCCTCTCTGCACACTGCAGGAAATTTGCAAAGTGTGCTGGACACACCCTGCAAGCGCAGTGCAGATGAAGAGCAGAGCAGGTGTGCTGTGTCTGCACCTGGTTTATGCAATTAGAGCCCTATGTGAGAAGGCTCTCTGGAGGTCTCTCCATCCTCACGCTGGCCTCAGGGATGAACACGCCCAGTCTGGACTGACCCTCAGGTGGAGGAGACAATGAAACCAAAGGTCATTTCTGTTCTGACCCTTGTCCAGTACGGCCATGGCTGTACACCGGCTGTGCTCCCTGATGGTCTGTGTGAAGAGAAAAGGCTGGCAGGCTTAAGCTCCGCCCCCAACAACACACCTGAGAATTCACCTATATAAGTCTCCAACGCAGACCACCTGAATTATAAGAGGCAGACTATTAAACTAATCAGTGCACACAAGCAAGGTACAGTGTTCACTAACTGAAAATATCAAAAAGTCATGTTCACTGCTTGTTCACAAAGCAACATGGAGGGAGAAGAGAGCTGCAGCACAAAGTTAAAAAAAAACTTAAAGTCAAGGTCTTTTACATGAACTTTAACCTAAAATAAAAAATGCAACAGTTTTTCAGCATGTTTGGTTTTATTCAAACCGGAACAGGACAGGAGTGGGACAGGACAGGATTAATTTTTTTACTCCTGCCCGGAATTCGGACGGGACGGGATTTTTTCTCTGTGAGTGGGACGGGACAGGAGTGAAAATCCACTCCTGTGTCATGGTCTATTTGGTGACACATTTATTTCTTGGATTAGGCCATTATACACCTCCCCATCTGCCTCAGTTTGCACAAATAATTGTTCTAAATACTTTAACATAGGTGGAGGCAGCAGACAGGACTGCCCCTTATCTCCTCTACTTTATGCTTTGGGTATTGAGCCGTTATCTCTTGCACTCAGACACAGAAATCAATAGAGAAGGTCAGGAACAGAAAGGTTCACTCTATGCAGATGACCTGCTTTTGTACATTTCTGACCCAGACAATTCATTGCCACATGTTTTTCACATCCTTGGCCAATGTCCTGACCTTTCTGGCTACAATCTTAATTTACAGAAAAGTGAACTATTCCCCATGACTTAATCTGGCTGTCAGCTTTCTTTTACTTCTCTTCCTTTTACAGTGACAAATACATTTGTGTATCTTTAAGTGTGTGTCACTGATAAGTTTTCTGAGCTATTTTCAAATAATTTTTCTCCCCTTAACGCTGACCTCTTTGCCTCTTTTGGTTGCTGGCTGCATAAATTCACTTCAAATGAACATCTTCCCCAAATTCACATATTTATTTCAGTGTTCCTGTGTTCATTCCTAAATCTTCATTCACCTGGGGCTACAAACCTCCACGTACTCCAAAGAACATTCTGCAACACCCAAAAAGCCTTGGAGGTGTGGCTGCACCAAACTTTCTATCTTACTATTGGACATCCAACATACGTACTGTTGTACACTGGCTTATTGGAGAATCTTTGAATTTCTGTCCTGTCGACCTTCTTCTCTGTCAGTTTTACTTTATTCCTCCATCTCTACATCCCTGACTGAATTCACCAAAAATAAAGTGGTGGAATCAACTCTGAGAATCTGGACACAGATATGCAGTCATTTTAGCTGGCTGTCTTTTTGCTTTTAACTCACCAATTAATCTCAACCCAGCTTTGAAGCCTTCTCTTTTGGACTAAACTTTTGCTCTTGGGCAAAATCTTGGCATTAAAAGTTTTTATCATCTGTTCTCAGATAACATTTTCTCTTCATTTGAACAGTTGTGACTTAAATTCAATTTGCCCAGAAGTCTTTTTTTCATTATCTACTATTGCCCAAGTTCCCCTCACTCCCTCCAGCTAACCCATCTGATGCTTTACTTAAGCCCCCCTCCATCTTTCAAAGGTATGATATCTATGCTATATATGATATTTTGGTTGTACAGAGCTCCTCCTCTCTCTCTGTTTAAAGAGACTGGGAATCTGATTTAGGTGAAGTTACAGCTGAGGAACTCTGTCAGTCTGTTTTACAAAAAGAACTCATGCATCTTCCATCTGTGCCAGGCATTGCTTTGTACAGTGTGAAATAGTAACATTGTACCCAGTGGACCAAATTTAAGATGTCAAATATTTCCTGATGTAAGCCCTGCTTGTAATCACTGTAATGTAATTCCTGCTGCCCACGCCCAAATGTTCTGGACATGTGCTGCTCTAGAGGAATTCTGGTCGCTCATTTTTAAAACCATTTCTGACTTTCTGAATACAGAAGTTGCTCCCTGTTCATTCATAGCATTCTTTGGCCTCCTCCAGTCACTCTGGCTCTGACAAAGACTGAGGCTGACTGTATTGCTTTTGTTTAGATGGAAGGGTGTAAGCCCTCCCACATTACTCACTGGATTTGTGATGTTCTTCAGTTCTTGAAGTTAGAAAAGCTGAGGCACTCACTTAGAGTTTCCACAAAGAATTTAATAACATTTGGACCCTGATTTACATGAAAGAAAAGATTCAGCTGTCTGCTGTTCCTTAGTCAGTGTGAAATAATTCTAACATATCCATCAACCTATCCATCATATTTAATGTATTATGGTTTATTGTGCATTAGATGACCCTGCTTTTTATTATAATAACAGTGATATTTACTATTATTTTATTATTATCATTATTATTGTTCATACTTTTATTCGGTCTTCTTATTTTTTTTTTCCCCTGAATTGTGGAAGCTTATCAGATGCATATATATATATATATATATATATATATATATATATATATATATATATATATATATATATATATATATATATATATATATATATACATATCAAACTTTATTTGTATAGCACTTTTCATACAGGACTCTGTAATACAAAAGTGCTTTACATGAGAAAAAGATAAAATAAAATAACAAGTGGAATAAAAAGCAGAAATTGCATAATTGCATAAAATGAAAACATAAGACCCCGACAATCCCCCCCTCCCCCAAACCATATTCAATATACACACTGACTTACTCAAACACATGAAGACATTAAAAGGAAATTCTGACAGAGAGCAGAATAAGAGGACCGAGGAAACGCCATCTTGTATTAAAAATGAGGAAACACAGGAGCTAAAACTAAAATAATGCTTAAAAATACTCGAAAATACTGGAGGGTAAGATAAATAAATGAGTAAATACATAAATAAATCAAACAATATAACAGTATAGAATAAAAGTTAGATAAATAATATTGTAAAATTAGATTGTGTAACATCAGGTGCGTAAAAACATCAGCTAAAATAGGAGAAACATTTAACAAAAAATAATAAAATAAAATTCCCAGGAAAAAATAAAAAATAAAAATAAAATACATCAAATGAAATAAAAATCTGAACTGAAATGTAGTAATAAAACAAAATAAAAGGGTTAAAATAAGTTACATATAACATAAAATAATATTAAATACAATCAGCTAAAAGCAAGATTAAAGAGGTAGGTCTTGAGTCTGCCTTTAAAAACATGAACAGTATGTGCTGCTCTCAGGTCCTCAGGTAGACTGATCCACAGACGGGGGCCGTAATAACAAAAAGAAGCTTCCCCATATGTTTTAGTTTTAACTCTGGGAACAGTTAAAAGACCCCTACCTGAAGACCTGAGGGCTCTACAGGGTTCATATGGTAAAAGCAAGTTGGATAAATATGCAGGAGCAAGACCGTTAAGAGATTTAAAAACTAATAAAAGAACCTTAAAATCTATTCTAAAAGATACAGGCGGCCAATGCAGGGACTTTGATGTGGGCTCTCCTCCTGATCTTTGTCAGCATACGAGCAGCTGAGTTTTGGAGGAGCTGAAGCTGTGAAATGTTCTTTGTTGGTAGACCAGAGAGGAGAGCATTACAATAATCAATGCTACAAGTAATAAAAGCATGAATAAGAGTCTCTGCATTGGCCTGAGAGAGAAACTGGCACACTCTGGAAATATTTTTCAAATGATAAAATGATTTTTTGGTGATGTCTCTGATGTGCAAGTCAAAGCTGAGGTCTGAGTCAAATAAAACACCAAGATTTTTGGCCTGCTGACACGGACTAAAAGACCGTGATTTGAGTTATATATATATATATATATATATATATATATATATATATATATATATATATATATATATATACATATATATATATATATAGAGAGAGAGAGAGAGAGAGAGAGAGAGAGTGTTTTTTTTCTCCTTTGTCTGGCATCATTGTCATTATTTTTGTTGAATTGAGCCATTATCTGTTATTTGTACATCCTGTTATGGAACAAATCCTAATGAACAAAGTTATTAAAAATATTACGAGCAAAAAACAAATTCTGACATAAAATTTAGAGTCATGAGATTAGATTTAAATTCCAGTCCCCAGCCCTGCAAAACAGGGTTTTAAGAACATGTGCTCCCATTTCTCCATCATCTGACAAAGACTTTGACTTGTGATTAAAAAAATATAATAATGGTGGCATGAAAAAAAAAAAAACTTTTGTTCTGGCATCAGACACTTTTTTTTATTTATAACATGCTTCAATTCATTTTCACACAACACAATAGTCAGATGTCCTGTATTATAGCATGTAGATCAAGAGAATGATGCAGGAAGAAAGTAAAGAGAAAACAACATATTTAATGAACATTACTGGAAAGAGCTACCTTTTTTAAGGTAGCTAGAAAACATGGATGACTGTGTCCATCTTACATGGTAAAAAGAAGGTGACCACTGAAGGTGGAAATGTGATATTGATTGTCCCATATTCTTGTATTTATCCACAGACGCATAAACACAACATTTCCAACCTCCAGGAGCAGAGTGGCACCATTAGCTGAGGTACCATATCCATTAGTCTGATGCTCATATGAGTGACATACAAGTTCTCCATTTTTCATCAGAACTACACCTGATGCAAAGTCAGCATGTCCGTATGCTCCAGTGGAGAACTCAAAGTGGTAGGCTCCTCTCACTGGTGCAGTAAAGTGACCTGGAGGACATTTTAATTGACAGTGAGTGTAAAAGAAGTTCTTTCCTCCAGACTGAACATCTCAAAAACAAATGTCTGAAGGTTGTTTCTGTTAGTGTAAGAAGTACCTGTGTCTGGACTGTAGGCATTTCCAATGTTTGAGATAACGTGTCTGAACACCAGATTAGTGTGAGTGATATATGGTCCCAAATGCCCAAAACCCAAATGCCCAGAGTCCATCAGAGAGGCTGAGAAAGCCACCTGTTTGACTGAGGGAGAGAGAGAGAGATTTGGATTTTTGAATCATTATTTGCCGCTCTTGCAAAAACAAAAATAGACCAAAACAGCATAAAATGATCATTCACACACTCCATAGAGTAAATAAATAAATTAATTAAACTTCATTAAACCTCATTAAAACCCCAAACCTGCTGAAAAGAGTCCAGATCGTCTGCTGCTTTGTAAAAGTTAAAACCAAAGAGGAGTCTGGACTTCATCATGTTCACACACACAGTGACAGGATCAACCATAAAACCATCCTCCACCTTCCTCCTCCTCCTAAAATACACCACCATCTTGGCCTGCCCTAAAACAAAGTTTAGGAGCTGGCACTTTTTCTGGTGTTGTTGTGTGAATTTAAAACCCAGAATAAAAACCTGCTTGGTAGAAACCTCTCCACATTTGGTAAAAACAGTTTCTAAATACAGAAACAACACACACTGTGCTAGTTGGAAATGGTAGTTGGAGGAGGCGTCTCAGCAGACCCTACTCCTACCAAAACCCCAGAGAAGCCCTCCTTAGAAGAAGGATTTACACTGCCAACATGTATGTCAAAGTTAATGAAAAACTCTTACCTCATCATGTGAAAGAAAAAAACTGGAAAACTGGTAAAAAGTTACAAACTGTATTTTTGATTTTGATGGTGTATTAGGGCCACTTAAATAATATATATATATATATATATATATATATATATATATATTGAAATCTCATATTCGGGGCAATTTATCAAAAAGTTCCAAACCTGATCCTTCATTTTAATCAATGTGATAAAGACTGTTTGATAACATTGGCGACTTTCAAGACCCAAAAATTGCAATGAACTCATCTTTCTGGTCAATTACTCATCAATAAAACAACGTAGCTCCAAACCTGACCCCTCATTTGGATCAATGTGATAAAGACTGTGAGCTACAACCTCGTTTTCCTCCAAAGGAGTCAGAAAGCTTCACTTTAACACAATATGCTGCAGGTGTTGGCTGGCTTGGCGGCTTAGGGACCGTATATCGAAGGAATAGTTTAAAAGGAAACTACAGTCATTTATGTGTGCTGTGACTCTGAAGACTTCATGTCTCTATAGCAGGGCCGGACTGGGAAAGAAATTCAGGCCGGGAGATTTCCAATCAGTCAGGCTACTTCCACCACTGCGAGGGTGGTGTCATGTGGGATAATGCACCAAAAATGTGTTTTTTTTTTCCATCCAAAAATATGTCTTTTACAGTTATGTTATAGCAATTACAACACTGCTAAACTGACAGTAACTCTATTAAACACAACCATGACCACAGCTCCATACAGTCCAGTACTTTTCTCTTCTGTAATCTTTTCACTACCATCACCAATTTTTCCAACATTTTCCTTTCCTATTATTTATAGAACATGTGGAATTAAAAAATATACATTATTCTGTCAGCAAATCATTTAGATGTAAGCTGGTCATAGCTAACAGTATATGCAAACACCAATGTTCATTTTATAACTTAAATTGTAGGTCAACTGCAATTACTACTAATTAACTATCCTACCTGAAGAGGGGGTCTCAAACGTTTTCAGGCTTCCTGCAACCCACCTGACACCTGGGGCTTTATTGGGCCAGACTCACCATATTTTGTGCATTAAAATTAGCATAACATTTTCATCACCACTTAAGAACAAAGGTGTAATAATTATTTGATTCACTTCTCTCTGAATATTGTTTAGTGATCAAGTCTAACAGTCAATATCTGAGAAGTTTGGAGGGTGGTGTGGATTTTTTTGGCCTTTCCCAAGATGCAAATAGGAAGATGCTGAGTGTGGATAAAGCCTAAGAACACCTGCATTTGATCTAAAGTAAGGTGCTAACTATCATGAGCGCTGTGTGTCAGGTAAGATAATGTTAACAAAGACGTATCAATAGCAGGTTACTTCTGTTAAACCCTGAGCCATTGAAATATGTGAACAAGAAATATGTGTAACAGAAACAAGTTCTGACATACTGATTTATTTTAGCATTTTGTGAATGGCCACCATAGAAATGGACAAACACAACGACAATGAAAGACAAATTAAAATTGATTTCAATATACTCTACAAGAACACTGTTGTTCTTAGTTTAACTGTTTTGATTTCACTTTAACTCTGCCAACATTTGATTTGGTGATGTATCGCTCTAAAACAAACTGGAGACCTTTTCTGGCTGCTTCTTTCTAAAGTATCTGAAGAATCTGTTCACATATTTGAATAACACTCATTGATTTCACTAAAAACTCCATATTTCTCATTAAGAGGGGAAAGCTTGACAGGCGTAGCAACAGTAACCAAGGGGGCGTGGCTTAGCAAAGCGCACTCAACTGACAAAATGAAACAAAGTTTCCTAATATAGCCAGCAAATCAATAATATACCAATCATGTTATATTATATTTCGGCCTTTGAAGTCCTCTGTCTAGGGATGTCTGATGATGCATTTGTGAGAAGAACCGACCGTTTGTAAACTTACTTGAAGCAGCAGCATCATTTATTTTGAACTGTACACTGATGGACCTGGTTATCGAAATATGTTTGTTATTTTATAACCCTTTGCCCCTTCCTCCTCGAGTAATCTTTTTCCCTCCATCTCCCTCTCATGTCCACCTTTTCTCTTTTTTTTTTCTCCTCTTTTGCTGCCGGGTTTATCAGGGTGCTCCATAATCCTCGCTGCTTTAACTGCTCTGCACTGCTTGTTTGCCTGTTGTCGCTATGAAGGGCGGGCCATAAAGCAACTAACCAATCGCAGCACGTTTCTTCTAAAAAAATGTCACTTTGACCAATCCCTATCCCTCTGATTCAGAGCTCAGAGCACTTGCTTTGTGTGAGTGGTAGAGGGGGGCGTGTGCTAGTGCTCCTGTCTCTGGCCTGTCTGCCAAAAAGCAGACCAACTTTTTTTCATTGGCCTGCCAGTCCGTGGCTGACCTGTCCAAGCAGGCCAATGAGGAGGCAGGCCACCAGGAAAAGTCCCGCCTCTCCTGATTGCCAGTCTGGGCCTGCTCTATAGTAAAGTTATTAAATTTCCTTTCACACTATTCCTCCGATACAGTAATTTGCCAACAGTCCCTAAGCCTCCGATCCAGCCATCACCTGCAGCATATTGAGATAAAGTGAAGCGGTCTGACTCGATTGGAGGAAAACGAGGTTGTAGCTCACAGTTTTTATCACATTGATTAAAATGAGGGGTCAGGTTTTGAACTACGTTGTTTTATTGATGAGTTATTGACCAGAAAGATGAGTTCATTGCAATTTTTGCGTCTCTAAAGTCGCAAATTTACAACTCTAGAGCAGCAAAAATTTCACGTTTTTTTTTTTTTTTTCAAATATTCAAATATTAAGTTTTCATTTATTTTATTTTATTTCTTTAAGTGGCCCTAATACACAGTCATACTGGCTCACCACCTTCAGACTAGTTTTCAGAGTCTAAAGTCCAAATGTAAACTGCAGGTTTAGATTTGTGTCTGACCTTCTCCATCTCTCCTCAGAGCTTCCACTTGGTGTTCTGTAACATTTGTTCTGGATTTCACTGAGACCAGCTCTGCTGCTTGAGCAACATTGCAATATTATTAATATAAATAAGTAAAACATCACTGTCTCCAAACAGGTGTGCTCTGGACATTAAAACACTGATTGCATTAAAACCATGAACATATTCAGATCAAGTGAAAATTACATGCACTCATCCCTTAATAAACAATAAACTGTATCTTACTTTTTTATCACTTTCAAATAAAACTGAAAATAAACATAAAAATGAACGACCATGTTTTTTTTAGCTTGGCATGTTGTGTTACTTTCATCAAAAGTGATAGATTCCTGACTTTGCTCATGAAATACCTTTAAGGTTTTGCTTTAGCTTCTCCACCTCCACATTCTGCCTCTCCATCTCTGCTCTCTGTGACTCCAGTTTGGCTTCTTGAGCTAAAAAACAGAATAAAGAAATCTTTTGTTAGTTTTTCCTTGGCACCATGATCTTTTCCTGTGAGCAGCATGACTCCACTGTACCTTCATTCTCTCTCTGTAAGAGTCTCATTGAGGCGCTCAGCTCTCTCAGAATAGTTGGGATCTCTTGGAGACATATCTTTTCCTGGTTTGAAGCATCAGTTGTTTCCCTTCTCCGGCGCTCAGTTTGCTCTCCAGGAGCAGTAATGTGGTTGCCAGTGTGGCTCTGAAGCTGAGCCGTGGAGGGAGAGCAGAGGAGCAGCAGCAGGAAACACACTGTCATCTCCATTCTCACAGTCTTCTGTGCAGTTGGTCTGTAGCTCCTGGGTTTCATAAGCCTGCAGGAGATCCGGTTTGATGACGTGAATTACACTGAACCTGCAAAGAAAACACAATGTTTGTTTAATTGCACAAAAAACAAGGGTGTGTGCAGATTAAACATGACTGTGTCAAAGCAGACATGGCAGCAGGTCAGGACTAAAGATAACAACATCCTTTAAATGGTAAGTGTCCTGAAAATACTTAGGAAGTCTACACTGTATCCAGGAGGTGCCTGTTCACACATTGTCTGGACTGTTTGAGCAAAAACTAAAACAACAACCCATTTGCTTGTCATGGTTAGTGGGCCACCTTCAGCTGACAGCTAAATGAAGGCAGGCCTGTGATGGAGGGGATCCTGGGGGTCAGATACTGATACCTCTGAAGGAGCCAGCCTCATTATACAATTTCCATCTCCACATGGGACATAACCAGCCATTTAGGACAGATGAATTGGGACTATCTGACTTTGGTCTGTCCTGCAGTCTCTGGCAGCACCATCACACTGTTGGAGCCTCCAACACCAGGAGATGCTGATCCAGAGAGTCCTCCATCAGAGACCGACTGTAGGCCTGCATGTCTTCAGTTAGTGACACTGTACCATGCTTGTGTGCACTGATTAGTTTAATAGTCTGCATCTTATAATTCAGGTGGTCTGAGTTGGTGACCACATGATCAGACATGTTGGGCTCTAATTTCATGGCGCAGCGCAGGGGACACAGGCCTGGCGCACCCCGCGCAGTGTTAATTTCGTCTGGCGCACCGCCGGCGCTGCCAATTTGACAATTTGGTAGACTGTCTGTGCAGAGGTGGGTGTGACAGCACACCAAGGGGAGGTGATGGCGCACCAGGGGGAGGTGTCGGCAGATTCGAGTGGCGCAGTGACAATTTCGTGCCAAAAACAGTGCAGAAAGTGCGCTGCAAGCTCGCCAGCTGCAACCTGGTCTAACCTCGGTGCAGGGCTGAGCGCACCCTCTGCAGCTGTAATTTGGTTACAGGCGCACATGTAAGAACACGTCAACAAAGCCTCAGAGGCAGGTTTCCAGAGTGTCAGGCACATTTTAATGCAATAAACAATCACAGCAATCACTATTTAATGTAACAGTCTGAACCAGCAGATACATTTGTATCTATATTAACTGTCCCGTCACATCTGATGTCGGATTAAAGCCGTTTGTCATAAAGAAACTTAACCTGACGGCAGCTGGAAGTTTGATGCACATCTTACAAGTCAACAATAAACACCCTTTACATCTGATACTGAGTAAATATCTAACTTCTCTCATTCCATTAAATTCAAAGAAAAAAAGGAAAAAAAAGACGAAGAAAAAGGAGAGAAAATAAATGTATGTTACTCTGGATGTACCTGTTATTTCCCATATTCCTCTATTTTAGTCTGTATTTTTAACGTGATCTAAAAAGATGGAGTACATTATTGCAAGGAGGATGAGGAGGAGACACCGGGAGAGTATACAGTTTATCACTAAAGGCTCTGCTATTTGGCGATGACAAACCAGGAGTGCAGGTGGATCACAAGCATGATGAATGGAAAGGGCCAGCTGTGGTGTAACTGTCTCTTATTTTTTTTACTCCTATTAATGACAAAGGAACAGATTACATCTGTCCCGGGAGCTAGCCCACACGGTGACGCACCCCGCTATCCATTCTCCTGCTGACGGGACAGCGTCTCCACTGCTGGGTCTTTCCAGCAGACTGTTTTCATGGCAGGGATAATTCAGACCAATCAGATGCTGCGCCTCAGCCGCAGCGCATTTAAAGGCGAGGAGAGGCGCTCATTTGATTGGTGAAGACAGCGATCGGCTGTGATAATCCCACTCACATCTATTCTCCTCCTATTCTGACATTTGCGCGGAGAGGCAGAGACGTGGGCGTGGACATGCAACCTCTGCGCCCCTGTGCGCCATGAGTGCGCCTCTCTTGGCACTGCAGGAAACTTGCAACGTGCACAGGTCACGCCCAGTCCGCGCGGCGAAGGCCGGCACAGGCAGGTGCGCCTGCACCTGGTCTATGAAATTAGAGCCCATTGTGTCAAGGTGCCTTGGTCCAGGACTCCAGAGTCTTTCAGACCTCTGCAAACTATCAGGACATTTTGTCCTCACAGGTGAATTCTCAGGTGTGTTGTTGGGGGCGGAGCTTAAGCCTGCCAGCCTTTTCTCCTCATACAGACCATCAGGGAGCACAGCAGGTGTACAGCCATGGCCATACTGGACAAGAGTCAGAACAGAAATGACCTTTGACCTCTTGAAGTCATGGCTTTATTGTCTCCTCCCCCTGAGGGTCAGTCCAGACAGGGCGTGTTTATCCCTGAGGCCAGCGTGAGGATGGAGAGACCTCCAGAGAGCCTTCACACACAGTGCTCTAATTGCGTAGACCAGGCTCAGATGTGGCGCACCTGCTCTGCACTGCGCTGACGGCGGCATGTCCAGTGCACTTTGTAAGTTTCCTGCAGGTGCAGCAAGGCGCATCCACCCCTCTCTGCAAGTGCCAGAGAGGGTGGAGAAAAGGTTTGAGTGGGTTTAACACAGCAGAGTGTTGTCTTCACCAATCAAATGAACACCTCTCACCTTTAAACTAGCTGTGGGCTACTGATTGGTCTGACTGTTCCTCGCCATGGTGTGCTAGAAAAGACGCAGTAACAGGGACGGTCAGAGCAGCTGGGAGAGTGGAGGGGCTATCAGGGCGCATGGGAGGTCAAAATGCACTTCACTGTGTGGGCCATCTTGTAAGACTGAAATGATCTGTTCCTGTGTCATGAATCAAAACAACATTGAAATATTTCTAGACAAATTACGTTGTTGCACTTAATGTAAGACAAAATGGCTCAGACAGTTAAATTAAATTAAGATGTACACACTTGTTTCAAGACACTGCATCTTGAATCTCTTAACTTAGGTGATAAGACCTTGAAATCATGTAGTTTTCAGAAATATTTCAGATGAAATAAGATATTTTGACTGGTATTGAAGCTTATATGCTGTACTGTATTTGTAAGATGTAGATGGGGAGACAAATGATCTTGTTTCAAGACAGAAACTTAACTTGAATTTAGACAACACTGCTTTATTGAAACTGCAGGTCAAGAGCATTTCCCAATACACAGCTACAGCACATCAGGCACCCTCCCCCCATTTCAACCCTCTTACAACACTTGTTAGACTACATGTTAAGAGTGACATGCAATGATGTCTGTGAGATACTCAGTCATACTGCACTGGAATGTACATGACATTATCAAAGTTTACATAGTAGTATGGTGTGCAATCTATAAGATTTTCAGCATCCACAAGAACATTGGCTTGTGCAAGGTGAGGATCTCAACCTCAGAAGATAAATACTGTTCATTCCAATAAACTGTAGAGAAAGGTTGGCATTCAAAACAATACGCTGTTGCATTTAAAATATAAATGTTTTTCACAACTGCCAACTCTCAGTATCATTGAAGACATTAGAAATAACCAAAGATTTTCCACATGTATGCTTATTTCCATGTTGTATAATCCACTGGGCAGAGACTATATGTTCAACATGTCCTAAGAATTCTTTAATCTTCCCTTCTACATCATGAACATTTTTCACCTCAGAGGCTGGGCCTTTTCAATTTCATTAGAAAAAAATGTTTTTCATGCGTTCTGACTACATTCATACAATTGATTGTGCTTAAAGAGATTTACAAATATTCTTCAAACTACTTTTTAAAGCCCAAAAGCAATGCTTTCACTCAAAGTGCATACACATATGCCGCAGAGTAGGACCAAGTGACTTAATCTGAGAGGGAAGATGCAGCAGGTACTGTTGTTTAGGTAAAATGTTTTCATCTGGAAACAGCTGTTTGAAATGTTTGAAATGCTGCTCAATTAAAAATTTCAGCCTAGAAAGAGTTGAGAGTGCAATAATAGGTGAAAACAGAATTTTAACTATCTCCAACAACTTCAGAAGCAATTGTGTGTGAACATTTTCTTCAACTGTGTCGATGAGAAATCTTTAACATAATCCGCATCTGCCCTGCTGTGTGAGGATTTTTCACTGTGCTCCTCAGTCTCCTCCTCACTCTCCTTTCTGCTCTCCTTTGCAGGGGTGTGGCCTCAGACGTGCTGCAGTTCCTCACACCTGCCCTTCATCCTCCTAATCACCACTCTCTATTGAAACCACTCCACAGATGACTGCAGTGCGGGTGTATTGCACACACTACGTTTGGTTTGTGGAACCTCTTATCCTTTAAACCTGCTTTGTGCTGGCTTTAGCCTTTTGTCCCCCGTTCATACATCACACATATATCAACTTTCAAAATCATATATATATATATATATATATAATATACATATATATATATATATATATATATATATATATATATATATATGTGATTTTGGGAAACATTTTACAATAAGGTACACAAAAAAAGATTAGTTACTGAGGAACTAATGAAGACCTAATGAGGAACTTATGATCAGTTACAGGGGGAACGGAGGGACACAAAATTAGCGTAGTTACTGAGGAATTAAGGTACACATAAAAGATTAGTTATTGAGTAACTAATGATGAACTAACTATTAGTTAATGATCAGTTCTTCGGTAACCTCAGATGAAGTTCAGAGAAGTAGGTAATGAGGGAATAATGATAAACTATCTATTAGTTAATAGTCACAAAATACAGTAGGTACTGAGTAACTAATGATGAACTAATGTGTAGTTACTGAGGAATGAAGACAAACAAAATTGGAGTAGTTAATGAGGAAATAATGGTTAATGATCAGAAGTTCTTTAGTAACCCCTGATCAAATGTCAGAGGAGTAAGTAATGAAAATCAAATGATGAACTAATTATTAGTTAATGATCAGTTCTTCAGTAGTGACACGTCATGAGGGGTTATTTAATCTTCATCATCATCATCATCATCATCATCATCATCATCTTCATCACAAGTAGTTGCTTAAAAAAAATCACAGATGCCATTCTTGAGAGTTTTATTCATTTATTTCAGGTCACACACACACACACACACACACACACACACATACATATATATATATATATATATATATATATATATATATATATATATATATATATATATATATATATATATATATATATATATATATATATATATATATATATTGATCAGGGGTTACTAAAGAACTTCTGATCATTAACCATTATTTCCTCATTAACTACTCCAATTTTGTTTGCCTTCATTCCTCAGTAACTACACATTAGTTCATCATTAGTTACTCAATAACTAATCTTTTTTTGTGTACCTTAATTCCTCAGTAACTACGCTAATTTTGTGTCCCTCCGTTCCCTCTGTAACTGATCATTAGTTCCTCAGTAACTAATCGTTTTTTGTGTACCTTATTGTTAAGTGTTACCTGATTAAAAACAAAAAATGATTTTAATGTATAGTTAATTTTTTGCAGTCTCAGGTTCTTAACTTACTTTCCTTTCAGATAAACAGAGGACAAACATGTCCCATGGAGTCCCATGTAACCACACATGGCAGTATTTTACTATTTTCATAGCTGTTTACCACTTAGAAAAAGCAAGTGTTTTATTCACTGCCTTACAATGGAACAATTGTTTAATCTCATTGTAAACACTAAAATGACAAATGTATTATTTTTCTCCAAACTGAAATCCTAAAATTAGAGAATACATGAGTATTTGCGTCGTGATGGTGCAATCAAAAAATGTGGTTATAATGGGTCTCAATCGGACATTTTTCAATCACTAAATCAAACTCTAAAATGCAGCAAAAAGTGCTTTACATTGAAATACACAAGGAGATCATAGTCAGGGGATACTTTATATAATATAAAAACCCACCCATTGTCCTGCCTATATTTACCATTTTGTGTCAGTTTACCTGAAAGGGTACGAAGTTAAAAGTCTGACACTGAAATAATAGCATCAAAATCAGTTTTATCATAGTCTTTTGGATATTTATGACTTGTCTTTTTAAAAAAAATCAATTATTTATTAAATGCAAAATAACTTATTTTTATGTGTTTCTATTCAAACAGTCAAATCATGGAATCAAATGGGCAAAAAAAAAAACAATGCCTCAAAATTATTTTCTTCTTATCTCATGTATAGTTAAGCCTGATCTCTAAAAAAAAACAGGTCCCAACTGGCCAACATCAAAATAAATGCAGCGTCATCATGTATGCAAATTGGCATTTAAAGAGTTAAAATAAAATTAAAAAGTGTGTTATTTTTGATTAGGACTGAAGTTGATTAAATTATTTGAGTAAAAAGTACAAAAAATATTAATCTGTTGTCTTATAGTAAATCTTTGGGAGAGGACATGTTTGTCCTCTGATTTCCTAAAAGGGTTGTAAATTTGGCTCCAGTGAACCACTGACCAATGAAAAAGCTTGAAATTTGAAATTAAATTATATATGGAGGAACAAAACTAAAGTTATGGCCAAACATTGAGGAAAAAACTGAAAGACTAAACATGTCCCTGTTTACCCATCAGGGTTAATAGTCTCATGCAGTTTTAATTCAGGGCACTAATTCATCTTGTTCTGTGTGTCTTCTAAAGTTTTCATAGCTGCAAACATCACAGAGGCAATGATGAGCACTTTGTCTCCAGATGATCTTCTTCCAGGCCCAGAGAACTTCTAATGGAGTAAAGCAGTGTGGCATTTGTGTCATGATGTGTCAGAGGAGGTCAGTTTCTTTGTCATGTGACTTTCACTAACCACCATTATATATTTTTTTATAATTTCACAATAACATGATAAATGTTGCATTTTCCTCTAGTTCATTATCTTTTATGTTTCAGCAATCTGTCCAAGAAGACTCAACTTTCAGGAATTTTTCCATGAATGAGCCACCAATGCAACAGACACCGAATCTCTTGGAAGAAAATCCACAAGTACACAACCCCTGAAAAGGCTGTGAAGCTGTCATTCCCTGAATATGTGTTGCACACTGACACTGAACTTGAGCAGGTCCGACAACAGGACTTGGAGTTGATGAAAACAGGCTTAGAGTGCACCTGCCAGATGTCAAATGAACTGAGATGCAGACTCATCCAAACACAATGACCAGTATGATTACAATTCTGAGGGCAAGAGGGGATCAAGGATCAGACAGATACCCATCAAAACCAGAAATCACAGCAACGGCAAAAAGAAAAGTACAGCACTACCCCATGCTGCAGGATCGAAGCCTGGAGAACTTATGTCCGTGGCTATGTGTAACACATTTAGTTGATAACCAAGGAGAGCCCATCTGGCCAGTTCATGTAGCCATTTTGAAAAATGTGTCTTGTACAGATCACAGTGTATAAACAGCAAAGTGTGAGATCTCCCCAAAAACACAGACCAGATGGGAGGCATCCAAAGAGCTAAGACTAAAACCAATCATATTTTTATTCAGGATGGGTCTGTTAATCAGTGTCTTAATTATTTGATTACTTTTGCAAAGTAACTTAAAATAGTGAAACTTTTTCCTAAAGCTCATATCTGTATGTGTCTTGTTTTGTCCACAGTCTTAATTTTTTGTCAACTGTTATGAATAACCATACTTATCACATTTTGACATTAATTTTAAAACAGTTGTTGACGTCTAATCAGTTAATTGGCTAATCTTTGCAGCTCTACAAAGAGGCATTGTCTTGAGCACCCAGATGATTCGGATGAAATGAACTGAAGCAACTCATCAGTGATTCTGGATCTCTCCAGAGAGGGTAGTAGCAGTTCAGACCCCAGCTGTGAGACAAGCGGTGACTGTCTTCTCAGCATTTAAAAATCTGTTCTATCATTTTTTGTAAGAAGTTGACTGATATTACTGGAACATTAAGGTTTATTTGGCATTGCTCATCGTTCCATGCACTTAAATATGTGCCAGGTGCCAGTCAATGCTGTACGGGCTTATATACCTGCTGCATCAAAACAGAGTGGACTTTATCTGAATCCCACAGCTGCTGGCTAAATCTAGTGTGCACCTTTACATTACCATTCAGAACTACTCACTTTTTATGGAGCACTCACATGCTCCCCTCTCAACAATATTTTTGGTCTAAATAGTCATTTTCATTTTTGAATTAGGTTCAAAATATAATAAATCTTAAATGTCTTTAGTCTGACAGTGGAATGTCTCTGTTATTTGTTTTAGGAGAAAGAAAAGCCCACGAGAAGAAGTGACTTCTCTTTCCTCCAGTCCCAACTGTGAGAACATCTGCTGCTGGTTGTGGTGGGGTGTGAGCATGTTGGTCGGGCAGTGCTTTTGCATGAACATGCATTTGAATGTGATTGATTATATTAGCCCGTAAATAGTTGTATTTTGTAAATAAATTCTTTAAATAGTTGAACTACTGATTGGTTGTGATGAATGATTACAATGATCAGGACTGAAGTTTTAAAATTACAAGGTTCATATTATTATTAATGTATAACTTTTCTGTCATATGAAAACACAAGAGGAACAGTAAGCCAAGCTAATGACAGGATGTATCTTTGTGCCTTACAGCTGATAAGTCAGCTCATACAGACAGTCCAGATGCAGACAGTCCAGCAACCTTGGCCAAGCAATACTAGATCCTGCAGGCTATGTTAAAAAAGAAAAATCCAAACTGCCACGGTATTTCCCATCTCCTGGATTTGGAATTTACAGCCAGAAGAGCATTCATAGACTCAGATGTAATTTGTGCGGAGGACAGACCCAAGAACCTTCTAGAAGCATATCCCTGCTTCAGGGACTTTGGACATGTAAGTCCTTATTCACTGTGCTTAACTGAAAAACAGTACCACACACAAAGTGTGTTAGAGTTGGATCCCCACCTCCAGAGTGATTCATTTATATCTCAGTTTGGTATATACAATATTTTATAGGTGATGGATGAACTACGATGCATTCTGGACAAGAACAACAGCACTTTCATTGATGGATTAAAAGAAGATGGCATGAGTTCTGCCACAAAGTGCAGTTTTCTGGAGTGTCCAAAAATACATCAACCTCCAATGGGAATGGACAAAGGTAAAAATGATGTTTTGTAGTCAGGATGAACATTTTGGCTTGTTGATTGTCAAGTTAATGTACTAGTGTCTTGTTCTTTTTCATCTATTTCTCTTTCCTCTTTTAACCTGTCCCAGCTCAGTTCTATATTTGGCCCTGAATTGAGTCAAAAGTATGGCAGAGATGGAAGCTGAGGTTGTCCTCATAGTCTAGGGCATGGCCAAGATGAGGACACTTTCCTTATCAACTGTGCACTTTGTTCAAGTATTGAAAGTACTTAATCCAATGTTAGAGGGAAATGGTGTCAGCGTTGTCGGTTACCGTGGTAACTTGATTCGTCAGCCGTCACTCATTAAAATGACTGGAGGTGGAGCAAACGCGCCGGTGTTATTTATGATTATTTATATTTACGTCACGCCCGTCTCACATTGCAGGTGGCTTCTGATTCACATTGGAGCAGCCGTTGGCCGGCTGAGAGTGGAGATCTGCAGCTGGACCCCTCTCGATTGAGGGAAATCTCAGCTCAGCTATGAAGTGATTAATGATTATACAATCTTAATTGCATTTAACAGGTCTTAGGTGACTCAAGTGTAGTCAATATTTGCATCATAATGATTTGCAGTATTTTCGTTAGTTCAAGTTAATGATAAGTGTTCAGGAAAACACAAGTCTGTAGCTGTAAGGAAGTCAACGAGCCTGGTGATGGGAGGAGCTGAAGGTTTTCCTGACCCTGTTCAGACAGTGTGGACGTACTTATTTGTGGCCGTGTTGAGCAGACAAACATAAAAAGTTGATACGTTTTTGTATTTACTTCATTTGTATTTTTGTTTAATAAATAAATATAATAAATCCCTCTAAATCATCTGTGACAGTTAAGCTGATGCCAAGAGACCAAAGTTTAAAGCAGGACATCAAAGTTCAAACAGAGTCTTAAACATGAGCTTCAGTCTCTGATTATTCCGAACATGCTGTTTCATATCTAGTTAATGGCATAAAAAACAAGTTAGCATCAAATATATAAAATCAGACATAATAAGGGTTCTTACCAAAACCACCATGATGTCTATCCTTCAGTTTTATTCATTTATGTCAGCTTGTTAGGAAATTCTTCCAGTGAATTTGACCTCCTCACAGATTGAACTTTTATTGCACTTTACACAGAGTTATTGAGCTTGTTTTGAAGCCAACAGTCCAAAGGTGAGGCATTTGGGTTGACCTGTGTCCAATGGAGCTGATGCTCGACAACAAGCTCAAACATGTTTTTAAGTCTAATAATAAATGAACAGGCACTGCTAAAATCTTTTCAAATCTTTTTAATCTGTTCACTGCAAAGCTCTAAGAGGATTGACATGTTTGATTTTAAAGAGGCTGACTTTGATTTTATTCCTTTATAAAGCATTTCATTACATTAGGATAGTGCTGATAGAGTCAATTAAAAACTGAACTCATCAGCTGCTGTATAGCTATATTTATAACACATAAATGTACAATACCCACAGAATACAACATCAAGATATTATAAAGGCCATCAAAAGACAGATGGCAAAGAACTGCTTCACAATCAAAGAAAAATGACCTGTTGTATGTCTTATCTTGTTTTATCCAGAACTGTCATCAATAAATATCTGAAGAAGTGAAATTAAAAAAGAAAAAGGTGAGACAGATTTTTGATGCACTGTTTATTTTGATTGGTGATTACTGAATATGATCATTTGAGATTTCATAATCAAGGAGCATCATCACATCTCAGGTGTGGAAGAGTTCACAGCTGCTTCTTCCAGAAGAAAGACATCTTCCAGTAACAGGGCACGTCGTTGACAAAGTCCTGTCCTGTGGACAAAAGAAGTTATAATGACACGTTAGTTTTTAAGGACAGTTGTTGCTTTTCTACAGGAGAAAATTCTGCAGTCACTCTCAGAGGCCTGTGGTTATTCATGTTAAAGAGCGATGAATGACAAAACAGATGAAGGTGAAACCAAAGTGTGAAAGCAGTGTGCCACAGAGGAGATGTGAGACAGAGACTGAATCCTAAAAAGAAACCAAGGTTGACTTAAAAAAAAACTTTTCAGGATTAAATCACATTTCTTGAAGTTAGCTTAGATTTGTTTTGATGCCAAAAATGAAAATGTGGCCATGTCTTCACTGCTTAGACTCAAATTATCATAAACTTTGCTGCCCTGAACTCAAGGAACATGACCGTCTGATTTTCATGCCCCATGACTGCTAGTAACTTCAAATAATCTGCACCAAATACTTCAATGTAGCTTCTACATGCACCTCAGGAAAGCTACAATAAGAGAAATCAACATGAACAAAACATTAAAGACTATGACAGAGACAACTATGTGCCAAAAAAAAAAAAAAGCTCACCAGCTCCAACCTGGTCTATCTTCTTCAGTGGTCATTTGGCTGTCAGGTGCACAGTGCACACGTCACCAAAACCTCACAGGCAGGTTTTGACAGCTTCAGTGCATTCTCTGTCATATGCTGTGTGCCACACAACTAAGCTTTATGCCATGGATGCCACTTTGACCTCACAGAGGAGACATTACAGGACTTAAGATGGAGAAGCTGAAGTGCATGTGCCGTACCAGCAGGGAGAGCAGCAGAGTGCAGGGAGAGGAGACCACCTGGCTGCATATTTCTGTCCTTTATGCCTATGGTCCAACATTTTTACCACAATTTACTCAGTCACATTAAAATTACACAAAATCATTCATGAGAAATATACATTTTATCTAAACGAGTCTCCTTCCTCGTCCTCGAAGGAAGAAGGGAGCCTGAGGAGAACCGCCCTCCCTGGTCTAGGGTTCAGACCAGGGAGAATGACTGCACAAAAGATTGAAATAGTCATTGTGCCTCGCCTGCAGCACTTTAAATGGCAAGGAGAGGGGTTTATTTGATTGGTGAAGATGACACTCGACTGTGTTCAACACACTGTGCCCTGCATGAATTGTTCAACCATTAAAAGTTGTCCAGCTCCAACTAATAGCAAATTTGTATAAAAGCCAATTGAGTTAATGAAATGCCTGGAATTTAAAGCAGCTGGAAAGTGGTTATATCAACCTCACCTGTTTTTGATTAAGAAAAGGGATTTTGAGACAACATAGTGAGCCATTGGCATTAAGTGCCTAAAAGAGTTTCCAGGAGAGTCAAGAGGAGTTCAGCCAACAGCACATGTTAAAAATGCACCATAAATGAAGATAATCAACATCATAAAGCTTTATTAAAACTGATCTGGAGAAAGAAAACACAGAGATGTGCCTCTTCTGTGGAACTTGAGGTTGTTTTCAAAACTATGTCAGAGAAATATTGAAATTTTGAACCCGTTTTACTCACAGATGCTGCAAACCACAGTCCAGTAGCCAGACACAGGACAGTCCAACAAAGACAGGAAGCCATCTGAGCAGAGAAAAAAGGAGAAAAGTTATCAATAATTTAGATTTACATTGGTTTTATAAGCAATAATCAAACTTATGAAGTCAATGTGTACAAACTAAACACATGGGGTGAAGTTCTTTTGTTTTTTTTTAAAGCAACTTAAAACAACTTAAACACTGTGCAGGGTGCGTGTTAATTTCGTCCAGCACACCAATTTGACAATTTGGTAGAGCGTCTGCACAGAGATGGGTGTGACAGCGCACCAGGGGGAGGTGCCGACAGATTCAGGTTGGAGCAGTGACAATTTTGTGCCAAAAAACTGTGCGGAAGGTGCACTGAAAGCTCGCCAGCTCCAACCTGGTCTATTCCTGGCGCAGGCGAAGCTCACCCTCCACAGCTGTAATTTGGTGACAGGCGCACACGTGCACACACGTCAACAAACCCTCAGAGGCAGGTTTCCAGGGTGTCAGGCACATTTTAATGCAATAAACAATCACAGCAATCACTATTTAATGTAGCCGTCTGAACCAGCATATACATTTGTATCTATATTAACTGTCCCATCACATCTGATGTCGGATTAAAGCCGTTTGTCATCATGGAAACTTAACCTGACGGAAGTTTGCCTTATCAGGCTCATCATCGGATGTGGAGTATATATCCAGCTTCTCTCATTTCATTAAATTTAAAGAAAAGAGGGAGAAAAAAGAGAGAAAATAAATGTATGTCACTTGGTGTCTTAAGGATTTTCCTGTGATTGCCCATTTTTTTCTGTTCAAATCTTTATTCTAAACATGATCTAAAAAAATGGAGTACATTCAATCAATCAATCAATCTTTATTTGTATAGCACCAATTCATAACAAGTGTTATCTCAAGACACTTTACAATAGAGCATAAAGCTCTTCATTTTATGGATACACATATATGCATAGATACATATATACATATAAAATACACATATACATATATATACAAATATATCCATCCAACACCAACATGAATCCATATAGCCAATCATGAATCCTTCCATCATGGCGGCAAGAAAAACCTTCTGTTAAGCAGCAGGAAATCTTGAATGTGGATCCCAGTCTCATGATGAACAGCAAATCCACACGATGCTGTGATGGTGTGAGGGTGAAGGAAGGGAGGTAAGAGGAGACAAGTGGACTAAAGTAAGAACTAAAGTTAGGGACAGGTCCATGTACCATAGACCTGTCATCTGATTTATTAGAGGTTAGCCTCTTGAGATGCTACATCTCATTTTCAGGAGGGTCCTCATGTCTGAATGGTTGTGGTGATCATTTTATAGAAGTATAATCTTAGATATTCTTACTGAAAATAAGAATTTATGGTAGTGATGAACTCATGGGTGCCCAGACCACAAGGTCATCCCAACCATATTTGTCTCAGTTAAATATAAATGTGTTAAAGGCCTCTTGAGATGTGACATCCCATTTTCAGAGGGACCTCATGACTATATGGTGATAAAAAAAATAGATACTGTAGATGTATCAACCATAGATAGGGAGATCATGCTAATGTCTACATGAACAGCTAGAATGATAATGAGAATGGAGTGTTCCTGATGAAATGTCCAACTATGTGTCATGTTTATAGCTGTAGTTTTGAGGCTTCATGACTCCACAGCAGCAGGAAGTCTACACCAAGGATCCCAGACCACCTACAAGACCAGAGCCAGAGACGAGTACAGGAGCAAACAGAAGGGGCAAAAGCAGATCTGGAGAGAGAGAGTGATAGAGCCCCAATGTGCCAGATCCCCCCTGGTAGTCTAGGCCTATTGCATCTAAACTATGAGTCTAATTTATGAACTAATTTATAAACTATAAGCTGGTCCCTAACTGAAAGCTTTATCACAGAGGAATGTTTTCAGTCTAACCTTAAAGATAGAGAGGGACTCTGCCTCCTGAACTGTGGTCGGTAAATTGTTCCAGAGAACAGGAGCCTGGTAACTGAAGGCTCTACCTCCCATACTACTTTTGGAGATTTTAATGTTTCCAGGTGGCGCTAGAGAGCACATTTTGGAATGTTGGGATTAATTTTTCCATTTTATCAAACTTCCCAAACAAAGAAAGTTTATGTTCCTTTTGGTTTGTTTGCAGTTGTTTCTGTATCCTTAAACATTGACAGAAACAAACAATGATGTGCTGTTTTTGTTTACACATTAACTATCCTGAATTTATTGACCTCTGTCTTTCAGTTGGGCAGGGAGTGAAGGGGTTATTTACCCTGTTGTATATGGAAATTATTTTTTCTAAAAACATGGTGGCATCATGTTCAGACCCTTACATTTAAAGAGTTAAATATTTACAGATACATGAATGTTCAACATGTATGATCAGGACCAATGTTTGTTAAAAATCAAGCCTGAAATATATCATTAAATAGTATCAATAATGTATTTAAGGGTTTGTGTTTAGCTGGTACAGATCCTGTTGGCACAGGGTTAGACCAGGAGATGAGGGATCAACGTGCCATCGGCTTTCACTTCCCAGGAATGAGACCCAGGAGATGTCATGTGATACGTGTATTTACCTTTTATTTCTGTGCAGGGTCACAGTTGTTAACTGTGTTCTCATTGTTCATCATCAGCAGCTGATGTTTTCACTGCAGGGGAGTTGATTTTGTCAGCAGGATGTCTTTGTAGATTTTGTCTGGATGCCAGATTAGTTTTAGACCAACACTCCAGGACAGGGGCGAGTTTGTGTGACCATTTGTACCAATGCACCTCTATTTTACAGACTCTCAGTGTATTTCACACTCACTCTTTTAGTGGTTGATGTTTGTGTTTGTCAGAGAGCCGTGGTGGATTGGGCCTCATGGGCCTGTCCTGTGTGGAGCAGAGGATGCCACAGCTCTGTGCTGCTCCATGGAGAAGAGAAGTCAAACTGTCAGGTGTCCACATTCTGCTTTTTCCAGTTTTACAGCCTTTAAGTCAGGGCTATTCAATTAGAAATTCAGTCTGAGCAGATTTTCAGACTTAGGACATGGACTGTTCAGAACTTTTTTTTTTTAATTTAACCTTTATTTAACCAGGAAAAGAAACTAATTGAGATTAAAAATCTCTTTTACAAGAGTGTTCTGGCCAAGATAGGCAGCAGCACAATTTACAAAGTTTCTTACATTCACAAACAGCATTTTTCACAAATACACAGACATGTAAAACACTTAACCCTTGTGCATCCCTAGGGGTATTTTTTACCTTTTGGACACTCTTTTGTGGATAACTTTGGTTGTGTTGATGTAAATGGCATCACATTTGGTCAGGTTGTGTATTTTCTGAAGCTTTTTGATATTTCAGCAGTTTTTTTTTTTTTTAAGTCTTTAATACACTTTAAAAATAAAAAAGCCCCACAGAAGTCCCTAAGGGTATTTTTTATCGCATTGACTCCCATTCAAACCACAGTTTTTTAATACACTGCAATTGCAGTATGATATTTAATTTAGTGTTATTTTCATTCCTTTGTGTTGATAACCCTTCAAGATATATATCTTTTTGTTCCACATGAGATAGTGTTATTTTCTCAGATATTGTATATCAAAGACTGAGAGCTCATGACAGCATATTTCCCTTATTGTATAAAATCATGCACTGAAAAGCCAATTTCAGTAAACATTTACAATTATTTTGATTTGGTTGTGTTCTAGGGATGTCATAGTGTGGTGTGCATGTGTGTGTTGACAAAATTTTGTGTATATGTGTGAATATGGGAGGAGCCAAAATGCAGCCCTCCAATTATGGTCATTTCAATGTAAAATGATTAAATCGTTTTTTTAGTGTTTACAATATAGTTGAAGCTTATGCGGGTATGTGTGTGCATGGGTGTTTTTTTATGTACATGTGGATGTGTTGGTGTGTGTGTGTGTATGCATGTGTGTGTGTGTGGGTGGGTAGGGTAGGGGCTTGGAGGGGGCAGCTAGAGCACATTTTGGAATGTTGGGATTATTTTTCCATTTTATCAAACTTCCCAAACAAAGAAAGTTTATGTTCCTTTTGGTTTGTTTGCAGTTGTTTCTGTGTCCTTAAACATTGACAGAAACAAACAATGATGTGCTGTTTTGTTTACACATTAACTATCCTGAATTTATTGACCTCTGTCTTTCAGTTGGGCAGGGAGTGAAGGGGTTATTTACCCTGTTGTATATTGAAATTATTTTTTCTAAAAACATGGTGGCATCATGTTCAGACCCTTACATTTAAAGGGTTAAATATTTACAGATACATGAATGTTCAACATGTATGATCAGGACTAATGTTTGTTAAAAATCAAGCCTAAAATATATCATTCAATAATATCAATAATGTATTTAAGGGTTTGTGTTTAGCTGGTACAGATCCTGTTGGCACAGGGTTAGACCAGGAGATGAGGGATCAACGTGCCATCGGCTTTCACTTCCCAGGAATGAGACCCAGGAGATATCATGTGATACGTGTATTTACCTTTTATTTCTGTGCAGGGTCACAGTTGTTAACTGTGTTCTCATTGTTCATCATCAGCAGCTGATGTTTTCACTGCAGGGGAGTTGATTTTGTCAGCAGGATGTCTTTGTAGATTTTGTCTGGATGCCAGATTAGTTTTAGACCAACACTCCAGGACAGGGGCGAGTTTGTGTGACCATTTGTACCAATGCACCTCTATTTTACAGACTCTCAGTGTATTTCACACTCACTCTTTTAGTGGTTGATGTTTGTGTTTGTCAGAGAGTCGTGGTGGATTGGGCCTCATGGGCCTGTCCTGTGTGGAGCAGAGGATGCCACAGCTCTGTGCTGCTTCATGGAGAAGAGAAGTCAAACTGTCAGGTGTCCACATTCTGCTTTTTCCAGTTTTACAGCCTTTAAGTCAGGGCTATTCAATTAGAAATTCAGTCTGAGCAGATTTTCAGACTTAGGACATGGACTGTTCAGAACTTTTTTTTTTTAATTTAACCTTTATTTAACCAGGAAAAGAAACTAATTGAGATTAAAAATCTGTTTTACAAGAGTGTCCTGGCCAAGATAGGCAGCAGCACGATTTACAAAGTTTCTTACATTCACAAACAGAATTTCTCACAAATACACAGACATGTTAAACACTTAATGTACAATTAATTAGACCCTCCAGAAAAACGCGGGCAAAAATCCTTGATTCTGCGGCCCAAAATCCTTGATTACGCGACTAAATATTTGGGCTTTTTATGCAGGAAAATTGCGGAAATTTGCAAAGTATGCGAATAGTTGTGAAATATGTAAAATAGATGCGAAATATGCAATATATGCAAGAACTGGGCTAAAAGATTCCTCTTCTGACATCCTGTTATTAGGCTACCACTGAATGAAAAAGAGAAATTTTAAGATGAATTGGTATACTAGATACAAGACACATCACAGTAAGTGCTGGTTATGTTTCATTTATTGTCAGCTTAAGCATGGCTTAAACATTCCTCCACACATTTCTCAAAAATCAAACATTCTTTCTGCTTAGTTGTACCTTGAGGTAGAGCACTGCACTGTTGAGGTTGCTGCACTGTTTTCAAACACAGTTAAAACTTAACTGATGAACATCAACATTAAATATAAAAGCTCTAAATGAGCCAATACTTGTTCTAAATATGAGTCTTATTGCACTTTAGGGAACCCTGCTCAGTGAAACCACTGAACAATACCATACTGTTATATTAATATACAAAAGAATGTGCATATATGCAATATCAAAATAAAACAAAGTGCAATCTCTGGGTATTTCTGATGCATGAAAAAATATGAGATAACAAGATAAAGATCCAATCCTATTTCTTTTCCCTTCTCCCTCTCTCTCAAAACAATGCATCATTTTCTGAAAAATAAATAACAAAAAATGAACAACAAGCATTTATTTCGGTTATAGTTTTCTCATTTTAATGCGGAAATTGTACAATCAAGCATGACCCGCATATTTCGCATTTTTTCCGCGAAAATGTGTGATTATTGCGAGAATTATGCACCGTTCTGCGGGGAAATATGCGGCATTTTGGGAAATATTCTACCCCCACATAATCAGCGACAGATTGGTGATTTATGCGGGAATTCATGCGATCGCATAATCGCGTTTTTCTGGAGGGTCTAATTAATAAAGACATTTGTCTCTTTGTAAAGGTAGCAAGATCATCTGTTGACACATCTGCAGCCAGAAGCCTCAGTGTTTACATCGTTCAACATTCTCTTAAAGTTTCTAACGAGATCAGTTTCTTCAGTTTCAGGTCTTTTTGCAGCTCATTCCAAGCAAAAGGAGCAGCAAATTTAAAGGCCTTTTTTCCCTGCTCAGTTCAGACCTTTGGAACTTTGAGCAAAGTTAACCACTTAGAGGAAACACACAAAGGTGACAAACACACTGGATGTTCATTAATATATCGCCACATCTAAAAGGGCAAAACTCAATAAAGAGCAGGACTTAAGCTAAACTTCTGTTGAACTACTGTTAAATTTAACTCTTCAAACAGATAAATTCACACTTCAGATAAATTCAACATGTATGGACAGATAAATACAATGATCAGGTAGTAGAAAAAACAGTCTCACATATTTTCTCACTGCTGATTAGTTATGCTCTCTAATCTCCTACTTCCATCTTTCTTTAATACGGTCTGTGGTATTTCCCAAGTTTTCAGTAACACCTCGATGAAGTCTTGAAACTGTTGATTTTGTGTTTTTGGCTTAAGCTTGAACAACTACTTGAATTATTTTATCAGAGTCTGAGACCGCAACAGTATGGATCTATTTTTGAAAATAATGTTTTAACTAGGCCTGTCGGGGTAACAAATTTTGCTGGATGATAATTGTCCAAAAATGCATTGCTGATAAATGATATTGTTGTCAACATGTCAGACTTTAATTTCTAGAGAGTATCGAACTGTAATTGGAAGGTAAAGATCTTTTAAATAAAATAAATTAAAGATCTCATATGATCTTTTTCTGCAGTGTAATATTGATCTTTGAGGTCTTCATGAAGCCTTAGTAACATGCTTTGGTCAAGAAACTCAATAAAACAAGCACAGCACCATTGTCTCCACGCTCTCTCTCCTCCTGCCTGCAGAATGCGCTGATTTTGTGGGTGTAACTATATGTTAATGAGCCCCCGCTGAAACCGCCCCGCACATCTCCCAGCGCATGCACGTGATGTCAGCAGAGCTCTGTGTTAGCGTCTTGTAAGCTCAGTCAAGCTCAGTTTAGACATGAACAGAAAATATGGATTTGAGCCTCATTGGCTCCACAGTTCCTCCAACAGGAGCTGGGATGTTCCTGGAACATTCTGGATGTTATTTCAGGAGTTCTAAAAGATCTAGAAACAGTTTTCCATTTAATCTCCCTCTGAGTTTGTTTGTGCCTCTGTGCAGACCTCTTCACAGCTGTCTGATCTATAACCATGTTTGTTTCCACTTCCCATCTCTGCTTCTCCCTCAGTGAGCTGTTTGTGTTGATAGATAATCATCCCCCCTTTTTGTTTAAGCATTAGAAATTCTTCTATGGGGTGGGTTTAATAAGTTTGTCCCACTCCTTTTGTATCTTCGAGTTGGTTCTTAGCTGTAGATTTCAATCTGTGATCCATTCAGAGAACTACAGAACAATATTTTGCATAATTTATACATATCTTCCTGTATTTAAAGTAAAAAAACAATAGAGATATTTCCCATATCTGCTCAAAATTTCAGTTTCATTCAGCTTAAAGGCCGTGTTTTTCATGGCAGTGTGTAAAAATAAACTCCTCTTGAACACCTGCCCATGTGTGAGTGCAGTAACAGGACAGCAGGGGTCAGTAAGTCCATGTCTCTGCTGGAAGATCCCGTCTCCAAGGACAAACATGGATGTGATCCAGTCACAAGCAAAGACATCATGATGTGGAAGGACACATCTTTTTCTGCACAAGAGGAGCCACTGGAACTCCAGGGAGTGACCTATAATCTGGACTTGTATACCTAACTACACTGAGAACGGTCTTACCTTTGGAGTGGGCTATGAGCACAGGACTGATATTTGATTTTGGATAAATCTATAATATAAATTAGAAGTGGAGTGCTTCCTCTCATCTCATTGTTAGTGTCACAGTTTGTCTCCTTTTATGTGGACCAGTCTGGCAGTGTTATTGTTCAGTTATTATTTTAATATTTGTTTCTCTTTCATTCTAGTTTAAAACAAAGTCAATAAAAAGATATGTCAAAAATAAATCAGGTAAACTAAAACATTAGAGCAACAGAAAGGCCAATAACTCCCTCCAATCCTCTTTCAGAGTTTCTTAGAATTTTTCAGAGATGGAAATTAATGCAGCTTAGGTGCTGATCATTTGCTGCATAGTTACAATAAAAACTTCTGTTTAACGGCTCACCCAAACTAGACTGAAGGAAAACCGTTGAGCCCCACCACAATATTTCAGAGCCACTGGTCTATGGTCCTAACAAGACCTGGACTGTGCAGCTGGAGTCCACATGTGGCCCTGATATCACCTTAATGCAGAAGACCACTCAGATTAAAATCCAGAAACAATCTTTTAAAAGAGAGCCTGATAAAATCTGACAAAATAAAACAGTAATATCTTGAAGAAAATAAAGCTGTAGTTTCAATAACAGTCTCTATGAACATCTTTATTTATTTGTAAAGATCAAAATAAAGTAAGAAAACATTTTTAGTATCTAATAAATGCTGTGACATGAAGAATTAGCAGAAACTGGGTTGACTTCTGTGTTTAGCTCAAAGGATTAAGTTTTGTTAATTACACTTTAGTTACATACAATGTATGGCTGTTCAAAATAAGACTGCTGCTGTTATACAACTATTTTAACAAAACATTTAAGAAATGCATTGGCCTTGTTTAAAGTCTTAATTTTCTTATTTTGTTTATTTCTTCCTATCAGGAAGTCATTATAGCTTAAACTCTATATATTCCCTCTGCTATAGTGTGTATTAAAACAACTAAAACAACTGAATTTCCCCATATAAGATGAATAATTCTGATTCTGACACATTTTCCGTGTCTTTCTCCTTCAGTCTCCTGCAGCATTCAGGTCTTCTGATCAGAGCTCCCAGCTCAGGTGAATTATTAACGCTCTATAAACACAAACTGAATCAATCCAAAGTCACACTTTCAGTCAGTGATAGTAGCAGGAAGTAATAACACCTGTGCCGACCCTCTCTGAGTGACTTTAGTGCAGCCCTGTTCCTGCTCCTGCTGTTGTTGCTCCTCCCCCTCCCTCTGTGGGGGCGTGGCTTCCATGCCTGAATCACACCTGGCTCTCAGCTCACCTTCATCAGCTCCTCACAGACTCGACCTGACCACCAGATGGTTTCTGAATACTTCATTAGATGCTGGATAGTTTTAGTAACAACGTACGATTGTGCAAATTTCCCAGGGACAAACTGTCCTGAAAGAACACCATGCTACATCATATGAGAACCACTGTAGAGAAATGAATTAATTTTGGATTTTGGATTTTGTGTAATTAAACAAAGATTGTGTCATCTCTGTAGGTTCAGAGTAATCCAGGTTATCAAACTGGGTCTTCATCTTTAAGAGGTTGTTAGTGGTAATGACTGATGGATTGAAGACTTTATTAAAGGCTGAATAAACCCAGGAGCTACAGACCAACTGCACAAGAAGCCAAAGTGAGGGAAGTGGAGTCACAGAGGATGGAGCTGCAGAAACAAAAAAGTGAAGGTAACCTTGTTATATCTGATTGATAAGACACATAATTTGTTTTCTTAACTGGAATTTTTCAAGATATTCAAACCCTTATCAAATTATGTTTATGCTTTCTGCAAAGTTTTGTTTGTCATTGACATCCAAATAATGTTAAAAATAAGTTCCATTATCACATCATTCAAAAGGGAGAATGAAGTTCAGTGGAGTCAGGCTGCAGCTGCTCACAGCAGAGTAATGTTCATCTAACGTAAAACTTTCTTCTTTTTTAAGCACAAGAAGCTCAACTGGAGTCACAGAGAGCAGAGGTGGAGAAACTAAAGCAAAACCTTGAAGGTATTTCATGAACAAAATTAGGAATCTATCACTTTTGATTACAGTGACACAATATTCCTCCATAAGCTGAAAAAACATGGTAGTTCATTTGTGTAGTTTTGTTAACATGTTCAATTTTCATTTGAAAATGCTAAGAATGTAAAATACAGTTTATTTTTCACAAGGAAGGAATAAATGTCATGATCACTTGATCTGAGTATGTTAATTGTTTTCCTATAATAAGTTCAAGGATCTACTTAATTTTATCCTTTTCTCAGTCAGCAGTCTCCACAAACAGAAACCATCATTGAATCCATTAAACATCGTGATCACATTCAGCAAGACCCACTGTTGTTATTTTAACTTTGTGACCATAAATTAAAAACATTTCAGATAAATTATCATTTTCGATTATTTTGCAATCATTAGATAAGGTTAAACCTTGGACTAAATAAATGCTCTCATCTCATACAATTAAAATCAAAGTCACAGAGTAACATGATGTTTCTTTATTGAATAAGGATGAATCAGAGCAGGTAAACCATCAGCTCCTTTAAAACTGAAGTCACAGTGTCAGCAACATAGAAAGCACAGTATTAAAACATGTTTTAAAGAAAAGAATAAATGCTCTTTCACAAAGTCTGTATAGAATTCACCCCACATGTCTGCACACTGAAATAAATGCAGGACAGATCCAAACACAGCAGGTGAACAGACAGATGAAGCCTCTCTGCAGGTCAGTATACAGCACAAACAACACAAACAGACAAGTTCATTTAGATTAAACACATTTGTCTGACATTGCAGGACATTTTAAACAGAATTTCACAGCATACATGCTAACTAAAATAATTTAAGACGTATTTTTCTCTGATGAGCCATCCTCTGCAGTCACGTGTGAAGATGGCAGTGCTGTCCCAGTTGATGGGCCCTAAATTTCATGGCACAGGGTGCACAGCCAATTTGGCAATCTGGTACACCGGCTGTGCTGAGATGGGTGTGACAGCGCACCAGGGGGAGGTGGCGACTGACAATTTCATGCCAAAAAAATGCTTGGAAGGTGCGCTGAAAGCTCCCCAGGTCCAACCTGGTCTATTTTCAGCGTAGGCAATGTGCAGCGGTAATTTGGTGACAAGCACACGTCACCAAAGCGTCAGAGGCAGGTCTCCAGCATATCAGGCACATTTTAACGCAATAAACAATCACAGCAATCAATATTTAAAGTAACGGTCTGAACCAGCAGATACATTTGTATCTATATTAACTGTCCCGTCACATCTGATGTCGGATTAAAGCCGTTTGTCATAATGAAAACTTAACCTGATGGCAGCTGGAGTGTGACACAAACTAATGACTTTACATCTCTCAAGCTACAAACATTCATCATCCAATACAGAGTATATATATATGACTTCTTTCATGTCATGAAATTCAAAAGAAAAGAGGAAGAAAAAACTAAGAAAAAAGTGAGACAATAAATGTAAGTCACTCCGTGTCTTAAGAATTTACCTGTAATTGTCCATATTTCTCTGTTTTAGTCTTTATTCTTAACATGATCTAAAAAGATGGAGTACATTATTGAGGAGGATGAGGAGGAGACACCAGGAGAGGATATATCACCAAAGGTTCTGCTATTTGGTGATGACAGACCAGAAATGCAGGTGGATCACAAGCATGATGAATGGATTATCCTGCTGCTGTGTTTAAATGGAACTGTCTCTTAATGTTGTTCTCTGATTCATGACACAGGAACAGATTACATCTGTCCCTCCAGATCGTCCTCATGGTGAAGCGCATTTTGTTCTCTGATGTGCCCTGACAGCCCCTCCGCTCTCTCAGCTGCTCTGACCATCTCCACTACTGTGTCTTTTCTAGCACACTGTGGCTGCAGTGATGGGGACCAGTCAGATCGGTCAGTCACTGCACCTTTCCTGCAGTGCATTTAAAGGAAAGGAGAGGCGTTCATTTGATTGGTGAAGGTTACACTCCATGACAATATCAAAGTCATGTTCACTGCTGCACTGCTGGCTTCACACGATCACATTTAATGGGACTGAAGACATGCAGGCCTACAGTTGGTCTCTGATGGAGGACTCTCTGGATCAGCATCTCCTGGTGTTGGAGGCTCCAACAGTGTGATGGTGCTGCCAGAGACTGTAAGACAGACCAAAGTCAGATAGTCCCAATGATTTGTCCAGTGGCGTAGCTAGGATGTACTCCACATGGGTTTTCATATGTGTCAAAGGGGCCTGCATGTTTGGCATGCCGCATTGCACACAAGAATAGAGGACAGAAAAAAAGTAAAATTAAAAAAAAAGTAAAATACTGAATACAACCTCTCATTGCTGCAACTATTTGAGATGTGCTTTTCTTTTTTTCGTTCTTGCAAATGTATCAACAACCCTGTCTAAGTTAGTCTCCTCAGACATTTCTCTCTCAATGAAAAGTAATGCCAGGCTTGAGAGGTGAGACTCGCTCATTTTTGAGTGCAGATAAGTCTTGATCAGTTTAAGGTGACTGAAAGTGCGCTCTGCCTGTGCACCTAATGCTGCATCACTTTCATGCTCTCCCTCAATATATCCTCAATATTAAATGTTATAATAAAGCCTATAGATTTCATTTTTATTGACAAAGAAAATCAATTATTTATAATGTATGGCTTTTCTGTCTGTGCCCTGAACAATTATCTGGACTACGCATATATGGATTATTTTATGGATGTATGACAAATGACAATTCTGTCCACACCACAGAATTATCTCTGTTCATACAGAATGGCTCTGAGGCCTGAAATGTCATGCAGGCAGTGGTGGAGTTCAGAAAAATTTTAAATAGCATAGAAGTGCATTACAAGCAAGCACAGCCAAATGGCCCGGAAGAAGCAAATGCAGAATTGACTCTAAATAATAATAATAAAAAATAATAATCACGAGTTAACAAACGTATGGGAAACACTCTTAAGTGCAAGCATATAGCCCGTTACATGTGGACCATTATTGTCTACAACCACTTTTTATCAGTTTAAAAATACACGTTAATCTCCATTTATATGACGTTTGTATCTGACCCCCAGGATCCCCTCCATCACAGGCCTGCCTTCATTTAGCTGTCAGCTGACGGTGACCCACTAACCATGACAAGCAAATGGGTTGTTCTTTTAGTTTTTGCTTAAACAGTCCAGACAATGTGTGAACAGACACCTCCTGGATACAGTGTAGACATTCTAAGTATTTTCAGGACACTTACCATTTAAAGGATGTTGTTGTGTTTAATCCTGACCTGCTGCCATGTCTGCTTTGACACAGTCATGTTTAATTTGCACACACCCTTGTGTTTTGTGTAATAATAATGAAACAAAGATTGTGTTATCTTTAAAGGTTCAGTGTAATTCAGGTCATCAAACTGGGTCTTCATCTTCAAGAGGTTGTTAGTGGTAATGATTGATGGATTGAAGACTTTATTAAAGGCTGAATAAACCCAGGAGCTACAGACCAACTGCACAGAAGACGACTGTGAGATGGAGATGACAGTGTGTTTCCTGCTGCTGCTCCTCTGCTCTCCCTCCACGGCTCAGCTTCAGAGCCACACTGACAACCACACAACTGCTCCTGGAGAGCAAACTGAGGGAGAAACAGCTGATGCTTCAAACCAGGAACAGACGCGTCTACAAGACATCCATGCTGTTCTGAGAGACCTGAGTGCCTCTGTGGCTGAACAGAGGGTGGAGATGAGTCACTTACAGAGAGAGAATGAAGGTACAGTGGAGTCATACTGCACCTGCTCACAGGAAAACATCATGGTGCCAAGTAAAAACTAACAAAAGGATTTTTTTCATTCTGTTTTGCAGAACTAAAAGCTGAACTGGAGTCACAGAGAGCAGAGGTGGAGAGGCAGAAACAAAAAAATGAAGGTACTCTTTTGAATTCTGATTGATATGATTTTTTTTTCTTGAATTGATTATAGATGTTAAACCCTTATTAAGTAATGTTAAAGCTTTTCTGAAAATGCTGTTTATTTATTGAAAACATAATAGTACTGAAAAGATGTATCATTATCACATGGCATCATTTAACAGAGAGAGTGAAGGTACAGTGGAGTCATGCTGCTGTTGCTCACAGGAAAAGCTTCTTCATCCACAGTGAAGTTTGTGTTTTTTAATTTAAATTAATGGGCGTCTCTTTTTCTCCCTTGTAGAGGAAGAAAATGACAGCAAAGTAATGTTTATTTAAGATAAAACTTCTTCTTTTCAGCACAAGAAGCCAAACTGGAGTCACAGAGAGCAGAGGTGGAGTCACAGAGAGCAGAGGTGGAGTCACAAAGGGCAGAGGTGGAGAGGCAGAAGGTGGAGTTGGAGAAACTGAAGCAAAACCTTGAAGGTATTTCATACGCAACAGCAGGAATCTATGACTTTTGATTAAAGTGACACAATATTCCTCCATAAGCTGCAAAAACATGGTAGTTCATTTGTGTTATTTTGTTCGTGTGCTCATATTTAATTTGAAAATACTAAAAATGTAAGATACAGTTTATTTTGCACAATGAAGGAACACGTGTCATGATCACTTGGTCTGAGTAGGTTAATTCTTTTCCGATAATAGTTTCTCTCTCTCTCTCTCTCTCTCTCTCTCAGTCAAACAGGTGGCTTTCTCAGCCTCTCTGGTGACCTCAGGCTTTGTGACTTTGGGACCGTATAACACTCAAACTAATCTGGTGTTCAGGCATGTTTTCTCAAACATTGGGAATGCCTACAGTCCAGACACAGGTACTTCTTACACTAACAGAAACAACCTTCAGACATTTGTTTTTGAGATGTTCAGTCTGGAGGAAAGAACTTCTTTTACACTCACTGTCAATTAAAATGTCCTCCAGGTGTCTTTACTGCACCAGTGAGAGGAGCCTACCACTTTGAGTTCTACATTGGAGCACCAGGACATTCTAGCTATAGTTCAGGTGCAGTTCTGGTGAAGAATGGAGAACATGTGTTTCTTGCACAGGAGCATCAGGATAATGGGTATGGTACCTCAGCTAATGGTGTCACTCTGCTTCTAGAGGTTGGAGATGTTGTGTTTATGCGTCTGTGGCATAATTCAAGAATACATGACAATGTAAATCACCATTCCACCTTCAGTGGTCACCTTCTTTTTACCATGTAAGATGGACACAGTCATCCATGTTTTCTAGCTTCCTTAAAAAGTTAGCTCTTTCCAGTAATGTTAACTGAATATGTTGTTTTCTCTCTACTTTTTTGACTGCATCATTCTCTTGATTTTCAGGCCATGACACAGGAAAGTCTGTGTTTTAATAACAATTGTGTTATCTAAAAATAAATGTTTGTATGTCCAAAATAATTTGCGTCTGATGCCTCAAAAAAAGAGTTCTTTGTCACCATAAAATAAAGATATTTTAAAATCACAAATTAACCCTCAATGGCATGAATTACTTTTTTTAATGAAAAAAACTTCCCCCCAGGTTTCAGGAGCTTCAAGGTCCCAGCAGATGTTACTTTGGGGCCTCAGGGCTCCATCAAATAAAGAAATTAAAGTCTTATTTTCAGTCTTTATCAGACAAAGGAGAAATGGAAACACAGTTTTTAAAAAATTTTTTGACAGGGCTGGGGATTGAAATGAAAATCTTATCTCATGGTTTTTGATGTCAGGATTTGTTTTTCCTCATAAATTAGAATCAACCCTGAGACTCTGTCCTATGGAGGACTTTACAAACCCTGCATATTTCAATAAAGAAATTGATAATACTTGTTATAAAAAAGAATAAGACATGGCTTACACAGATAAATACATTTATTGTGTGCAGAGGTGGAAGGAGTACTGAAATATTCTATTCAAGTGAAAGAACTGCTGCTAGGATGAAAATTTACTTAACTGCAAATAAAAGTACTGCTCTTAATATGTACTAAAGCATGGGCGTCGCCACCATTCAACGTGAAGGGGACGTGCCCCCCCCCAGATTTCAAAATTCTTCATTTGGACCCCCCCACATTTCACTTCAAATATTGGTTCATCCAGCGCCGTTTCTATTGCCTCGTAAAAGAATCCATTCCACTTGATCACTAATAGAAAATACATGATCGACTTGTTAATCCACTCCGTGTTTTCCGGACAACCTACAACTAGCGCTGCATGAAGTGAGTGACGGTGCATCTCAGGCAGTGAGTGCAGCAACAGGCTGCTCGAAACAGGAGGTAACATTTGTTAGTCCTCAATATTAACACGAGGCCACGTTATATTAATGTTCAGCTTAGAAATGAAAACTAGAAGTAAGCTAATGAACTGTTGCAATATTTGCTCCTTCCCCAGACATAATGGACATTAGAAAATTTTTAACAAAGAAGCGGAATGTAAGTCAAAATGTCCCCACAATACAGGTGTTTTGCTAATGGAAACGTTGGCTGACTTATTTCAGTTGTTGATAGATGCTTAATTAATCCATCCCGATCCCTTTTGACAGCAGATTGATACTGAGAGTCAATCAGAGGCAGAGCAGGGTCAGCAGCTTGTGACGTGAGGGACAGTGCAGAGACTTCAGAGTGATTTACGGTGCTGGGCTGGTAGTTACAGGATGGATTTATGTTACTCCACACAGCTCTACAAACATCTAATATGATTACCGATCAGTTGAAGTTGCTGATATTTAGTTTCTACTGGCTCCAGATCAAAAGTTACTGTATGTATGAATGAATAATCATTGAAGCTAGGGGTGGGAAATATGGCAAAAATATCATATCACGTTTTTATATATATATATATATATATATATATATATATATATATATATATATATATATATATATAAAATCGTAATCACGATTTTATCACGATTCCTTGATTTTTCTAGACTAATTTGCATGTTTGACCATTTTTTCCCGATGTTTGAAATATAAAACATGTAAAACCTTAAAAGAAAATAAAGACAATTTAAGCCAAAGAAACTTTCTGAACAGGTTTTAATTTAAATAGTGCAGTTTTTGTAAAAATGTGCAATAAATGTAAGCATAAAAGGTAATGAACAACAATAAAGTGCACTTTGGTAACATAAAAACTAAACACACCAAATAGCTTATTGAAAAAGTGTCAAATATAAATGCAAACTCAAGTAACTGTTATCTCTTAAAGTGCAACACTTTAGACCAAATGTTATCTAACTGTAATGTCTATAATCTGAGTGAATAATACAGCTGCTTTAGAACAGATTTTTGTTCAGACATCTTCAAGCTTTTCTCTCCTTTTCTCTTTCCACCATGGCTTCACGCTACATAACCAAACAGGAGATCCCATTCACTGCACGTAATGTGCTGCGATTGGCTAGTCTGGTGCACGTCAAAGTCTCTGTGCCCACACAGAGGATCTGACGATCTTTCTGCTTTATGAGGTCATCCCCACGTTATAATCCTTAACAATTTAATATTGTCATATTGCACACCACTAATTGTAGCACTATCATTAGGCTATTGATGTCAAATAATACCTATAGACTGCAATAATTTAATCAAAGTTGTTGGAGGAGGACAAAGTTAGAGACCCCTGATCTAAAGCTACTTAAACTGTGCTTTATTTATTGTTACCTTTTTATTTGTATAAAAATGATAGGCTTTTTTATTGTTAACTCTAATTTCCAGGAGACATTAGCCAGAGGAGAGGGAGCCATAGCCACGGTTCATTCTCTGAAGTTCTCTGCTTGACAGAGTGATTTTGTGTTATAAAGGCTACATAATGTCATGTCATACCTGTTCATTGAGTGAGATTATGAATATTCTTATATAAATACAGTTCACTGTCACTATTGCTTGGAATGGTGGCATGTTGTGTTACATCTAAGGCTAAATAAAAAAGAATACACAAAATAAAAAGTAAAATGCAACCAAAAAGTCATTGTTGGTGATAAATTGTCATATTCATCACATTATCTTAGGCATGACAGTGAGTTTTAAAAGGCTGAAAGTTGAATGAGGACTTAATGTTGAGTCTGAAAAATGTGTCTTATAAGTAAAATTAGATGTTAAACAACCTGTTAAAATACATTAGAATGCAGAAAATGTCATCTAATTAACCCCCGGAACCCAGACCAGTGTGTCCCCCCCACATTAAAAAAGCTTCTGATGCCCCTGTACTAAAGTAAAAGTTAAAGGTGCCTTGTTTAAAATGTACTCAGAGTATGAGTTACTTCTTATATATTTATATTTGCAGAATTTTACTGTAATAGCTACAGCTACCTACTGTAAACAGATGTGCAATAAATTACTGTAAATGGCAAAATATTGTAAAAAAAAATAAGTCAGATCTTTGTAAAACTTACATTTGCCATAAACTCTAATGTTATGCACCATGAAATGTCCAAACTATGGTGGCCTGGAGGGTACAAACAAGAGTACAAGATCCAAAACACTTTTACAAAGCCTGAGACAAATTGACATTTTAGAGAACACATTTACAAGATTTTTTTTTTTTTTTTTTTTTACAAATGGAAAAACAAATTTACATTTCAGAAAACAAATTAACAAGACACAAAACACTTTTTCAAATAGTTAGCAACTGGAAAGGGAATGTACCAACTCTGGCACCGAACCAGAAGTGCTAGCAGAGAGCAGACAATACTAGCCGAGTTGTTCAGTGCATGGTATGAAAGAAGAAGAGAAGAAGAAGCTCATGGTAAGCTCAGATGGACAACCACCAAGTGCCGTTTTGCCAGTTTTGTGGAACATTATGAGCCCCTTACAGTGGTTTTGTATGTCATGTGGTCGGTCTTACGAGTTTGGTCACCATTAACTGCTTCTCTTGTTCTTTCACAACTTGGCTCGTATTGGCGGCTCTCTGCTACCACTTCTGGTTCAATTTGGTACATTCCTTTTCTGGTTGCTAGAAATTTGTAAAAGTGTTTTGTGTCTTGTCAATTTGTTTTCTGAAAGGTGAATTTGTTGTTCCATTCGTAAAAGTGTTTTGTGTCTTCTTAATTTGTTTTCTGAAATGTACATATGTTTCAGGACTTGTAAAAGTGTTTTACAAAAAAGTAAATACTGAAAATGGCAATGGGTCAGGAGAAAAATCCATTCTTCCCAGGAAAACTGACCAATAGCAGGTAAAATTTTGTTTTGGTAATGTTTCACATTTTGGGCAAAACCATTGATTGAGTAAATGTATTTTCTTGCATAAAATACGTGATTTTTTTGTTTTACAAAATTATATCTTGTTAATACATGGTAGTTTATGACATCGTTAAATGACTAATATACAGCAAGTCCACTGTTACTTAAAATGTTTTAAAGAGTCGTAGAATCATGATGCTACGGCCACACCGGACGCGAATTGGCGAATTTTAACACGTGTAAAGCCTGTAAAGCGCCGCGCTTAACGCCCGAAGCTGGACGCTGGACATTTTGACAAGCTGTGGGACGATGCGCGTCCGGGCGTATGCCCAGTAGAGAGCCGGACTCAGTGATGACCCGTGCAGGCAAATCCAGCTGGAAATGAATATTTACAGAACTTACCTTCAAAACCTGTCTCCTCAGCGACTTTCACCCAAGCCTGCTCCTTTTGTTCCAGTCTCTGTAGAGCACACACGCCGAGTAGTTTAGCTCCGGATGATAGCAAACAGCGCAGATAAACCTCTCCTCCATCTTTGAGAGGGGTTTAAGCAGGAGCAGGAGGCCGGGCGTCACACATCATTAAATCAAACCTGTCTCCTCGGCGACTTTCACCCAAGCCTGCTCCTTTTGTTCCAGTCTCTGTAGAGCACACACGCCGAGTAGTTTAGCTCCGGATGATAGCAAACAGCGCAGATAAACCTCTCCTCCATCTTTGAGAGGGGTTTAAGCAGGAGCAGGAGGCCGGGCGTCACACATCATTAAATCAAACCTGTCTCCTCAGCGACTTTCACCCAAGCCTGCTCCTTTTTGTTCCGGTCTCTGTAGAGTATACACGCCGAGTAGTTTAGCTCCGGATGACAGCAAACAGTGCCGATAAACCTCTCCTCCATCTTTGAGAGGGGCTTGAGCGGGAGCAGGAGGGCGCAGAGCGTCACACGTCATCAAATCAATGACGTTGGGGGGGAATGCCATCGCTGATTGGCTGCCGCGCGGCGAACTGGCGTCGAAAGTTCAATATTTTCAACTCGAGCGTCGAGGCGTTTGGGGCATCAAAACGCCTCGGCGCTCCAAACGCGCCGCGCCAAACGCGTCAAACGCTCCGGACGCACCGCGCCAAACGCGTCCAACGCGCCGCCCGGAGCGAATTTGCGGCAAGACGCGTGTTTGCAAAGACTTTGTATGTAATCTCGACGCGCGTCCAGGCCAATTCGCGTCCGGTGTGGCCGTAGCATGATAGTGTAAATAGAAAAACAGTAAGGATGCAGATTTTGACAATACAATAATAATGCTGTTAATTGAAAGACAGTAATGATTCCTTTAAAGAAAACTGTTTAAAGAAATTAATATTCCTGTTGATTTAAATAGAGTAATGCTGCTGTTAAAAATTTCGCCGTAATTTACTGGGATCTCTTTGCCAGTAAATTACTGCAAAATTTACAACAACTCTTTAACAGTGTTCTTTTGTCTGTAGTCTAAGAAGGACAATGAGATATAAAATGAGATATAAACATGTTTTAGAAAGAATTTTTATTTTTTGGGAAGAAGAAGGAAACATTGATATTTCTAACTTTTTAGAGTGACACATAGTGATTAAATTACATTGGTTGTACAGCTCTATTTTGGGAAATATTCACCATCTTATAGCGATTATTTTCTGGATATTACTGGATAATTATTAAAGAAATTAATATTCATGTCATTACCAACTTTGCATTAATTCATTTATTAATTATTTGATTAAAACAGATAAATCAATTCAATCAAACTTTATCAGTTCTCAGACAGAACTCTCATGCAACAATGTCAATCTTCCAAACAGAATACCAACAAACAGAACTTTAAATATAACAGTGACTTGTAAAAAGTGTATGAATATATATATAGAAATACATAGATATATAATACATATATATAGAATAAAACACATAAGAAGGAATAAATGTCAGAGTCATACTGATCAGTGATGCTGATATAAAGGAAATAAGTTATGAACATCAAGAAACATTTTAGTTTATGGAGTGGTTATAGAGGTCTAATTTAACAAATTGACCTACTTTACAAAGGTAAAATCAAGGGGAAATTATTGGAGAATTAAACCAAAGCACAATCAAGCCCATCTGAAGGGTTCAGGACCGCAGTCTTACTTTGACGTTGCTTTTGGTTCGGATCTCAAACTGGTCCAGAGCTACTGGAGAGACTGAAGGACCGTTCTGGTTTGGAGTCGTTCCAAAGGGAGGCTGAAGTCCACACTCTATCCAACGTGATGGATCCAAGGATGATGTTGCGATGTGAGCTGGTTTCACGAGAGAAAGGTAGATTGAACTACATATGTATATATATCTCTAGGGTTAGGGTTAGGGTTGGGGGTTAGGGTTAGGGTTATATGTATATATATATGTGTGTGTATATATATATATATATATATATATATATATATATATATATATATGTTAAGAGGTGGACAAAATTGTTGGTACCCTTCCTTTAAAGACAGAAATCACAAAATGGCCACTGAAATGACTTCACACTGACAAAAGAAAGATTAAATAAAAATTTACTGAAAATCAACTAATGAAAACCAGACATTGCTTTGTATTGTCGTTCAACAGAATCATTTTAAAAAACAAACTAATGAAACTGGCCTGGTCAAAAATGATGGTACCCCGAGTAAAGATTGAAAATGATGTGACCATAATGAGATGTTAAACTCAGGTGTGTCCTGTAATTATCATTATCATATATATATACAACCCCAAAACCAGTGAAGTTGGCACGTTGTGTAAATCATAAATAAAAACAGAATACAATGATTTGCAAATCCTTTTCAACTTATATTCAATTGAATACACTTCAAAGACAAGATATTTAATGTTCGAACTGATAAACTTTGTTATTTTTTGCAAATATTAGCTCATTTGGAATTTGATGCCTGCAACATGTTTCAAAAAAGCTGGCACAAGTGGCAAAAAAGAAAGTTGAGGAATGCTCATCAAACACTTATTTGGAACGTCCCACAGGTGAACAGGCTAATTGGGAACAGGTGGGTGCCATGATTGGGTATAAAAGCAGCTTCACTGAAATGCTCAGTCATTCACAAACAAGGATGGGGCGAGGGTCACCACTTTGTGAACAAATGTGTGAGCAAACTGTCCAACAGTTTAAGAGCAACATTTCTCAACCAGCTATTGCAAGGAATTTAGGGATTTCATCATCTACGGTCCGTAATATCATCAAAAGGTTCAGAGAATCTGGAGAAATTACTGCACGGAAGCGGCAAGGCCCAAAACCAACATTGACTGCCTGTACCCTCAGAAGCTGATTGCTAAGGTTATGGACTGGCAAAGCATGTCTCCAGACCTGAACCCTATTGAGCATCTGTGTGAAGTCCTCAAAAGGAAGGAGGAGTGGAGGAGTGCAAGGTCTCTAACATCCACCCGCTCCATCATGTGGCCATTAGTAAGTGGAAAAGGATTCCAGTGGCAAAATGTGAAGCTCTGGTGAACTCCCTTCCCAAGAGGGTTAAGGCAGTGCTGAAAAATAATGGTGGCCGCACAAAATATTGGCACTTAGGGCCAATTTGGACACTTTGACTTAGGGGTGTACTCACTTTTGTTGCCAGCAGTTTAGACATTAAAGGTGCATTCAGCGATCTTCTAATCTTCTAATCTGATGCAGTATTTGCGAAATTCACCGTAGTTCTCCTCTCCATCCACAAGATGTCCCCACTGACAGCATGTTGAAAAAAAATGGTCTCAATACACAGCCTTGGCTCTGAATTTCAGCAGGTAAATACTGTGGCTCGGTCCGAGTTACCAAAACAAAGTAAACCCCCCCACGTCCAGGGGGTGATCATACTCAGATCATACAGATCAGACAGAGTGGGGAGGAGGAGTCGTAGTTTGAGTAGCGTGCGCAAGTAGCGTAAGAGAGAGATACAATAGGTGCAGTAGCAATGGCTGAAAAACAGCCCAAAAGAAAATGGTCAGAGGAGTGAAAAGTGGAAAAGAAGGGCTATGACCAGAGAGCGACCGGGTCAACATTGGTGTTGCTTTCTGGCCGGTGGAGAGGAACTCCGCGAATTGAAAGACCTGAAAACGGACGCGGATGTCGCCGTCCGTCTGCTGGATAGGTAAGCTAAGCAGCATTAGCTTCGTGGTGCTTCACATAACAGTAACAGCCGTCGGACATTCATCTTATTGTCTAATCTGCCAGAATGTACTGTTGTTGTGATGTTTTCAATAACGGCAGTCGAGTTGTCTGACCAGTCGGGGTTTCCTTAGCTACGTCAGCTACGCAGTTTCTACGGCCGATGCACATCAATCAGCTTTTGGGAGGCGGGTCTAAATTCAAATATAAACACACCCTCCACTCGTTTTCTCCCACATTGCTGACTGCACTTTTAAAGGAGTACTTCACCCAAAGAATGATATGCTTTCATTTTCTACTCACCCTCATGCTGAGCAACACTCTGGAGCACTTTTTTGATGTCTCAAATGCAGACGGAGATCCGGGGGAATTTTCGCTGTCAACAAACTTCCATCCAACAGGGGACAATGGAGCCCGAAAGAAAAAGGTCCATAAAAGTCCACAAAAACGTGCCTATTTTCCTTCATACTGCTCGTCCGCTGTAATCCAAGTGTCCTGAGCGGGTAACATCCATAATTAATTCGAAACGAGGTCATTTAGTACATTTTTCAAGCCTAAACAGTGCTATAACGTACTTCCGCAGTGCACGTCTACGCGCGCCCCCTGAACTACGGAAGCCGCGGCAGACCAAGCCAGACGCTTGCGCGCTTTCAGGGACTACTGTGCTAAATTGCAAGTGTAGAAGAAGAAGCTTGCGCGCCTGTGATTGTCCACAGCTCGGTCACTCACAGCAGAGTGTAAACAGCGGAACTTCTTTGAGACTGACTGCAGTATAGGTCAAATTTCCGTCTCCCCCGTTCATCTGAATGGGCCGTAGTGAAACTTCAAAAAATTAATACACCTCATAGAAATAATTCTCCCATCCGTATGCTGTGGTGATAAGAAAGTATTATTGGGCTGTGTTTTTTCGCAGTCCTCTTTTATCTGAAAAGTTTTTTTTTCATCAGTTATTAGAGTTCAAAAAATAACCGCGGTTTACGGCAGTTTCACAGTGATTGTGTACGGCGTATGCTGCACAGTTTTGCGACCGGTTACGACAGCTGCGTCCAAATATGGTCCAGATTCTCTACTTGCTGCACAATGGCAGCGCCCTGACGGGGGATATCATGGTGGAAAACGGAGCCACGCTATCCAGCTCTTATAATACATCCATGGTGTGAACATGATGGAGTCCAGACTCCTCTTTGGTCTTAACTTTTACAAAGCAGCATGAGATCTGGACACTTTTCAGCAGGTTTGGGGTTTTAATGAGGGGCTATGTTCTGTGAAAAACCCACACTCTGCAGTATGGAGGTGTGCTCATGTGAATGAACTTCAACTTATTTATTCATTTACTCTATGGAATGTGTGAATGATCATATTATGTTGTTTTGATCTATTTTTGTTTTTGCAAGTAATGACTCAAAAACCAAATCTCTCTCTCTCTCTCTCTCTCTCTCTCTCTCTCTCTTGGAAATGCCTACAGCCCAGACACAGGTACTTCTTACACTAACAGAAACAACCTTCAGACATTTGTTTTTGAGATGTTCAGTCTGGAGGAAAGAACTTCTTTTACACTCACTGTCAATTAAAATGTCCTCCAGGTGTCTTTACTGCACCAGTGAGAGGAGCCTACCACTTTGAGTTCTACATTGCAGCATATGGACATGCTAACTATGCATCAGGTGCAGCTCTGGTGAAGAATGGAGAACATGTGTTTGTTGCATATGAGCATCAGGATAATGGACTTGGTACCTCAGCTAATGGTGTCACTCTGCTCCTAGAGGTTGGAGACGTTGTGTTTATGCGTCTGTGGCATAATACAAGAATATATGACAATGTAAATCACCTTTCCACCTTCAGTGGTCACCTTCTTTTTACCATGTAAGATGGACACAGTCATCCATGTTTTCTAGCTTCCTTAAAAAGTTTGCTCTTTCCAGTAATGTTAACTGAATATGTTGTTTTCTCTCTACTTTTTTGACTGCATCATTCTCTTGATTTACATCCCATAACGCAGGACATTCTGAATATTGTGTTGTGTGAAAATGAATTTAAGTATGTTACAAATAAAAAGGTGTCTGATGTACAAGAACAAAAGTTTTTTATGTCAAAGTCTCAAAAGTCAATGTTTTTGTTAGATGATGGTGAAATGAGAGCACAATTTCTTAAAACCCTGTTTTGTCAGGGCTGGGGATTGGAATTTAAATCTAATCTCATAACTCTAAATTTTATGTCAGAGTGTATTTTTTGCTCATAATTTTTTTTCTAACTTTGTTCATTCTGAATTTCCTCCATGACAGGAAATACAATAACAGGGAATGTCTCTATTCAACAAAATAATGACAAAAATGCAAGATAAAGGGGAAAAACGCAATATATATATATATATATATATATATATATATATATATATATATATATATATATATATATATATATATATATATATATATATATATATATATATATAATATATATATATATATATATATATATATATATATATATATATATATATATATATATATATTACAGCACAGTTAAATGGAATAGTAAATATTATTTATTATACTAAGGAACAGCAGACAGCTGAATCTTTTCTTTTATGTAAATCATGGATGGGACTCCAAATGTTATAAATTATTTCTGACTGAGAGATTGTTTTTAAATTCTCTATAAATAAATCAGGGTCCAAATGACTTGACTTGACTTTGTGGAACCTCTAAGTGAGTGCCTCAGCTTTTCTAACTTCAAGAACTGAAGAACATCACAAATCCAGAGCGTAAATGTGGGGCTAACACCCTTCCATTGAACAAAAGCAGTACAGTCAGCCTCAGTCTTTGACAGAGCCAGAGTGACTGGACGAGGCCAAAGAGTGCTATGAATGAACAGGGAGCAACTTCTGTATTCAGAAAGTCAGAAATGGTTTTCAAAATGAGCGACCAGAATTCCTCAAGAGCAGCACATGTCCAGAACATTATGGGCGTGGGCAGCAGGAGTTACATTACAGCAACTACAAGCAGGGCTTACATCAGGGAAAAATTTTGACATCTTAAATTTGGTCCAATGGGTACGATGGACTATTTACACTGCATAAAGCAATGCCTGGCACAGATGGAAGATGCATGAGTTTTTTTTTTTTTTTTAATAGACTGCCAGAGTTCCTCAGCTGTAACTTCACCTAAATCAGATCCCCAGTTTCTTTTAAAGCTATGGTCTACGATTTGGAAGCTTGGTCCATCTTAATAACACCGTTTATAACGCCATTATGGTCCTATGGTCTGATCTACTCAATATAAAGACCAAAAAGAATGAAAAAAATCCATTCAGTCTATCTGCTGCAAAGTGGCATCATAGTTGACCAATTGGATTGGTCCGTGAGTCCATCCAATCTCCCGTCTCCCCTGTTCCGCACCGTCCCGCCTCCTCCCCACTACCTCCCTCATAAACCAGTGAACAGCTAGCTGCACAGCTACTGAAGCGTCATGGAGCCGGAGAAGACCAGCACCGAAACTGGGAGGCAGCTTGTGGAACAGGTAGGCTCTGTCAATAGATTTTAGCATAAGTTAGCAACTCATTGTTAGCATTGTAAACTGAGCTGGTGAAGACACGCCGAGAAACGTAAATCCTCGCCCACAATCGGCTCTGCTCTGGCTAACAGCGGCGATGCCCGAAATGGCTACCGCTGTGTGTTACAATGGGGATGACTGTTGTGTTTGTTAGTTCAAGCTATGAGAAATCTCATTTATCTTCAACGCCAATGAATATCTTCTGCTGGCTGGCTTCTTGCTCTATGGGAGGGGGCGTGTTGTTAGGAGGCGACACAAGCTGGGGGGCAGGGTCTTGGAACATGGTGGGGAGGGGTGAGTGAAGGGGGGGCAGGCTGCGTTTTACAAATCTTTCTCAACAGCAAAACTGGTTTTCAGATCATAGACCCTAGCTTTAACAGAGAGAGATGAGGAGCCCTGTACAAGCAAAATATCCTTATGAAGTGCAGATATCATACCTTTGAAAGATAGAGGGCGCTCATGTAAAGCATCACATGGGTTAGCTGGGGGAGTGAAACTGTGGCAGCAGATAATGAAAAAAATGACTTCAGGGCAAACTGAATTTAAGGCACAACTGTTCAAATGAAGAGAAAATGTTATCTGAGAACAGATGATAAAAACTTTTAATGCCAAGATTTTGCCAGAAGGCTTAAAAGCTGGTTGAGATTAATTGGTGAGTGTAAAAAAAAAAACACCCAGCTAAATATTTAAATGCATATCTGTGTAACCACTTTATTTTTTTTTTCTGTCTGCCAATGTAGAGGACACTCACACACACACACGCAGTGAGAATCCACTATACACAAATCGCCCTTCAAGGACAAATGAATAAATGAAATAATTGCTCTGTTTTCGACAGGACAGAGATTCTCTTCAATAAGCCAGTGTACAACAGCTCAGTTCCTGGGACCAATAGTAAGATAGAAAGTTTGGTGCAGTATACCTCTGGTGCAGTAGTTGGAGGTTTTTTCCACCTAGTTACCCAGATTTGATCATAGCTCTATGAAAAGGGGAGTGCTACCTGGACTTGACAGAGTTTGTTTGAGGGTGCTGGAAGGAATCAAAAGTCCTTGAAACAAAAGAATTTATGCCTCCTGCAGCCTGGGGCGAGGCCTGGGTGTGGTTGTCCGTCTTGAAGGGGTGGCGCTCTTTGAAAAAATAATTAAAAACAGAAACCCCAAGATACACAAATGTATTGTCACTGGGGCTTTGGGGGTTGGGTCTAAGTCGAATAGTTCACTTCCTGCTGTAAATTAAGATTGTAGCCAGAAAGGTCATGAAATTGGTCCTTGAAAAACATGTGGTAATGAATTGTCTGGGCCTCAGAAATGTACAAAAACTGGGGTCATTTGCATAGAGTGAACTTTTCTGTTCCTGACCCCTGATTGTTCCTGTAATTTGTTTATTGTGTCTGAGTGGGGTCAATACCCAAAGCATAAAGTAGAGGGCAGCTGCAGAAACTCCCATGGACTCCAAGTAATGCCCTGTGAGGACTTTGCAGACCACTTCAGAAGAAAAATCAAAGACATTCAGATCCAGTCTTTTATCCCAACAGCTTTTGGAGTGGGGCCTGGGGTTTTGTCGGGACTCGCTGGCTTGGTGCCCTGGGGGGTCCCTGTGGTCTTCCCAGGTGGAGCCTTTTAGACCCGGCTGGGTCCTCTGTTTTTTTTATGGATTCTTTGGGAACAGCTGCTGTATTTGGTGAACTGCTCTGGGCTGTCAGACTGATGTCTTCCCCAGGGCCTCCTTTAAAAGCAGGTGAAGCCCACGTGAAATGCTTTGCTCCCAATGTTTTAAATGGCTGGCCAGGGCCGGCCTGTATTAACTCATAATTGACTTCACTATCAACATTGCACTCCTGTAATATATTTACACTATTGGGCACATACACAACACTTTTAAAGATTTTAAATGACATCAGGTGTAATTTAGATAAGGGGCAATCTCACAGTGTTGGTTCTGCTGGATCTAACCCTCGCCTTTTTACAGTAGACTACATCACATTTTATTAGGGAGGCATACTGGGGTTGAAGCACCTGTCTTAGGCTGTGACTGTTCTTAACTGGTTCACCTGCCTACCTGACTGATCTGTTTTAAGTTGCGACACTACATCCACATGTCTGGGGTGGGTAGAGTAGTGGCGGGTCAATTTTAGGTCCAAGTTCTCTTTTTAATGCTATACATGCTACCCCTTGAGTAGTAGCATCATCAAAGCACGGTGGAGGAGCTTCCATAGCTATGCTGTCACGAAACAAGGATACAGAATAACAGGGAGGACAGGGGTGTTTCACTATTTTAGCTTGGTGTGGCTTGGGGTCTGGCCCCTTCTGGCCGTGGGCATGCAAACTTCTCCATCCAGGGCAAAACAGAGGTTTTAGTTATTGGTCCTGTAGACCTGAGAGAGAAACTTTTACCTAAGTTACTTGATTTTAAATCTTCAAAATCTGTAAAAAATCTGGGGTCCGTGATTGACTCGGCGTTTGCCCACATTAAAAACATTACAAAGATAGGTGATTACCATCTTTGGCACTATAGCCAGAGTCCGCACTCGTTTCCCTGGTTCTCCTGGGGAGGTGCTGATGCATGCTTTATCTCCTGTCGCTAGACACTCAGCCCCACCTGACTTGCTGGTATCTTGCTCAAAAAGAACATGCACAATTTCTGGGGGCCTGCAAAGGTTTGGCTCCTGGGGGCTGGGGCCTCTGGCCCAGGAGGTGGCTTACACCTGTTTTAAAATCGCTGCATTGGCTCCTGTGCCAGGATGCTGTTTGGTTCTTTGTGGGGATGGGTTAAGTGTCTTAACGGGTTCTGGGTCTATGTCTGGGTCCTGTGGCTCTACCCTATCAACCGTGGACCTGAGGTGCCCTGGTGGCCGCCCCACAAGTTAGAACTAAAACTCATGGGTGGCTACTTATTGTGACCACCTGACAGATGTGTGTATAGACACTCGAGCTCCTGTTGATATTTTTAAAGAAGCTCAAGAGCCATCTTTTAATCATGCTTTTAACTGACTAATTTAACTCCTCACCTCCTATGTCTCTTATAGGACCCATATTTTTACACTTTTTATCATTACTTTATTTATATTAGTATCATTCATTATTATTTTATTTACTTATTTAGCTTAATCTATCCTGTTATATTATGTTATTGTTTTATTTTGATGTTTTAGATTTAGTTTAATTCACATTATCTATTTAATCTATCTTAAGATTACTGTTTTATTCCCTCAGTTTTAGCTTCTATACCTTTTTCACATTTTTCTATTTTAGCCTCGGTTTCCCAGTGTTTCATCCTCCTGTCCCCAACCACACACACACACACACACACACTCTACACATGAGCCACCCTCTTCATACACACCACATATGGACTTGCATCAGCACAGCACTTGAACTACTACCTTAAACTAGCTACAATACCTGTTTGTTCTTCTCCCAGTTGTCTTGTCTTGTCTTGTCTTGTCATGTCTTGTCTGTCACTATTTCCCCTTCTTTCACACTGTGTGTGTATGTATATGTGTGTCAGCTCCCATCAGGGGTTAAATAAAGTTTTATATGTGGAGTAGTGAGGAGGCTGGAGATGGTTTTATGCAGTGAATCATATTCACATATTTCACTGTTTTAGTTGCATTGTTGTTGTTTTATCCTCTGTGAGGCACAGTGCTCAGTGTTGCTAAATGCATGAAAAGTGCCATATAAAAAAAAAAAAATTGAGATAAAGTGCAGATATCACCTATGTTAAAGATATTTAGAAAAGTTATTTAGCTGGAGGAGTGAGGAACTGTGGCAGTAGCAGATAATAGTCTGAGCCGAAATTGAATAAATGTGTTATCAAAAAAGAGAAAATGTCTGAGAACAGATGATAAAACTTTTAATGCCAAGATTTTGCCAATGTGCTGTTTGAATAAAAAGAACATGTAAAATGTTGCATTTTTATTTTAGATAAAACTGCAGTGTATAAAAAGGCACTGCATATCTGTATACTTTTTTTTTTTTAACTTTGTGCAGGAGCTCTTTGACCATGTTGTTTTGTTCTGAGTTGCTTTTCACTTCCGGTGAGACAGGAAGTCAAACCAAATGTGTTCTTTTGACAAATGTAAAATGAACTAATGTAGAGATGGAGGAATAAACTAAGACTGACAGAGAAGAAGGTCGACAGGACAGAGATTCAAAGATTCTTCAATGCCAGTGTACAAATCATGTTGGATTCAATAGTAAGATAAAAGTTTGGTGCTCCACCTGTCCAAAAGCCTTTGTTGTTCAGAATCATAGAAAGTAACATGGAGTTTGTAGCCCCTGATGAATGAAGAGATTTTAGCATTCATAGCAATCTATGAAAAAAATAGAAGACAAAGAAAAGGAGTGTTACCTGGACTTGACAGAGTTTGTTTGAGGTGCTCTTTGGAAAAGAATTCAAAAAGTCCTTGAAAGAAAAAGAATTTGCAGCCAAAAGAGGCAAAGAGGTCAGCGTTAGAGACTGATCTCTGTCTCAGAAATTAAGGGGAGAAAATTACTTGAAAATAGCCTAAAAACAGAAACCCCAAGATACACAAATGTATTGTCACTTTAAAAGAAGAAAGAAGAAAGAAGTAAATGAAAGCTGACGGCCAAAATTTGTCATGGGGAATAGTTCACTTTTCTGTAAATTAAGATTGTAGCCAGAAAGGTCCTGAAATTGGTCAAGGATGTGAAAAACATGGTTGTCTGGGTCAGAAATGTACAAAAGCAGGTCATCTGCATAGAGTGAACCTTTCTGTTCCTGACCTTCTCTGATTGTTCCTGTAATTTGTTTACTGTGTCTGAGTGCAAGAGATAACGGCTCAATATCCAAAGCAAAAAGTAAAGGAGATAAGGGACAGTCCTGTCTGCTGCCTCCACCTATGTTAAAATATTTAGAAAAGTTATTTGTGCAAACTGAGGCAGATGGGGAGGTGTATAATGGCCTTATTCAAGAAATAAATGTGTTACCAAATGACAGCTAGTATTTTTACTTGTCCATAAACTAGCTGAGGGCCAGTTAAAAAATTAATCCTCTGTCTGAGATGAGAGTAAAAAAATGAATCTTGTCCTTTCCCACTCCTGTAGAATGACTCCCATTCCCATCCTGCTCACTCAAAAATGACTATCTGTCCCGTTCTGTTTGAATAAAACCAAACATGTTGAAAAAAATGTTGCATTTTTAGAGGTCAAAGTGCAGACTATAAAAGGCATGATTCATATTCATATTTTTTTTTTTACTTTGTGCTGCAGCTCTTTTTCGAATGTTGTTTTGTTATGCTGAGAGACTGAAAGTTGACAGAAAGTCAAACCACTTTACTATAGTGTTGCTAGTGCGGTCAAGAGTGTTTGCTCTCACTGAGAGATGACTCAAAAATGGGCGATCTGTTATCTGGTTGAACACGGCTGAAAATGATCATCTATCAGTGTTGTTATTGCCTGCTCCTTGCTTTTTCCAGTTCCGTAATCAGTTTATAAAAAATGCTATCCTGGGATTCCCAGGAGAATCACGTGACCCATATTCACAAAATGTCATCCTCTATTACCGATTTTGGATCTAAATATCTCCTGAAGCACTGTTTAGATCAGAAAGTAACAGTTCAAGTTTCTGGTTTGGTATGTTATAAATGATATCAAATAGTCGTTGCACATAAACAAAGAAAATCTGTAGAAAGTCTGCTCTGCAGATATAATTTTTAAGGAAAGTTTGTCTCTGGGAAATTGTGTCCACAGCACACAAATCCTTACTAAACCATTGTAATCAGTTATTTCTGTAGTATAGAAAATTCAGCTGGCTGCATTCTGAGAGTAGCAGAGAGACGCTGCAGACCTCCATGAGGATAAAAAGTGAGCTGCTATAAATTTGCAAGTGAGTTTCTTCTGATAATACCTGGGTGAGTTAGAAAACTTGTTTGCTTGCTGTGATCATCCCATGGAATAACACCACAGAAGAAGAAGAGGTCATGACCCGGATTATCCACACATGGCGGGACTTTCCCCGGATAATTAGGCCTGAATAATAATAATAATAATAATAATAATAATAATAATAATAATAATAATAATAAATGTTTTAAGTTAAAAAAAGAGACAGGGGGATGAAGAAGGTTACTACTGTTACTTAATTCAGCTGTTACTACATTAAAAGATTATTTATTGAGAAAAAAGAAAAGTGATAAAATATCTTTTTGAAAAGGAAAAAAAATGTGTCTGAATATTCTGTATAGAATGAAATTAGACAAATCTGGAAATTCAATTGTTTAATAATGTTTGGTCAGCAGTTAAATGAGGGAACAGACACATCTACATTCAGCAAAGAAATTGGGCAGTATGAACTGCAGTGATGAGGATCTTTGTTCTTTTTAAGGAGAAGAGAAATCTGAGCTAAATGTAGGGTGCAGGGCTAAAGGCCTGATTGGTAAGAATCATTGTGCATTTTAAGAAGGAAGGTAAAAGCTTGATGGAAAATGTCTTGAAAAATTCCACAGGAAAACCTTCAGGTCCAGGACTCTTTCCATGCTGCAGGGCTGTAAATGCATCATTCACCTCTTTGTCAGTGATTGTCTGTCCAGGGCCTGAGCTGTGTCAGGATCTACAGTAGGGATGGGAAAAGAGTTGAAAAATTGTTGTAACTCTTCGACAGTGGGATTTCGTTCTGAGGTATACAGAGATGAGTACAAATTTTGAAAAGCATTATTAATTTCAAATGAATCATGACTAAGATGACAGCTAGTTTTTATTTCATAAACTAGCTGAGAGGCAGACCTCTGTCTGAGCTGATGGGCTAAGAGTCTGCTTAGCTGTACTCAGAAAAGATGTGCCTGGACCTAATCATCATCTCTTCTGCATCAGATACAGAAAGATTGTCAAACTCAGACTTAAGGAGTAGCAGCTCTTTATAGAGACAAGGAGACTGAAAACAGGCATATTCATATTCATATTCATATTCATATTCATATTCAGTTTTTCCATGCGCATGCAACTGGAAAGAAAGTTTTCAGTTCAGAGGTCAGCACAGTCACAAAACATGTCTGGAGTGACACAGACTGTAATGGAGGAGTAGCCTGAGCAGACCATGATGAAATATTGGTGAAACTAATGAGTTTTTGGATGATTAATGCAGTTTTAAGAGCGGCGCTATACATGCCCCGTGTGCTACCATTATACGGATGTCCGCCACTCGATTTTGGATCTAAATATCTCCTGAAGCACTGTTTGGATCAGGAAAGCCTTCTGGGTGAGTATAATGTTCTACTTCATTCTATAAACAATGTGAAAGCTGTAGAAACCAAACTTATCCTTTAAGGAAAGTTTGTCCCTGAGAAATTTGCACAATCGTACGTTGTTACTAAAACTATCCAGCATCTAATGAAGTGTGAAGGAATCATCTGGTGGTCAGGTCGAGTCTGTGAGGAGCTGATGAAGGTGAGCTGAGAGCCAGGTGTGATTCAGGTGGGGAAGCCACGCCCCCACAGAGGGAGGGGGAGGAGCAACAACAGCAGGAGCAGGAACAGGGCTGCACTAAAGTCACTCAGAGAGGGTCGGCACAGGTGTTATTACTTCCTGCTACTATCACTGACTGAAAGTGTCACTTTGGATTGATTCAGTTTGTGTTTATAGAGCGTTAATAATTCACCTGAGCTGGGAGCTCTGATCAGAAGACCTGAATGCTGCAGGAGACTGAAGGAGAAAGACACGGAAAATGTGTCAGAATCAGAGTTATTAATCTTAAATGGGGAAATTCAGTTGTTTTAGTTGCTTTTATTCACACTATAGCAGAGGGAATAGATAGAGTTTAAGCTATAACGACTTCCTTATAGGAAGAAGAAAACAAAATTAGTAAATTAAGACTTTAAACAAGGCCAACACATTTCTTAAATGTTTTTGTTCCAAATAGTTGTATAGCAGCAGCAGTCTTATTTTGAACAGCCATACATTGTATGTAACTAAAGTGTAATTAATAAAACTTAATCCTTTGAGCTAAACACAGAGTTCAACCCAGTTTCTGCTAATTCTCCATGTCACAGCATTTACTAGATAGCAATAAATGATTTCTTACTTTTATTTCGATCTCGACAAATGCATAAAGGAGATGTTCACAGAGACTGTTTCTGAAACTACAGCTTTATTTTCTTGAAGTTATAACTGTTTTATTTTGTCAGATTTTGTCAGGTTGTCTTCATTAGATTGTTTCTGGATTTTAATCTGAGTGGTCTTCTGCATTAAGGTGATATCAGGGCCACATGTGGACTCCAGCTGCACAGTCCAGGTCTTGTTAGGACCATAGACCAGTGGCTCTGAAATATTGTGGTGGGGCACAACGGTTTTCCTTCAGTCTAGTTTGGGTGAGCCGTCAAACAAAAGTTTTTATTGTAACTATGCAGCAAATGATCAGCACCTATGCTGCATTAATTTCCATCTCTGAAAAATTCTAAGAAACTCTGAAAGAGGATTGGAGGGAGTTATTGGCCTTTCTGTTGCTCTAATGTTTTAGTTTACCTGATTTATTTTTGACATATCTTTTTATTGACTTTGTTTTAAACTAGAATGAAAGAGAAACAAATATTAAAATAATAACTGAACAATAACACTGCCAGACTGGTCCACATAAAAGGAGACAAACTGTGACACTAACAATGAGATGAGAGGAAGCACTCCACTTCTAATTTCTATTATAGATTTATCCAAAATCAAATATCAGTCCTGTGCTCATAGCCCACTCCAAAGGTAAGACCGTTCTCAGTGTAGTTAGGTATACAAAGTCCAGATTATAGGTCACTCCTGGAGTTCCAGTGGCTCCTCTTGTGCAGAAAAAGATGTGTCCTTCCACATCATGATGTCTTTGCTTGTGACTGGATCACATCCATGTTTGTCCTTGGAGACGGGATCTTCCAGCAGAGACATGGACTTACTGACCCCTGCTGTCCTATTGCTGCACTCACACATGGACAGGTGTTCAAGAAGAGTTTATTTTTACACACTGCCATGAACAACACAGCCTTTAAGCTGAATGAGAATGACATTTTGAACAGATATGTGAAGTTCCTCTATTGTTGTTTTTACTTTGAATATATGAAGATATGTATAAATTATGCAAAATATTATTCTGTAGTTCTCTGAATGGATCACAGATTGAAATCTACAGATAAGAACCAAATTGAAGATACAAAAGGAGTGGAACAAACTGACAAAATCTATCCCTTACAAGGATTTCCAATACTTGTACAAAAAGAGGAGGGTTATCATAAAATAACTGGTAAATTGTAAAACATATTTTTTATCTATAAACACAAACTGCTCTCTGAGGGAGAAGCAGAGATGGGAAGTGGAAACAAACATGGTTATAGATCAGACAGCTGTGAAGAGGTCTGCACAGAGGCACAAACAAACTCAAACATGTGGAGGGAGATTAAATGAAAATTGTTTCTAGATTTTTTAGAACTCCTGAAATAACATCCAGAATGTTCCAGGAACATCCCAGCTCCTGTTGGAGGAACTGTGGAGCCAATGAGGCTCAAACCCATATTTTCTGTTCATGTCCTAAACTGAGCTTGTTCTGGAGAGAAGCTCTTGATGCACTGAAAGAGGTCTTCTAAAAATATAACAGACTCCTTGGTGGTGATACTTGTTGGCCTGAATGACCAAAAAGTTCTTGTTTAATATCTTATTCACAGCGGCCCTGAAGAGCATCACCATACTCTGGCTGAAACCAGATCCTCCCACTTACAACATCTGGATCCAGAAAGTTTGGGACATTTATCACATGGACACATTATATACTTATTAAGACTCCAAAAAGAAACTTTTATAACAAGACAGAGACCTGTAATGGTTTTACTAATACACCAGAGTGATTTTTAATCTGCAGCAGTATTTCCTGGAGTTGACTTTGCAGCTGGACTTTGACACGTGACGTCTTTGAGTGGATTAGAGTTTATTACTTTATTATTGATTTATTTATTTATTACTGCTTTTGTTTATGACTGTATCTTTGTCTCCACCTTCATGAACACTTATTTATGCACTTGTTTATCCATGGATTCTGTGTGTATGTTTATTATTTGGAGTGGACATTTTGGTTTACATCTTACTTTTAGAATTTATTTCTGCTGCCTTAAAGTACAAATGTAACTACGAAGCTGGGAAAAGAACTAAATATTAGTCTTTTATAATGTATTGTTGCTGATGACAAAACAAATGAATACAAATTTAGTTCTACTCCAGCAAACAAAGTCTCATCCCACATGTCCTGTGTCACAAAACCAAGATCAGTGACTAACCGGGATATCTTTGGTTTTCCTGGATCAACTTCTCCATGATCTGGCTGCAGAGAGGTGGGATATGTTTGACATAAGTTACCACAAAGATTTATTCTGTGGAGTAGTCTGCTCCAGACCAGGATAAGTTCAAGGATCTACTTAATTTCATCCTTTTCTCAGTCAGCAGTCTCCACAAACAGAAACAACATTTAATCCATTACACATCGTTATCACATTCAGCAAGACCCACTGTCATTGTTTTAACTTTGTGACCATAAATTAAAAACATTTCAGATAAATTATGATTTTAGATTATTTTGTAATCTTAAGATAAGAGTTAACCATAAACTAAATAAATGCTGTCATCTCATTCAGTTAAAATCAAAGTCACAGAGTAACATGATGTTTCTTTATTGAATAAAGATAAATCAGAACAGGTAAACCATCAGCTCCTTTAAAACTGAAGTCACAGTGTCAACAACATAGAAAGCACAGCACTAAAACATGTTTTAAAGAAAAGAATAAATGCTCTTTCACAAAGTCTGTATAGAATTCACCCCACATGTCTGCACACTGAAATAAATGCAGGACAGATCCAAACACAGCAGGTGAACAGACAGATGAAGCCTCTCTGCAGGCCAGTATACAGCACAAACAACACAAACAGACAAGTTCATTTAGATTAAACACATTTGTCTGCCATTGCAGGACATTTAAACAGAATTTAACAGCATACATGCTAACTAAAATAATTTAAGTTATATTGGTCTCTGATAAGCCGGCCTCTGCAGTCACATATGAAGATGGCAGTGCTGTCCCAGTCTATGGGCCTCGATAGCCCCTCAGCTGCTGTAACAGCGACAGCGGCTCTGATGTCTCTGCTACCGCGTCTCCCCAGCACACTGTGGCCACACTGGCAGGGATCAGTCAGACCAATCAGACGCTGCGCCTCGCCTGCAGCGCATTTACAGGCAAGGAGAGGCGTTCATTTGAGTGGTGAAGACAACACTTGGCTGTGTTAAACCCACTCACGCCTTTTCTCCTCCCTCTCTGCACAATGCAGGAAATTTGCAAAGTGTGCTGGACACACCCTGCAAGTGCAGTGCAGATGAAGAGCAGAGCAGGTGTGCCGTGTCTGCACCTGGTTTATGCAATTAGAGCCCTATGTGTGAAGGCTCTCTGGAGGTCTCTCCACCCTCACGCCGGCCTCAGGGATGAACACGCCCAGTCTGGACTGACCCTCAGGTGGAGGAGACAATGAAACCAAAGATCATTTCTGTTCTTGTCCAGTATGGCCATGGCTGTACACCTGCTGTGCTCCCTGATGGTCTGTGTGAAGAGAAAAGGCTGGCAGGCTTAAGCTCCGCCCCCAACAACACACCTGAGAATTCACCTATGTAAGTCTCCAACGCAGACCACCTGAATTATAAGAGGCAGACTATTAAACTAATCAGTGCACACAAGCAAGGTACAGTGTTCACTAACTGAAATTATCAAAAAGTCATGTTCACTGCTTGTTCACAAAGCAACATGGAGGGAGAAGAGAGCTGCAGCACAAAGTTAAAAAAAAAAAAAAAAAACTTGAAGTCAAGGTCTTTTACATGAACTTTAACCTAAAATAAAAAATGCAACAGTTTTTCAGCATGTTTGGTTTTATTCAAACCGGAACAGGACAGGAGTGGGACAGGACAGGATTAATTTTTTTACTCCTGCCCGGAATTCGGACGGGACGGGATTTTTTCTCTGTGAGTGGGACGGGACAGGAGTGAAAATCCACTCCTGTGTCATGGTCTATTTGGTGACACATTTATTTCTTGGATTAGGCCATTATACACCTCCCCATCTGCCTCAGTTTGCACAAATAATTGTTCTAAATACTTTAACATAGGTGGAGGCAGCAGACAGGGCTGCCCCTTATCTCCTCTACTTTATGCTTTGGGTATTGAGCCGTTATCTCTTGCACTCAGACACAGAAATCAATAGAGAAGGTCAGGAACAGAAAGGTTCACTCTATGCAGATGACCTGCTTTTGTACATTTCTGACCCAGACAGTTCATTACCACATGTTTTTCACATCCTTGACCAATGTCCTGACCTTTCTGGCTACAATCTTAATTTACAGAAAAGTGAACTATTCCCCATGACTTAATCTGGCTGTCAGCTTTCTTTTACTTCTCTTCCTTTTAAAGTGACAAATACATTTGTGTATCTTTAAGTGTGTGTCACTGATAAGTTTTCTGAGCTATTTTCAAATAATTTTTCTCCCCTTAATTTCTTAGATGGAGATCAACCTCAAACGCTGACCTCTTTGCCTCTTTTGGTTGCTGGCTGCATAAATTCACTTCAAATGAACATCTTCCCCAAATTCACATATTTATTTCAGTGTTCCTATGTTCATTCCCAAATCTTCATTCATCTGGGGTGACAAACCTCCACGTACTCCAAAGAAGATTCTGCAACACCCAAAAAGCCTTGGAGGTGTGGCTGCACCAAACTTTCTATCTTACTATTGGACATCCAACATACGTACTGTTGTACACTGGCTTATTGGAGAATCTTTGAATTTCTGTCATGTTGGCCTTCTCTGTCAGTCTTAGTTTATTCCTCCATCTCTACATCCCTGACTGAATTCACCAAAAATAAAGGGGTGATATCAACTCTGAGAATCTGGACACAGATATGCAGTCATTTTAGCTGGCTGTCTTTTTGCTTTTAACTCACCAATTAATCTCGTCCCAGCTTTGAAGCCTTCTCTTTTGGACAAAACTTTTGCTCTTGGGCAAAATCTTGGCATTAAAAGTTTTTATCATCTGTTCTCAGATAACATTTTCTCTTCATTTGAACAGTTGTGACTTAAATTCAATTTGCCAAGAAGTCTTTTTTTAATTATCTACTACTGCCACAGTTCTCCTCACTCCCTCCAGCTAACCCATCTGATGCTTTACTTAAGCGCCCTCCATCTTTCAAAGGTTTGATATCTATGCTATATATGATATTTTGGTTGTACAGAGCTCCTCCTCTCTCTCTGTTTAAAGAGACTGGGAATCTGATTTAGGTGAAGTTACAGCTGAGGAACTCTGTCAGTCTGTTTTACAAAAAGAACTCATGCATCTTCCATCTGTGCCAGGCATTGCTTTGTACAGTGTGAAATAGTAACATTGTACCCAGTGGACCAAATTTAAGATGTCAAATATTTCCTGATATAAGCCCTGCTTGTAATCACTGTAATGTAATTCCTGCTGCCCACGCCCAAATGTTCTGGACATGTGCTGCTCTAGAGGAATTCTGGTCGCTCATTTTTAAAACCATGTCTGACTTTCTGAATACAGAAGTTGCTCCATGCTCATTCATAGCACTCTTTGGCCTCCTCCAGTCACTCTGGCTCTGACAAAGACTGAGGCTGACTGTACTGCTTTTGTTTAGATGGAAGGGTGTAAGCCCTCCCACATTACTCACTGGATTTGTGATGTTCTTCAGTTGTTGAAGTTAGAAAAGCTGAGGCACTCACTTAGAGTTTCCACAAAGAATTTAATTACATTTGGACCCTGATTTACATTAAAGAAAAGATTCAGCTGTCTGCTGTTCTTTAGTCAGTGTGAAATAATTCTAACATATCCATCAACCTATCCATCATATTTAATGTATTATGGTTTATTGTGCATTAGATGACCCTGCTTTTTATTATAATAACAGTGATATTTAATATTATTTTATTATTATCATTATTATTGTTAATACTTTTATTCGGTCTTCTTATTTTTTTTTTCCCCTGCATTGTGGAAGCTTATCAGATGCATATATATATATATATATATATATATATATATATATATATATATATATATATATATATATATATATATATATATATATATATATATATATATATATATATCCTTTTCATACAGGACTCTGTAATACAAAAGTGCTTTACATGAAAAAAGATAAAATAAAATAACAAGTGGAATAAAAAGCAGAAATTGCATAATTGCATAAAATGAAAACATAAGACTCGACAATCCCCCCCTCCCCAAACCATATTCAATATACACACTGACTTACTCAAACACATGAAGACATTAAAAGGAAATTCTGACAGAGAGCAGAATAAGAGGACTGAGAAACGCCATCTTGTATTAAAAATGAGGAAACACAGGAGCTAAAACTAAAATAATGCTTAAAAATACTCGAAAATACTGGAGGGTAAGATAAATAAATGAGTAAATACATAAATAAATCAAACAATATAACAGTATAGAATAAAAGTTAGATAAATAATATTGTAAAATTAGATTGTGTAACATCAGGTGCGTAAAAACATCAGCTAAAATTGGAGAAACATTTAACAAAAAAATAATAAAATAAAATTCCCAGGAAAAAATAAAAAATAAAAATAAAATACATCAAATGAAATAAAAGTCTGAACTGAAATGTAGTAATAAAACAAAATAAAAGGGTTAAAATAAGTTACATATAACATAAAATAATATTAAATACAATCAGCTAAAAGCAAGATTAAAGAGGTAGGTCTTGAGTCTGCCTTTAAAAACATGAACAGTATGTGCTGCTCTCAGGTCCTCAGGTAGACTGTTCCACAGACGGGGCCGTAATAACAAAAAGAAGCTTCCCCATATGTTTTAGTTTTAACTCTGGGAACAGTTAAAAGACCCCTACCTGAAGACCTGAGGGCTCTACAGGGTTCATATGGTAAAAGCAAGTTGGATAAATATGCAGGAGCAAGACCGTTAAGAGATTTAAAAACTAATAAAAGAACCTTAAAATCTATTCTAAAAGATACAGGCGGCCAATGCAGGGACTTTGATGTGGGCTCTCCTCCTGATCTTTGTCAGCATCTGAGCAGCTGAGTTTTGGAGGAGCTGAAGCTGTGAAATGTTCTTTGTTGGTAGACCAGAGAGAGAGCATTACAATAATCAATTCTACAAGTAATAAAAGCATGAATAAGAGTCTCTGCATTGGCCTGAGAGAGAGAAACTGGCGCACTCTGGAAATATTTTTCAAATGATAAAATGATTTTTTGGTGATGTCTCTGATGTGCAAGTCAAAGCTGAGGTCTGAGTCAAATAAAACACCAAGATTTTTGGCCTGCTGACACGGACTAAAAGACCGTGATTTGAGTTATATATATATATATATATATATATATATATATATATAGAGAGAGAGAGAGAGAGAGAGAGAGAGAGAGAGAGAGAGAGAGAGAGAGTTTTTTTTCTCCTTTGTCTGGCATCATTGTCATTATTTTTGTTGAATTGAGCCATTATCTGTTATTTGTACATCCTGTTATGGAAAAAATCCTAATGAACAAAGTTATTAAAAATATTACGAGCAAAAAACAAATTCTGACATAAAATTTAGAGTCATGAGATTAGATTTAGATTCCAGTCCCCAGCCCTGCAAAACAGGGTTTTAAGAACGTGTGCTCCCATTTCTCCATCATCTGACAAAGACTTTGACTTGTGATTAAAAAAATATAATAATGGTGGCATGAAAAAAAAAAAAAACTTTTGTTCTGGCATCAGACACTTTTTTTTATTTATAACATGCTTCAATTCATTTTCACACAACACAATAGTCAGATGTCCTGTATTATAGCATGTAGATCAAGAGAATGATGCAGGAAGAAAGTAAAGAGAAAACAACATATTTAATGAACATTACTGGAAAGAGCTAACTTTTTTAAGGTAGCTAGAAAACATGGATGACTGTTTCCATCTTACATGGTAAAAAGAAGGTGACCACTGAAGGTGGAAATGTGATTTGCATTGTCATATATTCTTGTACTCATCCACAGACGCAAAAACACAACATTTCCAACCTCCAGGAGCAGAGTGGCACCATTAGCTGAGGTACCATATCCATTAGTCTGATGCTCCCATGAGTAACATACAAGTTTTCCATTTTTCATCAGAGCTACACCTGATGCAAAGTTAGCATGTGCTCCAGTGGAGAACTCAAAGTGGTAGGCTCCTCTCACTGGTGCAGTAAAACGACCTGGAGGACATTTTAATTGACAGTGAGTGTAAAAGAAGTTCTTTCCTCCAGACTGAACATCTCAAAAACAAATGTCTGAAGGTTGTTTCTGTTAGTGTAAGAAGTACCTGTGTCTGGACTGTAGGCTTTTCCAATGTTTGAGATAACGTGTCTGAACACCAGATTAGTGTGAGTGCTATATGGTCCAAAATGCCCAAAACCCAAATGCCCAGAGTCCATCAGAGAGGCTGAGAAAGCCACCTGTTCGACTGAGAGAGAGAGAGAGAGATTTGGATTTTTGAATCATTATTTGCCGCTCTTGCAAAAACAAAAATAGACCAAAACAGCATAAAATGATCATTCACACACTCCATAGAGTAAATAAATAAATTAATTAAACTTCATTAAACCTCATTAAAACCCCAAACCTGCTGAAAAGAGTCCAGATCTTCAGCTGCTTTGTAAAAGTTAAAACCAAAGAGGAGTCTGGACTTCATCATGTTCACACACACAGTGACAGGATCAACAATAAAACCATCCTCCACCTTCCTCCTCCTCCTAAAATACACCACCATCTTGGCCTGCCCTAAAACAAAGTTTAGGAGCTGGCACTTTTTCTGGTGTTGTTGTGTGAATTTAAAACCCAGAATAAAAACCTGCTTGGTAGAAACCTCTCCACATTTGGTAAAAACAGTTTCTAAATACAGAAACAACACACACTGTGCTAGTTGGAAATGGTAGTTGGAGGAGGCGTCTCAGCAGACCCTACTCCTACCAAAACCCCAGAGAAACCCTCCTTAGAAGAAGGATTTACACTGCCAACACGTATGTCAAAGCGAATGAAAAACTCTTACCTCATCATGTGAAAGAAAAAAACTGGAAAACTGGTAAAAAAGATACAAACTGTATTTTTGATTTTGATGGTGTATTAGGGCCACTTAAATAATATATATATATATATATATATATATATATATATATTGAAATCTCATATTCGGGGCAATTTATCAAAAAGTTCCAAACCTGATCCTTCATTTTAATCAATGTGATAAAGACTGTTTGATAACATTGGCGACTTTCAAGACCCAAAAATTGCAATGAACTCATCTTTCTGGTCAATTACTCATCAATAAAACAACGTAGCTCCAAACCTGACCCCTCATTTGGATCAATGTGATAAAGACTGTGAGCTACAACCTCGTTTTCCTCCAAACGAGCCAGAAAGCTTCACTTTAACACAATATGCTGCAGGTGTTGGCTGGCTTGGCGGCTTAGGGACCGTATATCGAAGGAATAGTTTAAAAGGAAACTACAGTCATTTATGTGTGCTGTGACTCTGAAGACTTCATGTCTCTATAGCAGGGCGGACTGGGAAATTCAGAGATTTCCAATCAGTCAGGCTACTTCCACCACTGCGAGGGTGGTGTCATGTGGGATAATGCACCAAAAATGTGTTTTTTTTTTCCATCCAAAAATATGTCTTTTACAGTTATGTTATAGCAATTACAACACTACTAAACTGACAGTAACTCTATTAAACACAACCATGGCTACAGCTCCATACAGTCCAGTACTTTTCTCTTCTGTAATCTCTTCACTACCATCACCAATTTTTCCAACATTTTCCTTTCCTATTGTTTATAGAACATGTGGAATTAAAAAATATACATTATTCTGTCAGCAAATCATTTAGATGTAAGCTGGTCATAGCTAACAGTATATGCAAACACCAATGTTCATTTTATAACTTAAATTGTAGGTCAACTGCCTATCCTACCTGAAGAGGGGGTCTCAAACATTTTCAGGCTTCCTGCAACCCACCTGACACCTGGGGCTTTATTGGGCCAGACTCACCATATTTTGTGCATTAAAATTAGCATAACATTTTCATCACCACTTAAGAACAAAGGTGTAATAATTATTTGATTCACTTCTCTCTGAATATTGTTTAGTGATCAAGTCTAACAGTCAATATCTGAGAAGTTTGGAGGGTGGTGTGGATTTTTTTGGCCTTTCCCAAGATGCAAATAGGAAGATGCTGAGTGTGGATAAAGCCTAAAAACACCTGCATTTGTTCTAAAGTAAGGTGCTAACTATCATGAGCGCTGTGTGTCAGGTAAGATAATGTTAACAAAGACGTATCAATAGCAGGTTACTTCTGTTAAACCCTGAGCCATTGAAATATGTGAACAAGAAATATGTGTAACAGAAACAAGTTCTGACATACTGATTTATTTTAGCATTTTGTGAATGGCCACCATAGAAATGGACAAACACAACGACAATGAAAGACAAATTAAGATTGATTTCGATTTAAACAGAATATATGGACTTACCCTACTCTACAAGAACACTGTTGTTCTTAGTTTAATTGTTTTGATTTCACTTTAACTCTGCCAACATTTGATTTGGTGATGTATCTCTCTAAAACACTGTACACTGATGGACCTGGTTAACGAAATATGTTTGTTATTTTATAACCCTTTGCCCCTTCCTCCTCGAGTAATCTTTTTCCCCTCCTCCCTCCACTACCATTTTTTTTTTTTTTTTTTGCTGCCGGGTTTATCAGGGTGCTCCATAATCCTCGGTTTAACTGCTCTCGCTGCTTGCTGCTGCTTGTTAACTGCTCTGCACTGCTTGTTTGCCTGTTGTCGCTATGAATCACGCGCTCCTTCTAAAAAAAAAAAAACTTGACCAATCCCTATCCCTCTGATTCAGAGCTCAGAGCACTTGCTCTGTGTGAGAGCTCAGAGCTCCTCAAAGTGCTAGAGTTGGCGCCTGTTCTGCAAAAAGCAGAATGTTCCTGCCCATTTTTCATTGGCCTGCCAGTCCTGGGGCCTTTTTCATTTCCTCAGTCAGGAGGCAGGCAGGCAGGCCTTTCCTTTCACACTATTCCTCCAATACAGTAATTTGCCAACAGTCCCTAAGCCTCCGATCCAGCCATCACCTGCAGCATATTGAGATAAAGTGAAGCGGTCTGACTCGATTGGAGGAAAACGAGGTTGTAGCTCACAGTTTTTATCACATTGATTAAAATGAGGGGTCAGGTTTTGAACTACGTTGTTTTATTGATGAGTTATTGACCAGAAAGATGAGTTCATTGCAATTTTTGCGTCTCTAAAGTCGCAAATTTACAACTTTAGAGACGCAAAAATTTCGAGTTTTTTTTTTTTTATCAAATATTCAAATATCAAGTTTTCATTTATTTTATTTTATTTCTTTAAGTGGCCCTAATACACAGTCCTAGTTGCTCTCCACCTTCAGAATAGTTTTCAGAGTCTAAAGTCCAAATGTAAACTGCAGGTTTAGATTTGTGTCTGACCTTCTCCATCTCTCCTCAGGGCTTCCACTTGGTGTTCTGTAACATTTGTTCTGGATTTCACTGAGACCAGCTCTGCTGCTTGAGCAACATTGCAATATTATTAATATGAATAAGTAAAACATCACTGTCTCCAAACAGGTGAGCTCTGGACATTAAAACACTGATTACATTAAAACCATTAACATATTCAGATCAAGTGAAAATTACATGCACTCATCCCTTAATAAACAATAAACTGTATCTTACTTTTTTATCACATTCAAATAAAAACTGAACATTATCATAAAAATGAACAACCATGTTTTTTTAGCTTATGGAGGCATGTTGTGTCACTTTTATCAAAAGTCATAGATTCCTGACTTTGCTCATGAAATACCTTTAAGGTTTTGCTTTAGCTTCTCCACCTCCACCTTCTGCCTCTCCATCTCTGCTCTCTGTGACTCCAGTTTGGCTTCTTGAGCTAAAAAACAGAATAAAGAAATCTTTTGTTAGTTTTTCCTTGGCACCATGATCTTTTCCTGTGAGCAGCATGACTCCACTGTACCTTCATTCTCTCTCTGTAAGAGACTCATTGAGGCGCTCAGCTCTCTCAGAATAGTTGGGATGTCTTGTAGACATATCTGTTCCTGGTTTGAAGCATCAGCTGTTTCTCCCTCAGTTTTCTCTCCAGCAGCAGTAATGTGGTTGTCATCGTGGCTCTGAAGCTGAGCCGTGGAGGGAGAGCAGAGGAGCAGCAGCAGGAAACACACTGTCATCTCCATTCTCACAGTCGTCTTCTGTGCAGTTGGTCTGTAGCTCCTGGGTTTCATAAGCCTGCAGGAGATCCGGTTTGATGACGTGAATTACACTGAACCTGCAAAGAAAACACAATGTTTGTTTAATTGCACAAAAAACAAGGGTGTGTGCAGATTAAACATGACTGTGTCAAAGCAGACATGGCAGCAGGTCAGGACTAAAGATAACAACATCCTTTAAATGGTAAGTGTCCTGAAAATACTTAGGAAGTCTACACTGTATCCAGGAGGTGCCTGTTCACACATTGTCTGGACTGTTTGAGCAAAAACTAAAACAACAACCCATTTGCTTGTCATGGTTAGTGGGTCACCTTCAGCTGACAGCTAAATGAAGGCAGGCCTGTGATGGAGGGGATCCTGGGGGTCAGATACTGATACCTCTGAAGGAGCCAGCCTCATTATACAATTTCCATCTCCACATGGGACATAACCAGCCATTTAGGACAGATGAATTGGGACTATCTGACTTTGGTCTGTCCTGCAGTCTCTGGCAGCACCATCACACTGTTGGAGCCTCCAACACCAGGAGATGCTGATCCAGAGAGTCCTCCATCAGAGACCGACTGTAGGCCTGCATGTCTTCAGTTAGTGAACACTGTACCATGCTTGTGTGCACTGATTAGTTTAATAGTCTGCATCTTATAATTCAGGTGGTCTGAGTTGGTGACCGCATGATCAGACATGTTGGGCTCTAATTTCATGGCGCAGCGCAGGGGACGCAGGCCTGGCGCACCCCGCGCAGTGTTAATTTCGTCTGGCGCACCGCCGTGCGCTGCCAATTTGACAATTTGGTAGACTGTCTGTGCAGAGGTGGGTGTGACAGCACACCAAGGGGAGGTGATGGCGCACCAGGGGGAGGTGTCGGCAGATTCGAGTGGCGCAGTGACAATTTCGTGCCAAAAACAGTGCAGAAAGTGCGCTGCAAGCTCGCCAGCTGCAACCTGGTCTAACCTCGGTGCAGGGCTGAGCGCACCCTCTGCAGCTGTAATTTGGTTACAGGCGCACATGTAAGAACACGTCAACAAAGCCTCAGAGGCAGGTTTCCAGAGTGTCAGGCACATTTTAATGCAATCAACAATCACAGCAATCACTATTTAATGTAACAGTCTGAACCAGCAGATACATTTATATCTATATTAACTGTCCCGTCACATCTGATGTCGGATTAAAGCCGTTTGTCATAAAGAAACTTAACCTGACGGCAGCTGGAAGTTTGATGCACATCTTACAAGTCAACAATAAACAGCCTTAACATCTGATACTGAGTATATATCTAACTTCTCTCATTCCATTAAATTCAAAGAAAAAAAGGAGAAAAAAGACGAAGAAAAAGGAGAGAAAATAAATGTATGTTACTCTGGATGTACCTGTTATTTCCCATATTCCTCTATTTTAGTCTGTATTTTTAATGTGATCTAAAAAGATGGAGTACATTATTGCAAGGAGGATGAGGAGGAGACACCGGGAGAGTATACAGTATATCACTAAAGGCTCTGTTATTTGGTGATGACAAACCAGGAGTGCAGGTGGATCACAAGCATGATGAATGGAAAGGGCCAGCTGTGGTGTAACTGTCTCTTATTTTTTTTACTCCTATTAATGACAAAGGAACAGATTACATCTGTCCTGGGAGCTAGCCCACACGGTGACGCACCCCGCTATCCATTCTCCTGCTGACGGGACAGCGTCTCCACTGCTGGGTCTTTCCAGCAGACTGTTTTTCGCGGTGGCAGGGATAATTCAGACCAATCAGATGCTGCGCCTCAGCAGCGCATTTAAAAGCGAGGAGAGGCTCATTTGATTGGTGAAGACAGCGATCGGCTGTGATAATCCCACTCACATCTATTCTCCTCCTATTCTGACATTTGCGGAGAGGCAGAGGCGTGGGCGTGGACATGCAACCTCTGCGCCCTGTGCGCCATGAGTCGCCTCTCTTGGCACTGCAGGAAACTTGCAACGTGCACAGGTCACGCCCAGTCCGCGCGGCGAAGGCCGGCACAGGCAGGTGCGCCTGCACCTGGTCTATGAAATTAGAGCCCATTGTGTCAAGGTGCCTTGGTCCAGGACTCCAGAGTCTTTCAGACCTCTGCAAACTATCAGGACATTTTGTCCTCACAGGTGAATTCTCAGGTGTGTTGTTGGGGGCGGAGCTTAAGCCTGCCAGCCTTTTCTCCTCATACAGACCATCAGGGAGCACAGCAGGTGTACAGCCATGGCCGTACTGGACAAGGGTCAGAACAAAAATGACCTTTGGCCTCTTGAAGTCATGGCTTTATTGTCTCCTCCACCTGAGGGTCAGTCCAGACAGGGCGTGTTCATCCCTGAGGCCAGCGTGAGGATGGAGAGACCTCCAGAGAGCCTTCACACACAGTGCTCTAATTGCGTAGACCAGGCTCAGATGTGGCGCACCTGCTCTGCACTGCGCTGACGGCGGCATGTCCAGTGCACTTTGTAAGTTTCCTGCAGGTGCAGCAAGGCGCATCCACCCCTCTGTGCAAGTGCCAGAGAGGGTGGAGAAAAGGTTTGAGTGGGTTTAACACAGCAGAGTGTTGTCTTCACCAATCAAATGAACACCTCTCACCTTTAAACTAGCTGTGGGCTACTGATTGGTCTGACTGTTCCTCGCCATGGTGTGCTAGAAAAGACGCAGTAACAGGGACGGTCAGAGCAGCTGGGAGAGTGGAGCGGCTATCAGGGCGCATGGGAGGTCAAAATGCACTTCACTGTGTGGGCCATCTTGTAAGACTGATATGATCTGTTCCTGTGTCATGAATCAAAACAACATTGAAATATTTCTAGACAAATTACGTTGTTGCACTTAATGTAAGACAAAATGGCTCAGACAGTTAAATTAAATTAAGATGTACACACTTGTTTCAAGACACTGCATCTTGAATCTCTTAACTTAGGTGATAAGACCTTGAAATCATGTAGTTTTCAGAAATATTTCAGATGAAATAAGATATTTTGACTGGTATTGAAGCTTATATGCTGTACTGTATTTGTAAGATGTAGATGGGGAGACAAATGATCTTGTTTCAAGACAGAAACTTAACTTGAATTTAGACAACACTGCTTTATTGAAACTGCAGGTCAAGAGCATTTCCCAATACACAGCTACAGCACATCAGGCACCCTCCCCCCATTTCAACCCTCTTACAACACTTGTTAGACTACATGTTAAGAGTGACATGCAATGACGTCTGTGAGATACTCAGTCATACTGCACTGGAATGTACATGACATTATCAAAGTTTACATAGTAGTATGGTGTGCAATCTATAAGATTTTCAGCATCCACAAGAACATTGGCTTGTGCAAGGTGAGGGATCTCAACCTCAGAAGATAAATACTGTTCATTCCAATAAACTGTAGAGAAAGGTTGGCATTCAAAACAATACGCTGTTGCATTTAAAATATAAATGTTTTTCACAACTGCCAACTCTCAGTATCATTGAAGACATTAGAAATAACCAAAGATTTTCCACATGTATGCTTATTTCCATGTTGTATAATCCACTGGGCAGAGACTATATGTTCAACATGTCCTAAGAATTCTTTAATCTTCCCTTCTACATCATGAACATTTTTCACCTCAGAGGCTGGGCCTTTTTCAATTTCATTAGAAAAAAAAATGTTTTTCATGCACGTTCTGACTACATTCATACAATTGATTGTGCTTCGCAAGAGATTTACAAATATTCTTCAAACTACTTTTTAAAGCCCAAAAGCAATGCTTTCACTCAAAGTGCATACACATATGCCGCAGAGTAGGACCAAGTGATTCAATCTGAGAGGGAAGATGCAGCAGGTACTGTTGTTTAGGTAAAATGTTTTCATCTGGAAACAGCTGTTTGAAATGTTTGAAATGCTGCTCAATTAAAAATTTCAGCCTAGAAAGAGTTGAGAGTGCAATAATAGGTGAAAACAGAATTTTAACTATTTCCAACAACTTCAGAAGCAATTGTGTGTGAACATTTTCTCCAACTGTGTCGATGAGAAATCTTTAACATAATCCGCATCTGCCCTGCTGTGTGAGGATTTTTCACTGTGCTCCTCAGTCTCCTCCTCACTCTCCTTTCTGCTCTCCTTTGCAGGGGTGTGGCCTCAGACGTGCTGTAGTTCCTCACACCTGCCCTTCATCCTCCTAATCAGCACTCTCTATTGAAACCACTCCACAGACGACTGCAGTGCGGGTGTATTGCACACACTACGTTTGGTTTGTGGAACCTCTTATCCTTTAAACCTGCTTTGTGCTGGCTTTAGCCTTTTGTCCCCCGTTCATACATCACACATATATCAACTTTCAAAATCATATATATATATATATATATATATATATATATATATATATATATATATATATATATATATATATATATATATATATATATATATATATATATATATATATATATATATATATATATTTATATATATATATATGACTATGATTAAAAACAAAAATGATTTTAATGTATAGTTAATTTTTTTTTCAGATAAACAGAGGACAAACATGTCCCATGGAGTCCCATGTAACCACACATGGCAGTATTTTACTATTTTTATAGCTGTTTACCACTTAGAAAAAGCAAGTGTTTTATTCACTGCCTTACAATGGAACAATTGTTTAATCTCATTGTAAACACTAAAATGACAAATGTATTATTTTTCTCCAAACTGAAATACTAAAATTAGAGAATGCATGAGTATTTGTGTAATGATAGTGCAATCAGAAATTTTGGTTATAATGGGACTCAATGGGACATTTTTCAATCACTAAATCAAACTCTATTTATTTACTCATCTCATATAAAATGCAGCAAAAAGTGCTTTACATTGAAATACACAAGGAGATCATAGTCAGGGGATACTTTATATAATATAAAAACCCACCCATTGTCCTGCCTATATTTACCATTTTGTGTCAGTTTACCTGAAAGGGTACGAAGTTAAAAGTCTGACACTGAAATAATAGCATCAAAATCAGTTTTATCATAGTCTTTTGGATATTTATGACTTGTCTTTTTTTTAAAAATCAATTATTTATTAAATGCAAAATAACTTATTTTTATGTGTTTCTATTCAAACAGTCAAATCATGTAATCAAATGGGCAAAAAAAAAAACAATGCCTCAAAATTATTTTCTTCTTATCTCATGTATAGTTAATCCTGATCTTTAAAAAAAAACAGGTCCCAACTGGCCAACATCAAAATAAATGCAGCGTCATCATGTATGCAAATTGGCATTTAAAGAGTTAAAATAAAATTAAAAAGTGTGTTATTTTTGATTAGGACTGAAGTTGATTAAATTATTTGAGTAAAAAGTACAAAAAATATTAATCTGTTGTCTTATAGTAAATCTTTGGGAGAGGACATGTTTGTCCTCTGATTTCCTAAAAGGGTTGTAAATTTGGCTCCAGTGAACCACTGACCAATGAAAAAGCTTGAAATTTGAATTTAATATATATATGGAGGAACAAAACTAAAGTTATGGCCAAACATTGAGGAAAAAAACTGAAAGACTAAACATGTCCCTGTTTACCCATCAGGGTTAATAGTCTCATGCAGTTTTAATTCAGGGCACTAATTCATCTTGTTCTGTGTGTCTTCTAAAGTTTTCATAGCTGCAAACATCACAGAGGCAATGATGAGCACTTTGTCTCCAGATGATCTTTTTCCAGGCCCAGAGAACTTTTAATGGAGTAAAGCAGTGTGGCATTTGTGTCATGATGTGTCAGAGGAGGTCAGTTTCTTAGTCATGTGACTTTCACTAACAACCATTATATATTGTTTTTTTTATAACTTCACAATTACATGACAAATGTTGCATTTTCCTCTAGTTCATTATCTTTTATGTTTCAGCAATCTGTCCAAGAAGACTCAACTTTCAGGAATTTTCCATTAATGAGCCACCAGTGCAACAGACACCGAATCTCTTGGAAGAAAATCCACGAGTACACAACCCCTGAAAAGGCTGTGAAGCTGTCATTCCCTGAATATGTGTTGCACACTGACACTGAACTTGAGCAGGTCCGACAACAGGACTTGGAGTTGATGAAAACAGGCTTAGAGTGCACCTGCCAGATGTCAAATGAACTGAGATGCAGACTCATCCAAAACACAATGACCAGTATGATTACAATTCTGAGGGCAAGAGGGGATCAAGGATCAGACAGATACCCATCAAAACCAGAAATCACAGCAACGGCAAAAAGAAAAGTACAGCACTACCCCATGCTGCAGGATCGAAGCCTGGAGAACTTATGTCCGTGGCTATGTGTAACACATTTAGTTGATAACCAAGGAGAGCCCTTCTGGCCAGTTCATGTAGCCATTTTGAAAAATGTGTCTTGTACAGATCACAGTGTATAAACAGCAAAGTGTGAGATCTCCCCAAAAACACAGACCAGATGGGAGGCATCCAAAGAGCTAAGACTAAAACCAATCATATTTTTATTCAGGATGGGTCTGTTAATCAGTGTCTTAATTATTTGATTACTTTTGCAAAGTAACTTAAAATAGTGAAACTTTTTCCTAAAGCTCATATCTGTATGTGTCTTGTTTTGTCCACAGTCTTAATTTTTTGTCAACTGTTATGAATAACCATACTTATCACATTTTGACATTAATTTTAAAACAGTTGTTGACGTCTAATCAGTTAATTGGCTAATCTTTGCAGCTCTACAAAGAGGCATTGTCTTGAGCACCCAGATGATTCGGATGAAATGAACTGAAGCAACTCATCAGTGATTCTGGATCTCTCCAGAGAGGGTAGTAGCAGTTCAGACCCCAGCTGTGAGACAAGAGGTGACTGTCTTCTTAGCAATTAAAAATCTGTTCTATCATTTTTTGTAAGAAGTCGACTGATATTACTGGAACATCAAGGTTTATTTGGCATTGCTCATCGTTCCATGCACTTAAATATGTGCCAGGTGCCAGTCAATGCTGTACGGGCTTATATACCTGCTGCATCAAAACAGAGTGGACTTTATCTGAATCCCACAGCTGCTGGCTAAATCTAGTGTGCACCTTTACATTACCATTCAGAACTACTCACCTTTTATGGAGCATCCACATGCTCCCCTCTCGACAATATTTTTGGTCTAAATAGTCATTTTCATTTTTGAATTAGGTTCAAAATATAATAAATCTTAAATGTCTTTAGTCTGACAGTGGAATGTCTCTGTTATTTGTTTTAGGAGAAAGAAAAGCCCAAAGTCCATTCAAAGAAGTGACTTCTCTTTCCTCCAGTCCCGACTGTGAGTACATCTGCTGCTGGTTGTGGTGGGGTGTGAGCATGTTGGTCGGGCAGTGCTTTTGCATGAACATGCATTTGAATGTGATTGATTATATTAGCCCGTAAATAGTTGCATTTTGTAAATAAATTCTTTAAATAGTTGAACTACTGATTGGTTATGATGAATGATTACACTGATCAGGACTAAAGTTTTAAAATTACAAGGTTCATATTATTATTAATGTATAACTTTTCTGTCATATGAAAACACAAGAGGAACAGTAAGCCAAGCTAATGACAGGATGTATCTTTGTGCCTTACAGCTGATAAGTCAGCTCATACAGACAGTCCAGATGCAGACAGTCAAACAACTGCAGGCTATGTTAAAAAAGAAAAATCCAAACTGCCACGGTATTTCCCATCTCCTGGATTTGGAATTAACAGCCAGAAGAGCATTCATAGACTCAGATGTAATTTGTGCGGAGGACAGACCTGAGAAGCTTCTAGAAGCATATCCCTGCTTCAGGGGCATTGGACATGTAAGTCCTTATTCACTGTGCTTAACTGAAAAACAGTACCACACACAAAGTGTGTTAGAGTTGGATCCCCACCTCCAGAGTGATTCACTTATATCTCAGTTTGGTATATACAATATTTTATAGGTGATGGATGAACTACGATGCATTCTGGACAAGAACAACAGCACTTTCATTGATGGATTAAAAGAAGATGGCATGAGTTCTGCCACAAAGTGCAGTTTTCTGGAGTGTCCAAAAATACATCAACCTCCAATGGGAATGGACAAAGGTAAAAATGATGTTTTGTAGTCAGGATGAACATTTTGGCTTGTTGATTGTCAAGTTAATGTACTAGTGTCTTGTTCTTTTTCATCTATTTCTCTTTCCTCTTTTAACCTGTCCCAGCTCAGTTCTATATTTGGCCCTGAATTGAGTCAAAAGTATGGCAGAGATGGAAGCTGAGGTTGTCCTCATAGTCTAGGGCATGGTCAAGATGAGGACACTTTCCTCATCAACTGTGCACTTTGTTCAAGTATTGAAAGTACTTAATCCAATGTTAGAGGGAAATGGTGTCAGTGTTGTCGGTTACCGTGGTAACTTGATTCGTCAGCCGTCACTCATTAAAATGACTGGAGGTGGAGCAAACGCGCCGGTGTTATTTATGATTATTTATATTTACGTCACGCCCGTCTCACATTGCAGGTGGCTTCTGATTCACATTGGAGCAGCCGTTGGCCGGCTGAGAGTGGAGATCTGCAGCTGGACCCCTCTCGATTGAGGGAAATCTCAGCTCAGCTATGAAGTGATTAATGATTATACAATCTTAATTGCATTTAAAAGGTCTTAGGTGACTCAAGTGTAGTCAATATTTGCATCATAATGATTTGCAGTATTTTCGTTAGTTCAAGTTAATGATAAGTGTTCAGGAAAACACAAGTCTGTAGCTGTAAGGAAGTCAACGAGCCTGGTGATGGGAGGAGCTGAAGGTTTTCCTGACCCTGTTCAGACAGTGTGGACGTACTTATTTGTGGCCGTGTTGAGCAGACAAACATAAAAAGTTGATACGTTTTTGTATTTACTTCATTTGTATTTTTGTTTAATAAATAAATATAATAAATCCCTCTAAATCATCTGTGACAGTTAAGCTGATGCCAAGAGACCAAAGTTTAAAGCAGGACATCAAAGTTCAAACAGAGTCTTAAACATGAGCTTCAGTCTCTGATTATTCCGAACATGCTGTTTCATATCTAGTTAATGGCATAAAAAACAAGTTAGCATCAAATATATAAAATCAGACATAATAAGGGTTCTTACCAAAACCACCATGATGTCTATCCTTCAGTTTTATTCATTTATGTCAGCTTGTTAGGAAATTCTTCCAGTGAATTTGACCTCCTCACAGATTGAACTTTTATTCACACTTTACACAGAGTTATTCCAGCTTGTTTTGAAGCCAACAGTCCAAAGGTGAGGCATTTGGGTTGACCTGTGTCCAATGGAGCTGATGCTCGACAACAAGCTCAAACATGTTTTTAAGTCTAATAATAAATGAACAGGCACTGCTAAAATCTTTTCAAATCTTTTTAATCTGTTCACTGCAAAGCTCTAAGAGGATTGACATGTTTGATTTTAAAGAGGCTGACTTTGATTTTATTCCTTTATAAAGCATTTCATTACATTAGGATAGTGCTGATAGAGTCAATTAAAAACTGAACTCATCAGCTGCTGTATAGCTATATTTATAACACATAAATGTACAATACCCACAGAATACAACATCAAGATATTATAAAGGCCATCAAAAGACAGATGGCAAAGAACTGCTGCACAATCAGAAGAAAAATGACCTGTTGTATGTCTTATCTTGTTTTATCCAGAACTGTCATCAATAAATATTTGAAGAAATGAAATGTAAAGAAAAAGGTGAGACAGATTTTTGATGCACAGTTTATTTTGATGAGTGATTACTGAATATGATCATTTGAGATTTCATAATCAAGGAGCATCATCACATCTCAGGTGTGGAAGAGTTCACAGCTGCTTCTTCCAGAAGAAAGACATCTTCCAGTAACAGGGCACGTCGTTGACAAAGTCCTGTCCTGTGGACAAAAGAAGTTATAATGACACGTTCGTTTTTGAAGGACAGTTGTTGCTTTTCTACAGGAGAAAATTCTGCAGTCACTCTCAGAGGCCTGTGGTTGTTCATGTTAAAGAGCGATGAATGACAAAACAGATGAAGGTGAAACCAAAGTGTGAAAGCAGTGTGCCACAGAGGAGATGTGAGACAGAGACTGAATCCTAAAAAGAAACCAAGGTTGACTTAAAAAAAAACTTTGCAGGATTAAATCACATTTCTTGAAGTTAGATTAGATTTGTTTTGATGCCAAAAACGAAAATGTGGCCATGTCTTTACTGCTTAGACTCAAATTATCATAAACTTTGCTGCCCTGAACTCAAGGAACATGACCGTCTGATTTTCATGCCCCATGACTGCTAGTAACTTCAAATAATCTGCACCAAATACTTCAATGTAGCTTCTACATGCACCTCAGGAAAGCTACAATAAGAGAAATCAACATGAACAAAACATTAAAGACTATGACAGAGACAACTACGTGCCAAAAAAAAAAAAAAAAGCTCACCAGCTCCAACCTGGTCTATCTTCTTCAGTGGTCATTTGGCTGTCAGGTGCACAGTGCACACGTCACCAAAACCTCACAGGCAGGTTTTGACAGCTTCAGTGGATTCTCTGTCATATGCTGTGTGCCACACAACTAAGCTTTATGCCATGGATGCCACTTTGACCTCACAGAGGAGACATTACAGGACTTAAGATGGAGAAGCTGAAGTGCATGTGCCGTATCAGCAGGGAGAGCAGCAGAGTGCACGGGAGAGGAGAGACCACCTGGCTGCATATTTCTGTCCTGTATGCCTATGGTCCAACATTTTTACCACAATTTACTCAGTCACATTAAAAATACACAAAATCATTCATGAGAAAAATACATTTTATCTAAACGAGTCTCCTTCCTCGTCCTCGAAGGAAGAAGGGAGCCTGAGGAGAACCGCCCTCCCCTGGTCTAGGGGTTCAGACCAGGGGAGAATGACTGCACAAAGATTGAAATAGTCATTGTGCCTCGCCTGCAGCACTTTAAATGGCAAGGAGAGGGGTTTATTTGATTGGTGAAGATGACACTCGACTGTGTTCAACACACTGTGCCCTGCATGAATTGTTGAACCATTAAAAGTTGTCCAGCTCCAACTAATAGCAAATTTGTATAAAAGCCAATTGAGTTAATGAAATGCCTGGAATTTAAAGCAGCTGGAAAGTGGTTATATCAACCTCACCTGTTTTTGATTAATAAAAGGGATTTTGAGACAACATAGTGAGCCATTGGCATTAAGTGCCTAAAAGAGTTTCCAGGAGAGTCAAGAGGAGTTCAGCCAACAGCACATGTTAAAAATGCACCATAAATGAAGATAATCAACATCATAAACCTTTATTAAAACTGATCTGGAGAAAGAAAACACAGAGATGTTCCTCTTCTGTGGAACTTGAGGTTGTTTTCAAAACTATGTCAGAGAAATATTGAAATTTTGAACCCGTTTTACTCACAGATGCTGCAAACCACAGTCCAGTAGCCAGACACAGGACAGTCCAACAAAGACAGGAAGCCATCTGAGCAGAGAAAAAAGGAGAAAAGTTATCAATAATTTAGATTTACATTGGTTTTATAAGCAATAATCAAACTTATGAAGTCAATGTGTACAAACTAAACACATGGGGTGAAGTTCTTTTGTTTTTTTTTAAAGCAACTTAAAACAACTTAAACACTGTGCAGGGTGCGTGTTAATTTCGTCCAGCACACCAATTTGACAATTTGGTAGAGCGTCTGCACAGAGATGGGTGTGACAGCGCACCAGGGGGAGGTGCCGACAGATTCAGGTTGGAGCAGTGACAATTTTGTGCCAAAAAACTGTGCGGAAGGTGCACTGAAAGCTCGCCAGCTCCAACCTGGTCTATTCCTGGCGCAGGCTCACCCTCCACAGCTGTAATTTGGTGACAGGCGCATGTGCACACGTCAACAAACCCTCAGAGGCAGGTTTCCAGGGTGTCAGGCACATTTTAATGCAATAAACAATCACAGCAATCACTATTTAATGTAGCCGTCTGAACCAGCATATACATTTGTATCTATATTAACTGTCCCATCACATCTGATGTCGGATTAAAGCCGTTTGTCATCATGGAAACTTAACCTGACGGAAGTTTGCCTTATCAGGCTCATCATCGGATGTGGAGTATATATCCAGCTTCTCTCATTTCATTAAATTTAAAGAAAAGAGGGAGAAAAAAGAGAGAAAATAAATGTATGTCACTTGGTGTCTTAAGGATTTTCCTGTGATTGCCCATTTTTTTCTGTTCAAATCTTTATTCTAAACATGATCTAAAAAAATGGAGTACATTCAATCAATCAATCTTTATTTGTATAGCACCAATTCATAACAAGTGTTATCTCAAGACACTTTACAATAGAGCATAAAGCTCTTCATTTTATGGATACACATATATGCATAGATACATATATACATATAAAATACACATATACATATATATACAAATATATACATCCAACACCCAACATGAATCCATATAGCCAATCATGAATCCCTCCATCATGGCTCAAGAAAAAACCTTCTGTTAAGCAGCAGGAAATCTTGAATGTGGATCCCAGTCTCATGATGAACAGCAAATCCACACCATGCTGTGTTGGTGTGAGGGTGAAGGAAGGGAGGTAAGAGGAGACAAGTGGACTAAAGTAAGAACTAAAGTTAGGGACAGGTCCATGTACCATAGACCTGTCATCTGATTTATTAGAGGTTAGCCTCTTGAGATGCTACATCTCATTTTCAGGAGGGTCCTCATGTCTGAATGGTTGTGGTGATCATTTTATAGAAGTATAATCTTAGATATTCTTACTGAAAATAAGAATTTATGGTAGTGATGAACTCATGGGTGCCCAGACCACAAGGTCATCCCAACCATATTTGTCTCCGTTAAATATAAATGTGTTAAAGGCCTCTTGAGATGTGACATCCCATTTTCAGAGGGACTTCATGACTGTGGTAATAAAAAATAGATACTGTAGATGTATCAACCATAGATAGGGAGATCATGCTAATGTCTACATGAACAGCTAGAATGATAATGAGAATGGAGTGTTCCTGATGAAATGTCCAACTATGTGTCATGTTTATAGCTGTAGTTTTGAGGCTTCATGACTCCACAGCAGCAGGAAGTCTACACCAAGGATCCCAGACCACCTACAAGACCAGAGCCAGAGACGAGTACAGGAGCAAACAGAAGGGGCAAAAGCAGATCTGGAGAGAGAGAGTGATAGAGCCCCAATGTGCCAGATCCCCCCTGGTAGTCTAGGCCTATTGCATCTAAACTATGAGTCTAATTTATGAACTAATTTATAAACTATAAGCTGGTCCCTAACTGAAAGCTTTATCACAGAGGAATGTTTTCAGTCTAACCTTAAAGATAGAGAGGGACTCTGCCTCCTGAACTGTGGTCGATTGTTCCAGAGAACAGGAGCCTGGTAACTGAAGGCTCTACCTCCCATACTACTTTTGGAGATTTTAATGTTTCCAGGTGGCGCTAGAGAGCACATTTTGGAATGTTGGGATTAATTTTTCCATTTTATCAAACTTCCCAAACAAAGAAAGTTTATGTTCCTTTTGGTTTGTTTGCAGTTGTTTCTGTATCCTTAAACATTGACAGAAACAAACAATGATGTGCTGTTTTTGTTTACACATTAACTATCCTGAATTTATTGACCTCTGTCTTTCAGTTGGGCAGGGAGTGAAGGGGTTATTTACCCTGTTGTATATGGAAATTATTTTTTCTAAAAACATGGTGGCATCATGTTCAGACCCTTACATTTGTAGCGATATCAAACTGATCAACTTTAAGGAAACTCCAAAAGGGACAAAGAACATTCCTCTCTGACTCTGGGCCTCCCTCCGTGCATGGCTCTAAATCTCCGAGCAGACATCGGTGTGGATGTTTACTCTTCTTCCTAAACAGCGATTGGCTGAGACCAAATAGTATGTTCGAAGAGAGTCCGTTCTCAACGTTATAAACCATTCTTGGTGACACCTAAGTTGACCTTGGACCTCCCTGGACATCTTGGACCCCTCATCCACTCCAGATGTGGTCTCTGTCCACACAGAAAACCCACAAACCTTTTAAAACTGAAACTCTTTAAATGAAACACTTCTAACAATGTGATATCATATCCTGTCATGACAAATGCTTTCTAATGATGTGACTTGTGTGTTTTTAGCCCTAAAAATCCCCAAGTTAGGAGAAAGTTGGGTTATTATTACTCTGTGTTATTTTATCACTCTGTTTCATTGAAGAATGCTTATGATAGGATTTCTACACCTTAAGTTTAGTTGCAAACCATCTTAAAGGCATGTTAACTTGTATGTCTAAAGTTAACTACCTCTATTTTGTTTTATTGACTGTTTAATAGAATTTGAATTGTTTAATTCTTTCTTATACTTTAGATATACAGTATTTGGTATCAAATTGATCACCATGAGATTTTCTATCCAGTTGGAGTGCTTATATTGGATGTTTAATCAAAATACAACTTAATATTGGCCAAGTATTAGTTGATAAAGCGTTGTTAACTCATCCAAAAGCCCTCCCCCTGCGAGTAGACAAAACAGAGAAACATGCGTTCTTCTTCTCTCTTCTTCTCTCTTGTGTTCTGCTCCTCTTCTTCTCTTGTCCGTCTCCTTCTTCCTCCTCGTCTTCATCACCACTTTTGATTTTGGTCCACATATTTTTCCTAGACTCTTTTGTCTAAGTTTTGTGACATGCCCGCCGATTCTTTCTTTATAAGCCAGTAAGACTTCAAAGACTTGCTTCATAGTAAATGGACTTTTGTTATTAATTTCAGAATAGTATTCGTTTGGCCAATGAATTCTTGATTTTTGGAATTAGTTACAAATCCACTTTTTCTACAATCGAGACACCAACGTCCAAGCTCCAGCTCCACCTTGAGCAGAACCAGTCCAATCTAAGACTTCTCTCCCAGGGAATCTGGGACAGATCAGCTTACATCGGAACATCCTCCACTGGATCCATCGCTGGGTAGAGTGTGTGGACTTCAGAACCAGAAAAGTCCTTCAGAATCTCCAGTAGCTCCGGACCAGTCTGAGATCCGATCATAAAAGCTTCACGAAGTAAGGCGTGGTTCTCCAGCCATTTCAGATGGGCTTAAGCGTGTCTTGGTTCAATTCTCTAATAATTTCCCCTTGATTTGACCTTTTACAAGTAGGTTAATTCGGAAATTAATCCTCTATAACCACTCCATATGCTTAAATGTTCCTTGAGGGTTCATATCTTCTTTCCTGATTGACAGCATCATTGATTTAGTATATCCCTGACATTTGTTCCTTCTTAAGTGTTTATTTTATTTTATTTTGTCTTATATATTCATTTTAATAAATCACCCTTATATATTTAAAGTTCTGTCTGTTGGTATTCTATTTGGAAGATTGACATCACTGCATGAGAGTTCTGTCTTTAGATTTGAGATTGATTAAACAACTATAAAGTTTGACTTAATTGATTAAACTGATAAGTTTGACTTAATTGATTTATCTAATTTAAATGAAATAAATTAATAAATCAGCTAATTAAGTTAATTTTGCCTTTTTTGTATAAAAAGGATGGTGCCCCTTTAATTAACGAGAGCAAACCTGGTTATTAAATGAATATTAATTACTTTAATTAATATTAATTAATATCCAGAAAATAATCACTACACATTTAAAGAGTTAAATATTTACAGATACATGAATGTTCAACATGTATGATCAGGACCAATGTTTGTTAAAAATCAAGCCTGAAATATATCATTAAATAGTATCAATAATGTATTTAAGGGTTTGTGTTTAGCTGGTACAGATCCTGTTGGCACAGGGTTAGACCAGGAGATGAGGGATCAACGTGCCATCGGCTTTCACTTCCCAGGAATGAGACCCAGGAGATGTCATGTGATACGTGTATTTACCTTTTATTTCTGTGCAGGGTCACAGCTGTTAACTGTGTTCTCATTGTTCATCATCAGCAGCTGATGTTTTCACTGCAGGGGAGTTGATTTTGTCAGCAGGATGTCTTTGTAGATTTTGTCTGGATGCCAGATTAGTTTTAGACCAACACTCCAGGACAGGGGCGAGTTTGTGTGACCATTTGTACCAATGCACCTCTATTTTACAGACTCTCAGTGTATTTCACACTCACTCTTTTAGCGGTTGATGTTTGTGTTTGTCAGAGAGTCGTGGTGGATTGGGCCTCATGGGCCTGTCCTGTGTGGAGCAGAGGATGCCACAGCTCTGTGCTGCTCCATGGAGAAGAGAAGTCAAACTGTCAGGTGTCCACATTCTGCTTTTTCCAGTTTTACAGCCTTTAAGTCAGGGCTATTCAATTAGAAATTCAGTCTGAGCAGATTTTCAGACTTAGGACATGGACTGTTCAGAACTTTTTTTTTTTAATTTAACCTTTATTTAACCAGGAAAAGAAACTAATTGAGATTAAAAATCTCTTTTACAAGAGTGTTCTGGCCAAGATAGGCAGCAGCACAATTTACAAAGTTTCTTACATTCACAAACAGCATTTTTCACAAATACACAGACATGTAAAACACTTAACCCTTGTGCATCCCTAGGGGTATTTTTTACCTTTTGGACACTCTTTTGTGGATAACTTTGGTTGTGTTGATGTAAATGGCATCACATTTGGTCAGGTTGTGTATTTTCTGAAGCTTTCTGATATTTCAGCAGTTATTATTTTTTTAAGTCTTTAATACACTTTAAAAATAAAAAAGCCCCACAGAAGTCCCTAAGGGTATTTTTTATCGCATTGACTCCCATTCAAACCACAGTTTTTTAATACACTGCAATTGCAGTATGATATTTAATTTAGTGTTATTTTCATTCCTTTGTGTTGATAACCCTTCAAGATATATATCTTTTTGTTCCACATGAGATAGTGTTATTTTCTCAGATATTGTATATCAAAGACTGAGAGCTCATGACAGCATATTTCCCTTATTGTATAAAATCATGCACTGAAAAGCCAATTTCAGTAAACATTTACAATTATTTTGATTTGGTTGTGTTCTAGGGATGTCATAGTGTGGTGTGCATGTGTGTGTTGACAAAATTTTGTGTATATGTGTGAATATGGGAGGAGCCAAAATGCAGCCCTCCAATTATGGTCATTTCAATGTAAAATGATTAAATCGTTTTTTTAGTGTTTACAATATAGTTGAAGCTTATGCGGGTATGTGTGTGCATGGGTGTTTTTTTATGTACATGTGGATGTGTTGGTGTGTGTGTGTGTATGCATGTGTGTGTGTGTGGGTGGGTAGGGTAGGGGCTTGGAGGGGGGCAGCTAGAGAGCACATTTTGGAATGTTGGGATTATTTTTTCCATTTTATCAAACTTCCCAAACAAAGAAAGTTTATGTTCCTTTTGGTTTGTTTGCAGTTGTTTCTGTGTCCTTAAACATTGACAGAAACAAACAATGATGTGCTGTTTTTGTTTACACATTAACTATCCTGAATCTATTGACCTCTGTCTTTCAGTTGGGCAGGGAGTGAAGGGGTTATTTACCCTGTTGTATATTGAAATTATTTTTTCTAAAAACATGGTGGCATCATGTTCAGACCCTTACATTTAAAGGGTTAAATATTTACAGATACATGAATGTTCAACATGTATGATCAGGACTAATGTTTGTTAAAAATCAAGCCTAAAATATATCATTCAATAATATCAATAATGTATTTAAGGGTTTGTGTTTAGCTGGTACAGATCCTGTTGGCACAGGGTTAGACCAGGAGATGAGGGATCAACGTGCCATCGGCTTTCACTTCCCAGGAATGAGACCCAGGAGATGTCATGTGATACGTGTATTTACCTTTTATTTCTGTGCAGGGTCACAGCTGTTAACTGTGTTCTCCTTGTTCATCATCAGCAGCTCATGTTTTCACTGCAGGGGAGTTGATTTTGTCAGCAGGATGTCTTTGTAGATTTTGTCTGGATGCCAGATTAGTTTTAGACCAACACTCCAGGACAGGGGCGAGTTTGTGTGACCATTTGTACCAATGCACCTCTATTTTACAGACTCTCAGTGTATTTCACACTCACTCTTTTAGTGGTTGATGTTTGTGTTTGTCAGAGAGTCGTGGTGGATTGGGCCTCATGGGCCTGTCCTGTGTGGAGCAGAGGATGCCACAGCTCTGTGCTGCTCCATGGAGAAGAGAAGTCAAACTGTCAGGTGCCCACATTCTGCTTTTTCCAGTTTTACAGCCTTTAAGTCAGGGCTATTCAATTAGAAATTCAGTCGGGACAGATTTTCAGACTTAGCTGTTGAGAACTTTTGAGCAAATTTAACCACTTAAAAGAAACACACAAAGGTAACAAACACACTGGATGTTCATTAATATATCGCCACATCTAAAAGGGCAAAACTCAATAAAGAGCAGGACTTAAGCTAAACTTCTGTTGAACTACTGTTAAATTTAACTCTTCAAACAGATAAATTCACACTTCAGATAAATTCAACATGTATGGACAGATAAATACATTGATCAAGTAGCAGAAAAAACAGTCTCACATATTTTCTCACTGCTGATTAGTTATGCTCTCTAATCTCCTACTTCCATCTTTCTTTAATACGGTCTGTGGTATTTCCCAAGTTTTCACTAACACCTCGATGAACTCTTGAAACTATTGATTTTGTGTTTTTGGTATAAGCTTGAACAACTACTTGAATTATTTTATCAGAGTCTGAGACCACAACAGTATGGATCTATTTTTGAAAATAATGTTTTACCTAGGCCTGTCATGATAACAAATTTTGCTGGATGATAATTGTCCAAAACTGTATTGCTGATAAATGATATTGTTGTCAACATGTCAAACTTTAATTTCTAGAGAGTATCTAACTGTAATTGGAAGGTAAAGATCTTTTAAATAAAATAAATTAAAGATCTCATATGATGCTCTTTTTCTGCAGTGTAATATGGATCTTTGAGGTCTTCATGAAGCCTTAGTAGCATGCTTTGGTCTAAAAACTCAATAAAACAAGCACAGCCGCATCATTTCCAGGTACTCTCTCCTCCTGCCTGCACAATGCGCTGATTTTGTGGGCGTAACTATACGTTAATGAGCCCCTGCTGAAACCGCCCCGCACATCTCCCAGCGCATGCACGTGACCATGTCAGCAGAGCTCTGTGTTAGCGTCTTGTAAGCTCAGTCAAGCTCAGTTTAGGACATGAACAGAAAATATGGGTTTGAGCCTCATTGGCTCCACAGTTACTCCAACAGGAGCTGGGATGTTCCTGGAACATTCTGGATGTTATTTCAGGAGTTCTAAAAAATCTAGAAACAATTTTACATTTAATCTCCCTCTACATGTTTGAGTTTGTTTGTGCCTCTGTGCAGACCTCTTCACAGCTGTCTTATCTATAACCAAGTTTGTTTCCACTTCTCATCTCTGCTTCTCCCTCAGTGAGCTGTTTGTGTTCATAGATAATCATCCCCCCTTTTTGTTTAAGCATTAGAAATTCTTCTACAGGGCGGAGTTTATAAATTTGTCCCACCCCTTTTGTATCTTCGAGTTGGTTCTTAGCTGTAGATTTCAATCTGTGATCCATTCAGAGAACTACAGAATAATATTTTGAGTAATTTATGCATATCTTCCTATATTTAAAGTAAAAAAAACAATAGAGATATTTCCCATATCTGTTCAAATGTCAGTCTCATTCAGCTTAAAGCCTGTGTTGTTCGTGGCAGTGTGTAAAAATAAACTCTTCTTCAACACCTGTCCATGTGTGAGTGCAGCAATAGGACAGCAGGGGTCAGTAAGTCCATGTCTCTGCTGGAAGATCCCGTCTCCAAGGACAAACATGGATGTGATCCAGTCACAAGCAAAGACATCATGATGTGGAAGGACACATCTTTTTCTGCACAAGAGGAGCCACTGGAACTCCAGGGAGTGACCTATAATCTGGACTTGTATACCTAACTACACTGAGAACGGTCTTACCTTTGGAGTGGGCTATGAGCACAGGACTGATATTTGATTTTGGATAAATCTATAATATAAATTAGAAGTGGAGTGCTTCCTCTCATCTCATTGTTAGTGTCACAGTTTGTCTCCTTTTATGTGGACCAGTCTGGCAGTGTTATTGTTCAGTTATTATTTTAATATTTGTTTCTCTTTCATTCTAGTTTAAAACAAAGTCAATAAAAAGATATGTCAAAAATAAATCAGGTAAACTAAAACATTAGAGCAACATAAAGGCCAATAACTCCCTCCAATCCTCTTTCAGAGTTTCTTAGAATTTTTCAGAGATGGAAATTAATGCAGCATAGGTGCTGATCATTTGCTGCATAGTTACAATGAAAACTTTTGTTTAACGGCTCACCCAAACTAGACTGAAGGAAAACCGTTGAGCCCCACCACAATATTTCAGAGCCACTGGTCTATGGTCCTAACAAGACCTGGACTGGGCAGCTGGAGTCCACATGTGGCCCTGATATCACCTTAATGCAGAAGGACACTCAGATTAAAATCCAGAAACAATCTTTTAAAAGAGAACCTGACAAAATCTGACAAAATAAAACAGTAATAACTTCAAGAAAATAAAGCTGTAGTTTCAAAAACAGTCTCTGTGAACATCTCCTTTAAGAATATGTCAAGATCAAAATAAAAGTAAGAAAACATTTTTACTATCTAATAAATGCTGTAGCATAAAGAATTAGCAGAAACTGGGTTGACTTCTGTATTTAGCTCAAAGGATTAAGTTTTATTAATTACACTTTAGTTACATACAATGTATGGCTGTTCAAAATAAGACTGCTGCTGTTATACAACTATTTGGAACAAAAACATTTAAGAAATGTGTTGGCCTTCTTACTAATTTTGTTTTCTTCTTCCTATAAGGAAGTCGTTACAGCTTAAACTCTATATTCCCTCTGCTATAGTGTGAATAAAAGCAACTAAAACAACTGAATTTCCTCATTTAAGATTAATAACTCTGATTCTGACACATTTTCCGTGTCTTTCTCCTTCAGTCTCCTGCAGCATTCAGGTCTTCTGATCAGAGCTCCCAGCTCAGGTGAATTATTAACGCTCTATAAACACAAACTGAATCAATCCAAAGTGACACTTTCAGTCAGTGATAGTAGCAGGAAGTCATAACACCTGTGCAGACCCTCTCTGAGTGACTTTAGTGCAGCCCTGTTCCTGCTCCTCCTGTTGTTGCTCCTCCCCCTCCCTCTGTGGGGGCGTGGCTTCCCCACCTGAAGCTCCTGAATCACATCTGGCTCTCAGCTCACCTTCATCAGCTCCTCACAGACTCGACCTGACCACCAGATGATTCCTTCACACTTAGATGCTGGATAGTTTTAGTAACAACGTACGATTGTGCAAATTTCCCAGGGACAAACTTTCCTTAAAGGATAAGTTTGGTTTCTACAGCTTTCACATTGTTTATAGAATGAAGTAGAACAATATACTCACCCAGAAGGCTTTCCTGATCCAAACAGTGCTTCAGGAGATATTTAGATCCAAAATCGAGCGGCGGACATCCGTATAATGGTAGCACACGGGGCATGTATAGCGCCGCTCCTAAAACTGCATTAATCGTCCAAAAACTCATTAGTTTCACCAATATTTCATCATGGTCTGCTCAGGCTACTCCTCCATTACAGTCTGTGTCACTCCAGACATGTTTTGTGACTGTGTTGACCTCTGAACTGGAAACTCTCTTTCCAGTTGTGCGCACATGGAAAAACTGAATATGAATATGAATATGAATATGAATATGAATATGAATATGCCTGTTTTCAATCTCCTTGTCTCCATGAAGAGCTGCTGCTCCTTAAGTCTGAGTTTGACAATCTTTCTGTATCTGATGCAGAAGAGATGATGATTAGGTCCAGACACATCTTTTATGAGTCCAGTGGAAAACCAAGCAGACTCTGAGCCCATCAGCTCAGACAGAGGTCTGCCTCTCAGCTAGTTTATGAAATAAAAACTAGCTGTCATCTTAGTCATGATTCATTGAAATTAATAATGCTTTTCAAAATTTGTACTCATCTCTGTATACCTCAGAACAAAATCCCACTGTCGAAGAGTTACAACAATTTTTCAACTCTTTTCCCATCCCTACTGTAGATCCTGACACAGCTCAGGCCCTGGACAGACAATCACTGACAAAGAGGAGAATGATGCATTTACAGCCATGCAGCGTGGAAAGAGTCCTGGACCTGATGGTTTTCCTGTGGAATTTTTAAAGACATTTTCCATCAAGCTTTTACCTTCCTTCTTAAAATGAACAATTATTCTTACCAATCAGGTCTTTTGCCCTGCACCCTACATTAAGCTCAGATTTCTCTTCTCCTCAAAAAGAACAAAGATCCTCATCACTGCAGTTCATACTGCCCAATTTCTTTGCTGAATGTAGATTCGAAATTCTCACTAAATTATCGCCTGTCGCCTTGAAAAAGTGTTACCCAAAATTATATCTGCAGACCAGACTGGTTTTATTAAAGACAGATTTCCTCTTTCAGTGTGCGACGACTATTTGATAAAATTTATCACATACCAAACCAGGAAACCCCTGAACTGTTACTTCTATGGATGCTGAAAAGGCTTTTGACAGGGTGGAGTGCGAATTTTTATTTTATACTCTTGAACGACTAGGCTTTGGTAATAGAGGATTCAATTCAATTCAATTTAGTTTATTTGATAAGGAGGGACAATGTACATTCATACACACTTAAAAAAAATAAAATGTAAATGTACCCAACTCTAGCTACCAAGCTAATTTCCATTGGTAGTCCCCCCAGCTAAAATATAAAAACAAACAGGTTAAAGGAAGAAAATACAAATATAATATTTAAAATATTTAAAAGGTTCTGTTGTTCTTGTTTTGCTTCTTTAAAAAAAAACAGAGAAACATTATCATAATAAAACATTTTACAATACATTACAATCATAGTTTTTATTGTACACAGGTGGTCAGTAACAGATGTTAAAGAGCTAGATTTAGGCAGTAAAGTGCTGGAGTCCAGTATAAAGTGCTAGAATCGCTAATTAAAGTGCTAAAGTTGATATTTAAAGTACCAGGTCTCTTTTGAAATTGCAATTTTTTTATTGGTTTTATAATAAATGTACATCATACATTCATAAACAAGGCTGTTAAAGCTGTCAAGCTTTTACATGTGAAAGTTATACATTTCACAAAATGATTACAAGGTAAACTGGTATGTATCCATACAGCGGTCATCTATTGTAAACAGCCATAGTGTAACTTATGTGCATTAAAATTATATATCAACATCTTTGAAAGAACAAGAAGAAAAGGAAAGAAAAAAAAAAAGACAGTCCCCTTTCCCCACCTCCCCAGCTGTCAGTCAAACATATGCACTAAGAAAAAAAAAAAAAAAAAAAAAAAAAATATATATATATATATATATATATATAGATAGAAAGATAGATAGATAGATAGATAGATAGATAGATAGATAGATAGATAGATAGATAGATAGATAGATAGATAGATAGATAGATAGATGGATAGATAGATAGATAGATAGATAGATAGATAGATAGATAGATAGATGGATAGATAGATGTATTAGTTAATTGATCAGTTTCATTCTCTGGTTGTCAATTCCTAATTTGTGATAAAAATGGTTCCCAGATTTCTGTGAATGTATCTATCCGGCCATTTATTTTATATATTAGTTGTTCATATGAGGCTGTTTCTGTTAATGCATTCAGCCATTCAGAGTAAGATGGGATGTCCTTCCCTGTCCAGTGCCTCAATATAACTCTTTTAGCAGTTGTAATTGCTATTTTTAGCCACTGAGCTTTTTTCTCATTTATTCTAACGTTACCATTCATACTGTTCAGGAGACACAAGGCGGGTGTAAGATTAATATTCATTCCAAGGCTGTCTATGATCTTTTCTGTAACTCTCTGCCAGTAGATAGTTAGCACAGGGCAATGAAGAAACATGTGGAGGAAATCTCCTTTATCAGTTTTGCAACGCCAACACAAATTTGATTCAGTTAGCCCCATTCTGTTCATCCTCACTGGTGTCCAGTATAATCTATTGAATATTTTAAATTGAATGAGTTTAGACCTGGCATCTCTCATAGGTTTTAACATCGCCCCAGTCCATCTGCTCCATTCTTCCTCCTCATAAATTATTCCTACATCTTTTTCCCATACAGCCTTTAAGCTTTTTGTATTACCCTTAAACCCATTTATAAGGTGATTGTACATTTTACTCACAAGATGAGGTGTTGAACTTAGCAATAAAAGTTTTGTGGAAATTGTGGATTGAATAGGTAGTTCAGTTCCTCTGGGGACTAACCCAGGCATACAATCTCGGAGTTGTAAAAATTTCCAAAAGTCTCTACTATGTAAGTTATACGTTTCTTTTAACTCTTGAAATGATTTAAATGTGTTCTTGTGGTAGAGACATTGAATGTGCTCGATTCCCTTGGCATGCCATTCCTTCCAGAAGATCACCTTTCCCCCTATTTTTATTAAAGGGTTATTCCATATTGATGATGAACCTGTAAGGAAGGGAGACACAGCTTCGTTGTTATGAATGCGGTGCCAAATGTCCCTTGTATTGGAGATTATTGGGTTCTGTCCTTGAGATTTTGAACAATGACTCAGGTAATCTACTGCTTTAAATGGAGCATTTAACTCTTCTTCTAGGTCCACCCACAGAGGTCTGTCCATTCGGTTTGAGAGTAAGGATGTTATCTGAGCCCCTATAAAGGCTTCATGGTAGAGCTTCATGTTAGGGAGTCTTAAACCTCCATATTCTACTTTAGCTTGTAGTCTTGTAATTTTTATCCTTGCCCTTTTCCCAGCCCATATAAATTGATTGAACATTTTGTCTATGGTTTTAAAAAGAGTTATTGGTATATTTAATAGTATCATATTTAAAAGATAATTCAACTTCGGGGTTACCACCATTTTTATAGCTTGTATTCTCCCCCATAATGATAATTGTAACTTATCCCATCCCTTGAATAAAAGTTCTATCTTGGTCAAAACTGGGTTGAAATTATCCAATACTATATTCTCTAATCCTGGGTTAAAAAGTATTCCAAGGTATTTTAAATTTTTAGCTACCCATTTGAATTTCCAGTTTAGGAAGTTATTTTTGTAGCAGCCTTTGGAAAGCGGCATTACTTCAGACTTATCCCAATTTATCGTGTATCCGGATATAGATGAAAACAAGTTAATCGTTTCTAGAATTATTGGTATCGATTTTTGGGGCTCTGATACCATGACCAATATATTGTCTGCAAAAAATAATAATTTGTTTTCTTGACCCCCCATCGTTATTCCTGTGATTAATTTGTTTGACAATTTAGGGAGGTTTAAAGGTTCAAAAAATTGTTTTGCTTTGTCTAAATCTAGTTCGCCCTCTGCTCTATAAAGCCTGTCATAGAACTGTTAAAATACCTGGTTAATTTATTTTTGATTAGTAATCAGTGCACCGGTTTTATTTCTTATTGCTCCTATTTGACGAGCAGCTTCTCTAGCTTTCAACTGACTGGCTAATAGCTTACTTGCTTTTTCACCAGATTCGTACCATTTCTGTTTTAATCTATAGAGAGAATATTCAGCTTTTTTTGTATATATAATATTTAGTTTATATTTAATTTTGATTAGGTTGGTAAGGCAAGTGTTATTTGGATTTTGCCAAAATTGACTTTCTAGCTTTTTAATTTCTTCCTCATATTGAGTTATTTTTATCTTATCCTGTTTTTTTATTAGAGCTGTTTGCTGTATACAGATACCCCGTATATAGGATTTGAAAGCGTCCCATACTACATTCTGATTAGCTGTGCCGTTATTTATTTCAAAGAAAGTTTTGATATGTTTTTTAAGGTTAGTGCACAGATTCTCATTCTGTAACATGCTTGTATTCATTTTCCATCCTTTAGATCTCTCTTGTGTCTCACCTAAGATAACCACTAGGTCGACAGGAGCATGGTCTGTCATGACTATTGTGCCTATATTGCAAACAACCATATTTTCAATCAGGGCATGTGAAATCAAATAATAATCAATACGGGAGTAAACTGAATGTCTGTGTGGAAAGAATGTGTAGTCTCGGATATCTGGATTTAACAGTCTCCAGACATCATGTAGTCCTGTATCTTTACAAAGTGATTTAATAGCTTCCTGAGTCTTGGATGATCTGATGATGCTCGGATCTGTCTAGAAACACATACACACACTATAATATATAATCAATATTTGATTATAGTCCCCTCCTAGGATCACAGGGAAATGACCAAAGTCTAGTATAATTTTCTTCAGTTGTAGAAAAAAATCTGGGTCTTCTATGTTAGGAGCATATAGATTGCCCAGAATTACCTTTCGTCCTGCTAGGTTTGCTAAAAGTATAAGAATTTTCCCCTCTTTATCTCTGTATTCTTTTTCCACTATAATATTAGTCTTTTTTGAGAACAGTATAGAAACATCTTGCTTTTTTTGAATGAAATTATTGTGGTAAGCACTTTTAATCCACCTATCATGGATTCTAGCTGTATCTTTTTCTAAGAGATGTGTCTCCTGAAGCATGATCACATCTGAATCCCTGTGTTTAAGATAATTTAAAACTTTCCGCCTTTTTACATATGAACCCAGGCCATTAACATTCCAGGAAGAGATTTTGATCAATTAAGGACCAATGACAATCTAACTTAATATACTTTTCTGCATTGAAGATCCTGAACCAATCAACTACAATTATTTTTGTCCATGAAAAGTGCATAGAATAACACCAAAACCCAAACTGACGGCTCCTCCCCATACAAAAACTCGAAAACCCCTCTGAACAGAACATCCCCTTTAGTCCCTCTCCCACCCCTCCAAGCATAACCATGGTCCTCATGACGTGTCTCAAGTTTGTTAGACTGCTGGAGCTCCAACCATCTTGTAAACAAATCTAACTACCATACTTAGATATAGTCTGAGAATTGTCTTATAACATGTTCAAGGAAAGAAAAGAAAAAAATAAATAAAATAAAACTAATAATAATATATAAATAAATAATAGTAATACAATAAATAAACTAAAATATAAATAATAAAAACGAAACAATAATTATAATAAATAAACAAAAATAATTGGAAGGAGATAAGGCAGTTAGTTTAAGTTATGCTAAAATAACAATAATGATAATAAAATAAAATAAAAAATAAATTTAAAAATATGAAAGTAAGATATGAAAATTAAGCATTGTAGTAAACCTTAACCATCATATTTTATATGGAACCATATATGGCTGGAAAGAGAGAAATAAAAATGAAAATATTCAGATTCCAGTCAGAATTGAAGTGTATGCTCCTGTTTCCAAAAATTAAAGTTCTGGTTAAATTGTTAGAGTTCAAGGCTTGTCAAGCCATGTAAACATAAAGAAACACGAATGTTTCAATCCGAGGTTACTCAGTAAATTGTCTACTTAGTTGTTCCGGTGAGTGTTTGTAATCTGTATATCACATTACATAATAATAACTGTGTTCAGTGTATTATGCAATGTATTACTTACAGTTTTATATCACATTATGCCCCACATTTTCTCTTGTTGTCCTTGTCAACCAGTGGTGTAAAGGAACGAAGTAATAGTACTTAGTTACAGTACTTAAGTATGTTTTGGGAGTATCTATACTTTACTTGAGTTTATATGTTTTTTGCAACTTTTACTTTTACTTCACTACATTAAAAATTGAAAAATGATACTTTTACTTCGTTACATTTAAATTGTCAACTTAGTTACTCGCTACATAATCAAATGTGAATATAAATTAAACTTATTTTCACATTTTATTTTGAAGAGGATCGTATGGACTGTTTGTGCTCTTGCATGAAGCTGAACACACCTCTGCCTGCCTCTGCAGCCTGTGAACGACTGTTTGGCATTGCAGGACTTGTGTTCAGCCCACGAAGAGCACGACTGAACTCATTTAATTTTGAAAATCAACTTCTGCTAAAGATGAACCCCAAGTTTGTGGACTTTACGTGAGGGAGGAATGGAGAGAGGGAGTAAGAGGTGAAGGGAGCTGAGGGAGGGAGGAAGAGTTAAACTTAATAAAGTTTGGGAGAGCAACAACTATTTGTACCTGTTCTCTTTGTTTGTACTTTTACTTTTAATACTTAACTACATTTAATAGTAGTTACTTTAAGACTTTTACTTGAGTGATTTTTTAATGAGTGACTTTCACTTTTAGTTAAGTATATTTCATATAAGATATCTTTACTTTTACTCAAGTATGGGTTTCAAGGACTTTTTACACCACTGGTTTGTGTCACACTCCAGCTGCCATCAAGTTAAGTTTCCATTATGATAAACGTCTTTATCCGACATCAGATGTGACGGGACAGTTAATATAGATACAAATGTATATGCTGGTTCAGACCGTTACATTAAATAGTGATTGCTGTGATTGTTTATTGCATTAAAATGTGCCTGATATGCTGGAGACCTGCCTCTGATGGTTTGGTGACGTGTGCCTGTCACCAAATTACCGCTGCACATTGCCTGTGCTGAGAATAGACCAGGTTGGAGCTGGCGAGCTTTCAGCTCACCTTCCATGCATTTTTTTGGCATGAAATTGTCCCTGCACCAACCTGAATCTGTCGTCACCTCCCCCTGGTGCGCGGTCACACCCATCTCAGCACAGCCGATCTACCAAATTGCTAAATTGGCTGCGCACCCTGTGCCACAACTTTAGGGCCCATCAACTGGGACAGCACTGCCATCTTCACACGTGACTGCAGAGGCCGGCTCATCAGAAAAAAATACATCTTAACTCATTTAAGTTAGCATGTATGCTGTGAAATTCTGTTTTAAATGTCCTGCAATGGCAGACAAATGTGATTAATTTAAATGAACTTGTCTGTTTGTGTTGTTTGTGCTGTATACTGGCCTGCAGAGAGGCTTCATCTGTCTGTTCACCTGCTGTGTTTGGATCTGTCCTGCATTTATTTCAGTGTGCAGACATGTGGGGTGAATTCTAGACAGACTTTGTGACAGAGCATTTATTCTTTTCTTTAAAACATGTTTTAATGCTGTGCTTTCTATGTTGTTGACACTGTGACTTCAGTTTTAAAGGAGCTGATGGTTTACCTGCTCTGATTTATCCTTTTTCAATAAAGAAACATCATGTTACTGTATGATTTTTATCTGAACTTGAATGTCACAGTTGCAGGAAGGACCCAGAAGCGAAGTAGTATTGGTGCAAACAGTGAACAGACTTTATTACAGATTACCATGAAGACAGTTCAGAGCAGGGAACAGGATTCACTCTCAGCTTGGTGACACAGGTGTTCAGGATGACACGGGCTGGACTCACTCCTTGCCTGGTGCAGAGGTGTTCAGGATGACTCAGACTGGATTCACACTTGCTTGGCGAGCAGAAACGTACACAATGGCTGGGACTGGATTCACTCTAGATCTTTTCCTTTTTGGTTTGGAACTTAATTTTTATTCATTTTTGTCATCAGCAAGAATACATTATGAAAAACTAATATTTTGTTCTTTTCCCATCTTTATAGTTACATGTGGACATTAATGCAGCATAAATAAATTCTAAAAGCAAAATACAAACCAAAATGTCCACTCCAAATAATAAACATATAAACAGAATACATGGACAAACAAGTGCATAAATAAGTGTTCATAAAGATGGAGACAGAGATACAGTCATGAACAAAAGCAGTAATAAATAAATAAATCAATAATAAAGTAATAAACTCTAATCCACTCAAAGACGTCACGTGTCAAAGTCCAGCTGCAAAGTCAACTCCAGGAAATACTGCTGCAGATTAAACATCACTCTGGTGTATTAGTAAAACCATTACAGGTCTCTGTCTTGTTATAAAAGTTTATTTTTGGAGTCTTAATAAGTATATAATGTGTCCATGTGATAAATGTCCCAAACTTTCTGGATCCAGATGTTGTAAGTGGGAGGATCTGGTTTCAGCCAGCGTATGGTGATGCTCTTCAGGGCCGCTGTGAATAAGATATTAAACAAGAACTTTTTGGTCATTCAGGCCAACAAGTATCACCACCAAGGAGTCTGTTATATTTTTAGAAGACCTCTCTCAGTGCTTCAAGTGCTTCTCTCCAGAACAAGCTCAGTTTAAACATGAACAGAAAATATGGGTTTGAGCCTCATTGGCTCCACAGTTCCTCCAACAGGAGCTGGGATGTTCCTGGAACATTCTGGATGTTATTTCAGGAGTTCTAAAATCTAGAAACAATTTTCCGTTTAATCTCCCTCCACATGTTTGAGTTTGTTTGTGCCTCTGTGCAGACCTCTTCACAGCTGTCTTATCTATAACCATGTTTGTTTCCACTTCCCATCTCTGCTTCTCCCTCAGTGAGCTGTTTGTGTTCATAGATAAAAATATGTTTTACAATTTACCAGGTATTTTCATATCATCCCCCCTTTTTGTATAAGCATTAGTAATTCTTCTATGGGGTGGATTTTATAAGTTTGTCCCACTCCTTTTGTATCTTCAAGTTGGTTCTTATCTGTAGATTTCAGTCCATGTCTCTGCTGGAAGATCCCGTCTCCAAGGACAAACATGGATGTGATCCAGTCACAAGCAAAGACATCATGATGTGGAAGGACACATCTTTTTCTGCACAAGAGGAGCCACTGGAACTCCAGGGAGTGACCTATAATCTGGACTTGTATACCTAACTACACTGAGAACTGTCTTACCTTTGGAGTGGGCTATGAGCACAGGACTGATATTTGATTTTGGATAAATCTATAATATAAATTAGAAGTGGAGTGCTTCCTCTCATCTCATTGTTAGTGTCACAGTTTGTCTCCTTTTATGTGGACCAGTCTGGCAGTGTTATTGTTCAGTTATTATTTTAATATTTGTTTCTCTTTCATTCTAGTTTCAAACAAAGTCAATAAAAAGATATGTCAAAAATAAATCAGGTAAACTAAAACATTAGAGCAACATAAAGGCCAATAACTCCCTCCAATCCTCTTTCAGAGTTTCTTAGAATTTTTCAGAGATGGAAATTAATGCAGGATAGGTGCTGATCATTTGCTGCATAGTTACAATAAAAACTTCTGTTTAACGGCTCACCCAAACTAGACTGAAGGAAAACCGTTGAGCCCCACCACAATATTTCAGAGCCACTGGTCTATGGTCCTAACAAGACCTGGACTGGGCAGCTGGAGTCCCCATGTGGCCCTGATATCACCTTAATGCAGAAGGACCATCAGATTAAAATCCAGAAACAATCTTATGAAGACATCCTGACATAATCTGCCCAAACAAAACAATAATAACTTTAAGAAAATAAAGCTGTAGTTTCAAAAACAGTCTCTGTGATCATCTCCTTTATGCATTTGTCAAGATCAAAATAAAGAAAGAGAACATTTTTACTAGCTAATAAATGCTGTGGCATGACGAATTAGCAGAAACTGGGCTGAATTCTGTGTTTAGCTCAAAGGATTTAGCTTTATTAATTACACTTTAGTTACATACAATGTACGGCTGTTCAAAATAAGACTGCTGCTGTAATACAACTATTTGGAACAAAAACATTTAAGAGATGCATTGGCCTTGTTTAAAGTCTTAATATACTCATTTTGTTTTCTTCTTCCTATAAGGAAGTCGTTACAGCTTAAAGTCTATGGGCTCTAATTTCGTGGCGCAGCGCAGGGGGCGCAAGCCTGGCGCACCCCCGCGCAGTGTTAATTTCGTGCGGCGCACCGCCAATTTCACAATTTGGTAGATCGTCTGCGCAGAGGTGGGTGTGACGGCGCACCAAGGGGAGGTGATGGCGCACCAGGGGGAGGTGTCGGCAGATTCATGTTGGCGCAGTGACAATTTCGTGCTAAAAACAGTGCAGAAAGTGCGCTGAAAGCTCGTCAGCTCCAACCTGGTCTAACCTCGGCGCAGGGCGAAGCGAACCCTCCGCAGCTGTAATTTGGTGACAAGCGCACATGTGCGCATGCCTCAGAGGCAGGTTTCCAGAGTGTCAGGCACATTTTAATGCAATAAACAATCACAGCAATCACTATTTAATGTAACCGTCTGAACCAGCATATACATTTGTATCTATATTAACCTTCCCGTCATATCTGATGTCGGATTAAAGCCGTTTGTCATAATGGAAACTTAACCTGACGGCAGCTGGTTTGATGCACATCTTACAAGTCAACAATAAACAGCCTTAACATCTGATACTGAGTATATATCTGACTTCTCTCATTTCATTAAATTCAAAGAAAAGAGAGAGAAAAAAGACGAAGAAAAAGGAGAGAAAATAAATGTATGTCACTAAGGATTTACCCTTGATTTCCCATATTCCTCTATTTAAGTCTTTATTTTTAACATGATCTAAAAAGATGGAGAACATTATTGTAAGGAGGATGAGGAGGAGACACCAGGAGAGTATACAGTTTATCACTAAAGGCTCCGCTATTTGGCGATGACAAACCAGGAGTGCAGGTCGATCACAAGCATTATGAATGGATAAGCCAGCTGTGGTGTAACTGTCTCTTATTTTACTCCTGTTAATGACAAAGGAACAGATTACATCTGTCCTGGGAGCTGGCCCACACGGTGACGCGCCCAGCTTTCCATTCTCCTGCTGAAGGGACAGCGTCTCCACTGCTGGGTCTTTCCAGCACACTGTTTCCGCGGTGGCGGGGGATAATTCAGACCAATCAGCACATTTAAAGGTGAGGAGAGGCGCTCATTTGATTGGTGAAGACAGCGATCGGCTGTGTTAATCCCACTCACGTCTATTCTCCTCCTATTCTGACATTTGCGCGGAGAGGCAGAGACGTGGGCGTGGACGCGCAACCTCTGTGCCCCTGTGCGTCTTGAGTGCGCCTCTCTTGGCACTGCAGGAAACTTGCAAAGTGCGCAGGTCACTCCCAGTCCGCGCGGCGAAGGCCGGCGCAGGCAGGTGCGCCTGCGCTTGCGCCTGGTCTACGAAATTAGAGCCCCTTATATTCCCTCTGCTATAGTGTGAATAAAAGCAACTAAAACAACTGAATTTCCCCATTTAAGATGAATAATTTGTGATTCTGACACATTTTCCGTGTCTTTCTCCTTCAGTCTCCTTCAGCATTCAGGTCTTCTGATCAGAGCTCCCAGCTCAGGTGAATTATTAACGCTCTATAAACACAAACTGAATCAATCCAAAGTCACACTTTCAGTCAGTGATAGTAGCAGGAAGTAATAACACCTGTGCAGACCCTCTCTGAGTGACTTTAGTGCAGCCATGTTCCTGCTCCTGCTGTTGTTGCTCCTCCCCCTCCCTCTGTGGGGGCGTGGCTTCCCCACCTGAAGCTCCTGCTGAAGCACACCTGGCTCTCAGCTCACCTTCATCAGCTCCTCACAGACTCGTCCTGACCACCAGATGATTCCTACATACTTCATTAGATGCTGGATAGTTTTAGTAACAACGTACGATTGTGCAAATTTCCCAGGGACAAACTGTCCTGAAAGAACACCATGCTACATCATATGGGAACCACTGTAGAGAAATGAATAAATTTTGGATTTTGGGAAATTAAACAAAGATTGTGTCATCTCTGTAGGTTCAGAGTAATCCAGGTTATTAAACTGGGTCTCCATCTTTAAGAAGTTGTTTGTGGTAATGATTGATGGATTGAAGACTTTATTAAAGGCTGAATAAACCCAGGAGCTGTACAGGAAGCCAAACTGAGGGAAGTGGAGTCACAGAAGGTGGAGCTGCAGAAACAAAAAAGTGAAGGTACCCTTGTTATATCTGATTGATATGACATATAATTTGTTTTCTTAACTGGAATTATTCAAGATATTAAAACCCTTATCAAATTATGTTTATGCTTTCTGCATAGTTTTGTTTGTCATTGACATCCAAATAATGTTAAAAATAAGTTCCATTATGACATCATTTATCAGAGAGACTGAAGGTCCAGTGGAGTCAGGCTGCAGCTGCTCACAGGCAGCTTGTGGTGGAAGAAAATGACAGCAGAGTAATGTTCATGTAATGTAAAACTTTCTTCTTTTTTAAGCACAAGAAGCTCAACTGGAGTCACAGAGAGCAGAGGTGGAGAAACTAAAGCAAAACCTTAAGCTGATAAAACATGGTAGTTCATTTGTGTAGTTTTGTTAACATGTTCAATTTTCATTTGAAAATGCTAAGAATGTAAGATACAGTTTATTTTTCACAAGGAAGGAACACATGTCATGATCACTTGGTCTGAATATGTTAATTGTTTTCCTATAATCGTTTTTTTAATGTCCAGAGCACACCTCTGTACTTTTTGATATTAATTATATCGCAATGTTATGTAGCAGGAGGAGTCCTGCAGCGAGTAGGGTATAGCTGCAGCCTCGGAGACCGCAGTTTCAGGACCCCTGGTTTCTCCGAACAGCGCCACTCACCTTAGGGGGCTGCATTACTTGTACAAAGAGACGACGAGGAGCATGACGACGAGCAACAAACTGATAAGTGAGTACTAAGAAAGTTTTATTTGTTTTAAGTCCTTTGCATGAATTTAACTGAAAAATAAACGTCGGCTTAACAAAGTATGTCATAAGTTTGCACAAGTTTAGCTTAGTGCAACATTAATACGTTTATGAGAGGTTCTTGCAACTGTGTTAGCATGTTTAATATAACGTATTTAGCTAATGCTAACTATTTAATATCGCCATATTGTCCTTTCGGCCAAGACTATTATTTGATACAACTATTTTATTTAGCTTTTAGACAACTGTCATTTCACAATCAACAGGTAGGATTACTTAAAACTATGCACTGGTTGTGGCCACTTACAATTAACCTCACCTGTATAATGCTGACTGTATATTAACATTTGTGTTGTGAAATCAAGGCGTGATTTGGAAGGCCCAACTGTGTCCTAATTGTCTGTGACTAATCATATTTCTATAATTAGTTATAGTCAACTTAATTGATGATAAAAACCTCTCCTCTTTCTTGCAAATGTCAAAAAATCCACCTGCATTGTAACTGATCTGCTTGTAATGAACGTTTTTCTTCATTTTATTCTTTTTCAAATATCCCTCTTTTTACAATACTATATTTAGCATTTACGTACAAGCTTTTTGAAGTTTTGGCTCCTAATTACCAATGTTTGTGCCATGAACTTTAATCTTACATAGTTTGGATTTGCTTTCCTAAATTTTCAGCAGTGTATTTAAGTGCATTCCAGCAGTCAGCATTCTCACTGTATTTTCACAGGAAATACAATTTTCTTAATTTTCTATTAAATTATTGGAATTTTTTTTGGTCTAATTATGTGATCTCTTTCTTTTAAAGATGCATAGAATTATCCAGGAAGGCAGAACATTGCCGGAAATCTCAAGATGTACTACATGCTGCAGACAATTTCATTGCCCATTCTGTCACTCAGCTGTGTTCCACCCAACGAAGTTAAGCAAAGTGAAAGCTCATTTGGAGAGCCATTTCAACAGAGCTGTTCTCCATGAAGGTAACATTTGAGAACATTGTCACAGGAAATGCAAATTAAGTTACAAAGTGTCTGCATGAAATGGGTATTTGTTAGTGAATACTAATGGGCTAATTTCTTGCCTGATCAAGCCCATACCAGGAAGCCAGCCGATCATTTTACAATTTTTTATTTGAAAAATAACTTCATTTAACATGTAGTTCATGCAGATCCAAGGATTGGCAGGGCTCTGATGAAGTGAGTAAAGATGGATGACTTAATTTTCCAAAGCTCTGAAGAAAGTGAATCTGACATCAGTATTATAATGAAAACAAACACTAACTCTGACTCTTCAAATGCTCATTTATTTGGTCATCCAGAAACTTCACAAACATAGCTAAACTTTTATAAGATGTTGCCTCAAAATTGTAATTCAGCCCTTTGACATCATGTTTAAGTTCAACAACAATTTGAGTAGATATTAATCAGCATCAATATTTATCATACACCTCGATTAAAAATGAGTCTGAGACACACTTTTGAATAATATACTAATATAATAATTTATGTTTCTGGGTACACTGTTCACAGATGTGGGTTAAACTGCTGACCACAGTGGCATTACCACTGCATCTACTGCCAGTCAACAGTTCTACATAAACAGGACTTCATTAATCATCTGTCTCTTTGCAAGAAGAACACCTCGGCCATAACTGCAACCATCCCAGCTCCATCTACCACCACCAACTCCACTCCAACAGCGACAGTCATCTCAGCTACAGTAACCCCCACCATCCCAGCTCCAGCTCTATTTGTTCATTGTGTGGATAAAATAAAAACGTAGAGTCAATCTTGTTTCTTGTCTCTTTCTAACCTTTAAAATATCTGGTTGAAAAATAGATAGGTCAGTTCTGTTTATCTCACAGCAAATCATAACAGAAGTCTGTGTCTTTTAAGTCACATTTTTACATGGAGGTCTTTATGTGCTTTCACTTTTTCCCCGAGTATCATGAGCTAATTCTGCTAATAATACAGTACAATCTTCAAGTCTTTGCAACTAAGGTCAACTTCATGGCAAAGTAGTGTTTGTATGGAGTATGTATTTAAGTCTTTGGAAGAAAGTATTAATTGGGTAGAATCAACCTTTAAAATGGCGAATAATTAATCAAAATATTACTTGTCTGGAATCAACCTTAAAAATCATAAAGAACGATTTTTCTTTTCGGTAGAATCAACCTTTAAAAATATAAATAATGAATCAAAATATTACTTGACTGGATTCAACCAAATAAACTATAAAGAACGATTTTTCTTTTAGGTAGAATCAACCTTTAAAAATATAAATAATGAATCAAAATATTACGAAGGCCAGGGTCCTGAAATTGCAGTCCTGTAACCAGCCTCCAACGGGAGGGGGCGCTGTGGTGAAAACACCAGGGTCCTAGAACTGCGGTCCTGAAACTGCGGTCCTGAAAGTGCAGCCTCCAGGCCTGCAGGGACATAATATTGCCTGCAGCTCCTACTTTTCGTCTGTAATACTAGCCTGTCGCCGCCAGGGGCAGTCTATAAAAGGGAGGCAGATGCTATTCTGCCCCCTCTTGCTCTCTGTAGGCGGACGTTCTTTCTCTTCCGCTCGCCTCACTTCCCTGCATTCACCGTTTCAGGTATGTTAGTGGCTGGGATAGTTGTGTGCTTTGACCGTCAGCGTGCTTCAGTCAGCATGCTCCATTTATTGTATCCTTTGCCTGTTTCAGCTCCGAGCCTTATGTGATTGAGCCGTTAGATATCGAAGCGTGCCTCTCCGTGTTCGCACAGTGAACGTCTGATCGGTATGTATGCTAAATGGTGCTTGATTATTGATAAACATAACCTCAGCTCTCGCTAATGCAGCCTTATTTTCTTTGTATGTTAGGCACTCGATGACTGGTGTGTGTGTGCTCTGTGGGTGGGAGAACTGGAACTTATTGCTGTTTTGCATCACCGCTGTTTTGCTCCGCGGCTGTTTTACTGCCCTGCTGTTTGCTACGTAGCTTCTAGCGCTACAAGGCGGCCTGCCATCGCTCTGCTGCTATGTGTCTGCTACACTGACAGCCATCATACCTGTCTGCTGCCTGCCTGCCTGCCTTCTGCCTTACTACCTGCCTGCCTTCTGCCTTACTACCTGCCTGCCTGCTTTCCACGCGTCTTGCCTGAGCCCTGTTTGTGAGCGGGGCTCTGTCCGGCGTGGGCGTCTTAGCTGCTCGGTGGCTAACGCGGCTTGGCCTGCACCCCTGCTCACTCTGCTTACCTGCAGAGTGATCCTGCTGTGTGGCTAGCTAGCGGCTAGCAGGCCTTCTCACAGGCAGCTGGACTGGGCCTGTTACTGCCTTCTCTGCAGCGGTGCTGCCAGGACTGTTTTACTCCCTTTTTTTTTCATTTTTGAAATGAACAGACTTTGGGTGTTATTTTCTTTGCCTTGATTATGTGTTTTTCTTTTTCCGTTTGAATTGATTCTTGTTTTGTTTAGATTTACTTACAGTTGGCAGTTATTTTGGTTTCTTGTGTTCCTGCCATTAATATTGGTTGTATTTATTTTGTCATTCAATTGATCATTTGAATGAGTTATTGAAGTTACTTGTTCTAGTTGTTTAGTTATTTTGGGCAGCTTTAGTATTTTCTGTTAACTCATTTATTTAATAGTTACCCATTTGCTGCCAACTATATTGTTAAGTTATTGGTAAATAAGTTATATTGTTTCCAATATTGATATTGTTTTCTTTCTCTTTTCTTTTTCAGTGGCTGAGTCTGGTGGTGGTGTGGAGATCGGTGGTGGTTCCCCTTTTTCTGATCGTGGATGTGTTTTGTTTGAGTTAATTCACCATAGTGTGTGTGTTGGTTCTTCACGTGTGCCTGGGGTGTTTCCATTTGATTTTCTTCACTGGGATTCCTCCCCCTTGACCATCTCACCTGGTGAGCCTCAGCCACATGCCCTTTCATTTCCCCCATTTTATGAATGTTTGGTCTTCCATTTTTAAGATGCATTTTAAAGAATTTAAATAATAAAATAATTGTCTTATTGTGAATACTGTCTCAAGCTCATCTGTTCACACTTCAAAACCAGGTGTAAGTTCAGTGTACATTCATTTAAGTTAGAATTCTCTGGGTGAAATTTCCAGGGTGGCGTTGCCTACCCTCGTGCTGCTACAGTTACATTTTTGCCAGCTTAATCAGGAGAGCTGGTGTAGTGATTATTTTCTGGATATTATTGGATATTAAAGAAATTAATTTTCATTTCATAACCAGTTTGCTCTGGTTAATTAAAGGGGCACCATCCTTTTTATACAAAAAAGGCAAAATTAAATGAATTGATTTATTATTTATTTAAATCAGATAAATCAATTAAGTCAAACTTTATCAGTTTAATCAATCTCGAGTCTAAAGACAGAACTCTCACGCAGTGATGTCAATCTTCTAAATAGAATACCAACAGACAGAACTTTAAATATAAGGGTGATTTATTAATGAATATATAAGACAAAGTAAAATAGAATAAAACACTTAAGAGGGAGTAAATGTCAGTCATACTGAATCAATGATGCTGTCAATCAGGAAAGCATATATGAACCCTCAAGGAACCTTTAGGTATATGAAGTAGTTACAGAGGATTAATTTAATGAATTAACCTACTTTAGAAAGGTCAAATAAAGAGGAAATTATAGGAGGATTAAACCAAGACACACTCAAGCCCATCTGAAGGAATATAGAACCGTGCTTTACGGTATGATGTTTTCATGGTCCAGAGCTACTGGAGAGCCTGGAGGACTGTTCTGGTTTGGGGTGGTCCCAAAGGGAGGCTGAAGTCCACACTCTATCCAGCATGGTGGATCCAGGGAGGACATTCCGATGTGAGCTGGTCTTAAAAGTACCGTCTTAGATTGGACTGGCAGATTCTGTTTAAGGTGAAGCTGGAGCTTGGAGCATTGACGTCTTAATTGTATAAAAAAAAAACAATTTGGAACTAATTCCAAAAATTAAGAATTCGCTGGCCAGATGAATACAATTCTGAAATTAATAACGAAAGTCCATTTACTATGAAGCAAATCTTTGAAATGCAGCTGTTAGCCTCTACAACAAAAACCTCTCCAGTGTGCAATAATCTCTATCGTTTTTTTACTGTAAGGGCTCCAAATTCATCCTTCTTTGTTCTAGTTTTTTCAAATGCTCTGATTGTCCTCAATGACATTTCTAGTGCACTAAATAATATTGTTTAAGTGTAATACTGTACATACATTGGTTTTCTTATATATGGTAAATACTGTTAATAATATTGCGGACAGGCAAATGCTCTTTCATTTATTTTTATTTTCATTTCACTTATTCTCATGCAGATCTTTTTATATATTAATATTGTTAATACTGCTGAAAGGCTCATGCTCTTTCATTTATTTTCATTGAATTTTATTTATGCTATTGTCTGTTTTATTCTAATTACCTATAGTTTCATTTGTAAATCTTTGTAATGTTTCTCTTGTATCCTGCTGCTGCTGTAAAGCTGAAATTTCCCCCTGTGGGACTAATAAAGGTGTATCCTATCTTAAATCTTTTAGCTTACTGGCTTATAAAGAAAATCGGCAGGCACGTCAAAAAAACTTCGACAAAAGAATAAAGGATAAATATGGGAGCTGAATAGATGTAAGACAAAGAAGAGGTCAACAAAGGAGAAAAGAAGAGAGCGGAGGGAGCAGAGCACGTGTCTCTGGTTTTAAGCTACTCACAGAGAGAGGGCCTTTAGATGAGTAACAAAACTTTATCAACTTATATTTGGCCAAAATTAAGTTGTATTTTGATTAAACATCCAATAAAAGCACTCCAACTGGATAGCAAATCTCATGGTGATCAATTTGATCCCCAGTGTTGGGCACATTACTTCAAGAAAGTAATTAGTTATAGTTACTAGTTACTTTCCCAAAAAAGTAACTGAGTTACAAACAGAATTACTCCTTCATAAATGTAATTAGTTACCAGGTAAAGTAATTGATGCTTTACTTTTTTTAAAAAACTCTTTTCCTCTTGAACTGTGTGTCTCCGTCTCCGTGTCCTTCCTTGTTACCTGCTGCAGCAGCTCTGACATCATCAGTTCTCCAACAGCACGTGCAGGGGAGTTTGCCTGATAGACTAGAATGAGAGCGAAGTGCTCTGCAGTAGGCTTCTCCAACGCGCAGCGCTGCGTTGGAGAGAGCCAGCGCGCGCCAAGGCGCTGGAGATTCACTTCACATCTATTTTCTGCGTGGCCGTGTCCAAACCTCATAAATTCACTGTTGTTAAGAAAGCACCAGACAGGAAGTCAATGTGTGGAGTATCCAGAAGTTTCAAAATAAAACAGAATGCACGGACTCTCGAACGTAAATTTCCTCAATTGTTTGTCATTATGTAAAAACCGAAGGCACGAGAATCAGGTCAGCAGTCGGTCAGAGGGTCTCAGAGACAACACGACACCATGGACGAAGAAGTGAATCATCGAGGTACAGAAATATAGAACACTGTAAACATGACAAAAACCTCTTTTCTACAAGGATATAGGCAGATAGAAGTTGAATAAATCACAAAGCTGCATGGTTGAGACCAGCAAAGGGACCTTAGAGAAGCAAAGTGAGGTGTTGTATATATTTTTTTTCAGTGTATGACATGCTTCATGAGCGTGTGACGCTGTGCTCATCATGAGAGCCTGTTGCTCTCCGGGGATCAGCCCTCCTCCAATGGGGCTGTGCGCCGTGGCGCTGCTCAGTGCGTCCTTTCAGTGGGTTTTGTCTGTCGCTTCCGTGTGCCATGGAATTTGAGGGTGAGGCTGGTCGGATAACAGCTGCTTGACATCGGTGCAAAGTAACGCGCCACATTTCCCTGTTAATGGTAACGGCGTTGTAACGCATCAAAAAGTAATTCATTAGATTACCCGTTACTGAAAAAAATAACGCCATTAGTAACGTTGTTATACTCTAACGCTGTTATTACCAACACTGTGGATACCAAATACTACATATCTAAACAATAAGAAAGAATAGAACAGTCTCAATCTAATTCTTCAATCAAACAGGGTGAAATTAAATAATGCAGAGTACAGAGCACATTCCTGGAGGGGAAAGATCCCTTCTCAGTTTCCACTGAGAGGCGCTGAGTTTGTCAGAAAGCTTTCACAAATAATCCAACTTTTTCATAACTTGTCATTTTTAGAGCTAAAAACACACAAGTCACATCATTAGATTGCATCTGTCATGACAGGATAAAATATCACATTATTAGATGTGTCCATTGTTTCGTTAAAACGGTTTGTGGTTTTCTGTTGGCTTAAAATATCTGGACAGAGATAGGAAGAGCAGATGAGGGGTCTGAATGGCCAGGGAGGTCAAAGGTCAACTTAGGTGCCACCTTAGAATAATTTAAGACAAGGTCTCAGCCAATCGCTGTTTAGGAATTTTAAGTCCAGAGTAGTAAACACATTTCTTGCATCCACAATGATGTCTGTTCGTGGTACTTTGCAGGAATTAAAGACAAACTTGGTGGCCCCACATGTCTCTAGAGGAGATACGACTATGGTCCATGAAGACAGAGTTAAGGAGAAATGAGGTGTTTTGAAGAACTTTTCTGTTTTTACAGTTTTTCAGTTTTCATCTTGCTATACTGCTCACAATGAAATCCAGGATAAATGTGACAGAGAACCAAGTGAAAGCTCTGAAGAGAGATGGAGACATAGCTGTCAAGTCTCCTGTTTTGGCCGGGATACTACAGTACTGTATTTTATTCCTCTTTCCTACCGTCCTCCCGTATTAGTATTTTCTGGCAAGGTTCCCATATTGTAAAAATAAACCAAAAAAAAAAAATTCCTCTGCCTCTCCAAACTGAACTCTGTCTCTAGCCTGGTGGGGGCGGTAATGCTCCAAAATGATGGATGCCAACTGCCGTAAAACCAAAGAAGAAGAAAAAGCCTGGTGAGAACGTCCACCTGCAGTAGCCTGGGTGGCAGCTGTGGTGAGATTAGAGCAGCAGAACAAACTTAGAAAAACAAAGAGTTTATTTTAGATTTCTGTACACCTGTCTTAAAATGTGAGGGATACTGGAGCTTGGTTGGGGTTGTGGGACGGCTCACAGCGGACTTCCCTTATTTTCAAAGACAAAACTTGAAAGGTAAGCATTCTCCAGTGTAGCTGGATCCCTCTCAGCTCAGCTACATGCACCGAGTCTGTGCACGCCGGCAAAATGTAGGAGCAGGAGGCGGGCAGAATGGCGAGGGGATTTGATTGGTTTAAAAACTGGTGTCCCTGCATGATTATTGGTTGGTGTTTTCCCTGTTTTACTCCTGCTGTAGATAGCGGATATTTTTGGCTCTGTTTTAAGAACACATTATGAGTTGAATGCCATCGGGTCATAAAGACCATTTTAACCAGTATTACAAAAAGTGTATCTAAATCAGATTACCAACCCTAGCTTTAAGTGCCTGGCTCAGGGGCACTTTGGCAGTTCCCAGGAAGTCAGATGGCATTTTTCCAGCTACCAAACCAACTTACAACATAGTTTGGTCAGACCTTGAGCCGGCTACCCTTCTGTCACAAACCCAAGTCCTTACAAACTGATCTACTGCTGCTCATATGATGGGATAGAAGCAGGAAAAATGGGCAAGCATTAGGATTTAAGCAAGTTTGACAATCTTTGACTGGATCAGAACATCTCTAAAATTGAACTCTTGTGGGTTGGCCCTTGTCTGCAGTGGTCAGTATTTATCTAAACAGAACAGTGGTGAAAAAGTGACAGGTTCATGGGTGGCCAAAGCTCATTGATGCATGTAGGGAGGGAGGGCTGGTCCATGTGTTCTGGTGCAGTAGACAAGCTACTGCTGCTCAAACTGTGTAAGACATTAATACTGGTTCTGATAGAAAGGATAAACAGTCCATCACCGTTTGTAGCTTATGCAGCTGCATAGGGCACTAATGCAGTATTAGGCAGGTGGTTATGATGTTATGTGCTGTGCTGGAAACTGTTCCTCAAACTTATTTTCAATCATTTAGAAACGGACAAAGGGGTGGAGCTAAAACAGGGCTTAAATCTTCTAGTAACCCACCACACTGAACTCCCCTTTCATTCAGCTCAGCCATGCGTCAATTATGCCAATATGGATGAAAATAAGTATCAATAAGATTTTGTTTAAGTGGGACACACTACAAGGTAGCTTGCCTGATTTTTGTCCCGTCTGTCCCTTTTCGATCAAATCCAGCAAAGTTCTGATGGTCCTAGACCTAAAGCCCCAATTGTCTGTAGGAAAAGACCAGAGTTTGTGTACACACTTGATGTAAATAAGAAGAATACCAATATCACTACACTTACAAAAGCTTAACCGTTCCCTTTGCCAATATGGATTTAAAGCCACTTCCAACACTTTTGCTGCTTTTACAAGCTGTTCAGAAATTTCTAGCACAAACAAAATTCTGTTTACAACAGTGGAATCTCTGCAGTAATAATTACAGTATTAATAAACCCTGTATTTTATGAAAGAAAACTCCTAAAAATGAGTAGTATCTCATGAAGAAACTGCTTTTCTGCTCTGTATAAACACACCTTCAGTCACATGATCAGTATGGAGGGCTGGAGGGCAAAAGGAATGTCAGCTGGACTGAGCTATGTGTGGAGGGTCAGGGGACAAAAGTATAATCCGTTTTTCTGTCAATACCAATGAACGGAAAAAGCAAGAATGGAGCCTTTTTTCCTTTTTTCGTTTTCTAACAAAAACGAAAAAACATTTTTTTCGTTTTTGAATTGGAAAAGGAAAAAGGAAACCAACACAATCAAATTATGGCCGAATTTTGTTTTTTTTTCTTTTTCTTTTTCGTTTCTTCGTTACAGGTCTCAGAATGAAGAAACAGAAGAGCGTGATCATAGGTAAACAAAGATTATCATAGTAGTGTATATAATAAACACTGTACAAAAATAAAAGCGCCATTTAACATAATTTATCTTTTATTACCCATTTATCCGGCGGCACGGTGGCGCAGCTGGTAGAGCGCGTGCCTCACAGCAACAAGGTTCCCGGTTCGATTCGGGGTCGGGAGGGCCTTTCTGTGTGAAGTTTGCATGTTCTTCCCGTGCATGCGTGGGTTCTCTCCGGGTACTCCGGCTTCCTCCCACAGACTAAAAACATGCTCATTAGGTTAATTGGTGACTCTAAATTGTCCTTAGGTATGAGTGTGAGCGTGAATGGTTGTCTGTCTCTCTATGTGGCCCTGCGATCGACTGGCGACCGGTTCAGGGTGTACCCCGCCTCTCGCCCGATGATAGCTGGGATAGACTCCAGCCCCCCGCAACCCCGAAAGGGATAGCCGGGTACCCATTTATCAGGAAGGCTTTTATTTTGGTAGGGAGTCCAGTTTACCTATGATCGAGATCTTCCGTTTCTTCGTTTTGAGACCTGTAACGAAAAAACAGAAAAGGAAAATCAAAAAACGAAAATAAAACAAAACAAATTCAGCCATAATTTGATTGTGTTGGTTTCTTTTTTCCTTTTTTTGTTAGAAAACAAAAAAAGGAAAAAAGGCTCCATTTTCATTTTTCCGTTCATTGGTATTGACAGAAAAACGGATTATACTTTTGTTCCCTGACCGTGGAGCTATGGCACTGGCTTTTGGATTTCCATCATCATAAAACAACACATGTTTACAAAACACTAAATCTATAGAATACTTTAGATATGTTTCAACAGATCAGTTTAAGGCCCTTTGGCACTCATACAGCACCTGGAACACTTTTGAATATATTAAATCTGCAGTCTTTTTTTATGAGCGTCACGACAGATTTGCTTGTAATTTTGGAGAATTGTTTCCCCTTCAGCTCTGCCAGGTATAAAAAGTTAATAGTCTTATAAATCAGGATGTGCCGGTGATTCAATCTACGGATGATTAAAAAAATGGCTGAATTGCTCTTACAGAGTAGAATGATTGGCTAGAGCCCTAAAATTTGTTATGAATCTTAAAGCACCAGGATATACTCTATCCAAAGATTTAAGACATGGATAAGCTGCATGTAGAAATAAACATCACCATAATCAGTCAGAGGCAAGAAAGAAGCAACAACAGGACACTTTATGAGAGCAAAGGAAAAACAAGACCTTTTTCTGAAGTCAAAGCCAGTCGCAGCTTTAACTTCTTGACAAGTTGCTCAACATGAAGTTAAAAAGACTGACACATCCAAGTTATTTATAAAAACAAACAGCTTCAATTACCTGACCATAGCTGTGTTCGAAATCGCTCACTATCACGGATATAGTGCACTAAAATTGTGTTCGCCAGTTTGTAGTGTTGTTCGAATTCTCAACAGTTAATTTCATCCACTATATAGTGCAATACAAAATACCCACAATGCACCGCAAATTTGAGTGTACATGCGATGTACACTATACCGTACTCCCGTATACCACAATGCAATGCGGTCGTGGTTTTCCATAGAAGAAGAAGAGAACAGAGGCTGTTAGGAGCTGCTTTCATTCATAAATGTAAAGAAATGTTGGAGTATCTTTAAAACGTTCATAGCGTCGCTTTTTAACGTCTTTTAGCGGCTCTAAACAGCTTTGAAATCTGCTACTTATCCTCCCAAATGCCCGGTTTGTTTACGTGAATTTTGGCGCGTCCACTTCCGTCACAGGAATAGCCGGCTCATCTGCTGACGCTACGACGTTTAGAAAATTTCAGTGTAGTGTCTGAAATGTTGTTTGGTCATTTCCTATGTAGTCCACTATTTCATTTACACTACAGAGGGAATAGTGAGTGAGTGAATAAGTGGACGATTTCCAACACAGCTCATGTGACACCGAGGACAAGTTCAGTGATTTCTTTTTCTTTAAATTTCAAAACATTACAAGTTCTGTCATGTTAGGACTCAAAACCAACTGTAGGTCCCTCACATTGTCCTGTAAAGCGTTAAAGACCTCCTGAAAAAGACAAAGGGCCTGATCTGGTGTAGGGGCAGTATGGACATGAAATAAGCACAGAGAGGCACTGGCATAATGACAGTTACTGTTAATATGTATAGCAAACAATAGGGGTCCCAGGACTGAGCCCTGTGGTATATCGTTTTGCATTACAAGATAACCAGAGGTCAGGCCCTCAGCCTGGTCACACTGTGATCTGTTTGATAAATGATTATCAAACTGATTAACAGGATGTTCAAACAGACCAACATCAGGTAGTCTGTTCTTCAAAACGAGGTCAGATAATGTAGAAGGTGAACTTTGGTAAATACAGCACCAATTTATAGAATAAGTCAGAGCCAGAACATGTCAGAAGAGCAAAAATATGATTTCTGTAAGAGTGCTTTGGCTGTTGACATTTGTCCTACATTTAAAGGCTAAGTTTGGTTTCTACAGCTTTCACATTGTTTATAGAATGAAGTAGAACAATATACTCACCCAGAAGGCTTTCCTGATCCAAACAGTGCTTCAGGAGATATTTAGATCCAAAATCGAGCGGTGGACATCCATGTAATGATAGCACACGGGGCGTGTATAGTGCCGCTCCTAAAACTGCATTAATCATCCAAAAACTCATTAGTTTCACCAATATTTCATCATGGTCCACTCGCGCTACTCCTCCATTACAGTCTGTGTCGCTTACAGAATGTAAATGAGCTAAAAATAGTTCTCAATAATCCTCCATAGAAATAACGACATTAGCATCATTAAGAGGATCTGGACAGTTAGCATTATAGACCACTGCCCACTTAGTGAGAGTGTGTTAGTGCATGTAAGTGAGTGTTTATGAGTGAGAGAAGCTTCTCAGATTAGCCATAGAGTACTGGCACACTATAGAATAATACTTAAGTAGCACAAGGCAATTAAAAGTGAGGAGAAGGGATTTGAGGGTTTGAGGACAAAACTTAGACCACATGTAAACGTTCTTTAAAGAGGACTGAAATTAAAGAGCTAATATTTTGGTCCATCTCTTTTCTCACTCATTCTGAGACATTGTTTTAGAGCTCCATTCACTTGAGGACCCTCTTCTCAATGTGCTCTCTGATTGGTCAACTGGTGTATCCTGTGGTATTTGGTCAGTTCAGAGCAGTGCCATGCCATGTTTTAAAGCTATGGTCTACGATTTGGAAGCTTTGTACATCTTAATAACACCGTTTATAAGGCTGTTATGGTCCTATGGTCCTATCTACACAGTATAAAGACCAAAAAGAATGAAAAAAAATCCATTCAGTATATCCGCTGCAAAGCTGCATACAGGGCTTGACATTAACACCCGCCAACCCGCCAATTGCGGGTGGATTTCGGCAGTGGCTGGTAACACCACCGCTCCCACTAGCCACTTTGGCGGGTTGAATTTTATGTACACGTTTAATTGTTGTTTTCTCAAACGGCATCTGAAATAATAAACCAATTGCAATATAAGACCACGGCACTACAACTCCCGTGAGCACTGCCTGCATAAAGTGTTTGCTCATCATTGGTCCATTCGTGGAAGCCTATGCGACGTCACTGCTGACAGGGGGTCAGGTCAGACTCAGGTCAAAAGATAAGCGGAGGAGCGATGTGGCGGAATTTCCAATGAGTTACGAGACCCGGAGAGAAACAAGAGAAAACAAACAAGAGAAAACCCGACGAACCGAAGGATGAGGAGACGAAAAAGAAAAGATTTTTTAATGAAATGAAGACAGGTCGAGAATGGCTGGTGTATGACCTGGTAGAGAAGGTGATGTTCTGCTCTGACTGTCGGACAGGTCCTCATCAGGTATTCAGCTCTGATAAAGTTGTGTGTAACATTGTGCTCCTTTCATATGAAAATATGCAGTCTATTAAGACAAAGTAATTAAAATAGTAGTTTGTTATTGCTTATAATAAAATGGTAAAGGGGTACAGAAGATTAATTGAACGGATAAAAACTCAGCAAGAGACACTGTCTGCTTAAATATTTATTAACGATTGTAAATCAGAAAATCATTTCTTTTTTCATGAGAATGACAATGAAGGAAAAGTAAATTAAATTTCCTCAGGGCTTTCATTGATGTAGTCTTGTTTTAAGTGTGCATAGGGGTCATTTACATTTAAAGAGGTTGTAAATCTTTTTTAAGTAAACTTTAGCATGTCATCATCGGCTTTAATCATATTGAACATAATTATCCAATAACAAATTGTGGCTAGTGAAAATACTGAGTGGCTAGTAACTCTTGGAAACCACTAGCCACAGTGGCTGATGAGCAAAAAAGTTAATGTCAAGCCCTGGCTGCATACTAGTTGACCAATCAAACACTGAAGGCTGGAAAGTTCGATTGGTCCATGAGTTGGTCCGTGAGTCCATCCAATCCCTTCTCCCTCACTACGCAGCGTCATGCCCATGGTCCCGCCTCCTCCCCTCTACGTCCGGTGAGCAGCTAGCAGCGTTAGCTACTGAACTAGCCGGAAAAGCCTAGCACCAAAACCGGGAAGCTGCTTCCCTCTCCCCCTGGGCCCAACGGAGCTCTGCCCGCGGGTTGAGGCCTATTAGCGGGCTAACGGCTAACGAACGGCCTCAGTCGGCCGTCAGACCTTCAGCATCGGCCGTTTCGCCCCTGGTTGATCAGGTAATGGCTTTGTTTACTACAGTGGGAGACGTCAGCTGAATAACTCTGGTTAGTCTGTGCCTGTCCTGGCTAATGACTTGTAGCGTAGTGGGTTAGCCTGTTAGCCGCTAATCGTTAGCATTGTAAGCTGAGCTGGGGAGGACAGGACGAGAAAGATAATCCCCCCCCCACACTTGGCTCCGCTCTGGCGGCGCCAGACCCGCATTTCTGCCGGTCGAGTTGAAATGGCTACTGCTGTGTGTTATAAGGGAGATGTCTGTCGTGTTTGATACTTTCAGTTGAGCTGAGCTGTTTTTGATTGAGTTTGCTGCTGATATATTATGCTAGTCACTCGTGGCCGAGGGGGCTTGCCGTTAGGAGGCGACACGAGCTGGGGGCGGGATCATGGAACACGGAGGGTAGGGGTAAGGGAAGGGGGGGGCAGGCTGCGGTTTCAAATCGTAGACCACAGCTTTAAATGACTCTGTGGTCTTTCTACTGTTTCTGCAGTATGCTGGGATTACCACACTTAGAGCACATAGTGCAGCAGATAAGTGAAAAAAATCCTTCACTTGCTGATGCAAGCATGAAATTTGGCACAAATACTATCGAAGGGCAACTCTTTTGAAAAATATCATTAGACACTTGAAAATCTATGGGCGGCCATTTTTCAAGATGGCGGTATTTCTTTAATGTGGCCACCATAAGTATCAAACGCTCATTATTTGAACAGTTCAAATGGTGATGCAAGCATGGAATTTGGCACAAATACTCTCGAAGGGCGACTCTTATGAAAAATAACATTAGACACTGGAAAATTTAAGATGGCGGCCATTTTTCAAGATGGTGGTATTAACATGCTTTGGTTTTCTGTATCTCAGAATGACCAGTTATAACCTACCTTTCCCTCTCTTCCTCCGTCTCTCTCTTATCCTTTAATACTTTTTACAATATTGCTGTTTATAATTGATTGAAAAATAATCTTTCTCTGTAAAAACTAGGTTTAAGTCTGATACTTAGCACAGTTGGTGTCGATGTTTTGCTGACAAACATTTAAAAATGAGTTGTTCCAGACAGAACACAACAGGGTGAACGTCTGGTTATGAGAAATTCATGACTGCTAGGATGAAAAACATATTTCTCATGTTCTGGGAGTATCATGCTTTTAGAAACTTTTAAACCATTAAGTCTTGTTTGGTTTTTGTGTCCTTTTGAGAGGAGGGGATATTAAGAGGGTACATTCATTATTATGGAAAAACAATGACAGAGGTTATAGGTATAGTATTAACTAGTGCTGTCAGACGATTAAAAAAATTAATCTAATTAATTACCGGATTTATAATTAATAAATCTAATTAATCACATTTTAATCTCATATCTGCTTAAAGTACCCAAATAAAGAATTTGAATTCTAGGCTATTATAAAATTGTAGTGCAGGACTAATCAAATGAATACACTAAGAAGTGAAGATTTGTAAATCCACATTTTTATTGGTGACTAAATAAAACCAAAGTCAGGACAACTTGTCCAGAAAATTCTAAGCTCAATCAGGCAACTCAAATTACACTTTAAGTGTGTTTCATAAATCAAATTCAAAATAAGAAAAAGGTCGAGGACATCCAGCAAAACAATTAGGCCTGATCCATTATTAAAGAATGTAGTACAAATATAGATAAATAAATTCAACAATAAAATCAGACTAAGTCTTAAATAGGCCATTCCTGTTGTCACCTGGGCTTTGTTTGGTTTGACTAGAGACGCATGTGTGAAGTGACATGTGCCACTGCCATGTACGGGTCCTCCAGCTGGACAATATCAAAATGTTTGTGTGCTATGATTAATCTGTGATTAATTTTTATAATGCATTAAAGCTAGGGTTGGCGATTTTGGAGAACTAGCTGTCTGTCTCTAGCCTGAAGGGGGCGGTAATGCTCCAAAATGATGGATGCCAACCACCGAAGAAGAAGTCTCGCGAGAACTGCCACCTGCAGTAGCATGGGAGGCAGTTCTCATGAGCCAACAGCGGAACAAACTTAGAAAAATAAAGAGTTTATTTTAGATTTCTTGTACATCTGTCTTAAATGTGAGGGATACTGGAGCTTGGTTGTTGTTGTGGGACAGCTCACAGTGGAATTCCCTTATTTTCAAAGACAAAACTTGAAAGGTAAGCATTCTCCAGCGGAGTCTGTTCCCTACACGCTACATGCTACATGCTACATGCACTGTTGGTGCACGCCGGGAAAATGCACACGCAGCAGGCACGCAGAATGGCGACGGGATTTGATTGGTGTAAAAGAAGGTATCCCGGCAAGATTATTGGTTGGTGTTTTCCCTGTTTTACTCCTGCTGTAGATAGCAGATATTTTTGGCTCTGTTTAAGAACACATTATGAGTTGATTACCATCGGGTCATAAAGACCATTTTAACCAGTGTTACAAAAAGTGTATCTAAATCAGATCGCCAACCCCAGCTTTAATTTGCGGTGTAATTAATGAATCTAATTAATGCACTAAAGTGACAGCCTCAGTAAAAACCCTAATTTCTACTTTATGAGATTATAAAATTATTACACTCTTGTGAACTCATAGGGCATATATTGTGTCACAGTTCTTACTGGACAAGGCATATTGTGCGAAGGTTATATGATGCAAACCATCTAAAGGAATATATAAGGCACAGAACGTACAAAAAAAGTTATGAAACCATTAAACATACAAGCCAAACCCATTACATCCAGAAAAATAAGTAAACTATGAAGTACAAGATATATATATATATATATATATATATATATATATATATATAAATAAAGCTTAAAGTAAGCTCAATATAAAAGTGAATCATTGATTATAAAACTGATTGACAGTGAAACTAATGACCAATAAAACTGATTAAGACCGTCAGTCATCAATATTCTTCTTCTACACCACATATGCTGATGACAGCAAGCAGACTAGAAGGTGTAACTTACTTGATGTCACCAAATTTTACAACTCAATAACATATATTTTTTTCTACAGTCTCCCCTAGTAATCCCCTCTTGTTGTTCTATCTGTAAAACAGAGCTGTTATTTGCTTTGGATGTTGACTGTCAGGTCATAAATCATGTTTACAATTAAAGCTGGTTACAGAAAAAACACAGAAATGGATCAGATGCTGATTTTTTTTTTTTACTTTTAACTCTATTTCTGACCATGGAGAAGTTAGTGTTTCTCATTTGTTCATCAAATACAGGTTGTTATCTGCACGGCTAACACACACGGAGCTTGATTGACAGTTTTGTGATGCTGGTCTGAAGGGGTTGTCCTCCATCACTGATGTGCACATCTACGCTGTAGTCCTTGGGATCATCCAGGCTGAATGGTCCTTGTTTCAACATGATGTCTGCTGTGCTGTCTGAAAAATGACACTTATGATTACACTCAATACATATGTGAAAATTAATACACAACCCACATTCACTACAGAGATTTACCTTCCCTTTCTGTTTAATCTGTGCCTGATTTGTCTGACTCAACACAACTCCTCTCCATAACACAGATCTAACATTCACTAACTTCTTATATGAAGACTTTAAAGTCTGTTTATACTGCAAGTGTCTGCTTCACAGCTAAAACAACAAGTAAAACAGCACAGACGCTCCTTAGAGGCAGAGGGATCACTTTTGATGGTCTGTTTGGTTCAATTAGAGTTTGGAGTCATTCAGGATTATAGCTAATAGAAGCACCTTAAAACCTCAAAGTGATTTCCTTTGTGACATTTACAGGTGAGTTTAAAAGGCTTAAAAATATATCCATGCACTTTTTTGACTTTGCGATGAAAATGTCATGACTGGAAATGTCACAATGACAATATTGAATGTCATCTTTTCTGTCAATTGGTATGATGTTGCTCTGTAGTGCCACCTGCCTTTTGCTAGGTGCTTGTTTTTTATTGGTCATCACGGCCATGTGATTCGGCTCTTAGATCAGAGCAGCCATTTTGTTTGTTTCAGTGCAACAGTGTCCCTGTTTCATTGCATCCATCGCTGTTGAGCCTTGGAGAAGCTTTGTTTGTAAGTTCATTTTATATATTACATTTGTCTAACTCATATTTGTTGAATATTGTGATGGTTTATTTGATATTTGGTTAACATATATACATTAATGCTAAAATTCATCTTTTTTTTGTATGTAACATGGTGACTTATTTTTAGCACCTTTTCATAGATATTTTTGTGTCTATTTTTAGTTTCACAAGAAAGATTGTTCCTGGGGCCTGTACTACGAAGCTGGATTAGCTCTTAGAGAGATAACTTCCTGGATAAGTTTCAGGTTTTCCGCACTACGAATGTGGATCTCTTTTTATCCAGACACGTTGCCTCTGTAACTGATGTTGAACGCCAAACCTGGTCCGGAGCAGGTTAAGTTCCAGGATAAGAGCTCACGGGGTGTGACAGACCGCCCGCTGACCAATCGGTTCTCTCAGGCGGGCATAAAAGACCGCACAGTCACCAATTTGCTGTCTTGGAAAATGACTTGTCCATTTCTGACAGAGCCGGTTAATGTCGGTGAATTGTAAGAGGAGCTTCGTCGGGAGCGTTTTTATCGTGACAGAAGTAATCTGCTTGATTGACATTATTTCTCAATGTCAGTGATCACGTTTGATCCGAGGATGTTTACTTCTGATAAAAGACAACACATGCTGATAATTGTACTGAACTTTATTATGGATGAAGTCAGGTAACAATAATTTTGGTTTAAAGTTCAATTACAATTACATAAGTAATCATCATATCTTAAATGTTGTCTAATGTAATATGATCTCCACATTTTGGTAGTAACACCATGACACAGAGGGACAGAATTTAGTTGGAACAAATATTTTACACTGTCCAATAGCGGTGGATCATGACAATGGGACAAATGTTGTTTTAGATCCAAAGTACAATAAAAGTGAAATTAAATATTACATTTAGGCTAATTAAATTACATTTAAAATACATAAAAATAATTATACATCACCATTTAAAAGACTATTTCATTACATAATTTTGGTTTAATGTGAATGAGTTCTTTATTACAGTTTCAGTGATTTGTGTTTCTGGAAAATGTAGGGCCATGTTTTTCACCGTGTTGCTCCTGGCCTGCATAATACTGCGGTACTCCTCAGACTTTTGCAGGATTATTTGCTGCTCCTCCACCGTGAAGTAGGCTGCTCTCTTCTCCATTGTGGAAAATGCTCTGGGGCCGCTAACCACGCCCATTTTATGTGAGCGCGCACAGATCCCAGCCGGATTCACTTATCGAGTTGATAACGAGCCTCGTAGTACAGCAGATCTGGACGACGGAGATCCGGTGAAGTTCAGCGAGATGTCGCAGAGTTATCCTGGATGACTTAATCCAGCTTCGTAGTCCAGGCCTCAGGCATTGTAACGTGACAAAGATCTTCAGTAAACAGACTTCAACTTACCACTCGTCCAGGCCCAGACTGGCAATCGGGAGAGGCGGGACTTTTCCTGGTGGCCTGCCTCCTTATTGGCCTGCCTGGACAGGCCAGCCACGGACTGGCAGGCCAATGAAAAAGGACAGACAGGCCAGAGACAGCAGCACTAGCACAACAAAACAAAGAGAAAAGATGGACATGAGAGGGAGAGGAAAAAGGGTCACTCCAGGAGGAAGGGGCAAAGTGTTCTAAAATAACACACATGTTTCGATAACCAGGTCCAGCAGCGTACAGTTCAAAATAAATGATGCTGCTACTTCAAGTAAGTTTACAAACGGTCGGTTCTTCTCACAAATGCATCGTCATACTTCAAAGGCCAAAATATAATATCAAATGATTGGTGTATTATTGATTTGCTTGGCTATATTAGAAACTTTGTTTCATTTTGTCAGATGCCAGTGACACTTTGCTAAGCCACGCCCCTTGGTTACTGTTGCTACGCCTGTCAAGCTTTCCCTTCTTAATGAGAAATATGGAGTTTTAGTGAAATCAATGAGTGTTATTCAAATATGTGAACAGATTCTTCAGATACTTTAGAAAGAAGTAGCCAGAAAAGGTCTCCAGTTTGTTTTAGAGAGATACATCACCAAATCAAATGTTGGCAGAGTTAAAGTGAAATCAGAACAATTAAACTAAGAACAACAGTGTTCTTGTAGAGTAGGGTAAGTCGGTATATTATGTTTAAATTTAAATTAATTTTAATTTGTCTTTCATTGTCATTGTGTTTGATCATTTCTATGGTGGCCATTCACAAAATGCTTAAATATATCAGTATGTCAGAACTTGTTTCTGTTACACATATTTCTTGTTCACATATTTCAGTGGCTCAGGGTCTAACAGAAGTAACCTACTATTGATACAGTTAGCACCTTACTTTAGAACAAATGCAGGTGTTCTTAGGTTTTATCCACACTCAGCATCTTTCTATTTGCATCTTGGGCTTGGGAAAGGCCAAAAAAAAATCCACACCACCCTCCAAACTTCTTAAATATTGACTGTTAGACTTGTAAGTGCTGTATGCACACAGCTGAGGCACATTGATTTCTTTTGAAACCTTCACAGGACTCCTGTGCATTTTAATGGTTTCTAACCTAGGATTGGACAGTGACCCTTTGTGGGAGGGGCTTAGCAAAGGGTCACTTGTACCCTCAGAGTTAGACCCTCACCCTTTTAATAACACGAAGTACACACTCACACACCGTTTGTCTTTCTCTGGCCTTTGCTTTATTCTAACAGCAACAATAACAACCTTCACTGCTGGTTGTCAAAGGAAGTTTTATTCCACATTGTAGATTTCTGTTTCTGTCTGTCTGCTGCAGTGCTGTGGTGCTTTGTTGTGTTTGTCTCTCAATAGTCAAAACATAATATAGTTACTAGACTAGTCACCTGTGTATATTCCAACCTTGGATTATAGAGATCCCATTAGCCAAGAGATGGATAAATAAAATGTATTATGTGTACTGCTGCTGATGCAGCTGCCATTTTGGTATATCTGGCATTGCCTTTGTTACAACAGGACAGGTTAAGAAGATATGGTTGGCTGTATAGTGCATGTACTGTACACAGTTGCTCTACTCCGAAGAATTTCTGCAAATATGTTCTGGTCCAATGATGACTCATACATGTTCTATGCCTTCTACAGTGTATATTACAGTAATTGGAAGCATGCTTCCATTCACTAGTCATATGAACTTTTTGACTACAGTTTTTGTCAGTGTGGTGGTTGGTTGTGCTTGCCTGTTCTGTATGTGGTTTAGATGTTTATTTGCTGGTTGTTTTGGTTAAGTGTGTGTGTGTGTGTGTGTGAGACTTTGTATAGCATTTTAAAATGAATGAAGTTTTACCATATTTAATTTGGGGATGTTTCTTGTGTAAAGGTGGATATAATACCAGTGCTGGGGCTTCAGCAGGAGAGCAGCTCAGAGGAACTGCAGGTACAGAGCTAAAACTCTTTCTACAGTAGAAAAAGTCATTGTCTCGTATAAGATAGAGGCTTCAGGCTTGAGCATGTATGTGTGAGATTCAGATTAATAATTCACAGGTGTCAGGTGGGTTGCAGGAAGCCTGAAAATGTTTGAGACCCCCTCCTCAGGTAGAATAGGCGGTTGACCTACAATTTTCAGTTATAAAATGAACAGTGGTGTTTGCATACTATGAGCGATGACCAGCTGACATCTAAATGATTTGCTGACAAAATAATATATATTTTTCACGTTATTTAAATAATAGAAAAGGAAAATGTTGGAAAAATTGGCGAGGGTAGTGAAGAGATTACAGAGGAGAAAAGTACTGGACTGTATGGAGCTGTCGTCATGGTTGTGTTTAATAGAGTTACTGTCAGTTTAGTAGTGTTGTAATTGCTACAACATAACTGTAAAAGACATATTTTTGGAAGGAAAAAAATAACACATTTTTGGTGTATTATCCCACGTGACACTACCCTCGCGGTAGCGGAAATGGCCTGACTGATTGGAAATCTCCCGGCCTGAATTTCTTTCCCAGTCCGGCCCTGTACACGTCGAAGTCATCTTTCACCTTTCCAGCAACAAAGTGTTTAACTATCTGTCACTCCGTGAAGACACACACGCAGGGGACAGAAGAATAGGTTTTAAGAGCCAGAAGTTAAAGTCAGGCAGGAAAAACTGGTAAAGGATGTGATGGTTATTTACTGTGATTTAGGGAATCGGTCTGGAAACTTTGCTGCCAGGACTTTCACTGTATTTTTACAGGGATTTATTTCACAGTAAGAGAGTCAATGCTGCTTACAAGTTTTCTCTTTAGAAGCCCTTTTTACACATTTTAGGTGTTCAGATTCCCAAAATGCTCATGTAAACAATAACCTATCAAGAAGCAACAGGTTAAAGTTTTGGGTTTGATTAAGTGCTGTGTGGACATCGTCTGGTAGGTCAAAGTGTTGTGCCTGATTGTAGGATCCCAGGACCTCACTTCAGTTTTACCTCTGGGTGTTTTGAGGATAACCAAACCTCACTCCCAGTATTTCCAGCATGACCACCACCATCACCAGGCCTGAAAACTACAATGCAGAAACCATTAGGGAATGTCACACTGACTTCATGTTGTCCTAAAGTCTGTTGTCTCTATCACCAGTTTCAACTTGTGGTTGACACATCCCTCCAACAGGACCACCAGCAGAACATTTCTACCTGTTGTTTTCAGTGCTTTCAGTTTAATCTAAAGATTTTTAAAATTGGGTTTAAAACAAATCTCAACCTGTCAGCAGACATATTCAATAAAAAAGATAAACATGAACTGAGCATATTGTAGAGTTCCAACCACAGCACCTCTTGCTCTCAATACTAAACAGTCAATTACAGCCTCAGTCTGATTAAAAAGTGTGCATTATATTTGCTAGTAACATTTTTTTTTAATTTTGGACTTTATTGATTTTATTTAAGAATTATGCATGTATATCTGGCATGTGTTCATATAAGCATGTATTCAAGAATTGTGCCACTGAAGTAGCCTTTTTTTGCAGTCATATGCCTTGTTGTATGTTTTTGAAGAAGCTCAGCATCACTGTATGTAACCAGTCTTTTCATCATGTTCAGCTTGAATGAGCTTTGAATACATAGAGTCATCTGGAAGTCCTCTGAGCCACTTGCTCTCGCTATTTTCAATATTTGTTCTTGTGCATTCTAGACAGCACTTACTAGGGCTGGGACAATTCACTTTTCTCCCGATTCGATTTATTGCGATTCTACGATATTGCCGATTTTTTCAATCTTTAGTTAGCATTTTTATCACCAGCGAAAAAGATGAACAATGATGATGCCTACAGACTATATCAGGAAAATACACATCACATGTGAGTCTGTTTTTAGGATTTATTCAGCTGTTTATACTCTCTCTTCAAAAGCCTGGATTGCATATAAAAAGTGGCTTATTATCCCTATAGGCACCAGAGTTTTTTCAAGAAAACTTAAAATTTTGCTATCAAGATATAAAAAGACCATAGTTTCAAAGTGGATAGTTTTCCCAGCCATCATCATCACTGTAATCTACGGGCTGAGCATGAACGCCTCTGCTGCCTTCACTGTGCTTTTTACCCCCGGCTTCTCCCTCTTCTGCCCAGAGCTCTGCGGTCTTTCTCATTCTTGCTAACACCGTCACTTTTCATGGTGTTTTGAGCTTCCCTGCATCCCAGACCACGTCCCCTCCTCGGCAGTCGCCGGCCACGGAGAACCAAAGCATCGGCCTCCGTATGTGCTGCTTGGGGACTATAATGGCGCGCGGACCCACTCCCGCTGCCCGCACACGCACCGCCAGTTTGGTCCTCACTGGACAACTGACCGTCATCCTCAGAGAGTAAATATTCCTCAGACTCAGCCAGTACTTGACAAAATACTCTTAGTATTGTTTGTACTCATACTCAGTCTCTCTCACTCTGTGGTTGCCTCTCTCTCTTTTCCCCTCTCTCTCTGCTCCGCTCCTCAGCCTCTGCAGCCACACTCGCGTCCCTCAGTCCGGTGTGTGTGTTTAAAATAAATATACGCCAAAACTTTGAATAGAAACCTGTCACCTGTCCACTATCTGCTGGTGAAAAGTAGTAACTCTACTCAGCACTATTTTAACAGCTATGGCCTGTTTTATCCAGCAATGTCGCTTGCCGCAGTTTTGCGACTTTAGCGCCTAAAGAGTGTGTGTGTGTGTGGGGGGGGTATCGAATTTTGAACAAAAAAATGGACAGACAAAAATTTGCAATACTTAGGTGAATCGATATTTTCTCCCAGTCCTCGCACTCACAGTCACAGACAGGCTCTCTAAATCCCCCGTCCGGCTGCAGGAACCAAAGCACGCTTTAAGAAGTTAAGATAATTTAAACTTTGAGCAACAACGCACTGTGCCTCAAATGGAGCTCCTCTAAGTACAGGGGCGAGCGCTGTTCTCTGAGCGCCATTTAAAGCAACAAGCAGGAAGAGAAAGGTAAACATGTGCTCTGTGCACACACAGACTTACTGCCATAGTCTCTGATGGTGAAGTTTGAGCTCTCAGGGGCCAGGCTGAAGCAGAAGGAGGCTGGCTGCTTATTTCGATCTGTCACTGTTAATTTTCCTAACGCCTAAGGAACAAACATTAAAAACAATTGATAAGATTAGACAGATGTGATAAAAGACAGCCAGGAGCTTCTGAATCCATGCAACAAAAAGACAACAGTGGTCTAAAGAGGGCTATATTAGACTAGAATTTAATCCTCTAGGATCATTTTGTCTGATGTTTAGGCGTTAAGTTAGCAAAAGAGGGAGAGGCAGGAATTTTTATGTGAGGCGAATTTATTGATAGGCCATAGACACTTATTCGTGTCTAAAAACTATTTAAAAGTGTTATTACCATAATATGTTACCTTTAATCTCAAAATTGTCTTGTCTTACCTTTCATTTCAACATTTTGAGTTTGGTGTCTCATAACTTTAGGACGCAATATAAACGGGACCCCTCCACAACAGGAGGCCTGTCTGTTGAACTTGTGTGAACCTGTTTTTGTTTTTAGGACGCTCCTCTCTTGGGGTAAAAACACTAAAAACAGTCAAAATAGTCCATTTACAATTTATGTGTGATTGTTTTTGCATGTCGTGGCACGTTTGCAGCATCATGTTAAAGACTTTATACTGTATATCTATCCTACTGACTGTCACACAAGTTTCTGTCTTTTTGGAGACGTTAGAAAGTTCAGCATTGTTTTTGTCTAAAATTCTCACTATAACCAGTCAAAGTTGGTCTTTTGGAAGATTATATTAACTGAACACAGCATTATACAGATCAGGGGACAATGAGCAGTAAATAATCTACTTTTCTTACCGTGTCTGTGTGGTTGTTCTCACAAACAGAAAGCTCTGGTTTGTTGTCATTGACATCCTTAACAATTATGAAGACTTTTACAAATGACTCCAAACCTACAGAGAGGAGACAACAACATCGGATCAACACGCAGAGTATAGAATGGCAGATGTTTGCTGGAGGGGGTTTAAGAAATGAATAGAAATATGCAAAAAGGAGTTTTGAATGGATTTTTATTCATCCCGATGACTCAGTTTCTTTCTTTTTTTCAGTGAACAATTTAAGACCATATGTCAAAAATGTGAAAAATAACATAATCCATTCAACTCATCAGCACAACTAGCACCACTCTCTGCATCCCATAGACTAGCTGCAGCCTCACCTCGGGACCTGTATACACCTGCTTAGATTAGCAGCCCTAAGTAGGCCTGCAGGTCAGAATCATCCATCTTTTTCCACCTGTATCCATATTTGCAAAAACCCTCCAGATTTGTCATCTCCAGGATTATTATCTCCACCAAGGAGGTTGTGTTTTTGAGTTTGTTTGTTTGTCTGTCCGTCTGTCTGTGAACAAAATAACTGAAAAAGTTAAGGATGGATTCTGATGAAATTTTCAGGAAATGTTCAGCATGGGAACAGGAAGAAGTGATTCAATTTTGGTGTTTATCCGGATCACCGCCTGGATCCATCGTGACGAAAACTGAATAACTACTGGACTAGAATAGATATCATGATGAATATAGTTGCTAATGGTATGTTTTCATGGTCAATGAATCCAAATATATTCACATGAAATAATGGTAGGACTAATATTTATGGTAAAAATCACAATTTGGGAGAGGACTGTGGTGCTGGTGGAGGTCTGCGCTCTCCGAGTGCTTTTCTAGTTTTTTCTATTGCTGGTTCGATAAACAGGTAGAATGTAGAGACAATGTCATTGGCCTGATTCATCATGCTCTGGGGTGGATTCCTCCCCATCTTCTTCTTCTGATACATCCTCCATTTCCTCTTCTGAATCAGAGTTGTCTTTGCTGGACATCTGAAAAATCTGCTCTAGAGCCTCTCCAATGTTATAATGCACACTCATGGCTCCAGCACAGAGAGAACGCGGGTCCTGTCACCTGCAGCACCTTTATAACCTCTAGAATCCACAGACAAAGAGCTCTGCAATCTGCGAGAGCGCCACCTGTCTTGTTTACTTCTGGTACTGTCTTGTTTACTTCTGCTACTGATTGATCTGAGACACAACCAAAACATTGTTACATTCTGTGGTGTGTAAATAACTCTGTGACCTTAATTTCAACTCTATTTGTCTCACGGGTCATTTTGACCCGAAGACCACCTTTGTAACTTTTTTTGTACAGCTTAGATGGAAATGTGAATAAAAGCAACTTTTCACTTTTTCTACTGTTTGGGACAATCCAGGAAAAGTCAAAAAATTTCAAGTTGAAAAAATATTGTTTAGGGGAATTATTTTTGTTTTTTAACATGGTGGCGGGTCATTTTGACCCGAGGACAATAGGAGGGTTAAACAACAATTTATCGTTTTTAACTACAATATGTCAGAATTTGATGATGGTAGACAGAGAGGGGAAACATACCTATCATTAGGGATGGGTACCTTTCACATTTGAACCGATGCCCGGTACCTGGGAATCGGTGTCGGTACTGAACGGTACCAATGTTCAGTACTTTTCCTTGTGTTCATGGGGTAATAAATATTAATTTGTTTAATATTAAGATCTCTGCTGACATCATAGTGCTATTGCTGTGCTGCGTTCAAGTCCGGTATGGAAATTCACCTACTCTACCCAATAGCATTCTCTTCCACTCCCTCACAGTCACAGGGATGTGTTTAGGTAGCTAAACATGGTACCGTTTGTTTTTACGTGAATCGGTACTCTGTAGTACCTACAGAATTCGGTCGGTACCTCTTAAGGTACCAAATTCGGTACCCATCCCTACCTATCATAAATGCCCTCTGTGTCATTTTAAGTAACTTGCGTCTTAATGTGTTACTAATGTCCAGGAAATGTTTGGATGACATGAAAGATCCCCAAAGGGAAATAAAAATTAGGACTTAACCTGCTGGGACATGAATCAAACTCTTTAAAACCAAATTTGCATCAAATATCTTTTCAAATATGTTATTTTCCTCAGCTGCCTATATGTAGGGTTGATTTTGCTGCATTGTTGTCTGTAGCTGCATTATATTAGGTATTTTTACTAATAAGTAAACCAACATTATTGCCAGATGTTTGACGCTCATATAATGAAGGACTAAAGCTGTTTGAAAGTGGTGTCTCAGTCCAAATTTCTGCTGCAAGCCACAGACAAAGAGCTCTGGGACACCATGAGAAAAGTGCAGGGAGGAACCTCCTTCTTATCAGCTTTCTCCTTGCTATGTAAACTTCAACCATGAAACAAGTACAGTGGTTTGCTGATTGATAAATTAACCTCCTCATGAACAGTTTTTGTACTCTTAATTCAAATAAAGCAATCGACAACAATGGTGGGCAGAGCTGTGAGGAATGACGGGACAAATTTACAAGTATAAAGAAGTAATCCATGGACCTTGACGGTTGTATTCATGTGTTTGTACTTCAGGGATTCTTGTCAAAAATCAAGGATAACAGTAGATATTACCCTATAAAGCCAAGTGTATCATGTTTGATACATACTTTTATAATAGCTCTATCTACTCAATATGATCACCAAATTACAAAAAAAACATCTGAATACAATCAGATAAATGATAAAAATGACCTCCAATGGATTATGAGTTGCCAAAAACACCTAATGTATCAAATTAGAAACGAAAAATCTATATGTTGAATTTTATGGACATTTTGATTTTTATGGATTTTAGCAGAAAGTGAAACAAACATTTCAGCTCCAAAAAAAAAATAGAATTTTCTGAGTATAATCTTTGGTCTTGGGCCTTAAAGGGTTAAATCCCAAGTACCATCAGTTTCAGAGTTGTTTGTTTTCTTGTTTATTGTCGTAAATATGTTTGAGTTGCGGCTGCTATGGTGGCTTGATCCTAGAGTCCCACACTAAAAAGATTAAGACCCTTCTATTTCCTCCATTTAGCTATTTAGCACCAACATGTTTACAACATTTGGTTTGATGTGAGAGCCTCTGCAGGAGTCTGTGTGCAGTTTCTGCAATTAAAACCAGAAATAAACAATAATGGCACATCTATTTTGTTGGCACAGCATGGAAACAAATATCAGTTTTATTTTCTGTTTTATTATTTTCTGAAGGGTTCCTGTAATCTTGTACCACCGTGTGATGACAGCCCTACTTTGAACAGCTTTATTGTTTTACCTTAAAGTGACAGTGGTCCTGATCAGGTGTGAGCATCTTGTCTTTAAATGGAACTGATTAAGGTCAAGTGACTCAGTAGATATCTTCTCCAGCTCTTTTTTGCCACATTAAAGGAGCTTTTACATTTACTGTAAAATACCAAATAATAACCGAGGCGTTTATTTGCTTCAATCACTGAGCAGACCAGACAGTTATTTGGGACCAGGCTACTATTTGGGACAGGCATTTAATTCCTTTTGCACAAAAATCTTGCTTCGCAAAAAATGAAAAAATAAGGTAAATATAATCAAATTATTTATTTACACCAGTATGAATAACACCCATACATTTTCAAGGCAAGATAACAGTACTGTAGTTATACAGTACTGTAGTTATACTCTTTTCTTCTTTCAACTCAACATTCTCTAAACACTCTTTAAACTTGTCAGGAACAACTGGTAGTTAAGTTAAGGACGTACTTTTTTTTTCGCTGCACCAGGACCATGGAGATAAGCAGCACTGTACCGCTAACTGACGTGTCCAGCCTCCTGACGTTAGTTAAGGACAATAAATAAACAGTGACAGTGGCAATGTGTTCTTCTTTGGATTTCTGAAGCCCTAGTCTGTAAGATTCTACCTTTCTGCTCTCTAGTGCCCTCTGTGGACTTTGCGTGTAACTGCACTGTCGTAAAACAGGGAGCCACACACCAACGTGCATTTGTTGACATACAGAGGGAGGAGAAGCCAACAGGACATCCAAAGAGACTAGGGATGTAATGATCCATCGATATATATCGATACATCTATTGGTTAAGCAATGATCCAATCACATGGATGGAAACTCAAAACATCGATCATCATCGTGGTCTTTAATGTACACTTTTATTTTGAAATCCCGACCGGACATGCATGTCCGTTTTCGGCTAACCGCGCGTCGTTCTGAAGTTTCCTCTCAAGTCTTACACTTATGAGACACATTTGAACCTTTTCACTCTCTGACACGCCACGCCTGATATTTCTCCTGCTGTAAAATGTACTGTGAAGTGCCCACCGAGTAACACCGCTGTAGGCGAACATGTAGCAAGACGCTGTTAGCATCACAGAGCTAAACGGGAGCCAGACATGTCGGCCAACCATAAAATTGCTCCGCTGTATCTGGGTAAAATACGGTCGACCTGACAGCAAAAGGATGCTGCACACACCACAGGAGAGCATCATCACACGACTGCAGCGAGTTATCTCATTTGATTTTGTAGCGCACTGATTAAAGAAATTTCATAAAGTTATAAAGTAAAACAGCGAGAGCTTAGAGTCATTCCTCCTCCACATCGACCATTAAACAGTTAAAGTCTGAACACACAGACACACAATCTGTGGTTACCAGGCATCACAATAAAACAAAGTCATCAGTGGTGAGTTAGTTAAGTTAATAGCTCTTATTTTGAACATGAGAAATGTTTGGATTTAATTCAAATCAAACTACACATTTTTGGTTTGATAGAGCATGGCCAAATGTTGGAGGTCAATATAATGAAATTTAAATAATAATTCAATAATTTTTTATTAAAGTGTTGCATCATTACTTGATATAATAAACAAACAATACAATGGAACAATAAGACCCATAAGGTCATAGTGGGGGCAAAAAAGCACCTTAAACCAGTTTTAATTTTAAACATGATTGGATCATACAGATGGTTATAATCCTCTATAAACTATCATACCCAAAGGTCAGCACATCGTTCCACATTTCAGTAATAAAACTATCAATTTTTTTTGTATTTATTTCTTGCTTCAGGTGAAATGTAGCTGATTGTGTTCAGTGAGGACATAATATTGTCTTAAGTCGATTGAAGGCCTCTGAATCGTATCGTATCATATCGTGACAGACTTTGTGATATCGGCAAATATCGTATCTTTGTCCAAAGAATCGATATCGTATCGTATCGTCATGAAACTGGTGATTTACACCCCTAAAAGAGACTGATAAGTTACAGTTTGATCACGTTTCTTTTAAAGTGTCAGCTGTCAGTTGTGACCTCAGCATTCACATGTGTGTTCTGTAACTTCGACCGTAGCCCCTACGCTGTGCCAAGTAAATTACACCGGGCGTCTATTTGTCAAAATGTACTGCTACACCGGGCTTTTATTTGGGACCGGGTGATTAATTGGAACCAGGCGTTTATTTGGTATTTTACGGTATGTTACATCACTGACGTCTCTTTTTGAATGCCCGTCTTCTGATGAATGTGCGAGTCGCTTTGCTGTCTCTTGCTCTGAGATTCTGAAACTATCTTTAGTTCAGCTCACATACTGTATATTGGAGACCTTGTCAAGCTCAGGGGACCATTGTGTTACTTAAACATGGTGACAAGCCACCAAAATAGATCCCTGGATTTCATTCATGTATGGAGTTTGGTTTGAACAAAGAGGCCCTCTAGTGTGATTTTCCTGCTTACTCTCTGCTTCCTGATGTTGGTCGACCAGGTGTTGTGGCAGTATGTTAAAGCTATAAAAATCTCTGTTAAGGTGTCAAATCCCCATCCTTCAATATATTCAGATGAACTATGAAAGATCACACTGTCTTCTTTTGGCCCTCCCTGTGTGCATGTGTGAGAGAAAACACATGTTGATTTTTCTATCTGAGATTTTGTTGTTTGAAGGATTCATTGTATGACGCACCGCTCGGCTCCTCCTGCGCTCTCACTTGAAACATGTGTGTGGCCTCCAGCTCTCTGTCCAGCACCCTGAGGGTGGACAGCTGACCGGTGAGCGGGTTGATGCTGATCGGACAGTCCTTGTCCGAAATGGAGTATCTAAAAAAAAAAAAAAGAAAAGAGCGATAAAAATCAGTTTAACATGTTGGTACACCCTGTTTGAAATCACATTATTTATGGTTTTATAATTGCATACCGTATGCTGTTATTTGCTCTGTCAGGATCTCTGGCTGTGACCGTTCCAATGTCGTTCACCAGCTGTTCCTCCGGCACAGTGAATGTGTAAATGGACTGTGTGAACACTGGTGGTTCATCTACAACCAGCACCCTGATGTTCACCTGTCAGTTTGAAATGCATTTACGACAGTTATAGGGGAGCTTTGGGTGGAAAAGTGCGAACATTTAGTTTGTTAAAGATTTTACCCACTGCATTTCTCATGTCTCTTTGTATGGCTTGTTCACAGTTTCATTCTTAAAGTTCATCCAGTCATATCTGCATCATCAGGATTGCTTGGTTTAATATACAAAAGACCCTTTCATTCATTAGATACAAAAGTATGATTTAAAAAAATCTTAATGTGACGTGGAAATTTGAATCTGTCCATGTGTAGAAAATATATTCAAAGATATCTAGATGTCCAGATATTTAGTAGACTCCATGCACCAAAATATCCAAATAAAATATAAAGTAAAAGCTGACTATGTGAAGTTTAATTTACTTGTCTTATTTATGATAAGTTATGTGTGTAAACTAAATAGTTATGTTATAAAAACTTTGAAAAAAAGAAAAAGTAAACATTTTAAAAGGTGCTTCTAGAACTCCATTAAACTAACTTATAAACTAATGTAAATAAAAACGAACAGCTTACTAACTCAAAACTCGCATCTACTAACTTAAGAATTTAGGATAAAACTTTCTATGAAGCCCACATTTATAATGCATTATAATGGCATCCATAATGAATTATAATACATTCATAATGTCTCATAACTACACTTATAAGCAAAAATTATTATGCCTCATGATGCTTTATATCAACGGTCATAGAACACTGGGTAACACTTTACTTAAAGGTCATTTATAATGCATTAGAAACACATACATAAGATGTTATGTATAATGTATTATAATCAAGCCTCTATAATGTTTTATACCTGCATACTCTATGCAGGTATAAAACATTAAAAAGCCTACAGCCTTATAAAGCCTACATTATAAAGCCTTTATAAAACATTATAAAGGCTTGATTATAATACATTACGTCCACACTTGTAATACTTTATAAACCTTGGTACAAGTTCTTATACATGGTTATACACCATTATAATGACACTTATGAAGCATTATATATGCATTATAACGTCTTATGCATGTGCTTCTAATGCATTATAAACTAGACCTTTAAGTAAAGTGTTACTGAACATTGTTATGTCATTTTTATAATAAATTATAATGACTTGTTGCATGGATGCTCATGAATACTCATGAACACTACATCCTAATGCTTTATGAGGTTTGAAGCCCTGATAATCACAAAGTATTATGAGGACATTCATAATGCTTTATGATGTACTATATCAACAGTCATAAAACCTTATCATATCACTTATAATGAACGATAGAGCTAGTCATTATAATTCATTATAAATGACATTATAATGTTTTAGACTGTTGATATAAAGCATTATGAAGCATAATTTTTGCTTATAGGTGTAGTTATGAGCATTATGAATGCATTATGGATGCCGTTCTAATGCATTATAAATGTGGGCTTCATAGAAAGTGTTACCAAATTTAGTTACTTAAGGTTACTGCCTACTAATAACTTGCCATCTCACTTACTAAAGACCTTCTAATTAACTCACGTACTTATTTACTTCCCAAGTAACAAGCTAACAAGTCAACTAAATAATTATTAATTCGGATTATACCATGGTCTGAGTGAATACTCGGCTCTGATTGGCTGCAGGGTGTCCGTTAAAAGGTGATATTGGACACCTAGAACAGAAGTTCCGGTCAAATAGCCTGATGGTTCTAAATTACTGAGCTGGATCAAACAGTAGTTGGTAACCATGGCAACGGAAACTCTTAATATCGCCTAGCTCATAGACAGTAGACAAAATGAACGATTTCATGGTTTCCTTCAACCTGTTTGGTGAATTTGATAATTTTGAAGACTGGGATGCAGCAGAAGAAGAAGAGAAGAGAAAAGAATATGAGAATAAGGAGATGGGACACAAGGAGGTGACACCGGAGGAATTCAACAATTTAGAGGAGGACAAAGACGAGGTGAACACAAAGAAAAACACGAAATGGGCAGTTAAAACATGAAGAGACTCCCTCTGAAATCACACTTTTTTCACGTAACATCACGTTAAGCAGTCATCTCACTTCCCTCCACTGATTAGGCCTGATACAAGAACTGCAGCAGACCGAGCTGCAGGTTCTGTGGTCAGAGGAGGTTACCTTAGCAACGTGTCACAACGAGCGATATTAAATAGTCCGCTCAGCCACTTCTTGTTTAGAGCGAATGATTTTAACAGTATAAAAACAACATTAACGTGTTAATGATTGATTAATTATGTATTTTTTTATAAGTGCCCATGGTTTAAGCGGGATAATGCCCTCCGAGGTGTCCATTATCAGAAATTAATGGACTTCATGTCGGACGGTTCACGCCTCCGCGTCGTCCATTAATGTCTGATAATGGACACCTCGTCAGGCATTATCCCTTACATAACACAACAATTTGTAGGAAATCTGACTCACTCTCTATCCAAATAATGACATTAATTACTAGCAAACAAACTACTTACCAATTTACTAATGAGCTAAATGACTAAAGATTAGTAACAAAGTCACAAACAAACCCACCAACTAATTAACCAGCTACTAATCAAATGAGTAACTTGTTCACAGGCTCAGTAATAACTGATATTCTAACAAAATAGAGATAAGCGACTAGTCCAACAAAGTTTTGAAGCAATATTATAGGTTCTCATACTAACAGATATAAATGTTTACATTAATGAAGGATTCTCTTAAAGTTACCAGTGCATGAATCAATGTTTAGACAAAAAGTAATGTAAATAAGGAAAAGTTACTTTAAAGGATGGCTTAACTTAACTATTTCTTAAAGTTTTAATACAATTGTATATATCTGCAAAACCCAATAAAAAACGTTTAATGGGAAATAAAAGGTGTGTCCCGTCCAGTATTTACCTGAGCTGTAGTGACTGCAGTTTCCAGATTGTCGGCAGGAACACGCAGTTTTCTGAGGTCTTCGTGCACCTGGACGGTGAAAGTGTAGCTGCTTGTTGTCTCAAAATCAAGAGCCTGGGGGAATTTATGCACAATGATTAAAAGTCAAGCTCTATGACTGAATGTGGGGTTTAAATGGATTATGTATGGCCCTCTTATTTTTGAGTAATTAGTCAGTATGTTAATTGGAAAGGGAAATGCTTTATCTTTTTAAAGGATGTAAAATGGTTATTTGAGTATAACTGATTTCTCTGGACAAGTCACAGACGATTTGATACCAGTGTGGCCACATAAACTATATTCTCATTTCCTTTTGTAGTTGATCTTAATTAGGCATTAAGAATAACTTTTCGGGGGTGCTGGTTTGGTGGAGTGGTTAGCAACCAGGCACCCCATGAACTTACTTCTGACGGTCCAGGTTTGAATCCCGCCTGTGACCAGTTTGCAGAGTGTCTTCCCCTACTCTCTCACCCCCTTTACAAGCCTATCCACTGTCTCTCTCCTATCAATAAAGACACAAAATGCCCAAAAAATACATTTAAAAGAAAGAATAACTTTTAAGATAACACAAAGAGCAGATAAAAGCTGTCACAGTCAGTAACACTTGATTTTAAGGTCACAGTTTCATCACTAACTGCTTATAAGCATGATAATTAACATTTGAGTTGATGTTTCTTGGCCAGTATTGAGGGACCATTAATAACTAATTCTGCATAAAAATAACATGCAACTAGTAAGCTGTTATTTCTTTTAATTTTAACCACCCAATTAGAGCTCCAATCACAAATATCTGGCCTTAGTTCAGTATAAGTAGCTTATAAATAGGTAACTGAATCAGAATATGTCCCCCAAACAGAAGTAAGCCCTATTCATAGTTTATCACCTGTATTTTTTATACTTATTAACCTGCATTCATTTGAGTAGCCAGTACTTATTAAGACATATTGAGGCAGAATAACTAGTCTTGCAATACTGCTTCTTTATAAAGGCCTTACTAAGCAAAGCTAATTAAGATAATCATTCATATTCAACAACTTCTCGACTTAGTACCAGAAAGCAGGATTTGAGGGTTATTAAAGAGGACATATGCTTGTTTCTCCTTTTCACTATGCCAGACTAGGATGCCTGTAAAGCATTTCTGCCCTCAGTACAAGTCATTTAGTTCCTTCATTGCCCCACAATAGCGTTCTCAAAATCCTCATTTTAGGCCGTTATCAAGCTCTCGTTGAAACACTCTGATCTCAGGATGACCTAAAGTTACCTCGCAACGTCACAGCCCTTTGTGCTCTGATTGGTCAGTTCTATCGGGGGTTGAGCCAGCCTGTCCTTCTTCTTCTACTGTATTTTCCGGCAGGCTTAAAGCAGCGACCGCGTATTGAGTCCCCCTACAGGCCAGAGCAGGTAATGAGTGAGTGTGAGCTAGGGATCTATATACCCCTGCTGCTGGATGTGTTCCTCGGTGACGGTTTAGTGGCTAACGGACATCACAGAGGAGGAAGTGTTTTATCAGATTACTCCAATAAAAAGAAAGGTACCTCGTGTTATCATGACGTTTTAAATCTCGCGGACATCTCGCAATGACCTATTTTCAGAGGCATCAAATCTCGTTCTAGGATATCAGAAAAAATACAACATCTCATTTTTTGAAAATTAAGGGGGTGTAAGGTCTTGTTTTCAAATTTATTCTATTATATGTAAGTATTAAATCATGCATCAGCATGATATGTCTCCTTTAATGAATAACTTGTAATTAATAGGAGACTCTGTATGCTATAGTCATGTAGAAAAAGAAACTAAAGAGCCCTAAAAACTGTGAAACAAGCAGTTTATAATCTTCTAATTGCTAATAAGCAGATAGTTAATGGTAAATATGGTGACATTAAAATAAAATGTTACCTCACAATCATTTTTGTAATGAAAGTTATATTTATAACTTAATTATGAAAGAATTGTTTAATGTGCTAAACTATACACAACATTAAATAATAATTTAGGCTGCTTTTTGCATTGATTTGATTTGTATTTTTAACTTTTTGTGGTTTACTTTAAAGGTTTATCAAGCAGTTTTATAGTGCAGCAAAGTTTTATCTCTGACATGACATTTATTTTAAATACTGTATATTCTTCTTTAGTCTTATTTAGCAGGTTAACTTAAGTTGTAACGTGACTTTTATACTCAACAGTAAACTTCTTTATCTTAAAACATTGTTTTTAGTGATCAATAATGTTGTAGGTTTTGCCCTGATCAGAAAATGAACAGAGACAAACGACGCTAGGCAAGTTCAGCTCCTGAGCCCGTTGGTTTTTATTCAGGAAGATCAAAACAGGACAATGATCAATCAAACATTATGAGACGGTCTGCAGGAACTCCTCTTCTCTCACCTATATAGCATGTTCGTGCGTCACAGAGACATTCTCCTCAGGTAGATGTTTTGACTCCCATCCTCCCACACACATATTCCTTTTTTGGGATAAGCAGTTTCAGATTGCCTGATCACTCTTGACAGGTCAGGCCGACCTAACGGGAAATCAGTGATCTCAGCGTCCAGCCTTCCAGGCGCCATCAGGACAAACAACTCCAAACATTGATAAAGAACACTTAATTCTGGCATAGAGAGCTAAGCAGATGTTTCCTGTCTTCAGCTCATGTGTGTAACTTTACTGGCTTCTTCTGCGACCATAGCAGAAGAAGCTGCTGCATTAACACCTGAGTGTATACTCCAGTGGTGGCTGGTGAAAAATATTCTTGGTGGGGCAGTACTGTGCCACACTTAGTTTTTAACAACCATCCCACTACGATTCGACACAGACTACAGGACACCTGTGCTTCGTAAAAGTGTTATTATTGATTCAAAATAAAAATAACAGATCACAGAATGGTGCACACACATATAGGACACACACACATATAAATATATACAAATAATCAACCATATACTGCAAATTAACATCTGTAAATTAAGAATAACTTTATACAGAAATGAGTAAGGTGAACGTGTGCACGTGTAAATAACAATAACTTTATACAGTAATGAGTAAGGTGAACATGTGTCTAATTGTCCACATTACTTTTCCTCCATATAAAAAAAAAATACTTCTCTTTACCTTTTTTCAAGTCCTCCAGACTCCGTTATACGTTGAACATGAATGAATTGTTTGTTGATACGCCGAAGTGACAGTAAAATGCAGGTTTCGGGGCTATCACAAGTTGACACCGTTGAAAGTTTGACATTTTGATCAGGCATCTAAGATAGTTACCTATATATTACCGTCCGTATATTTATGCTGTCAAATAAGTCAGTAATTCTTCAAAATCTTTCGTTATCACGCTAAATGTTGTGAAGTCACTTCCACCATTAAGTAAGTAAATGGGTGTAAAGAGCTAATTTTTGAGTATAATGTGGATTCAGGAGATGTTTGGATAGAAAACAAAAGGGTCCTTCAAAGCCACGCCCCCTTGACATCTGGACTGTCACCAGTTAATACAGCACACCGGCACCGACACGAGCCAAAGTAATCCGAGGGGCGATTTCAGAAGCGCCCTTCGGAGAATATTTTCAACGACACTGATTGGCCAAATTCACGTTGATATGCCCTTATCTTGCCCTAGCAACAGTCCCTTATTGGCTATTCGTCACTGTCTTATTGGCGCTGTTTCCAGCGCCCATCAGACACGGAGGGAGAGACGAGTAGGCTTACTTTTGTGTTACATTAATGAACATTAATTACTTTATATAGTAATATGTATATATTTATGTTTATGTTATATTTATAGTACACATTTAAATAAGCAATTTTTGGTAATGTTCAGTTTTTCAAAATAAAGTAAATACATTTAATATCACACTCTCCACTGGGAGGGGGGCGGCGCCCTAGCGCCCTCTATTGGCCAGCCGCCACTGGTATACTCTAAGGACAGTGGTTGATGCCAGGTACAAAAAGGCTGTTAATATGACAGCTCAGCTGGAGCAACCTGGTTGAGCTCATATTTCTGGATTTAAGGAATGTGATAAAATGCATACTTCTCTCCTCCATGTTAAACATGCAACAGAAATGGAGGAAGGGCAACACTGACTGGGGCTTGCAAGTTGTTACTGATGCACTAAAATTACATTAACACATGGAGGCAAACAGTTTTGGTCAGATTTTCTCTCTTAGAAACATTTCCCCTGCAGGGCTGTTTTATCAGAGGATGGATACTACAGGTAGGCTTAATCTGTGACCTGGATTTTTCATGCTCACAGGTACAGTCAGTCTCAGGGTGTCAAAGGCATGTGTAAACAGCTTAACAGGAATAAGGCCTGAACCACAGTGTGTCCGTTAGCCAGCTTACTCTGCATGTAAACACAGCAGTGAGGAAAGATGAGAGGGCCTGCAGAGCTACGGGGCGAGACGAGCGGGGAGAGGCCCACTCTGGTGAAGCTGTTTCAGAGCTCATTTATTGGAAAACATTTGAAGCTCTCTGATGTCTTAAATACTTTATCTGAACAGCACAATCCAGTGAAGAAAACGTCCTAAAATTTCTGCTAACATAAAAAGCTAGGACTTGAGGGTTTTACTCAGCGTTATACAGACTAGTCTGGAAAAAAAAACATGTTTGACATCTCAATTTTCAAATATATACACATTTTTTACATTTTCAAAATAGCTGTGGTGAACTCTGTGGTGTAGAACATGTTGGTAAAAAACTGTATTTAACATTTAAATCCAACCTGGTTATGGAAATGTTGTGTAGGTTCTGCCTTGGTTTTGTTTAATGTTGTTGATGTTTACTTATGAATCTGTTTTTGTACTAAAACTCTTCTAAAACACTTTATATTCAAATGAAATTATACCACAGCTAATAACCCTACTTTGATGTTTTCCAACACTGACGTTGTTAAGAAAGTCTTTAATACCTTGAAAAACTTCTGCCTGTGTTTGCCTGTTAACCCTTTTTATGCTTAGTGCTCTACTCGTATTAACACACTTGAGATTATAGGACGATTATTCATCATTGTTATGGATACTTTTTACCAAGTAGATTGGGACTTTGACCTCATTTGCATAAAGAACACTGTAAAAAAGGCTAGTTGTTTTAACTTAAAAAAATGAGAGTCAGGGCTGCCTTAAAATTTTAGGTTTTCTGAATTTAGAAATTTAAGTTCAGTTGATTTAAGATTAAGATCAAGTGAACTTCTTAAGTTCAATAAACTCTCTATTAAGTCAGCTCGACTTGAATTGTTTAGTTTAACAAACTTCTAAAAAACAGTCCAATTCCAACAGTATTTTTTAATGCCAACACAGTAATTAAACTTCTTTAAACTACAGTTTTAAAGGTAAAACAACTTGATCTGAAGATTTTGAGCTAAATTGACTTATTACATTTGGATTTAACTTCATATTTCTCTTTAACTTTTACTCATTTTGTTCTGCTTTGACACAAGTTTATAAACTAAAATTAATATTTGCTTCAAGAAAAACAATATTAAAAGCAGAAAAAAGGTCTTTAAGTATTTAGAGGGTATTATTGCCAGACAAACCAAAACAACTTCTGTTCTTCATGCTTTAATAACACAACTGGCAATTTTTATCACATGTTCAATGTGGAGAGCGAAACAGCTCTGAACAGATTCAACATACATTTGACAAAAAGTGCTTTGCGGAAAAATGCATCCTCATCCACAAATGTTCTTTAACTTTTACTAAAATTCTCTGGCTTGCATGACCGTGCTCGCTTTAGGAAAACAAGCTTATAGCTCACATCTTTTACTGTTTTATTTCTTTTTTCACATTTGTGGATGAGGATCAGCAAACTTCAGATCAAGTTGTTTTACCTTTAAAACTGTAGTTTAAAGAAGTTTCATTACTGTGTTGGCATAAAAAAATACTATTGGAATTGGATTGCTTTTAGAAGTTTGTTAAACTAAACAATTCAAGTCGAGCTGACTTAATAGCAAGTTTATTGAACTGAAGAAGTTCACTTGATCTGAACCGTTCTTAATTCAACTGGACTTAAATTTATAAATTCAAATAACTTAAAACTTTAAGGCAGCCCAGACACTAACTTTTTTAAGTTAAAACAACTAGCCTTTTTACAGTGAATGACTAAAACATGCAAACTGCCGTTACCCTTCAGCTTTTCACTTTTCACTTGATGCCTTTTGAGTGTCTTACCTGTTTGAGCAGGAGGTTTCCGTCCTTGGATGGGGTGAGTTCAATGCCAAACACTCTGCTGTTTTCACTGGGAATGGTGAAAATTGGCTCTTTGTTATAAATCTCATCTCTGTCCTCCAACTCCAGCATGCCAATCCTCTCATTCAGTTTGTGATTCTCTAGAACCTGGAAGTCGTAGACCCCTGCAGACAAAGCAACATCAAATAAGACAGTAAATAAGTGATGAATTTGGAATATTTAGAGGGCAATTTTCGTTGTGTGCAGATGTCGTACCGCAGAAGTATTGGGTTTTATTTTTGTGTTTTTATTCTGCATGGTTTTATGTTTTGTGTGATTGGTTTTATTGTGTGTTTAGTTTATTTATAGCATGGTTTTAGTATGTTTTAGTTACTTCCTGCCGGGACACTCTTAATTCTGATAACCAGAGGCCTATAGCACAAGCAGGATTAATGTGTTAGCGAGATAACTTCAGGGTTAACCCTGGTTTATCGATAGCTCGAAACTGGATCACTTCTTATCAGAGTAGATCACCATGGTGACTTACTCTGAACGGCCAACCTGCTCCGGAGCAGGATATGTTGGAGGTTGAATCTGATCCTGCAAAATGACCCTCACACTAACCAATCAGCTTCTCCAAATCAATGGCCTGCCCTCTACTCCTGAACCCGGTAGAAGGAGGCGCACAACTCTTGAGACGAGCATGAGGAAGAGAAAGAGTGTCACAATACCGATTTGATCCACTAGATCAACCTGATGATGCGCTGTGAGACGCACCTGTCTCGAGGCCTTGAGTCATCTACCTGTGTGATATTTTGGAGCTGTTTATTCCCCGTGTGAGCCACAGCAGGGGTGCACTAACTGTCACACTGTTGTTGTGCATCGCCTGCTCTATAAACTTCACTTCTATATCTCCTTTCATACATTCAAATGCACCACAAAGTGATTGATAAATAAAAGGGGATGTAATTCTTATGTGAAACATTATTCCATCATGTCCATCATGTCATTCCTGCTCTTTATTCAGGTGTTTGAGGGATTTTTTTTCTTGCTGATTTTTAAATTGTTAATTTGGGTCAGACTTCAGATCGGTGTGTTTTTATGATTTCATTGTGACAATGACTTAAATCTTAAATGCAGCTGATATGACATGAAACAGACCGACCTACCAGACACAGTTATGCTTTTGTATTTATTTTTTATCTGCTCCTCACCACAGAGGGATTACATCTGAGGGAATGGGGTGATTATTGTCAGACATGCAGCGTATTTTCACAGTATATTGCTTCATGAGATTCATGAGAGTGGTCAGTGTCAGATTTAGCCAATAATGAGTAATTTGCACATTTTCACAGTCCTCCACCATTTTGTCTGATTGACAGCTGCTACGGTGTTTCCTTTCTCCATTGTACTGACTTTTTCATCCTAACATTTTTACATTATCAGACGCTGCTCTTCACATGTGAAATATGGAGCTCTGTCAATGTGTTCGCTCTCAGTGTGTTTCCACTCATGATTGTGATTGGTCAGCTGCCTCTGAGCCCTCCTTTATATGTGCACGTTCACGGCTCTTGATAAAACAATCCTGGATTGAGTTACCGTGTTGATAATCTGCGTCGTGCTATTGATTATCCTGATTCCCATTGTTACGGTGACTCAATCCTGGATTGATGTGAGTTACCGGGGATAAGTTGACCGCGCTTGGTGATATAGGCCTCTGCACCTGTAGAGCACTTTATTACCCCCAGAGACTCCCAATGAGGCTGCGGGTCAGCAGCCAATCAGACTGCAGAGGGGACAATTTAACCTGTGGCACACCTGTTAGTGGGAGAACACCGGGAGCAGAAACAGGGTGGCACGTGTGGACGAGACGCAACACGAGGAGCAGCCCAGCACAGAGGCCAAGCCGAGCACCGCGGACCAGGCAGCCGCCGTGCTTATGAGGAAGAGGTCACTCAGCCTGTACTGCGATGTGCACCCCCACTGCCACTATTTTCTTTTTCTTAATTGCAGGTGTCCTTGGCTGAGGTCCTGCCCGTCACTGGAGGAACAAGGGAAGAAGGACCCTAACTGCCAGCTGGCGTTTTAATCCTTTTTAATAGACCCTGCATCCTTAGAGGACAATTGGCTGCTCCATTTTTAAACCCACCTGCTTGTGTTTTAAAAAAAACAGCTTTTAATTAAAAAAGATCTGGTTTTAACAGCAATCTTATTGTCGTCTCCTTGGTTGTAACTTGCTGCTCACTGCTTGATTTTAAAGAACCAATTCAGAGTCTTTTAAAAATAATTTCATTTTAATCTATTTTACCACCATTACACAAGTGCGGCGTCTAAAATGTGAACTATAATGACAGATTTTCACATCCCTCTTTGCACTCTGAATCTTACTTCGGGTGAAAGAAGCGATGTTATCATTGGTGTCGATGATGGTGATGGTGACGGAGGTGGTAGCAGTGAGGCCAGAGGCCATTCCTCTCATGTCCTGAGCTTTGACCACCACCACATACTGACTTTGTCTCTCCCGGTCCAGAGTGTTTGTCTCGCACCTGATTATACCTGCAGAGAGACAGACAGGAAGAGAGAGGGTGTTATCTCTTTGGGGTCAGCTCTGACTCATATTCAGGTAAAAATAGCTTGGCAAATCATAATGTTGCTGCAGGAGAGCTATTTCAACAAACACACCTGTGATGCTGTCGATTTGGAAGGTTGAGAGGTCGTCCGTCAAAGAGTATCTGAGCTCTCCGTTAGCAGTGGTGGGATCATCGGCATCTACGGCCCTCACCTGCACTACTGGGGTTCCTTAAGAAATACACAAAAGATCAAAATCAGCCTAAGACATGCTACATTCTGCTGTAAAAGCCAGCCCCACATGTTCCTGTTTTAAAAACCTTAGGATTATGTGCTAACATTGTGTTATTTAAGTCAGCAATGTGCCTTTTTTCACAAGCGGAAGTGTTAATGAATGTGACAGGCGTTGACATTATGTTTCATTTTCACGGGACATTTCACAGTCTCGTCTATTTTTTTTTTTTTTTTTTTTTTTTTTTTTTTTTTTTTTTTTTTTTTTTTTTTTTTTTTTTTTTTTTTTTTTTTTTTTTTTTTTTTTTTTTTTTTTTTTTTTTTTTTTTTTTTTTTTTTATCACTGGATGGTAAATGTCAAATATATACTTGGAGCAAAAGAAAAGTGCTCCTGCAAAAATTTTCTGTGCTTAGGGTCTTTGCGCAATCTTGGATCCACTTTTTTTTCATGGGAGCTGTTGATCTGAAAGGTGTCTTGCAGCTTCTCACCTGCAGGTAATTTCACACTCTCACTTTCTTCTTTCAAACTCTGTCCCCATAGCTTTAAGTCACATGATTCAGATGGAGTAATGATTAATCCATTATTTGTTCCTCTTTGGGTTTCCTCTCAAAGATCAGGCACCGTGGAAGTATAATTTGGGCTTTTCCTTTAACTAGTTAGTCCAAAATAACTCCAAAGATTAAAAATGAACCAAGTTCAAACACATTGCAGAAAAGACATAAATTCCCCACAGAGTAAAGCAGTGTGGAGGTTTCTTGCCAGGTTGGCATTCCACTTGTTTGTGGCGTTAGGTAAAACCTATTAGTGAAATACATACACCTTAAAACTCACCTACTGTGGATCTCTCCATGATGGCTCCGTTATATGTTATGGGGAAAACAGGGCCGTTATCATTGATGTCTGTCACAGCCACAACAAAGTCCCCATAATCTTCTACCAACTTGTTGTTCCCATCGAACATCCTGGCAGTCAAAATGTAAGAGCTCTTCTCCTCTCTGTCCAGAGATCTGGTCACATAGAGGTCTCCCTTAGAATCCACAGTGAAGATGGTGTTTGCTCCTTCACCCTCAATCTCAAAGCGCTTCACCTCCACTATTTTGCTTGACTTGAGCTGCAAGGATAAAATGAATTAGAGTCAAAGTTTGGCCTTTTGATTGTTTTTTAGTAGACTCTATAAAGAATGGAGGTACACTCAGTGACATCAGCTCTGAGGTGCTGGCTGTGGCCATGATGGAAATCTTGTCTCAAACTGTTTTGGTCAGTCTAAAGGCAAAGAATTGACTTGAAGCTCACCTCACCCTATCAGTCAGATCAGCCATGCCATTCATCATCAATAGCTTTCAGCTTTGATAGAATAAAAATGGGTTATTCTCAACTTGGCTGTTTTAGGTTTTAAGGTTATGCATGGTTAGGTGACCACAGACCTATGCAGACCTTGTCATCATCCATGATTTTTACTTGTCCCAATTTGGCTACTGATAGGTTAATCTTAAGTTATTTTCAAACTATAATTTGAACATGGCAGTGACCAAACAGCCAGTGTCACTCATGCTATGTCTAATTTTTAGCCTCTGTCAGTGGCCTTCTTTTGTTTTTGCCAATACCTTTGCATTTAAGACAAAAGACCAACTGAAGCGTTTAACTGGAGATCCGATCAGTCAAGGATCAGAACTATTCATCTGTTTTCAGAGTTACTTAAACCCTGGTCCGGAATCCTCAGAAATAAAAGCAACACTCAAAGTGATATTAAAGCTGGGGTTGGCGATTTTGGAAAACTAGCATGAATTTGAAAGTAGCATCTCCTCAGGGCTCTCCCAGAAGACTGATTCAACTCCAAACCCTCAGGTCAACATGTTTGTTTTACACTACACTAAGTCATGTTTCAGTCAGTGGAAAAAAAACACCAAACAAACATGTTTCCGTATTTTCTCCTCTTTTCCTGATGTCCTCCTGTATCAGTATTCTCCTGTAAATCTCCCGTGTGATGATATAATAATAAAAACATTCCTCTGCCTCTCCAAACTGAACTCTGTCTCTAGCCTGAAGGGGGCGGTAATGCTCCAAAATGATGGATGCCAACCGCCGTAAAAATTAAGAAGAAGAAAACGCCTGGTGAGAACGTCCACCTGCAGCAGCCTGGGTGGCAGCTGTCATGAGCCAACAGAACAAACTTAAAAAAACAAAGTTTATTTTAGATTTCTGTACATCTGTCTTAAATGTGAGGGATACTGGAGGTTGGTTGGGGTTGTGGGATGGCTCATAGTGGGCTTCCCTTATTTTCAAAGACAAAACTTGAAAGGTAAGCATTCTCCAGCAGACTCTGTCTGCTACACACACCGAGTCTGTGCACACCGGGAAAATGCAGGCAGGCAGAATGGCGAGGGGATTTGATTGGTTTAAAAACAGGTGTCCCGGCATGATTATTGGTTGGTGTTTTCCCTGTTTTACTCCTGCTGTAGACAGCGGATATTTTTTGCTCTGTTTTAAGAACACATTATGAGTTGATAAGCATCGGGTCATAAAGACCATTTTAACCAGTATTACAAAAAGTGTATCTAAATCAGATTACCAACCCCAGCTTTAAGGTATGTTCACACCGGGCGCTACCTGTACTACCTCGGCGATCACTCTCCATTCAAATTCAATGTACAGCCGCGATGGGGCGGGGCTAACCCTCCCGCGATGTGACAGCCCGCGACAAGACGACCACTTCACTCATCGCGCGATGTCACAGTTAAAAAAAAGTTGATCTATTCAGGCGATGTCGTGTGTGGCTGTGTGGCATCAGCCAATCAGTGGTGCGTGTACGTGTGACGGTGCTGTTATTCATCCGGACTACAGAGCGGATGACTTCCGCATAGGCGGAACTAATCTCAGTGAGGACATTTGCAGACGGACCGCAGTAAACTCACAGATAATGCTGCTGTATCATCAGCTGCAGTGTTTTGTGTCTGATAAATGAGTGAAAAGGACACAGCTGGAATAATGTCTGCTTATACATCCTATTATGTGATATATGATATGATTGCAGTAAAACTCGAGCGGACATGACGTCACCAAGCGACGGTCGACGCCAATGGCAACCAAACAGGTAGGCTATTTATGGACGCGCGACACTACATCAGTGGGCGACGGGACTTTGGTAGCTGGGTCGCTTGTGGTGTGAATGCACCTTTAGGCTGAATAAAGAATCTTTGTTTCTCATTGAGATGTCTGCCACTAAACAAAACTTAAAGCTTAGTTTTTGAGTTTTCTGCCTCAGCTTTTTGAAGATCTTAATGTGTGATTGTTCTTTACAATTTACATGTTTGGTGTGATCTTTTAGCTAATGTATGGCCTTTATTTGTCTGAACAGGGATTTTTACCTCTTTAGTTCTCTACATCAGCACCAAACCTTTTAAACTTGTAGCATCCTCCCCACATTTTAGCAAGGACCCACAAAAATGATGCATTGCTGTCTGAAGTTGGCATCAATGTCAACACTTTCAAATCAATGGATCCACATAGGATGGGCACATTCTTACCAAAATACCTTTGATTAATGTACAGTCAATGCATTATGATAGTTGCAGGGTGGTAAGCAAAGTTCTACAGTAATGATTTTTTAGGCACAAAATATGGCCAGTGAAATGCTAATGCACAATTCTTGGAGCACAAACCAAAACAAGTCTGATTTTATCATCTAAGATATTATCATTATAGCCTGTATTATGATGTCACCCCAACTTTAATATCTAACAAACTTCACTCCTGGGATTGGTTGCCAATTAAACTTCAGAGCAGATATCAGAACCTGTTTTTTTTTTTTTTATTCAGTTAACATTGGGTGCCAGTCTCGGGCTAATATCAGATTCTGTCTCTATGTGCAGAGCCTGTTTGTAAAGTTTAATGTAAGCCTACCCGGCCTATCTTGTAGGGTGTGGGGGCAGGTCTTTCCTCCTCGACGTACAGGGAGGTCCAGAGCCAATCTCTCTTCTGCCTGGACAGAACAGGATGTGTCTCTTTCTTCACAATCTCCACTGGGCCGCCTCGCTTCATGCCTTCCAGTGGCGGACGGCCAAAACCCTCAGCCATAGTAAGGGAGATTGACAAGACCGTGGCGGCCATAAGCCCCATCTTGGCACACAGCTGGAACCATGCCATCATCTATGTGAAGGAAAATGAGAGGGTGAGGAAGAATGAGGAGAGAGAAGAGTGAAGGAATGATGAAGAGGCAAGAGAGGAGTAAATGATGTGAGGAATATGGAGGGGAAAGGAGAGAGGAGATCACATTAAAACCACTTATCAGCTGTGGACAGACCCCATCACTGTGCCAGACTGAAGGCCAAGGACTCCCTGCCCCTTTTGCTCGAGGTCTAGCTATCATTGAGGACAGGACTCTTAAACCTCTTCAACCAGGGACCCAAATGAATCATCTAGCTGCTCACCATGGGACCACAGCTGAGGCGTATCACTGCTGTGGTTGTATTGGGATCTATTAAACATGGGCCCATGACCCATTTTGGGTCTTGACCCACTGAGAGACAGGAGAGAGGAGCTGAGATTAAAACCACTTAGGATGACTGTCTTAATCAGAAAAAAAGGCAGCTTTCAGAAAATAGACTGGGTGACATTTAGAATTTCTCATTTCCCTTTAAAAAAATACTCAGACGATTTTGGACCCACGCCCTTTCCCTATCATTGACAAATTGAGACAAGCTCAAAAATACCTTTTTTGTGTCTCTGCGTCCAGTGGCTGGCTCCCAGCTGTTAGCTCCGTAGTTAGCTTAGCTCAATCACTGGAGGTCAATAGGAGTCAGAGCTGGACTGACAAAAGTGGACAAAATACTCCTTACAGTGGTCCAGGGGATGTCTTATTAGCACGTGAAGTAAACCTGAATGGTTATAAAACATTTTAAAAGACATGTTTTCTTTTCAACTTGTTAAAATAATGTTTTGATACACACAGACCTGCACATGCGCAGTGCTCCGCGGAACAGCAGTAGCAGCTAGGGTGACCATTTCCACAACACCAAAAAGGAGGACACTATGTGGCATATCAATAAATTACTACGGTGTACATAGGACTCTGGTATACTCTCATTTATAGTACAATTTTGAGTGGTTTAAAGATGATGTTTGTGTAGCTGACCACTGTGATGAATCTTTTAAAGTGCAGAGTGCCACAAAGCAAAACATGTGTGGACTTAAATGTTAAAAACACCAAAAAATTAACAGGTAGCATATATAACATAATTAAAAAAAGCTTTTTAAAAAAGCCTAAATAACCTTGTATGTAAACAAAAAAATCATCTCAAATGTAAAACAAAGTGCCCCTTTCCTTTTAGCTAAAATAATAAAACTAAACCCTCATACTGTTCTCTGGTAAACAACTGTCAGTCATTAAGGTGGAAAAAAAAACTACGGCACATTCATTAAAGATTTTGGGGGGCAATCTCTATCAAAATCGCGGTGGCGCTTCTCATAATGATGTTTAAATTTTCACTTTTTTCAACAGTTTTTTTTGACCAAAAAAACATTAATCAAGCTTCATAAAAGTTTACCTCTGTTCTATATTAAATCAAAATTTGAACCTGATCTCATACAGTAAGAGTGAAATATGACTTATCAAGAGATAGTCTATGAAGGATACCACATAACGGTTGACAGATGTATACAGGAGAAAAAGCAAATACAAGCAAAAAACAACGATAAACTCTTCATTCTAGAACTATTGATAAGATCAATGTTTAATGTATGGTTCTGTTTCATGTCTGAGCAACACTGTTAACCAAATGTTTCATCAGAAACTCACTGGTGTTTGTTTAAACTTAAAAAAACAGCAGAGTATAACATCTTTGGTCCTCTGCTGGGGAAGGGGAGGCACCGTCATCGTTGAAACTCCTAAAAAAACAAACAGCAGAGCGCTCTTGTTTGATATAACATCTTTGGTCCTCTGCTCACAGCCTATCACAGTGTGTGTTACTGAAAAAAACGCATTTGCGTGCTGGCGGAGTTGTGGCTAGTTAGCAGGAGCAGGAGTATTCGTACAACGGATTTGTCAAAATGTCGCTAAAGAAACGGAAAGTGGACTAAGAAATATGTGTACACTGAAACTGCCGAGGGTAAGCCCATGTGTTTGCTCTGCAATGAGTGCACTGCGGTCGTGAAGGACTGTAACCTGCGGAGGCACTTCAAAACTAAACATCCCGGCTTTGATGAAACTTATCCCCTGGGTTCTGATGTTCACCAGCAGAAAATCAAGGCTCTCGCTGCAAACTACGAGCCAAGCCGTGTCGTCTTCAGTCGATCATATTCAGCTCAACAGAAGGCAACTGCAGCTTCTCTCCGCATAGCCTGGATCCTCGGTAAAAAGAAGTGGCCGTTCACCGATGCTGAAACGGTAAAAGAGTGCATGCTAGCTGCTATCGAGGAGGTGGTTACGGACAACAAAACGAGAGAACAGGTGATATCATGCATCAAGACAATTCCCATGTCCGATACATCAGCTGAAAGAAGGATAGATGTTTTAGCCAGAGACGTTTTTGAAACTCTTTTGGCTGAATTAAAGAAAGCTGAGGTTATGTCCCTGGCTGTGGACGAACCCACTGATGGTGAATGTTTCAGAGAGGACATCCTGGGCTTAATACCACTTGAAGAACACGCAACTGGTGAAATAATTTTCGAGAGGATTGTTGCTTTTTTCATTGACAATGAACTTGATTTGGAGTGCGTTGACATGCTGGTTACAGATGGCACACCACCTATGGCCGGTAGAGTCAACGGACGTGCAGCGAGACTGTCTGCCGTTGCACCAAAGATGAAGTCAAAAAATACAATGGACACGGTTATGTCTATTATTAACTTCATCAGATCAACATCCAGTCTTCAACACAGATTGTTTCGTCAGCTACTTGCTGACCTGTCAGCTGAACATTATGACCTGCTTTTGCATAATGATGTGAGATGGCTAAGCAAGGGCAATTCTCTCAGGAGGGTCTGTGAGCTCAGGGAGGAAACTGTCAGTTTTCTCCGCAACAGCAAGCAGAAGAAAGCAGCTACGTTTCTTTCTCAAATACTGGATGATGGATTTGTGGCAAATATGAGCTTTTTGAGTGATATATTTTATCATTTGAATGCACTTAATCTGGGACTTCAAGAGAAAGATAAAACTGTGGTTGATCTTGTTGAAAAACTAACTGCATTTCAAAAGAAACTAGAGCTGTTTTCATCCCACCTCACAGACAGGATGCTCCATTTTCCCTCACTCCGTGACTTTATTAAGTTGTCAACACAGACAACAGTAACTCAGGCAATGTTTGACTTTTTAAACAAGTTGAGAGACAACTTTACATCCAGACTCAATGACTTTGATATGCCCAAAGAGTTGCTGCATTTCATATGGGACCCATTTGCCAACATCCAAATTTCCCCAAAAGTGCAAGAATTTCTTGCAACACTTGACATTGATGGAGGTGCCTTGCAACTGGAGATCACTGACATGCAGGCATCTTCTGACATGAAGCATGCACATGAGAGAGAGGGCTTTATGAAGTTTTGGACAATATCTACTGATGTGGAAATATTTCCAAACACAAAGAAACTGGCCATCTATGTGTTAACGATGTTTGGATCTACATTTACCTGCGAATCCAGCTTCTCTCACATGAACGCCATAAAAACAAACGCTCGCTCGCTCCTCATTGAAAATCGAGAGATTGCATCACTGTTTACGCATAGCCCTGACCTCATATAAACCATCCTTCTCAGCCATTGTCCATTCAAAAAAATGCAATCTCTCCCATTGGTAGCTTGGAAGTGAAGCCAGACAGTGTTTGTTTTTGTTTTATGGATCATCCATGCAGACTCTCATTGCAGTTTTTTTGTTGACCTCCAGGTGGACAAAGCAAGAAATCAAAGTTTGCTCATTTATAAATGTCTTCATTTGTTTAATGTCATGTTCTAGAATTGATCTGTAAAGATCTACTTGGTAAATTTTTTTCCAAATGTTCAGCTACTGTGACCTATTGAGTGGCATGGAATCCACTGGCAAGTACAGTTAGCCCATTGTTTAGAATCTGTTGTTACTGTAGTTTTTTTAAAAGGAAATGCACTGCTATAGTTTGAGATGTCAGAACTGACCAAGTTGTATTGATTTTTTCCTTGTAGCACAATAAAAGTTCAATAAATGTGGAAGAGCATTGTGTGATATTAACATATATATTAAGAATGATGGCTTAGAGAAAATGCATGGCCCCCGGGTCTTAAGCTTTCTGAATCTGGCCCCCTGAACATTATTGTTGAATAGCCCTGCTCTACAGCATTTTTCTTTTTACACTTTGGTGGTAGTTCCTCTTCAACATATCCTTTAGGCAAGAGCATTGTTTTATTCTGAGCTTGACAATCTTTCTCTTTCTTGCAGTTGTCAAGAACAACCCAACAATTTTTGATTGTTAACATCTGTGATTGTTGCAAATGCAATGAGATCCCAGTACTCTCTTCATGGGAAAGGTCTCACACATGATGGAGCAAGTTGAACAGAAATCAGGATCATATCAGGACAGCCTGCCTGAGTAATTCACTGACATGGTCTTTCACTCTTTCTCCCCTCAGCAGGGAGTTGTCTCTGCTGGACATGGTAGAAGTGGTAGAGGGGGGTGGGGGGTCACCTGATGGCAGCACATGACTTATCTACACACTGGAAGTCAGTGTTCACAGCATGATAGCACACAGAGAGCAACAGTGTTACACATTAAAAGTGTTTTGACAGCGTCGTAGAGTTGAGGGGAGCGCTGAAGTGCTCAAGAGTGAATATGAAGCACTGCAGCTTCATGACATGCACAAAGATTACACCAGATAAAGAAACCTGCAGGGTTTCATCTCTGTGTTCAACAGCAGTGCGAGATGGTTCTTTGGATACGCGAGAGACTCGGTGGTGATCGTTTTTGTGCACATGTATAACAGAACTTTGATGAGTTGCTGTGGAAACAACACTTCTGATGTCCATTCACATATTTGAGGATTTGTTATCCCCTTACAACCAGACAAACTTCTCCCTTAACAGCAGTTTTCTCTCTCATCCTGTCAAGCCTCTGTTTTCCTGGTTCTGTACACGGGTAAAACACTCAGGGGATGCAAAGAAATTACCCGTGTAAAGTCCCATTAAAAACTCATTTGTATACGTGGCTCACCCAGATAATGTTCAGATAATTCCAGCATTATTTTTCTATTGTGAATGGAGCTGATGAAACACTATGCAAGGCAAAAACAGGTCATCCTAATGGCCAGTGGGTCTAATATTAAAAAGTCCCTTATTTTACTTCTTTTCATCAGAGCTACAATGGTCCCAGCTGTTCCGAGAACATATTTTCGAAATTTCTTGCCAAAAAATCCACTCAGATATTCATTAATTTATTCATGATTATGGCCCTTTGTTTGTTTTATTTCATATATACAATGTAGGAAGGTATTTTTTGTCCACTGGAGTCGCATAATTTGGAAAACTGCTGTGGTGGTAAGTTTTAAAAATTCAGATCTGGATGTCAGTCTGTGTGGCCAAAGAAAACTGTTTTGGTCTGGAGACATCACATTCTGGGCCGACCTCTTCTCGGTGTGACGGTGTCACCGTATTAAATTACAGTGAAATGTAAAAATTAAAAGAGAGAACAAAAAATGAACTAGTTAAAAAGAAATGTTTTATTTGTTCTCATATGATTATGTGTATTTCCCTGTGCTTTAAAAAGACATAATGGGTGTTGCTAAAATATATTTGGATGGAATGCAAAAGATATATATAAGGGAGGATGTGGCGTAAGGGAAATGAGAGATGCTTACCAGGAACAACAACTGACTTCAGAGGGAAACATGTGGGACTCATGCCACGGACTATAAACAGGCTGATACAAAGAATTGAAGGAAAATCAAAAGTATAAAGAAAAGAACGAAACAAAGGTACGCTGTGGTTTGGGCTGGACCGCCTGCGCTCCCGCAGTTGTTTGGCCGACACGCGGAGGTGAACAAAGGGCTGCCTTCCTGACTCTCCCTGCTGACTTGATCACGGTGAGATTGTTTCTTTTTCTTTTTATATTTTTCTGGTACACCAGTGTTTTTTTGATGATCAATCTTTTTCTCTTTTTTGGACTATTTTTGGGTTTTCCTGGAGGATTAACTGAGACTATATAGCGGAAGAATCTTTGGTGACCGGAGGATATTGGACGCGCCGCCAGACTTTGTGTTGTGTAATGCCTAAGTCACACATTGCCGTTTCTCACTGCGACTGTGCACGATTGAGGAGGCTGGTGTGATCGTTATGATACGGGATGAAATTACTGTCTCACCCCTGGACACACCCCGTACATACACCGTCAGTGGCGCTGCTTCAGCGCTACAGGGCGTTGTCCGCTCCAGTTAGGTTAATGCAGCGATATGAGGAGGATTCCATCCGCTGACAGGGCGTCAGCTCGCTCGAGCTCAGTTCGTGGCGTAAGCCCGACTGAGCCCGCCCGCTTGCGCCCGTCTTGAGCAGGACACAGTCGGGGCTCATACGGATACATCCAGTCGTCCTCATAAAGCTTTCAGGATTGAGCCACGATTGGGCCCGCGTTCAGCCCGACTGAGCTCCGTACATGCCCGCTAATACCACTCGCGCATTAGGTCTGCATTAGGCTTCCATCCGCTCCACTGAGGCGCCCGATTCTCCACGACAGTTTTGAACAGTTCAAAACTGTCGTGGAATTCCGTTCCCCTCCGTTCATCCACGACTATACAAGGCTGATCCAGACCAAGTAGTCCATGCACCACGACCAAAGCACGCTTTATCAGGATTATGACAATCGTGCACAATCGCCATGAGAAACGGGAATGTGTGACTGGGGCTTTAAAGTACTCTTTATTATGGACAATTAGGACTGAAATGGTGTTTTTTCATTAGAAGGAAGATTTAAGTTTATTTAGAAATTACAAAGAGGCTGTTTTGGGGGATGTTTTGTGTTTTTCTCGTTTATTTTTGAATGCAAGAATAATTCAAACTAAATGATCGCACCCGCATAATTGTTTCATTTGAGTATTAGTCAGGATATTTCAGTGTTAAATAAGAGCATTTTTCTTGTGTTTATTTTTTGGTATTCACCCAACAATTAACTTTAGCCCAAAGAGTTTCCCCCCTTGAGTTGTGTACACGGTGGACATAGTCTGAGCTCTACATCGGGATGATGTTACTCTTCAACATTTCACTGTTGCTGACGTGTTGCAGCAGACACTGCTAAATTGCTTTGCGTTGATAACTGGACTTTTCAAATGGTCACACATATTTTTTTGCCCTCCCCTACCTTAGTGCAAGGATGTTGTTTCCCAGGGGACTGTGTTGACTGTGTGTGACTCATGGCTGCTTGCACCTGTGGTTGCCATGGTTACACCTGATGTTGGATTAAACAAGAATACCCAAAAACCTAACTTAATAAAAAAGTTGATGAACATTATCAGATTCGTCTTGAAATGTTAATGTAAAGAATGTTTACTTAATTTGTTTGCTAATGACAGCATAGCCACAACATGAACTGTAACACCAGTCAGACTTGTGGTTTCTATAGATACGAAAATAAGACTGCTTTGGTAGAGATTTGTTTTTTAAAGATGACATATCACGGACATCATAACAAGGGAATGAACATGCTTTACCACTGCATCTGTGTTTTTCATTTTCATTAGGGTGAGGATGTTTTTGGGAACTTATGTACTATATGTTGACAGGATTATTTCTGAAAAGGACGATATTCTGTGGGGACACAGTCTGAGTATGAATCCTTTCAAAGCTGTGTCAGACTAAGTAACCCTCAAGTGGACGTAGCTTTAGCTTTTCAAGGCTTGGTTCCAACCCAAAAGTGATCTTTGGGGAGCATGAGTCTCCATCAGCTTTGATGACATTAGAAGTAGATTTATATATGTAATCACAAAAACAATGCCAACACACTTCTTTTTTCAGAGATGTTTTGATTGGAAGATCCCATGCATGTAATCATGGTATATCTGGATTGCATCCAGGGCTTGACATTAACACCAGCCAATTGCGGGTGGATTTCGGCAGTGGCAGCGGCTGCCGTTCCCACTAGCCACTTTGGCGGGTTGAATTTTATGTACACATTTAATTGTTGTTTTCCCAAACGGTATCTGAAATAATAAACCAATTGCAATATAAAACCAGGACACTACAACTCCCATGAGCACTGCCTGCATAAAGTGTCTGCTCATCATTGGTACATTGGTGGAAGCCTTTGTGACATCACTGCTGACAGGGGGTCAGGTCAGGCTCGGGTCAAAAGATAAGCAGAGGAGCGATGTGGCGGCATTTGGAAGGAGTTACGAAACCCGGAGAGAAACAAGAGAAAACCCGACGAACCGAAGGATGAGGAGACGAAAAATAAAAGATTTTTTAATGAAAAATGGAAGACAGGTGGAGAATGGCTGGTATATGACCCGGGAGAGAAGGTGATGTTCTGCTCTGACTGTCGGACATACGGCAGTGGTAAGATGAAGAGCGTCTCTTTAGTGGTCGGGACGAGCAACTTTAAAGTTGAAACCATGAAGGACCATGAAATGTCCTTTGGTCATCACAACAAAATGGGGAAAGACAGCGGGGCTATTACAGGAAAGTGCGGCAGTTAAGTCTTTGGCCCTCATGAAGTCAGCTGAGTTTGAAAAGATGGGGATGCTGTTCCACAACGTACATGCTGTGGGGAAGAAAGGTCGACCGTTCACGGACTACGTGTGGATGTGCGAGTAAGTATGATGTTAAAAATGTTTTACACACAACTTTATCAGAGCTGAATACCTGATAAGGACCTGTGGAGTTTAACATTGATGTAGTCTTGTTTTAAGTGTGCATAGGGGTCATTTACATTTAAAGAGGTTGTAAATCTTTTTTAAGTAAACTTTAGCATGTCATCATCGGCTTTAATCATATTGAACATAATTATCCAACAACAAATTGTGGCTAGTGAAAATACTGAGTGGCTAGTAACTCTGGGAAACCACTAGCCACAGTGGCTGGTGAGCAAAAAAGTTAATGTCAAGCCCTGATTGTATGAAAACTTTAAATTTAAGAGCAGTAAATTAATTAACATAATTAAATTTTCAAATAATGAACTAAAAATTCTGCTCCTTCACGACAGCTTCTTTGTTGGACTTTAAATTCTCTGTTGTTAAATCTTGTTAACATAGCTTGAATGATTTTCTTTTTGAATCATGTTTTATTCATTTCTGTATTTCTCTCCATCACTGACATAATTGTCTTTTGGATCACAAAGCTTTAATGTCTTCGTCAGTGTTAAGATTTTTGATAGTCAATTTCCTTACTGTAGGAAAAGCTAAGGTTATCATTACCTTCACAAATCTTTAATTTGCTATCGCTTCTCATGTGACAAAGCCTCTTGTTTAAGGCCAAACATGTCTCCTGCCATCTTCGTACTGTGCTCGGTTTTAACTTTATGTCAGCTGTATCCTTCCTCTCTACATGTTCTGAACAAACAAAACAATCACACCCCGTGCTGGTCGCTTTTGTTCTCACTCAGTGTACTTCAACAACACAGTCATGAGACAAAGAGGCCCATGAGGCTGTCAAGGAAAGAAAATCAAACTAGAAAAAAGTAACCTTATTCATGTTCCTGTTTAAAATAGCCATGCAGCATGATCATATATCACAAGGAACTATAGGCTGCACATTATTTTACATTGTCCTTTAAAGTGCAGGCAAGGAGGTTGACCTAAAAGACCCTAAAATGGCAAAGTAAAGCTCCCTGGCTCACTGGAGCCAGACAAAAGCTGTTCAGCAGACTTACCTAAAAACCATTTGGGGATCAAACGCATTCTGTGTCAGCATGTTTTTTTAAATACATGTTTTTCTCTATCATGTTTGGTTAACATTGTTTGAGAACCCATTTATAATTTTGATATTTTTTGTTTTTGGTGGCATCACCATTAAAGGGCAACTTCGGTATTTTTCAACCTGGGTCCTATTGCCCCAAGTGTATGTGTGTATACGATTGACGGGTACAACTCGTTTTAAAATTGGCTCAGTATCAAGGGAGTGGATGCAGCCGGCAGCCGCGAAGCTAGATAGGGGGGCAACTGCAACCCGTATAAGTTTGAGCATTAAAAGTGTTTATTTCGCCACAGACCGGTTGCAATCGCCGGTGCTAGCTCTCTAATTAGCATTGTAAGCATTGTGTTTTCCTTCACGTCCTCTGACCTGTGTGACGTCATCTGTGAGCTTGTTGCCGGAAGAAAACAGAGGAGCCGCTCAGAGTGGAGCTGCTTATCCCGGAGGACAGTTGGAAGTTTTACTGCATCGGTATCATGGCTGAATATTTACCAGATTTCGAGAGTGAAGACGAGCCTTTTCATTACGACGGCCACCCGTATTTATTTGAGCCAGAGTATACGGACGAGGAGCTGCTACAAACTCAAGAGCTAACGAGGATAGCAACAGAGGGCCTTCGAGCAGACGAGGGTGAAGCAGCGGCTGCACGAACGCGAATTTCTGAGGACTGGTGGTGCTCCTGTGGTTGCTGTGACTCTATGCCCACAGAGGAAGAATGTCTGTGTTGTAACGAGTGGGACCTGTTGCCCAATATTCGTGGTCTCGATGTGTCGGGATGATACAGGAAGTACCCGACACTGTGTAACTACATTAGAGGATCTCCTCTGATCAACAGGGCAGTGCTGGATACCTTTTTTCATGTACCCAAAATAAATTGGAGGAGGCGATAAAACCACAGGGACCAAATGGTCAACTATCCATAAAGTAAGTATAACTAATATGTCCTTTATGCATACAATACGTATAAGTATTGTATGTGTTGTGTAAGTGTTTATAATTCGCCACAGACCGGTTGCGATCGCCGGTGCTAGCTCTCTAATTAGCATTGTAACACGGTAGGCCACAAGTCTGTACTGGCTGGACGAGAGGAAAAAGTGAAGAGGATTTAGGGCAACAGTAACTGTGTGTGTCAGAGACAAATCTAGAGCGTTCGTGCAGCCACTGCTTCACCCTCGTCTGCTCGTTGGCCCTCTGTTGCTATCCTCGTTAGCTCTTGAGTTTGTAGGAGCTCCTCGTCCGTATACTCTGGATCAAATAAATACGGGTGGCCGTCGTAATGAAAAGGCTCGTCTTCACTCTCGAAATCTGGTAAATATTCAGCCATGATACCGATGCAGTAAAACTTTCAACTGTCCTCCGGGATAAGCAGCTCCACTCTGAGCGGCTCCTCTGTTTTCTTCCGGCAACAAGCTCACAGATGACGTCACACAGGTCAGAGGACGTGAAGGAAAACACAATGCTTACAATGCTAATTAGAGAGCTAGCACCGGCGATCGCAACCGGTCTGTGGCGAAATAAACACTTTTAATGCTCAAACTTATACGGGATGCAGTTGCCCCCCTATCTAGCTTCACGGCTGCCGGCTGCATCCGCTCCCTTGATACTGAGCCAATTTTAAAACCAGTTGTACCCGTCAATCGTATACACACATACACTTGGGGCAATAGGACCCAGGTTGAAAAATACCGAAGTTGCCCTTTAACAACTGAAAAATAAGCATACAGCTTAAAGGGACAGTTCAGTTTTTTTGAAGTGGGTTTGCATGAGCTCCATGTGACCACTAAGGACATTAGATACAGTAGAAAGTTCTCTCCTCTCCCTCAGTAAGACACAGACAGTAAGAGTCCGTGACGAAGAAAAAGATGCTAACAGGAAAGTACCGTCCCAAATACAAGACCCAAAACCAGTGAAGTTGGCACGTTGTGTAAATCTTAAATAAAAAAAGAATACAATTATTTGCAAATCCTTTTCAACTTATATTCAATTGAATACACAGCAAAGACAAGATACTTAATGTTCGAACTGAAAAACTTTTTTTTGCAAATAATCATTAACTTAGAATTTAATGGCAGCAACACATGTCAAAAAAGTTGTCACAGGGTCATTTTTCCCACTGTGTTACATCGCCTTTCCTTTTAACAACACTCAGTAAACGTTTGGGAACTGAGGAGACCAATTTTTGAAGCTTTTCAGGTGGAATTCTTTCCCATTCTTGCTTGATGTACAGCTTAAGTTGTTCAACAGTCCGGGGTCTCCGTTGTTGTATTTTACGCTTCATAATGCACCACACATTTTCAATGGGGGACAGGTCTGACTACAGGCAGGCCAGTCTAGTACCTGCACTCTTTACTACGAAGCCACGCTGTTGTAACACGTGCAGAATGTGGCTTGGCATTGTCTTGCTGAAATAAGCAGGGCGCCCATGAAAAGACGTTGCTTGATGGCAACATATGTTGCTCCAAAACCTGTATGTACCTTTTCAGCATTAATGGTGCCTTCACAGATGTGTTACCCATGCCTTGGGCACTAACACACCCCCATACCATCACAGATGCTGGCTTTTGAACTTTGAGCCTATAACAGTCCGGATGGTTCTTTTCCTCTTTGGTCCAGAGGACACGACCACAGTTTCCAAAAACAATTGTAAATGTGGACTGGTCAGACCACAGAACACTTTTCCACTTTGCATCAGTCCATCTTAGATGAGCTCGGCCCAGAGAAGCCGGCGGTGTTTCTGGGTGTTGTTGATAAATGGCTTTGGCTTTGCATAGTAGAGTTTTAACTTGCACTTACAGATGTAGACGAACTGTAGTTACTGACAGTGGTTTTCTGAAGTGTTCCTGAGCCCATGTGCTGATATCCTTTACACAGTGATGCCGGTTTTTGATGCAGTACCGCCTGAGGGATCAAAGGTCACGGGCATTCAATGTTGGTTTTGGGCCTTGCTGCTTCCGTGCAGTAATTTCTCCAGATTCTCTGAACCTTTTGATGATATTACGGACCGTAGATGATGAAATCCCTAAATTCTTTGCAATAGCTGGTTGAGAAATGTTGTTGTTAAACTTTTGGACAATTTGCTCACGCATTTGTTCACAAAGTGGTGACCCTCGCCCCATCCTTGTTTGTGAATGACTGAGCATTTCAGGGAAGCTGCTTTTATACCCAATCATGGCACCCACCTGTTCCCAATTAGCCTGTTCACCTGTGGGATGTTCCAAATAAGTGTTTGATGAGCATTCCTCAACTTTCTCAGTCTTTTTTGACACTTGTGCAGCTTTTTTGAAACATGTTGCAGGCATCAAATTCCAAATGAGCTCATATTTGCAAAAATATAAGTTGAAAAGGATTTGCAAATCATTGCATTCTGTTTTTATTTACGACTTACACAACATGCCAACTTCACTGGTTTTGGGTTTTGTACAAAGGCTATTTTCTCCACCTACAAGAACTCAAATCAAAAAGTAACACCACAGTTTAAGAGTACACTACATATGAGTGTTTTTAAGCGCATTAACCTTTCAGAAGTATGAAGTTAATCTGGACCTAGCTAATTCGTGTCATGTATCCCTCCGCTAAATCACAAAAACCCATCTCAGAAATATTTGTCATATCATGTGCTTTAATCAGTCTACAACAGGCGTCTGAAGCCGCTAGCTAACTACGGCGGAGTGATTTAGTGGAGGGATACAGGACGTGAGTTGGCTTAGGTCTGGATAAACTTTATATTTCCGAAATGTTAATCAACTTAAAAACACTCATATGTAGCGTCCTCTTAAACTGTGGTATTACTCTTTGATTTGAGTTCTTGTAGGAGGAGAAAATAGCCTTTGTATTTGGTACGGTACTTTCCTGTTAGCGTCTTTTTCTTCATCACAGACTCTTACAGACTGTGTATTACTGAGGGAGAGGAGAGAACTTTCTACTGTATCTAATGTTCTTAGTGGCCATATGGAGCTCATACAACCCCACTTTAAAAAACTGAACTATCCCTTTACTTTATTGGTTTTTATTGTTTTATTGTTTTTATCATGTCTGCCTTTTCTACTGTAAAGCACTTTGGTAGGCTGCTGGCTGTTTAAATGTGCTATATAAATAAAGCTGACATTGACATTTAAGCTTTAGGGATTGCTTTCCTTATACGTGTCAGCAAACCATGGAGAAAAAGATGCAAGGTAAACATACATAAACATACATACCTTTTCTAAATTTGTCTTTAATGTTAGTTAATTCTTGATTTAAATTGTCTCAAGATGGAAAAGGACACACATTTTGAGGTGAACATGACTATTTTCTGCTAAAAAAAGCTCTTTACATAGCTTTGTGTCATACAACACCATGGAAAGGGATGTTCCTCTGACTCTGTAGTCAGTGTTTACTTGAAGTTTGATGTGAGTCTGAATAGTTCTGTCTTATTATTATTAATATCAATGTAAAAATCATACACTCAATTTTATCCGTTGTAAAGATGGGTCAATATTCTGTTGCACACGCGCCGCCAGTTTCATCCTGGACAACTGACCGTCATCCTCAGAGAGTAAATATTCCTCAGATTCAGAGTCAGCCAGTCCTTGACAAAGTACTCTCAGTATTGTTAGTACTCTTACTCTATCACTCTGTCTCTCTTTCTCTCTCTCTGCTCCACTCTACAGCCACATTCGCGTCCCTCGGTCTGGTGTGTGTTTCAAAATAAAGCCTACGCCAAAAGTTTGAATAGAAACCTGTCACCTGTCCACTATCTGCTGGAGAAAAGTAGTAACTCTGGTCAGCACTATTTTAACAGCTATGGCCATTTTTACACCTGACTTAATGCAGGACTCTGCTGTGAAGGCGGCGACATGATGCTGCGGTGGTGTATTTGCAGTTTTAAAAAAAATAAATAAATTTAAGGGAGCGGCGGGCCGCCACTCCTAAATGAGTGTAGAGGAAACACTGATAATTTAAGTCTGTTCACCATTGCATGCATTTGAATACATATTTTTTCCCCTTTTGTTGAACTGTTGCTATGATCTATAGTTATTAATGTTAAAAATGAAACAAGCTAACTCAGCGATGTATCTTTTAGTTAGGCCACAGATAGGTGTTTGCTTTAATGCTGCAGAAACATAAATCCTGGGGTGCTGGTTTGGCGGACTGGTTAGCAACCATGCACGTCCCATATACATACTTTTGCCGGTCTGGGTTTGAATCCAGCCTGTGGCTACTTTGCAGGATGTCTTCCCCTACTCTCTCACCCCCTTGCACTAACCTATCCACCCTCTTTCCTATCAAAGGCACAAAATGCCCAAAAATACATTTGAGAAAAAAAGAAACATAAAACCTACAAAAATGACTCCAGTGCTCACTGTAGAGTTATAATTGATCATTTTCATGGGAAGTACTTTAACCTAATTATTTTTGCAAAGTGTTTAACTGCGACTACAATCTACATAAACCTTTTTCAAACCTACGAAGGCTATCAACAAATTGCTTTTCTCAGTCTTAAATAATGTGCTGACTCAGATCTGTTAAGTGAATTAGACCCCTTTGTAATTAAAATCTTGCTCTGAAAACTGCATGGTTTGAATACTCTAATTGGTTTGGCTGTTATAGATGAAATAAAACAAACTCTTTAAACATCGGTCTTTTCACGAGCCTGTTCAAGTGACAACTTGTAACTTTTTTTGTCCATAGTTTGAGAAGGTGCTGTCACAGTGCATTTCTACAGCAGGTTTATTAGAAAACTGCTGACATTACATCGTTAAATATTTTTATTGATTCACCAGGCTGCAGACGCAAAAAGAGTGTGGCACATTGGAAAATCCTCATAAACACAATGAGACATGCACACCTCCATAATGCCACTGCTTCAGATGGTGGCACAAGGACAGGAACTCTGTGTTACCCCATTATGCCCCTAAGACATTTGTGAACCCTTTCACTCTGCAAAAAAATCACAAATACTGGCATGAAGCTCTACTGTCATTATGGTTCAAGATTCATGTTTGCTCTGAAAAGCAGGAAATTTGAATCAATGCAGTACTGCTGTGGAGGAGTGAGAGCTCAGCTTGTGACACACATTCTGAGGGCTTCCATCCCCTGCTGGCTCAGCATGCTTCCTGTTTCCAAATTTGACACCTTTTATCTTAAAAGTGCACTATTATCAAGACTCACAGTTACTTTTCCAAATAGAAGCTTAGACCAGAATCGTGATGTGTGAATTTGCATGATGGGTAAGATGATTTTATTATCTTGCAAAGCAGTCACATTTGCCAAGTGTTGTGTCTGTCATCAGGCAGATCCATCTCGCGAAGCCTCAGGCTCATATTGGCTTATGATGTTCCGTTCTGGGACAAATAGGCGGTACTTATAGGTATGGTTTAGCTGAGCTGAAAGAGAAAATGACTGAGAGCCTCGAACTGACCTGGGATTCCTTCCCTTCCTGTTCCCTGTCCCAAACACCATGGATTTGCTCAGGTGTGTAAAAATATATCTCATGAATATTGACACAGTCCATCTGATGTGTCAGATGTATGAGAGAGCAAATATAGGTACAAGTAAAAAAACTGAAATTCTGTGGCCAACACCAAATCCTTGAGCCACAGTTTGTCTTCCTTCTCCCCTTTTATCAGCCACAGGAAGTGTAAACACAATGCCTTCTGGGAAATAGCGTTGGGTTGTTTAATGAAGGGCCATCATTACAAGTGAACACACCCTTCCTGGTATTCAGAGACCACATCAGCTGCTGACTGCATTTCTTTCTCTTTAGTCTTCTGTCTCTTTATGTCTTTCTGTTTCTGACGTGTTATACTGTTATTATGTGAGAGAAGCTGGATTCGCAGGTATATGTAGATCCAAACATCGTGAACACATAGATGGACAGTTTCTTTGTGTTTGGAAATATTTCCACATCAGTAAATATTGTCCAAAACTTCATAAAGCCCTCTCTCTCATGTGCATGCTTCATGTCAGAAGATGCCTGCATGTCAGTGATCTCCAGTTGCAAGGCACCTTCATCAGTGTCAAGTGTTGCAAGAAATTCTTGCACTTTTGGGGAAATTTGGATGTTGGTAAATGGATCCCTTATGAAATGCAGCAACTCGTTGGGCATATCAAAGTCATTGAGTCTGGATGTAAAGTTGTCTCTCAACTTGTTTAAAAAGTCAAACATTGCCTGAGTTACTGTTGTCTGTGTTGACAACTTAATAAAGTAACGGAGTGAGGGAAAATGGTGCATCCTGTCTGTGAGGTGGGATGGAAACAGTTCTAGTTTCTTTTGAAATGCAGTTAGTTTTTCAACAAGATGAACCACAGTTTTATCTTTCCCTTGAAGTCCCAGATTAAGTGCTAGAGATGCACCGAAATGAAAATTTGTGGCCGAAGCCGAATAATAAATAAATGCTGGGCCGAATACCGAATACCAAACCGAATATCCAATGCGGCGGCAAAGTAGTTCACTATATTTTTTGATAGTGCATTAATAGTTTAGAGTACATTTTTAGACATGTTTTTAAAAGAAAGTAATTGTTTATTAAATGTTATGACATTTTTTAATATTCCAGTAGCCTTTGCTTTTCAAAAGAAGCCCAACAAAGTTTTTCATTCATATTAAGCCTTCAAACAAAACAAAACATGCATTAAAAAATATTAATGTACACTGATGGATATATACCAATAGACCAATAATACCAACAATACTGCTTTAAAGCTGTCACTTTATATTCAATATTTGAATAACCGATCAAATATGGGAATAAATATCCGTAATGGAATTGTAAATAAATATTTGAATGTAAAATATTGAGTGTGGCGACACATCAGGCCTGGAGCAGTGGACCGTTCTGTCCCAACAGAGGGCGCCAGAGCGAACTTGACCCTCAGTCACATCCGGTGCTCTCTCAAGCCAAAGAGTTTCCGCTCCATGGAGCGGACGGAGCGGACGTAAACAGCTCTAATTTGGGCTTTAACTGTTCTGAGGAGAGCTGTGTGGAAGTAGTTTTGATTCTACACCGTTGATGGCAAACTTAAATTCAAAGACCAGGCTGTGTTCTGTGAAATATAGTTTAGTCTTTCATCCTCCACTTATTTGCGGGCTCAGCCTTCAGCTTTTCATCCAAGCTATACGGCCGAGTGCAGCGGAGCTTCGTCAAGAGTTTAACCCCGTGTGACTGTGTTGTTTTCAGCAGGGTGGATAAGAGAGTGTCTGACCCTTACTGAGGGGGGGTACTATTCGGCCTTGTTATTAGCTCACTCCACCGAAGGCCGAATATGGCTTTTTTAGCACTATTCGGCCGAAAATATTCGGCCACCGAATGTTCGGTGCACCCTTATTAAGTGCATTCTAATGATAAAAGATATCACTCAAAAAGCTCATATTTATCACAAATCCATCATCCAGCATTTGAGAAAGAAACATAGCTGCTTTCTTCTGCTTGCTGTTGCGGAGAAAACTGACAGTTTCCTCCCTGAGCTCACAGACCCTCCTGAGAGAATTGCCCTTGCTTAGCCATCTCACATCATTATGCAAAAGCAGGTCATAATGTTCAGCTGACATGTCAGCAAGTAGCTGACGAAACAATCTGTGTTGAAGACTGGATGTTGATCTGATGAAGTTAATAATAGACATAACCATGTCCATTGTATTTTTCAACTCACCGCTAAGTCAAGCGCATAGCACGCTCTGGTGGAGGAGGCAGTGGAGTGACTTCATCTTTGGTGCAACGGCAGACCGTCGCGCTGCAAGTCCGTTGACTCTACCGGCCATAGGTGGTGCGCCGTCTGTAACCAGCATGTTAATGCACTCCAAATCAAGTCCATTGTCAATGAAAAAAGCAACAATCCTCTTGAAAATTATTTCACCAGTTGCGTGTCCTTCAAGTGGTATTAAGCCCAGGATGTCCTCTCTGAAACATTCACCATCAGTGGGTTCGTCCACAGCCAGGGACATAACCTCAGCTTTCTTTAATTCAGCCAAAAGAGTTTCAAAAACGTCTCTGGCTAAAACATCTATCCTTCTTTCAGTTGATGTATCGGACATGGGAATTGTCTTGATGCATATCACCTGTTCTCTTGTTTTGTTGTCCGTAACCACCTCCTCGATAGCAGCGAGCATGCACTCTTTTACCGTTTCAGCATCGGTGAACGGCCACTTCTTTTTACCAAGGATCCAGGCTATGCGGAGAGAAGCTGCAGTTGCCTTCTGTTAATCTGAACATCATCGACTGAAGACGACACGGCTTCGCTCATAGTTTGCAGCGAGAGCCTTGATTTTCTGCTGGTGAACATCAGAACCCAGGGGATAAGTTTCATCAAAGCTGGGATGTTTAGTTTTGAAGTGCCTCCGCAGGTTACAGTCCTTCGCGACCGCAGTGCACTCATTGCAGAGCAAACACATCGGCTTACCCTCAGCAGTTTCAGTGTACACATATTTTTTAGTCCAGTCCTTGTTGAATTTGCGATTTTCTGCATTCACTTTCCGTTTCTTTAGTGTTGCCACAACTCCGCCAGTACGCAAAGGTGTTTTTTTCATTAACACCCACTGTGATAGGCTGTGAGATAGATCAGTGATGAAAAACAAGAGGTGGGCGCCTCTTGAAGCAGAATGTGCCCCTTGGGTTTGGTTTATAAAGATGAAACAATCTTCTAGAGTGCAGTCAATTTAGTAAACTCCAGTGGCTCTAGTTTGAAAGCTTTTATCACCTCGTTTCTCTTTTATCTGCACGTTATCGATGTTCCTCCTCAAAAGTCCAACAGGTTTTCGAGTGCTCTTTCTCCTATCTGATGTGGTTTTCTAACCCAAAAGCCAAAAAGTGCAGTGTTGAACCCCCAGCTGTCTGACCACAGTCCCCTCTGCAGATCACTGCCCACCTCCTCTTCCTGCTATTGTCAATCGGGTTCTATTGTTCTTCGCCGGTAGTCCCGCCTCTTCCTGCCCTGGAATGAGGCGGAGGAAAATAAAAAAAAAGAGGAGAGGTGTATGGAGAAGTGTGGAAAGACGGGCAGAAAAGAGAGAGGCAGAGAGGTGGAAAGGGAGTGCATAAGTCAAAACTGCTCAAAGACGCTCTGAGAGGCAGGGAAGCAGCCAGCTCATGTTCATGAAACAGAGTGAGTGTGTGTGATTAAGTTAAACAGGTTATTGGGGATAATCCTCAGAGATTTCCCCACATGAGGCTACTAAATATTTTCAGTGTGTGCGTATCTGACAGAGAGATCTTGTCTAAGCTGGTAAATGAGATGAGTCGGACGCCCCACCACACACACACACATACACTTCATCTATCCCCCCCCCTTTCTCTTCTCTTCAGGGGGAGAGTCGGTCGTCACTAATTTGGCGAATTGGACAGGAAAGTCGGCTGTGTGTTTTTACATGAAACCTCTCCTGTGGTAGCAGCAGCTGTCGTGAACGGTCGCAACACTCCTCAGCATACGCCGTACACAATCATTGTCAAGCTGCCGTAAACCGGGGTTATTTTTTAAACTCTAATAATTTATAAAAAAGAACCTTTTCAGAAAAAAGAGGACTTGAAAAACACACAGCCCAATAATACTTTAATGTCACCACAGCATACAGATGGGGGAAATATTTCTACGAGGTGTAATAATTTTTTGAAGTTTCACTACGGCCCGTTCAGATGAATGGGGGAGACAGAAATTTGACCTATACTGCAGCCAGTCACCAGGGGGAGCAGTTTTCGTGGAGGCTTCAATTTGAGCCTAGCATTATGGCGTCCATGTTTTTTACAGTCTATGGTTTTACCCTCACTTCCATCCCTCCCTCTCCATCTTCGTGTGTGTTTGCTCTCTCTCTCGTCATTTGCATTTTTCTGTTCTTCTCTACATGCAATCCTTTCAATACAGCTGGGAATAGTGCTGTCTAACACCAACATGACGAAAAAATCAACATTTACTCTACAGTTATACAAAGTGTACTTTTTATGACAAGATATTCAACATGAGGGACATAACAGCTGCCTGTAACTACAGCATCTTGAAAACAGCTCTTCTTTTGCCTGCATGTGTGTTTTGTAAGAGAACTTCAGTGTTTTCACATACCTGACTTGTTCACTCTGGTCTGAATCATCAACCAGTTCAAGTTTGGACTGTGTTAACAAAGTTACTAACCTAACACACCATTTGAGCTGTTCAAGGTGTATTTTTGTACATTTGGATACCAATGAGGGGTGATTGGGAAAGCCCTACTTTATGATAGGCAGAGTTTTTTAACCTGACAAACCAGATGGACAGCTCCATATATCTGCCACAGGAATATTTCACTAGTCCATCTGGGTAGGAGCCCTTTGAATTTGTTTGCAGGGGCAGAACGTTAAAAAATAACACAAGCTTGTGATTGGATAATTATTTGGCTCATCACATTCATCACAGACCAATCCACATCAAGCAGGGTTGCCTCCTATAATGTACTTTACTTTATTTAGTGTAGAGCGACATTGTATATTAATGAACATTTAACATGTAAATATACCCAATTATAGCCAAAAGGCTAATTTGCATTGGCAGTCCCCCTGTAAAACACATTTAAAAAGCAACATGCAACATTACACAATATCAGTAATACACAAAATACAAATGGACAGAGATTGCACATTACTATTTAAACAACAGACAAAAGCCAAAATGGAAAGAACGTAAAAACAAGACAACCCTGTTGATTGCATGCTAGAGGAGGGACCAGATGTTTATGAGATAAAGTGCTAAAGTGCTTCTGGTAGTATGATGTATAGAGCTCAAGTTATTGCACGTTGCCCAATTTGCACAGAGTTTTAAAGTGCATAGTGAATTGTACATAGCTATACAGTAGTTTTGCAGGTTTGCATACATGGTTAAGCCCATGTAAGAGAGATTATATGTAGCATACATAGTGGCTAATGTAGCGGCTAATGGCTAACCTTCCCTCACTGCCCTAGCTGCTAACAGCTAACGGCCTTATTCTATTGTCTCACACTAAATTGTCCCACACAGATGATTCATTAAACACTTATATGTGACATGAACCTCGTCAAAGACAATCCTACAAGTAAACTTCTGAGGAGGGCAGATTTAGCCAAGTTTCACTGTGTAGCTATGAGGACAGTAGGCTAATCAGCATGTCCATCCTCAACTTCCGGTTCTCAGCTTCCGGTTGTCGTCACGTCCGCATTCTGCTGCTCCCGCCTCTCTTCCTTGATTGGGCTGTTAAGAATTCAGCCGAGTGAATTCGTTGGACAACAGAGGCTGGCAAGACGGACCTGCAGGATTTCAGAATCAGGCAGGTCTGTCTGCTCTGCAAGACTAGAGTTTTCTGGCGTGACGTTAAGGTGTCATCCCAGATTTACTCTTTGACACTTGTGTCATTTATAGGCTGTTGTGTCTATGCTGTCTCAATACCAAATCAACATGCCCTCCTGTTTGCAGCCAGGGGTCTGTTTCTCTGAAGACGGTGGAGTGGTCAGGTGCAAAGGTGGCATTTTCCAAACTGAAGGATGCAGAACAGACTGTGCTTTAAACCTCTTTATACCTGATCTACAGTCTGAATTCTGTGGCACAAAGCTATTCATGATGCTTAACACTGACGGGATCAAAACCTACACTTTACTCCTCTTGTTTTACTCAAACCGGATAGACAGCTACACACTTCTACCGACAAATACAGGGGGGTTCATTGGAAAGTTTGTTTGAAGTTCACAACAGGATAGTCAGCTGGGATACAGTGGGGCTTTTTTCCATCACTCCTCAGACACATTATAGTGAACACAGTGGAGATTAGAGCCGAGAATTCCTGTGGTAAAAAGGGACGATAATTTGCTTAAAGCTCACAGTCATCTTTTGGCCTGTTTCTTCTGCTCTGTATGCTTCAATGAGTTAAACTTGATTCTGAGCATTAACATGTATCATACAGTGTTCTGTGTATGCTCTTTGAGTGTAGTAGCACAGTAAAAAAGGAGGTGAATTAACCCGTCCATCCAAAATTCTGCTGAAACAGTAAACGCAACTGTGGAAATAGTGAAATGCCACCTGCCCAATGCCCACTGATTTAAAGGGAATGAGAGCAGACACTCTGATTGGTTTTTATCTATTTTACTCCCAGAAACAGACCCCTTAATACCAGTAATCAAGGCACATAATCCATCCTCTTTGCACTCTGTGCCTGGCTTTGCTCTGAGAACATGGGTCTTAAAATAGCAAATTATAGACCGACATGCCCAAACTGATGTGTGCTGCCTCGTCCACTTTCAACCCACCTGCAGGTTTAACCACTGTAGGGCTGCAGCCACTGCTCTGATTCAAACAATGCTAAAAATGTACACATTAACACAAAACAAAAAATCAAGATTTTCAGCCTTAATGACAGCAGCAGCCATGCTGTCTAAATTTTAAAGTGTCCATGCAGCTTAGTGTGGGGGTCAAATACACTGAAAGACAGAAGCCAAATATAATACACACAAACTATGGATTTTATGGGATGGCACAGCTTTATGATCAGGCAGACCCCTGCTCAGCAGTCCTTCTTCATGAGCCCATACTCTGCTTTTCCATTTTTATAGTGTGTCCTCAACCGTCTCCTCTGAGAACTAGAGCCTTTCTATGAACAAGACAAAAAATCTGCTGTGGTAAGACTCTGCCTTTCCCTCTCTGTATGGTGCCAGCAGCTGCCTAAAACCTCTCGTTCCCCGACCCTCCAGAACAGACCTACCACCGCGACCTCCTGCTATTGTTTTGTCAGAAGTTTAAGTCTAATGGCATGTATGATTTAGCCCATTGTGGAACAAAGACATTAGAATGAATGCAGAGTTGCTGACAACATGATACACCTGAACTGACCAATAACCACAGAGTTGACCTGTAGCCCAATCAGGGCCCATGTGGGGAGGGGGCCTTAAAGAGGCAGGAGCTTTGACAGAACATCTCAGACACAGAGCACACAGCCCTATCAAGGGCCCGCTGTATATGAAAACTAGTTAGTTGAACATGGGTTTAGCAACTTAAACCATTAGCCCCCAAAATGTAGGAGAAAAGCAGTACTTCTGTACTATTGTAATTATATTAATAATTAATTAATATTCATTTTATAATTAGTATTATGATTCTTAATTTCCCTAAGGGAGTCTTCCAAAGGGATTGAGAAAGTTCTAACTGGTCTAATCTAGTATTTGTTGACATTTTAATGAGAAGGTTATGTTTCTGTGTTTGTTTGTTAGCAAGATTACACGAGATCGATTGGACAGATTTAACTGAACTTTTCAGGAAATGTTGGTAATGGCCTAACTTAAAAAATCAATTTGGTGTAATTCTGGAGAATTACAATAAGTGGCTGATAGTTTTTAACTATCAGACAGTTTTTAACTTTTAAACTATCTTAATAATTCTCAAACTAATAATAATATCAAGTGCCAAGTGCTCACAAGGTTTTTTAGGGTCACAGGATCAGATTATGATGGTAACGTCGAGGAGAGTACTTCAGTCATAACAACTGACAGCGCAGATGTTACAACTTAACCTGACCCATTTTATTTAGCTACTATTCTGATTATATTTGACCACTGTTCTCATTCCTAAAGACCTGTTGCTGTTTTTTGGTCAAATTTTACCTTGTTTGCTACCAGTGCATTATTTAACAATGCAATCTGCATTAATGTCAGGTCACCACTCCAGACTGTTAGCCGTCTCCTACAGAAGAGTGAAGGTGCAAACCATTAGCCTGGGTGTTTGTCGGTGAAGCTACCGGAAGTGTTAGATTTGTAATTAGGGATGTTAAGTGCTGTTATGGGAGGGCATCAGAATTATTCTGTTTCTGAGGGATGGATCTTTCCTTTTCTTTTTTACATGTCTTGTTTTTAGTGTCACCATATTACCTGACATTATGTTTAAATATGACAGCCCAAAATCCATTATGCAAACCCACCAATGCAAATAACTTATCCAGCTTCATGATAAAGTAACAACATGACTAAGGTAGTGAAGTTCACATCATTTAATGTAAATGGGCTGAATGGACCAGTTAAAAGAAAAAGAGTACTTGACCACATGAAAAAAATGCAAACTGATATAGCATTTATTCAAGAAAGCCACCTTACAAAAATTGAACATCAAAAGCTAAAAAGAGGCAAGTATATGTGTCATCATTCAACTCTAAGGCAAGGGGGACAGTTCTATTATTACATAAAAATCTCTTTTCTCTTGAAAAAAACATTTCTGACCCCGCTGGGCGATTTGTATTGATTCAAGGCAGTATGTATTCTGAAACATGGACATTCTTAAATGTGTATGCTCCAAATTATGATGACCACTCCTTTGTTCAAAAATTATTTCTTAAGTTATCGGAATGTTTGGGGAATATATTAATAGGAGGAGATTTCAACTTTTGCCTCGACCCAGTTTTAGATAGGTCCTCAATCACTGCAGTGGCGAGAACTAAAGCAGCCAAATCAACATTGAGTTTTATGAAAGACCTAAATCTCTGTGACATCTGGAGACATCTTCACCCCACAACTAGAGACTACTCCTTCTATTCTTACCCACACAATTCTCATACGAGGATAGATTTCTCTCTTGCATCTTGCCAGTTAATTCATAGAGCCCTGGAATTGGAGTACTTACCTAGGATTATCTCAGACCACTCCCCACTGACACTTACATTGTTGATACCAGAGAACAGAGTACAGGAACCGTATAGATGGCGGCTGAACCCGACTCTACGTAAGAAACCAGATTTTTGCCATTTCATGAGGGATCAAATCAAGATTTTTTATGAAACAAACTATGCTTCCTCCCCTAATGCTGAACACTTATAGAATAGAAAGAAATATCCTTAGAACTTAACAGAGATATTATGAATTAGGGGAAAAGGCACAAAAGGAGGACACCTTGAGAGCTATTAATTCCATAGAAACTGAAAATGGGACTGTGACAGGAAACCCGACAGAAATTAAAGACTGTTTTAAAAACTATTACTCCACATTATACAAATCAGATCCCCCGGATGGTCTTGGCATGATTATGATTTTGTTTCACTAATGGGCTCTTTCTCCCTAAAGTGAGATATTTCTAACTCCAAATTGAACGGACTCTGTCTTAATCAGTAAAATAATCCAGTTTACTTCAGAGAACATGGTCACATAAGACTTAAACTTTTCTAGTTTAGGGTCTTAATTGTAATTTTATCTAGTCTCTGTTTACTGAGCAGAACAGAGGGATGAAGTCTGTATGCTCAAGAATTATGAGGATAAAGAGAAAACAAAGAGATCCACACCAAAAAGCCTCTCAGAAGGATTTCCTACAGAAACAAAAATAATAATGACTAAAAATGACTGAAAACTAACGGCTGAAAATCAGATCCTGCATTAAATTTGTGCTTCAACAGAATCATTAAATAAACAAGGAAACTGTCCTGATCAAAAATAATGGTACCTTTTTAAAAGATCAAAAATGGTGTGACCATAGGGACATGTTAAACTCAGGTGTGCCCTGTAATTATCATCACAGGTGTCTCCAAGCTTGTAATCAGTCAGTCTGCCTATTTAAAGGCTGAAAAGTGGTCACTGTGCTGTTTGGTATCATGGTGTGTACCACACTGAACATGGACCACAGAAAGCTAAGGAGAGAGCTGTCTCAGGAGATTAGAAATAAAATGATAGACAAGCATGTTAAAGGTAAAGGCTATAAGACCATCTCCAAGCAGCTTGATGTTCCTGTGACTACAGCTGCACAGATTATTCAGAAGTTTAAGGTCCACAGGACTGTAGCCAACCTCCCTGGACGTGGCTGCAGGAGGAAAACTGATGACAAACTGAAGAGACGGAGAATACGAATGGAAACCAAAGAGCCCAGAACAACTTCAAAGAGATTAGAGGAGAACTCCAAGGTCAAGGTACATCAGAGTCAGATCACACCATCCATCACTGTTTGAGCCAAAGTGGACTGAATGGAGGACATCACTGTTGAAAGCAAATCATGAAAAAGTGAGACTGGAATTTGCCAAAATGCATATTGACAAGCCACAAAGCTTCTGGGAGAATGTCCTTTGGACAGATGAGACAAAACTGGAGCTTTTTGGTAAGTCACATCAGCTCTATGTTCACAGACACAAAATGAAGCATACAAAGAAAAGAGCACTGTACCTACTGTGAAACATGGAGGAGGCTCAGTTATGTTCTGGGGCTGCTTTGCTGCATCTGACACAGGGTGTCTTGAATCTGTGCAGGTACAATGAAATCTGAAGACTATCAAGACATTCTGGAGTGAAATGTGCTGCCCAGTGTCAGAAAGCTTGGTCTCAGTCACAGGTCATGGGTCCTCCAACAGGATAATGAGCCAATCACACAGCTAAAAACACCCAAGAATGGCTCAGAACAAAACACTGGACTATTCTGAAGTGGCCTTCTATGATCCCTGATCTAAATCCTGTTGAACATTTGTGGAAGGAGCTGAAACATGCAGTCTGGAGAAGACAGCCTTCAAACCTGAGACAGCTGGAGCAGTTTGCTCATGAGGAGTGGGCCAACATACCTGTGGACAGGTGCAGAAGTCTCACTGAGAGTTACAGAAATCACCTGATTACAGTGATTGACTCAAAAGGAAGTGCAACAAAATATGAAGTTAAGGTACCATCATTTTTGTCCAGGCCAGTTTGAGTATTTTGTTTTTTTTTAATGATTCTGTTGAACCACAATTCAGAAGCAAAGTCTGATTTTCATGAGTTGATTTTTAGTAAATTTTTGTTAATTAATCTGTGATTAATTAATCTCTTCCTCAGCGCAAGAGGAGGAACCTGAGGAAATCTGCACAAGCAGCATCATAACCGAGCGTGAGGACACAGTTTGAGCACGCGCAGAGCGAATTTGAGCGTGAGGACACAGTTACGAGAGACAATGTCACAAAATCTGAGCATGAAATCAATAAAATACTGCTCTCAAATCAGTTAAAAATGCTCTTGAATTGAGACAAGATATTAATTCCATCCAGCTCAAACTCGTCTGCTGTTATAGCAGCCTGGGACGCAGTCTTTAAGGTTTTTTTGATTAACAAACGAGACAATGCGAGATGGAAGCACATTTTTAAACTCTAAAATCAACAACTTACACAAATCTTCAGTGTGAAATCAAGAGCAGTTAACCAACGTTTAAAATGTAAAGATAAATCTCTGGCAAACTCTACAAACGTCTGGCCAGGACGTCTTTCCCACGACCTAAATCGCTGCCGGTACGCCTCCGGAACAAGCTAATAAGCCTTCAGGACTGCAGCTTTAACCTTTTCATAACCACAGCAATCCTCGGTGCTCAATGAAGAATATACCTCCTGTGCTTTTCCTGAGGACACCCTGTAACATTAAAGCACAGTCTGCATCAGGCCAGCCTCTTGCTTTTGCAACACGGCCAAACAAAACAAAAAATGAATCAGGGTCTCTGTCATTAAACTGTGGCAATAAATGCAATTATTAATGTCAAAAGGACGCTCAGGATCCTCTTCACCCCATTCATCAGAAGACAGACGACTCACCTCCAGCCTGGCTTTTTCGGTTTCAGTCTCCGGTCGGATGCGCTCAATTTCAAAGTGTTTTTTTAGTTGTAGTTCATGTTTTAATTGATCATGTTGTAACTGCAACAAGAGAAGCTCTTTTTGCTGTTCAAATGTGAGACCCTGTGTTTGTACAGAAAACGAGGAGACAGCAGGACACTCTTCCTGATCTACCCCCATGATTCCCATTTCCACTAATTTTGATTTTAACTTTGACATTTTCTTTTAACCATTTATCCCCCAAATTAATACCATAGTGCTCAGCAAGCTTCACCAGCTGATCTTTTGTGCACTTTTCCAAGTTCTCCTCTCACAATTTACTCACAAACATCTACAGCATGGAACAACTTTTACGCTCCACTGGGCCAGCGGTCAACGGTGCATAAGAACCCGCCGCCAGTCATTGCATGAAGACTAGGGAGGAGTTTAGATAGCGGGGTTTTGTTTATCAGATAGCGGGATAACTCCATACCTGCTCGGGTGATCCTACGAGCGCACACATTGGTCTTGTGGTGCCTGATAGGTCCTGTTGGAGGTGTGCCCACAGCTCCTAAGGTCAGACCGCCATTACCCAAAGCCACACTTATTTAGATGGGGAACTAAGAGTAACATCAACTGCATCAGGCAGCCACCACATTATTGTGGTGGGAGGGTTTGAGTGTTTCAATGACCCCAGGAGCTATGTTGTCGGGGGGGGGGGGTTTGTCCTTGGTAGGGTCACCAAGGGAAACAGGTCCTAGAGGGGCCAGACGAAGTGTGACTCGAGGACCACTATGAAGAGGAACAGAAATGGTCTTGTGTCTCACCCATTGGGTCAATGGGGCCCCCCTCCTGGAGCCAGGCCTGGGGATGGCACTCGTAGGCAAGTGCCTGGTGGCCAGGTCTAGACCCATGGGGTCCGGCTGGGGTGGAACGTCATCTCTCTACTTTCGACTCACCTCGATGCATATCTTGGGCTCTGGAGCAAGTCTGGAGCCACAGGGGGGTTGGGCTCTCTTCCATTCTGGAGTTGGGGATGGTGAGAGGCGTCGGGTGGGGGTGGCAGTGCTTGTCTCTCCTAGGCTCGAGGCCTGTACGTTGGGGTTTACCCCGTTGGACGAGAGGGTAGCTGCCCTCCACCTTTGGGTGGGGGGACAGAACCTGACTGTTGTTCTGATTGGACAGGGGCGGACTTGATATAGTGTGTACCGGAAAAAAAAAAACAGGTCAGCGTCTACAGCATCTCCGTTAGGGAAACCACGTCCAACATGGAAGCTACAGCTTTAAAGAGGTCCACATTTCAGTGCTAATGTCCATCCACTTTTTATTATTTCCAAATCTTCAAATCTAATCACATAAACTGTCTCGGCTTGTGTGGACTCCCACACTTTCTTAAGGCGGACTTCCTGTTCCTGTCAGTGTGCTGTGCCTCATTGCTGCAGGACAAGGGAACGAGCATGTACAGAATGACTGGAATTAATTCAAAGCTGAATGAACAGGATACATAATCAGGAATTATTTAATTCAGATTTAAAATCAGAATGAACCAGCCACTTACTTTGGAATTAAGTTTTATTCAGAATTATCATTTTCATTCAGAATTACGTGTTTACATGGTCATTTTTCATATTTTTAAAGAGGATTTAAGTTTTATTTTTAATTAAAAGGGAAGTCAAAGTTCTCATGTAAATGTGATAAATAAAATCATTAAATGACACCAGAGGACAGTTGACTTATCAGACCTTTAAGGGTCCTGTTATTGTGTGGGTGGGCCTGTGTGGAAAACGTCCATCCAGAGTTTTAACTTTGAGGTTTACACTATTCTTCCCCTGCAGCTCTTCTTCTCTCTCTCTCTGTTTCTAATGAATCCTTCAGCTCCACTAACCATGCCATGTAGCTGGATCCACCTGATTCAGTGTCTGTTGTCAGGCACATCCATCTTAATGAACGATGGTCATACCTCATTCTTTTAGGGTGGGCCATCTGCACATGTTTGTGGACCCTGTTTCAGCCTGACTTTTTAATCACAGAAGTTAAACAATGTTAGGACACAACACCAGCAGGTCCACAGCTTCTCTTGACTTGTATTGGCAGAGAAAAAGAAAGCAGCTCTGACGGTTTAGGAGGTGATTTAATCTTGTCACATCGTACACAGGACAGTCTGTTTCCACATGGTTACTCTTAAACTATCCCACACATAAAGTCTACACGGTTCTCTCTCTTTTCTAGGAGTCAATTCCCTAGACATTTTTTCAGCTTTTATTGTTTAGAATATATGGTTTAATTACTTTTTTCCTTTATTTACTCTGCTTTTTATAAATATATTTTGTTGATTATATAATGCCATTATTCATTATTTCTTTTTATTGCCATTGTTTTGAGTTTTTATATTTCATTCCCAAACTTGCATTACTTGATGTATCATATTTTATGGCTAAGTCTGCATGAGTTACCAAGTACATTTTTACTTCATTTCTTCAGTTGAATTTTGTTCACTGACAAGTTAGAAAGAAGCTAAATAACTTTCCAGGACAATTCAAGCTTTTCAAAGACATTTTAATTTCTCTCTCATTTTCCGTGACTGAAAATTGGTTTCCAGGTTTTCCAGGACTTGTAGAGTCTTAGTGAAGTGACACATGACAAGTGTTCAAACTTTTTATTTTAAGTCAAACTGAATCCAAAGATAATGACAGGCATTGACCGTTCAGGAAACAATTTCATTAAAATAAAAGATGATTACTGTCTGCCTCATTTAGCTGGTTGTACAGTCACAAAACTGATTTATTGTTTGAATCACAGGCATTTATTTTGACCCAATTAAGAAGATATCACTGAACTAGCAAAATTAATTAATCTTTCAAAACCAGAATATTCTAATCATGCTTGTCATTGGGTGTGTTTGCATGCTTTATTCTCATTTAAGAACAAAGTCCAATATCATAACGAAGAATCTCTGTTTGACTGCACGAGTGTAGCTGAGACCAAATGTCAGATCATGTCACAAACATGCAGCCACAGATGTTTGTAAAAACCAGCATCAGCAGACAAAACCATCAAAGCCAAACAGAAACCCAACACCAGAAATGTCCCACAGCCGATGGTTACAGCTCATGGAAGCTCGTCCTTCGAGTTCGTCCTCCTAAAGGTGGGCAGACGATGCCTTCATGGACTGAGCAGAATGAGGGAGAAAAGAGAAAAGTCTAATCAGTGTTGGCTCTAAAGTTTAACTGTCAAAACTAGAAAAGTGAACCTCTCAGATGATTTTGCCGTCCGGTGACGCTAGCACAAGTAGCATTACCGGACGCTACTTGTACTACCTCTGCAATCATTCTCCACGCAAAGTCAATGGACAACCGCGACGGGGCGGGGCTAACCCTCCTCAATGTGTTTGCCGCGTACAAGACACTCGCTTCACTCTTTGCGCGATGTCAAAGTTAAAAAAAGTTGATCTTTTCAGGCGATCAGCAGCATGTGTATGTTTGACCGTACCCATGACAGACAGTTTTTCATCCGGACTACAAAGGAACAATTTATGTCCGTGTGGGAAACATTAGTCAGTGAGGACATTAGTTCCGCCTGGATGGACGGCGGCAAACTCAGATAATGCTGCTGCACCATCAGCTGCAGTGTTTTGTGTTTGATAAGTGAATGAAAATAATACAGTTGAAATAATGTCCGCTTATACATCCTATTATATGATCCTATTATATGGTATGACCGCGGTGAAACTCGAGTGGACGTGAAGTCACTGAGCCACAGCGATGGCAACGGTGACCAAAGAGGTACTTATGAAAACGCAACGATACTTCAGTGGGTAACACGATTTTTATCGCGGGGTCGCGGTGTGAACGCAGCATAAGGCTGTGAATTTTACAGGAACTTAAAAAAGATGCTAGTAAGACTGTAAATGACATTACATTACCATAAATCAGTATTAATTTACAGCTTTATTACTGTATTTTTAATAATAAATTTGCTGCTGTTTTCTATTGAAGGTATCATTTCAGTCTGTCCATTTACAGAATAAATTAATGTATTATCTAAAACAGCACTCTTTCTTTTTTACGTTTACAGCATCATCATTGTTTTATTCTACAACCTTTTTTAAAGCATTTTGAATTGCAATGAACTTGCAATTCACTATATTTGGAACTATTTTACATTTTTTGATCATCTATTAGTAAGATACATTCATTCATTCATTTTCTATCCTGCTTCCCTTTTGGGGTCTTGGAACCTACCACAGCTGATACTGTGTTCACCATGAACCAGTCCCAGCCAACTACAGGGCTATATAGAGAGACGGACAACCATTCACACTCACACTCAGACCCTAGGGCAATTTAGAGTCACCACTCAACCTAATGAGCATGTTTTTAGTCTGTGGGAGGAAGCCGGACTGCCTGGAGAGAACCCACGCATGCACGGGAAGAAGCACAACCCAGGATCGAACCGCCGACCTCCCTTATTCATGACCTGCTGCGCCACCATGCTGCCCTATTGGCAAGCATTGTTTTGTAACAACATAAATACAGAACATACATCCATTTAAAGTTGTTGAAAAACACTGACCCAAACATTTATTCGACTAAAAAGTTTGAAACATTTGCTAAAACAAATGCACTTGCACACTTCTACTAATCTCATCTGTAGTTCCTGTGTTTCATACAAGCGTCCTGGTTGACACTTGTGATGTAATTTTCTGTCGTAAACGTGGACAGCCTGTGGACTGCACGGACACTTTGAACGAAAGCTTTAACATGATTGGAGAAACCAACATGTCACAGAGACTAAATATTGAAAAAGAAATCATTATTCAGTTTTTCTGGGCAAAATGTTTTTTTCACTTTCAGTAATTTACTGTTCTAACATTTTAACATTAAGGAACCGTCAATTTTATGGTAAAATGCTGTTTATTTACAGAAGTTAGTATTGTTACCCCACAATGTCCTATATACATGAATTTACTGCATAGATTCTTACAGTAGTTAACTGTAGATATTAAGGTAAGATACTGTTAAGTAGGGATGTAATGAAAATTCGTGACACAAAATTTCGCGAAATGGAATAAGACGCACAAAATAAAAGCACAAAATAAAAAAACGTTAAGAGGCGCTGGTGATTTTTTACCCTCCTTGCCTACTGTAGCAAAACACTCGCTTCAGAATGGAGGAAGATGAGGTCGAGGAATTAGCTGACGCTCCTTCGTCAAATAAATCGGTTGTGTTGACCTATTTTGGCTTCCCATGTGAAAGACGAGAGAACGGTGAGCAGATTGCGGACAAAACAACGACCGTGTGCAAAATATGCCGCTACAGTTTGTCGTATACTGCGGCGAGTTCAACTACCAACTACTTTGAACTGGAGACAGGCAGCAACTGTATGTTTGTGTAAGTCTGCATAAAAAACTATATTTGATTTTTGCATCTACTGTTGAGTTGACAGAATTTGATCATACTTGAAGATCAGAAGTATATGCACTGTTATAGGCTAAATATTATAGTTCACAGTTCAGACATTTATAGATCTAATCTGCAGCTCTGAGGACTGCTGTTTGTTTTCCTTTGCATTCAAGAATGTACTTATCCTGATTGTTACAACAACAAAGCACTTTTTATTGAGATTTTATGTTTGGATTTGCACTGTAGTCTAAATAAGGGGAAAAACTACAATTTAGTTTTTTTCAAAGAGCATTTATTTTGTACTGATGCAGCAATATTTTTTGTATGTCTGCATTAGGAAGAAAATAAAGAAAATGAGATTTTTGCACAACTTCCTACTGTTGGGGATTTTCTATAATCTTGATTTCGTATCGTGAGCCCTGTTTCGTATTGTTTCGTCTCATGAGTTGACCATTTCGTTACACCCCTACAGTTAAGTGATCAGAAATCCTTCACAGCTGTAAAGGATTCAGACTGATTTGCTTTTTTGTTCCAGTTGTTCATATTTCAAAATTTACTGTTATCTGCTGTGTGATTGTAAGGCTGCCCGTAAGGGGGATGAATGGGAAACTTTCTGGAGCCCAAAGTCATGTAGGGGCCCAAAGCGGTTAGAGACATTTTCAATTAGAAAGGCAGCTCTCATATCACTGTTACATTTGTAATAGCATGTTAAAGTTAAAATCACAGTATGATTCATGACCTGAAAACACACACCTAACACTCAGAATCATGTGGACTGACTGATCACCGTTAGTTGGACAGTTTTTCATTATTTTTAACCTAAACGCCAAAGTGAGAATGGCATATGCCTCACCTGACGTCCAGATCCTCCATCACACACTGTTCCAGCAGGAAGGCCAAAAGCTGCCGCGCAGCGCTCATCGGCTGAAAAAACAACAACAGGATAATCTGACTGATAAAAACTGTCACAGCTGAATAACAAAACCTGATAAGGAGTGGAAAAAACCCTTACTGGACCAAACCTGGACTGAACTGAGACCTAACAGTGACTGAGTTAGAAACATTTAGATTTGATTTTGCATTAAACAACTGAAATGATTAAATGAAGTATTATATAAAGACAATAGAGGCTCTTCATTCTACTCTGCTCTTTTTATACTTTAAAAATTTCTTTTATTGTCAAAAAAATATCAGTTTTAAAAACTCTAAGGATTTTATATAAATTCTAAATAACATTATAAATAAAGTATAATTAAATATGACAACCTGAATGTTTTTACAGCCACTTTCTATGCAACCTTGTCTGCATGTGTTGTATGTGTATATGTGAGGGTCTATTTGTAACTTAATTTTAGATTTTACTTTTTTTGGATTTATACAAAGTTTTGGGATAAAAAATATTGTTTGCCCCATGATAAGGTTGTGTATAAGTCTGATTGATTTATAGATGAATGGATGGATGGGCCCTTACTTACACACAGTGACTGAGAAAAGTCACAACAAAACAAACACCACAACACGTCTGCATTAAGCAACAGGAGTAACTGGAACTGTTTAATTGATCTGGTTTCAGCAGGGACTCTTTTTGCTGGCAGACCAAGTGACTGAGGCGGAAAGTTTAGGAACTTTTTGTGAATGAATACCTTCCAAAGGTAAAGAAAAATAGAAATATCATAAATAATATTTATCCTTTTAAGGCAGGGGTATTCAATTAAAAGTCACCGAGGTCCAGTTGATAAAATGTCCTCCAATAAAAGGTCCAGTTTGTGTCTTATAGCCTCCCCATACGTCCACATTTTTATGGTTTAAATCATATTTATCATCTATGTTTTAATGCAGGATATGTTTTTTGAGTGCACAGCTAGCTCCTTTACCATAAAATAAAGATAGTCCTAGGAAAATTAATTTAAGGCCTTTATTCCAAATAAAGAACAGAAAAATCTAAATTTAAATAAATAAAAAAATTCTCTTAAATTTAAGAGGTCCCAGCCAACAGGTAAAAAAGTCACATCTTCAGAAAACAGTTGGCTAAATAATAAAAGGTGTCTCTTTTAAGGAAAAAGAAGTGCAAACAGAGCACTAATGAATATTTTCCTTTTATTTTTTTCTTAAATTCGAGAAGTCACAGTCTAAAAAATATGAAGACCTAAACTTCTACAATATTGTAGTAAAAAGGTAACATCTTTATAATAAAAGAAAGTAACTCTTAACTGTAAAATCATCTTTAACTGCCTTTCTGCTGTGTTGTTGCAGTTTAATGTAACAAAGTGAAGATAATTTTTTTATTCCCGTAGGTTCCAGATTTCTCTCTCTCTCTTTATGCTGTCCTTAACTCTCTCTCTCTGTCTTTCAGTCTTTTTCTCTCTTCTCTTTATTTCTCAAACACAAACAGCGGTACATGCCAGAACTTGCATGTTGTGAAACATTTCTCACCTGTCCAGCATTTTCTTTGACTTCATGGTCAACGTCTGCTGGTTTTATCTTTGCCTGTAACAAAGTGAACAGAGTGATGAATGACAATAAAAAAATGATTGTAGCCTAAAACCACAAGGATCCAACTGAAGCTGTTTGATTTTAGACAGAAGAAGAATTCATCACTTACAATTTCAGCTTTGATGGCCTGTTTGTCAGCCTCAGATAAATGTAAGCTGAAGGAAACAAGAGGAAGATCATCGGGTTAATAAAAAGGTCAGTGGAGACAAATTAAAACACGGCCGTTCTCTCTTAATGTCAATAATACAAGAATAATTTCACACTAAAATTAGTGGGTCAATGTGGTTTTTGCAGTGCAGGTTAATAGTGTTGTGTTACTGGAGACTGGTCTCAAGACCACATTTTGTAGGTCTTGGTCTTGTCTCTGTCAATTCTGATCCAGTCCAGCACTGATCTGCTGTTCTTCATCTTCATTAATGTCAATAAGGAGGAACACTTGGTAAAACAAAAAGCTTCATTTCATGTGTTATTTCCACTGTGATGACTGAAACCTTCACTGTGTTGTGACTGAGGGACTCCCCTCTTAGCCCTATAAAGCCAATTGTATCATATTTGATACATACTTTTATAATACCTCTATCTACTCAATATGATCAACAAATTACAAAAAAAAAACATCTGAATACAATCAGATAAATGATAAAAATGTCCTTAAATGGATTATCAGTTGCCAAAAACACCTAATGTATCAAAAGAGATATGAAAAATGTAAATGTTGAATTTTATGGACATTTTGATTTTTATGGATTTTAGCAGAAAGTGAAACAAACAATTCAGCTCCAAAAAATTAGAATTTTCTGGCTATAATCTATGGCTTTGGGCTTTAAATGGTTAACTGTTAAACCTTGTCATGGTTTTTAAAATTGACTTTGATGGTCTTGGTCTTGTCTTGGTCTCGGTGCATCCTAGTCGCGGGGAAGTCTTGGTCTCAGATAGTGTGGTCTTGAACATGACACTACAGGTTAACCCTTGTATTATGTTAAGGGTCAATATGACCCATTTTAGTTTTTGTTTTGACAAAGTTCTTGCTATCCTTTCTTTTTCTTCTTTATGAAGTTTTGAGGCTGTCATTGAAAAAGTCAGCCTCAGGTCATCAAGCCAATTTGCAATAGATCTGGTAGAAAGAAATGGAAAAGATGCCAGGTCCGTCCTTCCATAGAGGACAAGAAAATCTTAAACATTTTAACCTATTGTGTTAAATTCAAGACCTACATCTGCAGAAAGCACACACATACATTCTGTCCATCATGTTGAGAAGATTGAAATGTTAAACATTGAAAACCAGGGAAAATGGGGCAAGTGAAATTAAAAAAAAAAGCTTTTATAAAGAGGGAAAGCTGAAACTAAATAGCTCTTAAATATAATGTTGCAAATGACATGTATTTCTCTTTTCTAAATGTTTATATAATCTTAAATGAGTATGTTATTGATTTAACCTGTTTTTGACTGTGTTGAGTGAATTTACTCGGTAAAAATGACCTGCAATACCATTTTTCTTCGACACAATATGAGGGTTAAGCAAGTGTCTCATTTCCCACTGCCTGCAGACTCGGTCTAACCGGCCACAGTCGAGCTGCAGGGCTGTTTTTTTTCCTCTGGTGCATCAAGCTGATGTCACCACATTGATCAATCAATCAATCAGTCAGTCAATCTTTATTTGTATAGCGCCAGTTCATAACAAGTGTTATCTCAAGACCCTTAACAATAGAGCATAATGCTCTTTATTTTACATACACATATAAGGACACAGTAAAAAAATGTGTGTGTCTGCTCGTCATGGACTCGTGGGTGAAGCAAGAAGACGTGAAATGAAAAAAAAACATTGGTGTATCCCTTTGAGTAATAATAAAAAAAGTTTTGTAATATTGAAAGTTGTCTTACTTCTGAAGGCGAGCCATTGCACAGTCCATCAGCAGGTGAAACATGTCCTCCTCTGACATCTCAGGAGGCTGGAAACATGGACACAAACACACATCAGCTGTTAGGTCATCAGTTTGATCAATACAATAAAATAAATAAATATAAATAAAAAACTGTCCCGAAGAGTCAAACGTGGATCATGATAAAAATGTTCATACCTCAGGCTCCACTTGACTGAAGCTTGGCTCAAGATCATCAGGGCTGCAGCAGGACACACAGGATCAAGTTTGATTAAAACACACAACACACTAAAACTGAGTACAAAAAGCTGTGTTAAATCCATGTGTGAGCACACTGACGTAAAACCAAGAAATGAAAATGCTCACATAGGACCAGTCATACAATAATATAACTTGGGAAACTTGAGTATTGTAGAATGAGAAGAAAATTATGACTGCAGTTGTTTAAGTTATAAGCAGTGTTAGCAAGTTCCTTCAAAAATGTAATGCATTATTTATTACTGTTACTGTCATTTCAAAATAATTAGTTCCATTATAATATTACTGTATTTGAAATGTAAGGCGTTACACTATTATCACATTACTTTAAGTTCCTCTGGTCAAATAATAGAAATATGGATTTGTCATTCTAAATGTAGCTCATTAAAAAGCGAACAGTAACATCACTAAAACACGTGGGAAGCACTTTGGGCTCCACTGTGTGCTGATTATGTACAAACAAACTGGAATTGGAAACAATTTAAGGATTTTATCTCCAGTCAGTGGTGTCAGAGAAATCTCTGTTCAAAAGCAGCATAGCCAGATACCAACACTGAATGCCTGTGACCTGCATTATAAATCAGCATCATTGTCTTAAGGACATCAGCACATGGGCTCAGGAACCCTTCAGGAAACCATTGTATGCCTGTGACCTGCATTATAAAGCAGCATCATTGTGTAAAGGACATTAGCATGTGGGCTCAGGAACACTTCAGAAGATCATTGTATGCCTGTGACCTGCATTATCATGGACGTGGTTAGCCTCGTAGAGCAGATGGACCTGCCTGATTCTGAAATCATGCATCTCCGTTTGATTTCAGCCTCCATTGTCCAACGGTTTCACTCGGCTAAATGCTTAATGGCCCAATCAGGGAAGAGAGGCGGGAGCGGCAGGAGCTGTGGGTGTGACGACAACAGGAAGTGACTTGACAAGAAGTGAAGTCACATCCTGTTGTACAATTAATGGAGGCTAATGTTGGTTAGCCAGTGGTCATCATGGTTAGTCAGTGATAGTTGACATTATCTGCTCTCCTCATAAGTTTACTTCATAGAGATTGTCTTTGACGAGGTTCATGTCTCATATAAGTGTTAAATGATACATCTGTGTGGGATAATTTAATGTGAAACGATAGTCTTAAGGTAGTTCAGCTAGCTGCTAGCGGCTGTTAGCTGCTAGCCATTAGCCGCTAAGGCTAACAAGGGTAAACAACAGTTGGTTGTTAGCCGTAGCAGCTAACAACAGTTAGCCACTAACAACAGTTAGCTGCTACGGCTAACAGACATTTACTGTTGTTTGCCTTGTCAGCCATTAGCCATAGCACTTAACGGCAAACCTTTAGCTGCTACGTTTGGCCACTACATATGCTACGTCATAGCAGTGCTGCTTGATATGATTGGTCTGTGATGAGTGTTCTGAGCCAAACTATCGTCCAATCACAGGCTGCTGTTGTTTGTTGAAGGTTTTGCCTCTGAAAACATTTTCAGGGCTCCTCCCAGATGGATCAGTGAAATATTTCCAACATGGAGCTGTCCATCTGACGTGTCAGGTTAGGACGTGGTGTCCTCCAGGCTAAAGAGGAATAGAACCACCCAGACTGTTATCACAGCAAAGGTCAAAGACAGCATCTGTGATGGTATATGGGGGTGTTAGTGCCCATGGCATGGGTAACCTGTTGTGGTGTATTCAATATAAAATAAAGTTGAAAACAGTTAATAAATCATTGTATTCTGTTTTTATTAATGTTTTACACAATGTTCCAACTTCACTGGAATTTTTGTTTGTATTATTAATATTTTTTTAACAAAAATGTATATCTTAAAGTTTTTAATCACTGAACAACAATTTGTGTTTGTTTAGCAAAAGGGACTGGGCAATCACGTCTGTCACATTTGCAATGAATTCTGGGTAAGTCCACAGAAGGTCTGCAGACATGGTATTAGAATGAAATGGCCGAAAACAATCATTTGAATATTTCAGTGTTTTTATTTGGCTTAAATATCTTGAATCTTGTGTCTTTAGTAAGAAAATGTTCGATCACTCCCTGTAATGTGACTCTAATCCTCTGATGTAAGAAATCAGAGCCAAAGGTTTAAACACAGTCACTGCATCAGATTATTAAGGTCAGGAAGCTTCTAAAATGTCCAAACATCTGATGTTTTGCAGCACTAACAGCACTTAATCCTGTTGTATGTTGCTGATTATCAAAAAGCTTAATGCTTTATTTTTGTTCTTTATTTGAGCCGCTGTGGAGTCAAAAATATTCTGTAAAGGTTTTAAAAGGAGAGAGAACGAGGACACTCACCTTTCCTGAATCAAAGGGTTTGCTCCGCCTAATTAACACAAAGATAATATGATTTGATGTGTGAACATGAATCATAAATGTTGTAATGTTTCTAATCTGTGTCTTTATGTCTGAATTCAGAACATTTATTCTAAAATAATTCATGTTTAAACTTCTCACCGCTCACAGCCAGCAGGACGAGTCCGGCCACCAGGGCTGAAAAACACAAAGATCAGGTGTTTCAATGCTTTTATTTTTATTTTCTTCTTAAAGAGTCATTCCAGAGCTCGTCTGTTCCCGTTTGATTAACAGGATAAGAGAGAGAGCACAGGGGATAACATGCAGGTGAGGAGCCACAGGTTGGACTTGTAGATGTATTATCTTAAGAACAGATTCAGTTTTTCTCACTGCACGTCAAACATGAAGGTTTACAAGTGCTTTGACAATAAATAAGAAAGGACCAGAGCAAAGCACAAAGGAAACAACACCTCAGACGACAACCTGAGGAACCCGAACAATCAACCCAAAGCAACCGAGACAAGAGAGAACATCAGCCTAAATGATACCAGCAGGACCAATAATACAGGGATAAAACACCATCAATAAATAAATACAGGGAATAAATGTAATGGAATAAAAGATATACTGTTCATGTTCAAACTATAAATTTAACAATTAATGAAAATGGGTAGATATCACAGAATGAATTAGAGGGATAAAAAGAGTTAAAGAGAGAAAATATAGAATGACTATCTATCTATCTATCTATCTATCTATCTATCTATCTATCTATCTATCTATCTATCTATCTACTTCCTTTGAATTGATACGTTTCCTAAAATTAAAAACATATTTTGAAGTAACGTCTTCATTCAGACTATATTTGACCAGATATTGCAGAATCATTCAGAGGAAATAGTGTTAAAATAAAAGTTTTTAACCTCCATAGAACTGATTTGAAAAAAGAGAAGGTTGTTATAATTTAAAAAGATTTGAAATATTTAAAAAACATAGATTCAGAACTAAAGTGAAGGAGCGATGTGTTACAGTGGGAGGTATCAGTTAATGAACAATCTGAATAAAGAAACTAATGAAGCTCAATCAAATTTTAACCCTCTATTGCATGAATTATTACTTAAAAATGGTAAAAAAAAAAATGTTTTGAATGCTTTTATTACTTAAATGGCCGTAATAATAGATAAATGAAAAAAAAACTTTAAAAAAGTTTAAGGGGGGGTCGTTGATCAATTGTTGCCATATGGTAACAATATGCAATCGTGGAAAGTACCATAAATCAACATTTTTGATCAAAAAGGCATTTCATTTAAAACAAGACTCAACATATCTATGTTATACTCTTCCAAAATGAACAAATAAACATTTATACAGTGAAAACATTGTTTAATTTCAACAGTTATCTAAAACATCTGCTAATAAAAACCCGAAACCTTGAACCTGGCTCAATAAAGTACGATCTATCATTCTTTATGTTCATTTCATTCAGTTTTTTTTCTGCTTGTTCCATTTGATTTCAACTCAGTTCAGCTGATTTGATCTGATTTCATTTTATGCCCTGTGAAAGTCAACAAAGCAGCTCCTCTCAACGTCTACTGATAGAAACCCAAAACCATGAACCTTTTTCAATTAAGTTCAATCTATCATTCTTATTTTTCATTTCATTCAGTTGTTTTTTCTGTTTTATTTCATTTGATTTCAACTCATTTCAGTTGATTTTGATCTGATTCCTCCTCTAGTTTGACAGTTATTTCTACCCTGCTCTCTTTCCCTCCCCTGTAGAAGTTGCTGGGATGCATCTTTTATGAGGAAATTGGATACTCTGTTAAAGATAGCCAGCAACATACCTTAAATTACAAAATATAAAAAATATTTTATGTTATTACTTTTGAAACATAAGCCAAAGATGTAAACAGTCTCAGGATAGTTTCATGCTATATAAATGAATGGAGCTCCATTAGGTTGTATACACTAGGAATTTTTCATATTTGCATATTGTTGCCATATGGCAACAAATCTGTTTTGGCATATTACAAAAAATGTATGACAACAAAATTTAATTAAATGTAAAAAAAAAAATAAAGTTTACTTACCACAGATAGTGATTTAAATTTTATTTGATGAAAATACTCCAAATACTCTAAATAAAAGACAATCTTGGAGAGCCCCAGACTGTTATGTTTGGATGTCAAATGTCCATGAGCAAAAAGGACTGGCAAATAAGATCTCCTGGTCATATGACCTCATAAATTCTATTTCCTTCAAACTAAAAGCCCCCTTATCACACCTAAAAGTAAAAACATACATTTTGTTTAACAGCTTTTTAGAAAAATGAAGACAAAGTAATTGTTGCCATATGGCAACACTATGCAATAGAGGGTTAAATTAAAAAAAGGATCAAAGTCAGGATGTCGAGTAAATACAGAGAAATGTGTTCATCTAAGTCCTAATATGTTTTGTGGAAAAATGTGAATTAACACGAGGACCTTTAATTTGTTTGTTTTGTTTTGTTGTTTTTGATAATTAGAAATAATGAACTGGAAAAGGCTTGTTGGCCTCTTTTTATTCATATCGTGTGTTTAGTTAATATCACGTGAGAAAAGGGCAGACTGTAAGATTTCTCTTCACTCTGCTCCTTTTCTTTGTATTGTATGTTTTCTACACTAACAGAATGAAATAAAGACCTTAAACCTAAAACAGTGATGACGACAGCCTGTGGTAATGTTTAAACTGGTCTTACAGAAGTACAAAAACAGCCATGAATTAAATGTTTGAGCTGCATTAAGCTCAGGTCTTCTGAAGGTTCAGATTGTGTCAGGTGGTGGACTCACCCGTGGTCAGTGTGATGGTTGAAGTCATGGTGTCTGCAGTGGGTCGTTTCCTCACAGCCTCACTGCTCTCCTCTCACCTGCTCAGGTTTATACACACCTGTCCTCTGGCCCCTCCCCTCTCCCTCCCCCTCCTCAGGCTCCTGCTCTCTCCTCAGTGTTTGAGGATTAGGCCTCAGATTCCCGAGGCCATGAAGAAACTTCAACAAACTTCAAACATGAGTGACATGTTAACTAAACCCAGGGTCGTTTTTCAGTCACCTTAGGGGCCCTAGGAGAGAGTGACCACGGGGGCCCTCCTGCCCGGCCCAAAACACCAAGAACATTGGGCATCATGCAAGAACATTTTCGTATTCTAAATCTAAATTTTTCTTACCTTTTTTCTTATGTTGCAATGCTACGAACATGCTCCGTCAGATTCAACAAACACTTCTATCTTTAGAAAAGTGTCTAAATGACCTGCGGAAACATGATGAATGCCACCTGTGTGTACTTAAGCGCACATGCACGAGGATAGCATATTTGCATAAGTAACACCCCAAGAATACCATAAAAGGATACACACCACAAAACGGAGAAGTCTGGATCACTCGTAATTTGTGTGCGTACTTGAAAGAAAATTCTAAATACGAAAAAAATGCTGAATGCAACAATTCATTCGTATGCAACACTTACGAACATATTTGTCGTACGAACGGTTCTTGCATGAGGCCCATTGTTCAATAAAGAAATCTTTTATTTTAAATAACAGAAGTTTGCCGTTATCAAGAAAACTTTAAATACAATATAACATAAACACAAATGAATGAATGATAAAAACACAATCAAGCGAAAAAGTAAAAAAGTTTTAAAAAAAAGTTAAAAAAAAAAAAAAGCGGTCTTGGGTTCCATATCCACAACACACCCACATCCTGGTGGAATTTTTTTTTTTACTTTTGCTTGTTTTTGTTGCTGCTGCTGTTGTTGTGGTCCTAAAAATTTCAAGAACGAACCCCCGAGGTGGAAGAAAAGCTCAACGTATTTAGTCAGCTGGCTTTATGTTCATGCTTCTGAATTGTGTCTGCTACACACTCAAGGCAAGGCAAGTTTATTTGTAGAGCACAATTCATACACAAGGCAGTTCAGAGTGCTTTACAGAACAAGAAAAATGCATTAAAATCACAGTACAAAATAAAATCAACATTAATCATTATAAAATAAATTGAAAAAGAAGAGTGCAGATCAGATCCTTTCAGTCATATGCACAGTTAAACAGCTGTTTTACGTCTAGATTTGAACATTGTCAGAGTAGAGTCCTGTCTCACATCTTCAGAAAGACTGTTCCAGATTTAAGCCTCATAAAACTGAAACCGTGATTCTCCATGTTTAGTCCTGACTCTAGGCACCAGCAAAAGGCCGGCCCCTGAGGTCCTCAGAGTCCGAGATGGTTCATATGGCACTAACATGTCAGAGATGTACTTTGGTGCTAGGCCACAGAGAGACTTGTACACAAGCAGAGCTGCTTTAAAGTCTCTGAGCCACAGGAGGACAGTGTAGGGACCTGAGCACAGGACTAATGTGCTCGTACTTCTGGTTCTGGTCAGGACCCGAGCAGCAGCATGTCTGGATGTTCCGAGTAGGAAACTGCAACTGGAACGTCCCCGAAGTCTGAATTTCCTACTGGGAACTTGGTGAAACCTCGTGAAACCTCCATTTATTGTCACTTCTGACTGGGCTGTGTGGCTCTAGATCAGCTGTATACATAGTATTGTTAGACTTATATTTACAAAAATGCTGCCATAGTGATAATCACATTCTTCATGTGATATTTATGAACAACAACACAGGGCGTGCTAACAACAGCTAACAATAGCCTGGTAGATCGGCATGTTTTTTTCTGACTTCAACTGGAACGCCGATAAGTCGGAGATGATGTCACTCCCATTTCCGAGGTTACTGGAACGCAGCATTACGGCAGTCACCGCGCGTGCTCATGGGTAGCAGAGTCTTTATGTCACCCGTAATAGATTCTCCTCGTAGCACCTTTCAACTGGATTTTAAATAGTTCTATAAATAATTGTTTCTACATAAATCAGTACAAACTGACCTGAACTGAACAGGTAACATTTATTCACAATGTATTATTTATTCATATTTACTATACATGCTTATAAATTTCATCCCTTAAAAATAAACAGTGAACAGACTGTTGACATAAGACATTTTTTCAGACCCTTTAAAAACTGAGTAGAGTTCAAGGGAGGTCAGTGCCTCAAGACGAAGCTTCTGCATCAGGAAAAGTCTCAATAAAGTTCCACACAAATCAGCAGCGAGAGAGGATTTCACTTATTTTAATAACTCCATCCAAAGTTTTAAAGAGTTTCTTCACATCATGAACAGTTTAATCTTAGCCTTTACTAAAGGAGACTTTTTCAGTGAGTCAGAGCTTCAGGAAGGGGAGACTGGGGTAATTGTAACACTGACATCTTCCCTCATAACCGTCTGATAAGTTGATTTGAGATAAACATACTTGAGCACAGATAATAACAGTAATATATGTACTTTAACGTCATAAGGGCAAGACTGTGCACTACACTGACAGATATTTGGAAGACATTTTATACATTTTAGGTTGCAGCACCATGTCCCAACCACCAGGAGGTGAACTCAAACCATCACCTCAGGTGTAATAAGAAATAAGATTTATATGTGTTTTCGTCATATTAAGAAGTTACATCATAAATCCAAAATGGTTGGCAAGGTGACGATTGGAAAAAGTGTTGAATCCTTTTATTGTCAAAGAATCAAACGGGTAAAAAATAATATCCTTATTTAATAAGATGTTAGAAACACTGTGATACAGATTTTAAAAAGACTTTTCTTCTGAAGTTTTTTCTATTACACTCCAGTAAACGTTATGCACTAATGACTATGATCTGCATATTATGCCAGTATTCAGATTTCACTTTTTTTTTTTTTTTTTTTTACATTTTGGTGTAATTCATACTTAAGTTTTAAAATTGTAATTCATATTTAACATGGATCATGAAACGCCAGCAACATGCAGTGGTCCAAAAAGCATGTTGCTGCAAAGCACAGCTGCATTCTTTCCACGCTGATACAACCCTTCTGTTCAGAACGGCTGGTTTTGAGGGCGGTCACCATCATATGCTAATGAGCCAGAGCAGAGCAGCGTACAAACAGAAATATGAAAGACCTGCGAAGTGGATGCTCCAGCAACGTGCCACTTACACTCCTGAACACATACAATCCTTTAATTCATGATGGTTACCAGATAACAGCGAATGTTACCCCAGACATCACAGGCTAATGCACAATATGCTAACTGTGGCCTAGCCACTGCAGTAGGACACAGCCAAGACTTAGCTTACTTTCCAGGCTAATGTTAGCAGAAACGGAGGGGTAATGTGGCGGGTACGGTACCGATTATATTCAGCCAACTGTTAACCTCCTCTTGACTAACGAAGGAATCTTTATACTTAAAGTTTACCCTTCAGACTTTCAGCAAGTAAGATGAACAATGACGAACATGTGCAGTTTCCTCTAGTTCATTTACCCCTGCTGTTAGCGTTAGCTTGTAGCAACAAGCAAAATAAATACAACATGGCATTAAAATACTCACATTCCCATCATCAGGTCTGGTCACAAGTTGTTGGTACTAAGCCTAAATTCAGGAAAAGTCAAGTTGCCAGTCTAGTGCAAATAAAAATATACTGTTACATAACGAAATATCCACAAACTCAACAGCCAGGAGTTTACATTTATGCAGCCCTCTAAATACAGGTTTTGTTGTCTACTATCACATTTTGTGGGCTGGGCGGAAGACCAAATACCCAGAATTGTGTTCAAAAGAGTTAAGAAGTGTTTATTTTTTTGCAGAATGGCGGCACCTGCCCACCTTCTGTTCTGAGCTGCACCTTCACTGCAGAGAGAGCAAAGCCAACAGAGGAGGTGGTCCAGAAGCCTGTCATGTCCCACTGATGGCAGAAGCAGCAACCTGAAGTTCTCTGACCATTGGACAATTTCATCCAGGAGACAAAGCCTTGCGCAGCAGCTGGATCCACCTGATTCAGTGCCTGTAACCATCTCACCAAGCTCCAATCTTTAGTGTTTGTGCCCAAAGTGGGAGAGCCCGGTCACAGTCCTTCTTTTAGCTATGGTTTTCAGGCAAGCGGGCCTGCTGGCAAAACTCTAATTTTTTCAAAGTACACACTTCAGACCCCGGCGGTGGACCATCAGCTCGATCCCCGGGTCGAACTAAGAGCTTTTTAACTGCAACTGCTGCTACAGACCTGCCCTCCTACTGTTTTTGGTTAAAGGATTTAGCAGAAAAGGGGAAAGATACAAGAGAGACAACAGCAGAAAGTGACTGCATGTACACAGATTAGCATAGATGCTAACAGCGTCAGAAGCAGTTTTATCAGATCTGGACCACACTGATTTATAAAATGAAAAACAAGTTGATCAACACTACAAACTCTTCTGTAGTAAGGATATTTTTAATTAGAGAAAAATGATTGTGATAACTAGGGATGTAACGGTTACCCGTAAAATGGTAAACCGCAGTAAAATTTCCCACGGTAATCATTATCATTATTCTGTGTTTGATCCCCACACTGTGTCAGTAACTCACGGTGATGCTGCTCTTTGACTGGAAAAGCCTGAACTATGTGTGTCTGCTCCTCGGTGAAGCAGTTTGGATTTTAAAGGATGTCGAGGGGAAACTGATTGATGACAGTCACCCTGTCTCAAACACCAAGCTGTGGTGAAAGACAAAAATGTGTGTGACTAAAACTGCTGTAACTCCTCGAGTAAACGAGCAGAGAGAGAGAGAGAGGATTCAGAGAGCCATACCTGAGTGAATTATAGGAGGTTTATCAGGATTTTCTGAGTAAATAATGTATAAAGGTTGTAAATAACAGCATTAGGATCATTATGGAGTTTGTTCTTGCCGTTCTTTCACCGTTTATTCATGGTGTTTCGTTGTAATAGATCGTCTTTTTCCGTCATAGTTCGTGTTTTATGGATTTATCAATGGAAATATTAAAGAAGGAGATGTGGAGGAGATCTGCCATGGAAAGGGGAGACCAGAGGAGAGTCATGAAGGGGGCTAACTGCTTCAGGGACTATCGTTAGTAAAACAAAAAATAGATAAATAAAAGTCCTGGACATGGTCTAATATAACGAGCTGTAACATGGACACTAATGCTGCAGGAAAACTAAAATGAGTGAGTGTTTGTAATATGCTAAAGTTTATTTTTGAACATGTTCATTAACAATTGTTTATGAAGAGAAACCTGTTAAAAGTACAAATCCCTTTTTTTCTGTTCTTGTAATTACACACAGTTTAAGCATTTATAATACAAAATCCTTACCAGAATTGTTTACTTTTATTTCTCATGAAAAAAGTTTGAACAAATTTACTCAAAGGACATTTCCTGACACAGTTAGTGACAAAAAAGACAAAAGAGCTGTTAAAATTAGAATATTAAAGGGGTTAAATGATTTCAGACTGTGTAAAAGTACTTTCTGAACATTTTGAGCTCACTGCAACAATACAGTGATAATAATGATAACCATGATAATTTTGGTCACAATAACGTTGATATGAAATTTTCATATTGTTACATTCCTAGTGATAACATTCTTTTAAATTTGTTCATGACACATTTCTTGGATATTGAGAGATTTTAAATCGAATAAAGATTTTCCTTTTGACTCCCACTGTTTTTTTTATTATAAACAAAACATGGTCTTATTGTGCATCTGAAAACCCACATCTGCAACACCTGCTTATAAATTAAACTTTAAATGTGACTTTGTAACAGAAAGAAGCTCGTTGTTTAAGCCATAAATATTTTTTTAAGATCAGATAATTCTTTCTGTGTTTCCTGGCCTGACAGTTTGGGAGCTGATCTTCGCTGCAGACTCCTGATGTTCATGTCATACCTTTAAAATTTGGCCATTTTTTGTAAATGAGCTGTTTGTTTTCCTTAAAGGTGTTTATTTTTTCTCCCCCCTTGAGCTGCGTGTGAACTCGAGGTGAGTAAATTTGAAGAGTTTTGCAAACAGATGGACACCTGGAGGATATTTAAGCTTCGTGTTTTATTCTCAGCTCTTTAGCTGGGGTTGTTTTCAGAAAACATATTTAGGGAACAACAAAAAACACTCAGCCTCAGTTTGATTATGCAAAAAGGTTATTGCATAAATATTTTAATCAAAGGTGTTTGGAAGTAGAGCTGAATCATTAACTGTGCAGAAAAACAACTTTGGCATCACAGTGAGCCCACAGAGCATTAACCTCTTCATGCATGAATTATTAAATCATAAAGGAATCATTTTAAAAGTGTTCGTTTATACTCTCAAACAGGTTTAGAATATTGGCCTATTTTTCAACAAACCCATTTACTGACATGGATGACCTGCTGCTGGGGACCTGCTGGGCTCCAAGTGCTTTATCCTGCTTCAAGCATCAACAGAAATGGCAGCAATTAACATAAATTCATACTTTTACATCAATTCAGCTCCATGGTGGTGTATTAGTCAACATCAGTGCTCTGCAGAATATAATTATTACAGCTAATAACTGGTGCTGTCAGGTGATTTAAAAAATATGTAATTAATTAATCTAATTAATCACATTTTAATCTCATATCTGCTTAAAGTCCTCAAAAAAGAATTTGAATTCAAGAACATTACAAATTTGTAGTGCATGACTTAACAAATGAATAAAATAAAAAGAGGAAATTTGTAAATCCACATTTTTATTGGTGATTGAATAAAACCAAAGTCAGGGCAACTTGTCCAGAAAAGTCTAAACTCAGTCAGGCAACTCAAATTACACTTGAAGTTTTTTCCATAACCCTTTAACTACCTCATAAACATAGCCAGGAAAAATGTTTTTTTTTTTTTTTTTTTACATATTGGGGCACTAATGCAATATTTTGTTTTACATGCTAAATATTTACAAACCATAAACCTCTGTCAAATGGTTGAAGTGGAAATTTAGAGTTAAAGAAGGGTTTTTGTTGCAAAAGCAAAAAGAGATTAAAAAAAAAGAATCAGTTAAAATGTCATTTTTGAAAAATGCCTAAAACTTTATTCATATAAGCCATTTTTTCCTTTTCTACATTTTTTATAACACTATGTTTACTTTTCTGAGAAATTCCCCTTTTGATAAGACATCATATTTTTTTCTTATGTTCAACCCCCACAAAATAGTTGTCTAATCAGGTTCAAGAAGTATGAAGCGTTTGTGAATAAGACACAGTTAATTCAAGTTTGGTCGACCAAGTGGTTGAGCTGGGAGTTAAAGGGATAAATCAAATTCAAAATAAGAAAAAGGTCGAGGACATCCAGCAAACCAACTGGGCCCAGTGCGTTATTAAATGATTAAGTACAAATATAGATAAAAAAAATCAGAAATAAAAAAAGGCTGAGCCTCAAATAGGTTTTGTTTGTTCGACTAACGAGCGTATGTGAAGAGATGATGCCATGTACGGGTCCTTCAACTGGACAATATTAACCCTTTAAAGCCAACTGTATCATATTTGATACATACTTTTATGATACCTCTACTCAATATGATCAACAAATTACAAAAAAAAACATCTGAATACAATCAGATAAATGATAAAAATGTTTTCAAATGGATTATCAGTTGCCAAAAACACCTGATGTATCAAATGAAATACAGAAAATCTATATGTTGAATGTTCTGTTTTCTTGAATTAAACAGGGCTTTCCCTTCTTTCTACTTGCTAATATTGCAATCTGAGCCTTTGCTGTAAAATCTATTTTAGTTCTTGATACATTATGTGTGTGTTATGTGTTTGTGGGTGTCTGTCTGTGAGTATGTGTCCTGTCTTGCTCCCCACTCTCATCACTTTATCTCTTCCCACTCGCTTTTCCCTATTTGATCTTTCATTTATTTACATGTTGCAGTTGATTTAGTTAAAGTTTAAAGATAATTCACCTTAATATTCAGAGTATTGTTTCAAAAATTGATCTATTAAGAGCCTGGGTCACTCTTTATAAACCCAATATCATTACAGTCTGAAACATGGCTTCATGAGAGCATCACAAACGATGAAATTGAAATTGATAATTTTGTCCTTTATAGAGCCGATAGGTCCTCTCGGGGTGGTGGTGTGGCTACTTATGTTGCAGCCAATTTAGCCTCTAACCACATCTGTCCTTCTGTTGAACCAGTTAACTTTGAATGTCTTTTTGTCAGCATTATCTTGAACAAAAACAAACAGTTAACAATAGGCAATATTTACAGGCCTCCCTCAGCTCCTGTTGACTCTACTTTAAGTATTTTATCCACTATTAATTCTCTTGAAAGGCATAATGAACTAATCATTCTTGGAGACTTTAACAGAAACTGGCTGGATCATTCTTCTCATAAGGATAGAAATTTATTTGACAGTGTACACCTCACTCAGCTCATTAATGAACCTACAAGAGTTGATCATAGATCCTCTTCTCTGCTTGATATGATACTGGTCTCAAACCCTGACAGAATAGTTCAATCTGGTGTTATGTCTGACTCTTTAAGTGACCATTCTGTTATATTTTGTGTCTGGAAAATAAAAGTCCACGTTCTCCCCCTAAATTTATTACATGTAGATAATGTAAAAACATTAATGTAGATATTTTTACTTAAGACTTGATTTCTATTAACTGGGATAGATTTCAACTAATTCCCTACATGGACATTTTGATTTTTATGGATTTTAGCAGAAAGTGAAACAAACATTTCAGCTTTAAAAAATTAGAGTTTTCTGGCTATAATCTATGGTCTTGGGCCTTAAAGGGTTAAAGTGTTCATGTGCTATAATTAATCTTGCGATTCATTTTTATAACGCATTCATTTATATTGTAGTTAATTAACTAATTAATGCACTAAAGTGACAGCCCTACTAATAACAGATCAGTGTCCTCTTTAAGGTTGTTATTTATTTTCCTCCATAATAAAATACTTTACCATATCCACATGAGGACTCTTTTGAAAACAGGGATAATCACAAATACATTTATTTTCAATAGAAACAAATATGATAAAGATAAAAGTGTCTCTATGAGTCTTTAAATAACTTTGGCTGTGATTCGGTGCTAAAAAAATAAATTCTGACCAACAACATAATACTATCTGATCCCATTTTAGCAGTGACCTATGACGGCCTACAACAGCTCAATGTAGGTCAATAGGAAGAAAACATCTGAAGGAAGAAACCAAGAAGGACGACAGAAGAGCTCCAGACTCAGGGAGACAGACGAGGCTGTGGTCAAATCTGTGGCTCCTAAATTTGAAGTGCTCGTGTATTCAAAGGTCAGAAAGTTCTGGCACAACTTCACCAACTTCCAAGGTGCTTGGAGAGAAAGAATCTTGAAGAGGTCAAAAAAGCCCCAGCAGCAATGTTGTTTCCTGAACTACAAGTGCTGCTGGAGCTTTTTTGACCTCTTCAAGTGCTCGTGTATTCAAACCTTTATGGTAAATACTCTGACACACAGGCTGAGCCACTTTATCATGTTCCTGTTTTCCTTTAACCATCAGAGTGTGACGGACTGTTGGCTCTGAGCTGCTTCGTCTTCCAACATGGATGAACAGAGAGCGTGATAATATTTAAGCAACATTTTCAGTAATCTTTTTTTCAAAGTACGTCATATTACTTACTCAAATAGTACACAAAAACAGTTCACCAAAACAGATATACAAATGTAAACACCCACCAATGAAACGATGCAAGGGGAAGAAAAAAAATACATGTATGAAATGCAAAATAAAGGGCTTAAATGAATAAAACATTAATAATTATAATATACATATATACACATACATACACAGGTACACACACCTACTCATACAAAGAGACATATGCATACAATATAAAAAATAGGATAAATTCTTAAAGGAGACATATCATGTTTGTTTCTCCTTTTCACTATGCCAGACTAGGATGCCTGTAAAGCATTTCTGCCCTCAGTACAAGTCATTTAGTTCCTTCATTGCCCCACAATAGCGTTCTCAAAATCCTCATTTTAGGTCATTATCAAGGTCTCGTTGAAACGCTCGGATCTCAGGATGACCTAAAGTTACCTCGCAACGTCACAGCCCTTTGTGCTCTGATTGGTCAGTTCTATCGGGGGCTGAGCCAGCCTGTCCTTCTTCTTTTACTGTATTTTCCGGCAGGCTCAATGCAGCGACCTCGTATTGAGTCCCCCTACAGGCCAGAGCTGGTAATGAGTGAATGTGAGCTAGGGACCCATATACTGCTGCTGGTGGATGTGTTCCTCAGTGACGGTTTGGGGCTGACGGACATCACAGAGGAGGAAGTGTTTTATCAGATTACTCCAATAAAAAGAAAGGTACCTCGTGATGTCACAACGTTTGAAATCTTGCGGACTTCTCACAATGACCTATTTTCAGAGGTATCAAATCTCATTCTAGGATATCAGAAAAAATACAATATCTCATTTTTTGAAAATTAAAGGAATACTACACCCAAACAACGATTTGGCCTCATTTTCTACTCACCCTCATGCTGAACAACACTGTGGAGTAGTTTTGGAACATCTAGGATGCAGCCGGAGATCTGGGGGAATCCTCGCTGTCCACTGACATTGATATCATGACTTAGATACGAGCCCAAACAAACAGTGTCCTTAAAAGTCCACAAAAAGTCGGCAATATTCCTCCATACTGCTCGTGCGCTGTAATCCAAGTGTCCTGAGCGGGTAACGTCCACCATTTACTCAAAACAACATCATTTAGCACATGTTTATAGCCTAAACAGTACTACTTCCCATTTCTATGATACTTTACGGTGCCTTCACGGAGCCGCTGCTGACCAAACAAAGGAATGCGACTCTGCAATAACTAGGAGCGAGAACAAGAAATCTCACATTCTGCTGTGAGCAACGGAGCCGTGGACAGACACAAGAGGGGTCAGCAGAATGTGAATCCGTGTATGGTCTGCTCTGGATTTCTTGGGTTCTTTTTTTCTTTTTCTACGCCTCCTAGTTATTGCAGAGTGCGATTCCTTTGTTTATCATCCGCTGCTCCGTGAGGGCACCCGTAAGAGTATCATAGAAATGCGAAGTAGTACTGTTTAGGCTATAAACATGTGCTAAATGATGTCGCTTCGAGTAAATGGTGGACGCATCTACCAGGACACTTGGATTACAGCGCATTTGAGCAGTATGGAGGAATATTGCCAACTTTTTGTGGACTTTTAAGGACGCTGTTTGTTCGGGCTCGCATCAAGTCATGATATCAATGTCAGTGGACAGCGAGGATCCCCCAGATCTCCGCTGCATCCTAGATGTTCCAAAACTACTCCACAGTGTTGTTCAGCACGAGGGTGAGTAGAAAATGAGGCCAAATCGTTGTTTGGGTGTAGTGTTCTTTAAGGGGTGTAAGGTCTTGTTTTCAAATTTATTATATTATATGTAAGTATTAAATCATGCATCAGCATGATATGTCTCCTTTAAATAAATTGATATTTGGATTAATAATGATAAAAATTAAAATAAACATACATCTGCATAACAATAAACGTGCATATAAATATACACCTATATTTACATACAGAAATGTATACACACACCCTGCACATGTATATATACATGCACACATACATATTTATATATTTTGCCACTCTAATAACAACAGTGTGAATTCAAATCAAAATAGGTGGTGGTGTGTGTGCCTCATCTACTCATTCAGACATGTATAAAGTTTTTTAAAGACATATAAAGTCTTTTACAAAAGCAGAAAACACATTAAACTGAATTTCACAGGCTTCAGAGCTTAGTTTGGTTTCTGGTGTCAAATTATCAGAGTCACAGAATTATTTTTTTTAATTTTATTTCAAACATTAACAACAAACATATACAAAACAAAAAAAATAAGAGGAAATAATGAGAAAGCAGATAAATAATTAATAATATTCATCAGAAGTTAAAGTGTTCATGCTCAAAAAGGAGCAGGAAGAAGTCAAACTTATCTGGTCCTCTTATTCTCTGTTACATATTGGACTTATGTTCCACCTCTTTGCTCCAATAGACATATCATGAAAGCAAATTACATGGACTACATTCACCTATCTATTTTTATACACATATAAATACCTCTCTACCTATCTGATTACCTACTCTATCCATATAAACTCTAACACCACGCCTACATATGCATCTATAGACATGCTGATACTCATAAATTCATATGATAATTTACATATTCATGCATTGTTTATGAATACATGTATACACACTGTCTTTTACCCACACACATGCACATCTTGTTTGGTTTTGTTTTAGTCATTAAAGATGTAGTCAGTGATCTTCTAATCTAATGCACTATTTGTCAAATTCACTGTATTTCTCCTCTCCATCCACAAGATGTCCCCACTGACAGCATGTTGAAAAAAAAGTCTGGTTTCGATACACAGCCTTGGCTCTGAATTTCAGCAGGTAAATACTGTGGCTCGGGCCAAGGTACCAAAACAGGGTACACCCCCCCCCACATCCAGGGGGCGATCATACTCATGTGCAGATCAGACAGAGGGGGGAGGGGGAGTAGGAGGTTGCGTAGCGTGTGCAGTTAGCGTAAGAGAGAGATACAATAGGTGCAGTAGCAATGGCTGAAAAACAGCCCAAAAGAAAAAGGTCAGAGGAGTGAAAAGTGAAAAAGAAGGGCTATGACCATGAAAGAGCGAAGACCCGGGTCAACATTGGTGTTGCTTTCCGACGGTGGAGGGAACTCTGCAATTAGAAGACCTGAAAACGGACGCGGATGTCGCCGTCTGTCTGCTGGATAAGTAAGCAACATTAGCTTTGTGGTGCTTCACATAACAGTAACAGCCGTCGGGCATTCATCTTAGGGGCCGTTTACATGGAAACTCCTGACTTGAAGACACAAAGATTCTTCCTTTGCGTTTTCGAATTCTTCTGCGTTTAGATGACAACGCTCGGAGACGAGTAAATCCCCTGTAAATCCGCTGTAGTGTGCATGCTGGTTCAGTAGATGGCGGTGTAGTTCTGCAGAGATGCAGCGCTGCTACAACACACAAACGAAGAAGAAAACCTTTCACAAACAACAATGGCGAATAGACACACAGAGAAGCAGGAGTTTCTTTTTTGGACAACAAATCAGTCTGGATAGTTTTTTCTGGATAACAAACCGAGCACGGTAAGACGCTCACACGTTACTCGGTGGACGGAGGAAGCTGCTGTTGTTCCTGGTATGCGCGCGCAGCCTCCATCTGTAAGCGTACTGCCCATGCAGTGACGCCAGCTTCTGAAACACTCTGCTCTGTGTTTACACGAGGCCGGATGGAGGAGCGGATTCAAATCTTTCCGCTCTGTGGAGCGTTATCTAAAGTTTGCGTTTTAGGTGGAAACGCAACGTGGTCTCATCTAAACGGAAGGCCAAAACGCAACGAAATGTTTGCGGAATTGACCGTTTTCAGCGTCATGTAAACGGCCTAATCTTATTGTCTAATCTGCCAGAATGTTCTGTTGTTGTGATGTTATCAACAACCTCTCCACTCGTTTCCGCCCACATCACTGACTACACCTTTAATAGTGGAATTCAATATGTGGAAAATCGAGAAAAGGCCGTCTTTTTCTGAATACAGAGGAACATATCTCTGGGGAAAAGGCTGTGGGGGGGTCACTAAGTCTGGGGACAATGCACACCTCAAATCAGTCCACTGAGACATCAACTACGAAAGAAGCTACGAAACTACGGACACCAGGATCTTGTGTTCAACAGTTTACAACTGCAGTAGTTTCACCTTCTCAGAAAAACAGGAAACAAGAAAATGATTTTGTTTGACTTTAATATTGACTTATTAAAATGGAAGGAGTATAAGTTAACAACTGATTTTTACAACACAATGTAAGGTTTGGGCCTCTTTTAGATAAACCCGTTAGGATTATTAGGGACACTGCCACACTTACTGTTCATCATTTTTTAACTGCTTCTGTTCAAACAACACGTGTTTATAAATGATATAAGTGACCACCTTCTTATTTCTATGATCAAGTCCTCAAATGCTCCCCTGAACAGTGAACCTTTATTTAGGTGAAGACGGTTTAGACCAGGACGACTAGAATCTTTAAGGGAAGAACTCAAAGATGTAACTGGGAGACTTTATATGTGGAATATCCAAACCAGGCATGTGAGGCTTTTATAAAACATTTTCTAAACGTATAAGCACTGTCCTATTAAAAAAGTATTCAATAAAAGGCAAAGACTCAAATTAAGAACGATCCTGGATGACTAAAGGCCTCCAAAAGTCAGGCCAAAAGAAAAAACACTTCATACAATTTTTGAAACCAAGAACCAATGAAAGTGAACATAAATACAAGTTCTCTTAAAACAAAATGACCATAATCATAATATTACAAAAGAAAAACAAACAAGAAACAGAAAGCTTGGAAATCAATAAATCATATTATTAGAAATAAATCCACACAAACTGAATAATAAAATTACTTTTGGAATGTCAGTGGATCAAAAGTTAAGCACTTAAACAAATGTGGACTTTAATGATTATTATTTAGTTAGTGTTGGATCGACTTTGGCAAACAAAATTATTGTGGATAATCAAAATAAAGAACTCCTTGACTTAAAAAGACTAAAAGTTATATTTTCTATTGACCAGCATTTTCTTGCTCTCTAACAGCACTTATCAAATATTGAGCCAAAGTGTTCTTTTGACTTTATGCCGTATTGCTCCAAAAGTCAAAAGTCTAAGGAGTGCTGAGAGTGTCAAATTACCAAAATAAATGAATTAAAGAAAAAGCAAAACACAGTGGAAATATAAAGACAAATAAGTAATATTGGTGCTGTATAAAGCAATACTAATCAAAAATGGTCCGGGTATCATCGTATAATTCCTAATTCATTTGTGATCCAAAAACGAAAAACGATTATTTTGATATTTGTTCCAAAACGAAAAACGGAAAAACCGTTTTCTTGTCAGGATGCAAAAAACGAAAAACCACTACAGACGACTATAAAACGAGCCGTTTTATTATTTTTCAATATTCCTTTTCTCCCTCCTCAACTTGGAACGAAGAACGAATCAACCAATGACGTCACGGGTTTTTTTTTCGCTTCGATTCCAAAAACCAAAAACGAAAAAACCAAGTCACGTGGTCTGTTCTTTTTCCGCTTTCCAAACGAGAAACCCAAATTCAAATAACGGCCCGATTTTCCTTTTTGCAGTCTCATTTTTTTCATTTGTTATTATGACAAAAAATAAACTGATTTCGGTTCACGGAGCGCGACAGCCGTCATAGCTGAAAAGCGCAGCTCCTGTGGCTCTGCAGCTCTGCAGCAGGTTTCATCGGACTCAAACAACCAGTTTGTTTATGAATATCTAACTATGTTCATTTGTGATTGATAGACTCCTGTATGTCTACTTGCCTTGCATCGCTGTTCAATGACTAGTTAGTGATTTTAATCTGGCGTGTACTAGCGCTAATAAAGATATGTGTCACTGACGGAGCTACTTCTTTCTGCACCAAAATTATATTAGACCACTCAACAGAGTAATTGGCCACACACAGTGATTTGTACAGTGTGGAAATGAGTAAAAACACATTACTATGACTCCAACCAGTACTTTTTACCTCTTAAGAAATGAGTAAAAGCACATTACAATGTAAAAATCAGCTTATTTTGCTTACCAAAAACTGATTCATGCCTCTGATACGGTACAAAGATGGATATATTGCCCCAAAATAACTAAATATAACACAGCAGAGTAATATTTACAACATTTGACTCCAACCAGTACTTTTTACCACTTAAAAAATAGTAAAAGCACATTACAATGACAAAATCAGATGTATTGCTTGCCAAAAACTGATTCATGCCTCTGATATAGTACATAGATGAATATTTAGTCCAAAAATAACTAAATATAACACAGCAGAGTAATATTTACAAGATTTATCTCCAACCAGTAGCCTACTTGCATGTATTGTACAATACCAGAGGCATGAATCAGTTTTGGGCAAGCAAAATAAGCTGATTTTAACATTGTAATGTCATTTTTCTCATACTTCAAACCGCACAAAGCACTTTGTGGGGTCAATTACTCTGTTGAGGGATCTAATGTAATTTTGGTGCAGAAAAAAGAAGCTCCATCAGTTCATTAGCGCAAATACACGCCAGATTAAAATCACTAACTTGCCTATTGAACAGCTATATAAGGCAAGCAGACGACAGGAGGCTATCAAATGCAAAAACAAATAAACATTGTTAGATGATCATAACAAACTGGTTGTTTGAGCTCGATGAAGCCAAGAGCCACAGAAACTGCTCTTTTCAACTATGACGACTGCGCGCCTCGCTGCATCGAAATCAAATTTTGGCACAACACCGGCTCTCCAGTCATTCCTGATGGGCTGTGGTCAAACTTTAGAAAATTATACACCTCAGAGAAATGTTTCTCACGCTTGATTGTTGTGGTGATTTGAAGCCTACTTGCATGTAATGTACAATACCAGAGGCATGAATCAGTTTTGGGCAAGCAAAATAAGCTGATTTTTACATTGTAATGTCATTTTTTCTCATACTTCAAACCGCACAAAGCACTTTGTGGGGTCAATTACTCTGTTGAGGGATCTAATGTAATTTTGGTGCAGAAAAAAGAAGCTCCATCAGTTCATTAGCGCAAATACACGCCAGATTAAAATCACTAACTTGCCTATTGAACAGCTATATAAGGCAAGCAGACGTACAGGAGGCTATCAAATGCAAAAACAAATAAACATTGTTAGATGATCATAACAAACTGGTTGTTTGAGCTCGATGAAGTCAAGAGCCACAGAAGCTGCTCTTTTCAACTATGACGACTGCGCGCCTCCCGCTGCATCGAAATCAAATTTTGGCACAACACCGCTCTCCAGTCATTCCTGATGGGCTGTGGTCAAACTTTAGAAAATTATACACCTCAGAGAAATGTTTTCACGCTTTGATTGTTGTGGTGATTTGAAGATATCATTCGCTGCCTTGTATTCAAGTCCTCTTTTTTTTTTGGAAAGTTTTGTTGGCGGAGCCACGCTGTCCACTCTATAGTCTATGGTCCTACACAGCAGCACCGCCCTGGCAGGTGCTCTTACTTTGAAAAGGAAACTTCCGGTCTCGCAGTATGAAAAACGGCTGTTTTTTTGTTTCTGTCTTCTAAAATTTTATTCACTGTTTTTAGAAACGGAAAATGAAAATCAGCTGAGAGGAACAAAATGGAAACAATTTACTAAAAATATACACACAATGTGAGAAAGGTATTAGCAAATGAAAAGAAGTGTACAAATGAATAAAGGTTATATAGAACACAATTCTACATGTAGCCCACAAAATGCTGCATGTAAGGGTAGAGCACTGAAAATCTGTAGGCTACTCAAGTAAAAGTACAATTACTGAAGTAGAAGTAAAATGACTATTTAAGAAACCTGTTTAAGTAAAAGTAAAATGTTACCTGCTTAATAATTTACTCAAGTATAAGTTACTTTCCGTTTGAATATTTTATAGGGTGTGCGGACCAGTGCAAATAATGAAAAAACAGCACTTGTTGATAATATATCTGGTTTACTCAGACTACCAGCTCAAAACTCGAGATATTCATGTCATCAGCATGTTTCATAAAGAAAAGCAATTCATCACATCTGAGAAGCCAACAGCGAAGACTAAAACAATTATTCCTTTATCAAAATAGTTGCTGAGTAATATTCTAATGACTTACCTGGCAGTGCTGCAAAGACTTATTTCGTTTCTTTGAATAACTTTTAGAGGCTTGAGAAGGTAAGACATAAAGCAAAAATGAGACAAAAGCTTGGGAAACAAAGTCTGTGCAAAATGTGTATTATACCTGTATTCTATCCTGTCCTATTATCTCTTGAACCCTTTTCATTAATCCAGTGACCCCTTGTGAGGGTCCTGACCTCCAGGTTGGGAAACACACTGCCTTTAAGACAAAAATCATCTGAATTAGGGGTCCATGGCCTAGTGTGCATCTATTGTGGGTGTCCTTGCCATGAAAAAGTTTGGGAACCCCTGTCCCAAGAGATAATATGTTTAAATGAAAACATTAATTACCAACATGGTCTTATGGACATGACAGTCAAATCGGAGATGTGGAATATAAGTACACATTTCTTGTATAGAATTGAAGACGTCATGTTGCAAACAAACAAACAAACAAACACTTTTATGTGTTTAGGGAATTTATAAGGTCCAGTTAACATCATTAAAAGTAACTTCCAAACACATTCAAGAAAAGAAAAAAGCAAAAGCCAAGAGAAATTTTGCAGTGGAAGCAAGCTTTTGCTTGAACATTATTAACTCAGACTCCCTCTCTCTCTCTCTCACACACACACACACACACACACACACACTAATTCCTCGACACACACATGCACACCACACTATGACATCCCTAAAACACACCCAAATAATTTTAGTTCAACATATTTACAGAATTGTTAAGTGTGTAACAATATACAGTGTATATTGTAAACAGAAGCTTGTTGGTGTTTGACAGATACTATAGATGGTACATGGGAAGATGGCACAATCTGCTAGAAACAATAAAACAACAAAAAGTACAAATTGGTGCAGATGGGGAACAAGAAGTGAAATTTTTTTTTTTTTAGCAATTCCAATAGAAATACATTTTAAGATTAATTAATACGCTTCGAAATCAACAAAACAGCTACAACATATATAAAGACATTAAAAACAAGAAAAACAGATAAATGTTTAATTGGCTTTGGGCATTTTTAGACTTAACACACTTTAAGGTGGTAAAAAAGGAAAACTCATTCAATTAAGCCAGGAAAATAGGACCAGCATTCATGAGTTTACATTGATGTATGTAATCTTTTTAAGAATTCATAGGTTATATATGAGAAATAAAAAATAAAAATCCTGTGTAGTTTGATGCTAACACATAATAGAAAATCCCATATACATGCTAACAGAAATTAGCATTACTTTAAGAGATATTTTGCCTCCAAAAACGGATTGATTTGAGGGTGTAGGTGGTTAGGTGTTTAAATTTGTACACTTCAAATGTTTTTGAGCTCTCATCTTCAGACGAGCCCTACTTTGAGTCCATGTGAGTTGAGAGATCATTTTCTAAGATTCAACTATGAAACTTTCCCCAGAATAAGTCAGATACGTTGTAAGAAAAGAAAAGGTGTTCCTGAGTTTTGATTTGTGAAGTGGAACAGGCTTATGTGGAATTGAGTGTTAACAAAATATGAATGAATGAATGTTTATTTTGAGCTTAAATGGAAAACGTACATATGTTTACATCTACACAAATCCAACTAAATAAAATATAATGGTACTGTCATTTATCTTTGCAAAAAATATGTTGAATTTCTGAAGTCCTGTTTTCCTCTTGGATAAAATCAAACATCTACTAAGCCTTTTATTGAATGTTAGTAAAGTCTGAATGTCTATCTGCCTACCTACATACCTACCTAACATCTACTAAGCCTTTATTGAATGTTAGTAAAGTCTGAATGTCTCAATGAACAGAAACAAATGTTCCTTTGTGTGAAATGCAGTCACCTTTATTTAGGCTACCTGGCAGAGCATCTCAGTTACAATACCAGAACTGACAACAAACAGTGAACCTGCTCTACATGAATATATCAATTCATAAAGAGAGCAGCTCTGATTGATCGCTCCACAACTTATCCCACCACCACCAAGCTAAGGCAGCTGTGATTGGATGTCCCTCTGAACTCATCCAACCTTTAACACAACCACTGCACCAACACTAACTCTGCTCCTGTGTGGCGTGAGATCAGTCTCTAGCACCTCAGAGCTGCTCCCATGACTTATCGAGGTGTCGGTCTGTACGGGTGGTCGAGTCTTGAACTTGAAGCAGAAAAACAAAGCCTCTCTCTCCTGGATGAACTCCTGAACCCCTCCTCTCCGGCTCACGGGTAAAACCTTTAACACACGCCGCCTCCGCCGGGTCAGGCCCGGGTCTGCAGTCCTTCACACATCAGCTGCTAATGAGGTTTCAAAATCTGCCAGCGAGGCAAAGGCTCTGACCTCCACTCAACAGCTGATCTGACTTGCAAATCTGATCTGACATTAACTCCAGTACAATGGGGCCCGTGGTGGTCCAGGTCTGAGGGGGACCAAGGAGGAGGCTCTGGATTTTAAAAATGTTATTTGTTTAATTGTCAATTTATTCCTATAGATGTATGATAATTATTTCAATATTATTTTATTATTTGTTTGATTTTATTTTATTCCTATTAGTGTATATTTATTTTAATATTATTTTATTCTTTTGTTTGATTGTCATTTTATTCCTAATAATGTATGATATTTATGTTAATATTATTTTATTATTTGTTTAATTGTCAGTTTATTCCTATTGATGTATATTCATTTTAATACTATTTTATTTTTTTTTTGATTTTAATTTTATTCCTATTATTGTGTGATATTTATTATGATTTATTTTATCATTTGTTTGATTGTCATTTTGTTCCTGAATTGCTTTTATTAATCATCATAAAACTGTTATCTGTTGGTAAAAATGTTATATTCATATTGTATTAGTATCATATTTTTATTCTATTATTTTTATTAATTTGTTTTTTCTATTTTTAATATGTTTTTCATGTATTTTGTTTTTTTTAATTTTTAGATTTATGGTGTGAATATTTAAAAAAAGCTACATAAAAAAACTATTACAAAACAACTCAAAGTGTTACCAAGTACTTGAGAGTTATATTCCTTTAAGCACGATTAAATATCAAGAATAATATTTAAATACAAACGCAGACTATTTTCCAAAATCTTTTTTTTTTTACTTTTTGAAAATTAAATGTTGTCAAGTCTGATTTTTGTAGCTCTTGTTTCTATTTAATTTATTCTGGTGTAAATACAATTTATTTTGACAAACTTTAGTTCATAAAAAGTAGAAATAAGCCTCCACTCTTAAAGTTTCCTTTAAGACATTTTACCCCTTAAACTGTGAAACACGTGAAATCTTAATTAAAGACCCTTTAATGTTGTTTTATAAAGTTTTATCTTCTACATTCATAAAACAAACGGCTTGATTCTACGTTAGCATTAGCATCTGCTGAGGCTGTTAGCATTAGCATTAATGTAGCTGCTCTGCTGTCCTGTAGCTTTATTTATCCTGACACTGACTGATTAAATCATGAAGATTGATTTATGTCAGGACGACAGTTCATATAAAGTCACAGATGAATCCACAAAACGAGGTCGAGTGTGAGACTGACGCTAAAAACAGACGAGCCAGCTTAAACTGGAGCTTTAGCTCGGAGGCTAACGGAGGCTAACGAGGCTAACAGAGTAGAAATCTGACTGATGACATTAATTAGAGTCAACAGATTAGATAAAAGCGGTGGCCTGGAAGATCCAAGACACTTTTACAAAGCTTGTGACAAATTTACATTTAGGAAACACATTTACAAGACACAAAACATATGTACACTGGGAAGAAATTAAAAGACACAACACAGACACACAACACTTTTAGAAATGGAAAACAAATTATATTAAGTATAATTATTATTAAGTATCTAGTATTGTCTGCTCTCTGCTAGCACTTCTGGTTCAATGCCAGAGTTGGTACATTTTTCCGGTTGCTAGATATTTGAAAAGTGTCTTTGTTAATTTGTTTTGTTTTCTAAAATGTCAATTTGTCTCAAGCTTTGTAAAAGTGTTTTGGATCTTGTACTCTTTTGTTTTGCCCTCCAGGCCACCATAGCTTAGTGAGGCAAAGTGGGGTCATGTATTTACTGTTTAAGAAGATTTTTAATGTAAATTATAGATTTTTATGGTGTGAATATTTCATACTCCCTCAGAAAAGGTTAGCCTACATTCTAAACAAAATTTAACCAAACATTAAGTTTGTAGCTCCATCATTGTGAATTGTTTTCTTTTATTTATCATACTGAAATCTAAATAAGTATGATGAAAACACTGAAATTCAGATTAAAGATTTGTGTTTCATTTTGGTTAGAGTATTAAAATTGAACTAATCTTAACAGCTTGTTTACTGGACATGTAACAATTAAAGTGATAACGAAAAACTTTAATCATCTGCTGTTCAAAAATTACTTTTTTTTTAATGTATTTTTGGGCATTTTGTGCCTTTATTGATAGGAGAGACAGGATACATGTGAAAGGGGGTGAGAGAGTAGGGAAGACACTCTGCAAACTGGTCACAGGTGGGATTCAAACCTGTGCAGAAGAAAGCACATGGGTGCTAACCACTACGCCAAACCAGCACCCTGAAAAAATTACTATTTTTTAAAGCAATTTTACAAGCACATTTTTCCAAGACAGTCTGGCTGCACACCTGCACTGAGAGGACCCGATGTCACGTTTTTTTTCTCACATGCTCTGGCTGCAGACCTGCACTGACAGGACCGGAAGCTGATTTGAAGTCTTTCAAAATAAAAGCGAATATACCGAAGCACGATTTTCGCCAAAAGTTTATTCAAAACCTTTCAGAAATAAAGCCATTACACTGGGAAGAACGTTTAAATGCCAACGCCAACAGTGAAAGCCCTCTCATGTCAAACTTATTTCATACATATATCTAAATAATACATCCATGTCTAATCCTAAAGTTAACCTAGTTAGCCCTAGCCACTGCTATCTAACTATGATAACAGCTTAATTTGTTCTTTTAATACTTAAGCAGTCTGCTTACAGTGATCACTTTGGGTGTTTTCATACATGTTTAAATGCCACAGGCAGTGACAGCCTGTCATGTCAAGCTTATCTCATAGATATATCTAAATAAAACATCCATGTCCAATCCAAAAAGTTAGCCTAGTTAGCGCTTAGCTCCGTTAGGGCTAGCGCTTAACTAGGCTAACTTTTGGATTGGATTGCATGTCCAAAAAGTCATTTCTTTCCAATAAATATTATGACACAGAGCAGTATATAATGGAAAAGACAACGCTTTGTAATGGAATAAAGACTGTTCCTGTTTCTTCAAAAAGACGAAAAGTAGTCTCTCAACTATAAATCAGCTTCTCTTCACGGAAAAAACACACTGGAGCATGTGATGTGAGAAAAAAAACGTGGACGGGTCCTCTCAGTGCAGGTCTGCAACGCTGGGTCCTCTCAGTGCAGGTCTGCAACGCTGGGTCCTTCTAGTGCAGGTCTGCTCCCATTTTTTCTGCATTTTTCCACTTTAAGAAGTTGGACTTACCTGGTATAAGATTAAAGATTTTTGTTTCATGAAATTTGAGAAATTAGCTCATAAAGTTTTTGTAGAGTATATTATCCCAAACCATCCTCCATGATTGTTTGAATAAAAGCAGTATCTTTTTTATCATAATGATAATCATTACAATATTGAAGGTGTGTTGAAATATAAGAACTTAATAGGCTACATTTGTTTAAATAAGAACATATTCTCTGGTGAACTGTTATTTAAACAATCATTAAAGGTTCATTCATTTGCCTAAAACACAATGACTTAATCATTACTGTTAAACCACATAAAAAAACAAAAAAAAAACAAACAAAAAACAGTTATCCAAAATATGCAAATTGTCCTATCACACAATATTAACAAATATTTTTTGAAAAATCCAGGATCCACATCTGAATTTGGATCATTACAAAAATCAAATTACATCTCCATTGTAGCATGATCAACATGAAGGTGATAAGATATTTTTTTATTGATCCATGGAGGGGAAATTCAGCATCGCACCAGTACAAGGGTAAAGTAGCAAACAAAGTTTTCTCTTAAGTTTCCCTTAAATCCGTCCAGATTTTTCTGAGTTATGAGTAAAAATATGTAAAAATAACCTGTAACTTTACTAAAGTCCTTATAAATGTCCTGGATCTGCATTAATATTTAGATTAATAACATCTGAATATTAATGTGCCATGCCAATCAGTCTCCAAAATATGTGGAAAATATTTTGAGTTCTGGTGCACACAGAAAAAACAAAAAAAAAACCTTTTTGGCATTAATAAGCGTTTAGCTGCTGGTGGTGCAGACATGAAGATGGTTGAAGTAGAAAGTCTCAAAACTTCCTGCAGATCGTCTTCAGTTTTCCAACTGTGACACCAAATGTTCTGACTGAGAGGCAGCAAGCTTCAGAATAAACAACAGCAGGTCTTTATAACACGTTTCATTTTCAGAATCATGAAGAAAAAATAAAATATGATTTAGAAAAGGGCTCCTTTTCTATCCTGACATTTCAAAACTCAACTTCTCTTTAAAGACATAAAGAAACTTTTCCTACATATTCAACCAAGACTTCCTCTCCAATAAAATAATATATCAACTTAAAAAAGAACAGTTTTTCCTGAACTCTGCTGACTGCTTGAAATCAGTTTTTAAAAACTATTAAGTTTAAAAAAGAAAAAAAATTCTGACATAACATACCAGATTTGTCCAAAAATCCAATGTAAAGCTTTTTGAAGAGATAAATGAATATTTATTTTAAATAATTGCTTTAAAATTCTTTTGTTTTTTAAACAAATAGTTGAGTGTTTATGAAGTTATGTTTTCTAACCAGTTTCCCAATAAACAACAGCAAGTTTATGACATTTTTTTTTTAAGTTTTTCTCTCATATTTATGACAGTTTTTTGACAGTTATGAAGTTTTATATCGACTAATGTCCATTTATTCTGAAACTTAGACCAAGTGTTCAACATTGTTTTTATTCTAGTTATATGTTGATTTTTTTGCACCAGTTTAACAGGTCAAATTCCTTAAATGTGCAGATGTATTTTTTAAATAAAAACTAATTCTGATTCTGAGAGCGAGAACCTGTTAACCCTTTAGATCCCAGCTCAATTTTTCATTGGTTTAAAAAACATAACACATCTTTGCATGTTTCAGGACACAGAAAAAACTGCAAACAAACCAAAAGAACTGATATTTTCTCTGTTTAGGATTTAAAAAGCTAAAAGTTATTATTATTACAATCATTATTATTATTTAAATGCTCATTTTAACCATTTACTAATTTCACGATTTATATCTATAATCATAAAAACTTTTTTTGTTTGTCAATCTCAGTTTCATCTATTATATATATTATTACATTGTTTGTTAGTAAAACTCTGCTATATGAGATTCAAACAACTTTTGTTCCCTAAACTTCGACCTTTAATGCCCATTTAAGGAGAATAAAGTCATAATGGTCTTAACAGTCTTGCTCCTGCCTATTTATCTGATGTATTTATTTTTTATCATTTATATTTTAACTTATTTTAACTCTTTTATTCTGTTCAATTTCTACATTTCAGTTCAGACTTTTTATTTGGGAGTTTTATTCTTTGTTAAATGCTTTCCCTTTTATTATCCAATTTAGCTGATTTTATTATGCACCTGATGTTACACTTTCTCATTTTACCCTATTATTTATCTTACTTTTATTTTATATTGTTATATTATTTTATTCATTTATATATTTACACATTTACTTATCTCACCCTCGAGTATTTTTTGAGTATTTTTAACTATCATTTTAGCTCCTGTTTCCTCATTTTTAATTCAACATAGCGTTTCCTCAGTCCTCTAATTCTGTTTTCTGTCTGAATTTCCTTTTTGTGTCTTTGTGTGTTTGAGTAAGAGAGTGTGTATAGGGAATGTTTATTGGGGGAGGGGGTTTGCAGGGGTCTTATATTTTAATTTTATGCAATTATGCAATTTTCTGCTTTTTATTTCTCATATTATTTAATTTGATCTTTTTTTTCCATGTAAAGCACTTTGTATTACAAAGTCCTGAATGAAAAGTGCTATAAAAATAAAGTTTGATTGATTGATTGATAATTATTAACCCTTTCATGCATGAATTATTAAATCACAAAGGACTAGTATTTTCAATGTTTGTTTTACTTTAATTGACACTCCACCTTTACTGAACTAAAGGTTTTGAAGAATTACAGACTTATTTGACAGCAAATATACTGAAGGTAATATACAGGTAACTATCTTACATGCCTGATCATGCTTACAGAAATGCACTCATGTGCTTACACTTAATGCAGACACATATGCCATCAGCTTGATCCTAGGATGAAGCGAAAATTTCTCCACATTGTAAAAAACTACTCCTCTGTACCTATTTTCAAGTCCTCCTGACTCATATACGCTGAACATGAACACATTGAACACATTTTACCAAGTGACGGTAAAACGCGGGTTTCAGGGCCATCACAAGTTCACACAGTCAGAAAATTTGTCATTTTGATCAGGCATGTAAGATAGTTACCTATATATTACCTTACGCTTTTTACACTGTCAAATAAGTCTGTAATTCTCCAAAACCTTTAGTCGTCACGCTAAATGTAATGAAGTCACTTCCACCACTAAGTAAATGGGTGTAAAGAGCTCATTTTTGTGTACACAATTGATTCGGGAGGTGTTCAGATAGTAAACATAAGGGTCCTTCAGACACGCCCCCCTCACATCTGCCTGGACGGTCACCAGTTCATTTAATACAGTACACCGGCGGAGCCTGTTGTGTTTTAGTATAAGCAGCAAAGTTCTACTTAAGATTATTCCATCTCTCATGACAAGAGCAACAAGAATGTCATTATATGACAGTCTGAGGTGAAAGTGAAAGTTAACAGGCTCACTTCTTCTCTCCATTGTGTGTGTTTGCTAACATCTGCCTTACGGGAAGCCGTAGCGGACAAGAATAAGGGTAAGTCAAAACGTGATGAATAACTTTATTTTGAGCGCACGTTTTAGCTAAAACGTGCGCTCGAATAACTATTTCGCGGCGACGCTTTTAGTATGTCGCGCGACGCGAAGCTAAAACGCGCGCACGAATAAGTATTTCGAAAGACGCTTTTAATATATCGCGGCGTATTTAATAATATCTCGCGGCGCACGAAGTTATATATTTCGGCCCTCTGTGGCACCTAAGGGCTCAGACAAACAAGTTAAAAAACATGATCATTTTTTTTTCCGCTTTTAATTTTAGGAGTTGTGTATCTGTCCACTTGACCGCATCATAGGTATAAATAGTAAGTTAGTGGAACTAAATATAGATCCACAAACATCTTTGACAATCTTTTAAGAGTAATTAAAGTAAAAGAAAAGTCTAAAAAAAATTAAACTCTCACTTGTGAATTACACCAAAATTTAAAATAAAAAATACTAAATTGTGTAAAATCTAAATACAAATGCCAAATCTGTCCTCCATCGGTTGTTTTTAATTGATGATGCAATATCTGAATATGGTAAAAAAAAAAAAGTGTTAAGTTAATGTTTTTATAAAACTTGAGACAAGTGTTTGGGAGTTCCCCACCTGAAAGTTGGGCATTGTACTCCAACCTAAAGGGTATAAAGTTTATTTCAAATATCCGTCTACTGTACTGGACAACATGCATAAAAGGGTTAAAGTCTTCTTCACCTGTTAAATAATAAAGACAAAGTCTGCATCCCACTTTTATAACAGATCTTATTTTTTATTGAGGAGAGTCGAGTTGGGCTTTCCATTTTTAGAAAATAAACCGATGACAATATTACAAATAATGAAATTGTTACATCATTCACAGGGTTACAGTCAATATACATTTATACAGAAATACAGGACGTCCCACATCATCACAGTGGTCAGATGCCGCACCTTCTGCCAGAGAGGGCTATGGAGAGAAGAGTTTATCCAACAGAGGGGGTTTGCTCTGAGCATTCTGGTCCATCATCATCGTGAAGGCCCCTCGTCAGTCAGCAGGGGGCGCTCCAACACTGCAGGCCGCCCTGCAGCAGCCATTTTCTCCCTCACATGCTCTCACGAACAGCCTTCCAAAAGAGTCGGCACGCTCTGACGCAGGACTGAGGACGTGTTCTTGGTCCTGATTCACATTTTTTAAAGAAGAAAAGTGAACCAGAGCGACTCTGAGTGTTGTGTGAAACCATCACGAAGGCCACAAACCGCAGAGCGCCTGCATCGCTTTCCAAAGAGAGCTGTAAAATGTCCCTGAACTCCAGATGATGACTCTGTTAGAGGCTCTGGAACCTTCTGCTAAAAATGCAACAGGAGGCAGATTTAAGTCACTGTGCAATATTATAAGCATCTATTTCCATTTTTGCTGCTATCCTGCTCTCTACTGCACTCTTACACTCTTACTGCTCCCTTGGAAATATTTTCTTTAACTTACTTTAATTCTGTTGCACCATCAGAGTTGTCTTCCAAATTTTGTTGCACATTCTGTATGATGACAATAAAGCTTTCTATTCTATTCTATTCTATTCCAGATTTGAGAGGAGAAGTGGAACAAAAAAGCCTAGAAATGTAAAATCACAGAACAAAATTCGACAGTTTGACAGTTTTAAAAGTAAATCAACAAATTTTCACAACAAATGAAGTTTTGGATGTGTGCGGACTGGAACACGACCTTTTCTTAAAACTGGAGCAGCTTTGGGAGCAGATGGAGCAAACTGTGGGCCTAAATCGACTTGATAAAAGCGCTAAGGCGATTTTATCAAGAGTTTTAAAATAAATCACAGCTGCAGTTTCACAATCACTTGGTGCAGCCCTAGAGTCGTGCAAAAAAAGAAACATCTCGTTCCAAATGAACATCATTTTGTCACTAAAATGCAGAAATAACGACAGAATGATGTGAGCTGCTCGTCCTCTTGACTTTATAACGGTTGATGTCTTCAGACCTGAAACACTTTAAATCCAAATCATCAATTTGACAACAACTCCACAAACTGAACAATTTAAGCCAATAAAAGTACCACGAAAATGGAGGCCAACCGCGAGCGACTTTAGCTAACATTTACGGAGACGAGAGAGCAGTGTTTTTCTCCTTTTATTCCCCTCATTGAATATTTTTATCCATACTCAAGTCAGTTTTACTCTACTCTACCTATTTTACACTTTATTTTATTCCTCCTGACCTTTACTGGTAGCCTAATGATTGTTTTTTTGCACCTATTTAACAGGTCTTGTGTGTGTACTAATGTATTTGGAAATAAAAGCAAATTCTGACATAACACATCAGCAATGATTAAGGAAACAGAAAAAACTGCAAACAAACCAGAAGAACTGATATTTTCTATGTTTGGGATTTAAAAAGCTAAAAGTTATTAGTATTACCATCATTATTATTACTTAAATGCTTATTTTAACCATTCACTAATATCATGATTTATATATATAATCTGTTAGTCATTTTATTCACATTTCTGCCTTTTCTAATTTATTTTGTCCCAGATTTTGTGCATTTTTATGTCATCACCTAATCAGCTGTTAGCTTTTAAACCTTTAAATCCACACCAAGAAAATTTCTGTTTTTTGATTTGTTTGTGATTTTCTTAGTTGCCTGACTGGAATCAAACACTGATTTGATTTATTCTGTTTTTTTTTTTAATTAAATAATCCTGAATTTGTTGATGGTAGTTAAAGACTTAAAGAGGAAATATATGAGGTCAACTCGGGAAGAGTCTGAGATGCTGTGCAGAAAATATCAGAGGAATGTTTCAATATTTGAGTTAACATCTTTAAAAAAAATCCCAAATTAAAAGTTTTTTCGTCGACCTTGCGTTTTGGGAGCCTGAACACACATTTTATAAAACTGATCCCAGGGTGGATTATTCTGAAAATGCCAACACTGCGTGGATGAAAACAGAGACTGAAGCTCTGAGCTCATTTTGGCTTTAACAGCAAAATTATAGAGAAACGATTTTTAATATGAAAAGCGTGTGGACAGAGTCCAAAACTACCCTCTCCTGGACCGTGTTTTATTATATATACTTAGACTAATGTTGGTATCAGATATGAACATTTTTGACCATATTTGTCTCATATATTGGTGAATATATAGTGGCAAAAAGTAAAAAGCAACGTCCACTTCTGTGAATCAAAGATATAACTTATTAATTTATCAAAGTATAAAAGTTTCTTTAGCTTCATTATTCTAACACAAATGGAGTTTGGCGGTGAAAATAAAAGGTGAGTTTTAGTTAAAGAATTTGGATATCACAAAAGCCCAATATTGGACGCTCCAGCCTGTGAACTGATCTCTCTAAATGACCCTTAAGTGTCAGTGTGAATGATTGTCCGTCTCTCTATGCAGCCCTGTGATTGGCTGGTTCAGGGTGAACCTCTTTTTCTTCTATTTCTTCAGTCATAAATATTCCCAGATGTTTTTATACTTTCCCAAAGTACATTTTGCATGTACACTGCATTTGTTAAGAGCTGTTTTCATTTATATTTCATTTTATTTTACTCTCTATTTTTATATAAATTTGATTTTAAATGAGAAAACAACCGCTGGAGTCAAATTCCTTGCGTGTCGCATACTTGACTATAAGAAACTATTCTGATTCTGATGATTAAGGATGGATGACCTGGTTAATGTGCAGGTTGACTTTATAAATGTTTGATATCAGCTGCTACAGAGTTTGATTTTGCACTTTAAAATATGCAGAAACGTTGAAATTAGTCAAAATGTCTGGAATTATTTTGATATACATGAATAAGAAAAAGCTAAGATGCCAAAGAAAGGGTTAAAACTGAAAGAATAACAGCAGCTTTTACACTTTGCTCTTTTTCTTCTGGTGAATAAAAAACAGTAACTTCCTGTTTTTGTTTTCCTCTCTCCTGATTGGCTGTCTCGTCTTAACCCTTGTACAGTGTTAGCTATCTCCATACATGCTCCATGCCTGTATATTACACTAAAAACAAAGATCTATCAGCCAGTTTTTTTCTTATCTCTTTTTACCTCGTCAGGCTTCATTATCCATGAAAGTATTGATTTAATATCTTTTGCTGTGGCCTTTGGGCCAAGTGAGCCTCAAAAGAATCATTTAATAAATAAAAGGTTGTAATGTTAGCTCACTATATATGTTATAGAGATATATGTATCAACATTTTTCATTCTAATATGATTAACTATAGTTACATCAATGGTGTCAATTTGGATCCATGAATAATTACTTACAGAACTGATTTTTTTTCTTTTTTTGCGAGAAAACTTTATTTAACAATGATTATTTGTGAACATTTATGAACATGTATCTGTCTATCTTCAAAGATGCATCATGATTTCAGTTTTGTCTCGAATTATTTGCTTTATAATCTCTTGCACTCTTGCACCTTATTCTTATTACTTACTGTATCATACTTTATTCTATTTTGCACCTTACCTTTATTATTTTATTATATTTTTATCTTATTATTTTTATTTCTTATCTTATTTTACTTCACTTTTGTTTGCACCTTACACTGTTCTGCACTGACTGAAGGGCTTTTGCAATTTCGTTGTACTTGTTGCAATGACAAATGAAGTTCTATTCTATTTATATAACCGGGTCAAAACTGGCCCTAACACCACAGATGACACTATTTCAACAGAGCACTTATTATTTTATGTTGTATTTTTTTCTTTTTAGTTTTTTATCTGAAATGCGTCGGTCCTGACCCTGCAGGAGGAAGGTTAAAGTAAGAATATAAATGTCTTTTCTTCTCTGTCTGGTCTTTGCAGTAAATAAATCAGCTGCTGTGTCTAAAGAGAATCCTCTTCCCTTGAAATCCTGCACATCAGAGTGTCAGTTTGAACTCTTCATAAATAAAGAAATCCCTCTCTCAGGATCTTCAGAAGAGAACAACAGAAGGTCGTCGGTCAAACACACAAACTCCTCTTCGTCTAACTCTTTAATGGCGTTCGCTGCAGACTCATTTCTTGCTGTTTTTCCTGACGTAGGAGTCTCCTCAGCCTCACAGCAGAAACTGATGAGCTGTTAGGTCTTAAGAAATGGAAACGCGAGGATGGCGAGGGGCTTAAAGTCGGGAAAAAAGCAAAAGCGCCCTGGCATCGGTGGCATTTAGGTCACCAAGCGGCTCCTCGTCCGTCTCTGGGCGATGACGAACAGCTCGTGATTCTCCTCCTGCAGCCTCGTATGTTACAGAGAAATCCTTTCTGATGTGTCAGAGCGGATGAAAATAACCCAGGAGGGGATTATGGGAAAAAAAATAAAGAAGGAAAAAAAATCTCCACATCTCCGGCTTTGGAGCTCTGGGCCGGAAAAAGTAGGATGTGAGGACACGAAGGATTTGGAAAACTCTAATAAAGATGCATGAGTGAGGCTTTGGTAAAAACTCAGCCCGCCATCTTTAGAGCATTATTCATACTTTCTACTGTTAAAGAGATTTATTCAGCAACACAAGTTATTCATTATTAATGACTTATTGATGTGTTTATAATAATGAGCCCACACTGGCGATGTAAAGCATGCTTAGTCAGTTGATTTATTTAGTGCAAAGACTTTCTGTCTGCAGATACTGATTTATGGGTAAACTTTTTAAAAAGTAAGATACTGATGGTCGTAAATGACCTGAGTGCTCACACTGTACCAGTGAAATCTGGAATGAAACACTGAAAAAGTTTACTTGACTCATCATCTTTAAAGCTCATCAGCTCACAGGGCTGCTGCATGTTTTACAACAAAAACAAAGAAATATTTGTAGTTTTCTTCCCTCCTTATAGCTGCACATTTACAGATTTATTGTGACCAAATGTTTTTACTTCTTAGTGTGCTGGTTGAAAACCTTTTAGCGCAGAAAACAGCATCTTAATTCACCAAAAGTTAAATAAACAAATGAGCGCCAGATTATGAAGGACAGACATTTAACTGCATAGTTTTTAATTTTAGAAATTTACTAGATAGATAGATAGATAAATAGATGGATACTTTATTTATCCCCATAGGGAACTTGTCGTATAGGGATAAATAAAGTTGACCAAAGATCTATCTATCTCGTAAATTTCTTCAATTAAAACTATACAGAATGAAATGTACTAATTCTTTGTTTGTTGTTGTAACAGTTAATTAAATAGCTTTAAGGGAAAAAATTAAGGGACTAAATAATCTATTTATTTGCAAGTAACAGCGCATAAACCTCCAATCTGATGTTTAAAGAAATATTCTAGCACATATTATGCTGTTGTGTTGGTAAATGATGTAAATAATCACACTGCTTTTATTGGATAAGTTACTTTACTTCTGCTAGAGTGGTGATGTAAAATTAGTGAAATAATAAGAGGAAGAAACAGTTGGATGGACGAGAACAAAATCAAAAGGAGAAATCAGAGAATGGAGGCTGCTGTTTAACGTCTGTGAACTTTCTTAACCCTTTAACTCCCAGCTCAATGATTTGGCAGAGGTCAATAAATTCAGGAATATCCATAGCCTATCTGCTGTCACTCTCTCTCCTTTAAATAAATAAAGCCTCAAAATACCCGAAAAATAATCTTAAAAAACAAAACAAAACATAACATGTCATTGTTTGTTTCTGTCAGTGCGTTAGGGTACAGAAAAACTGCAAACAAACCAAAAGAAATAATATTTTCTCTTTGCACAATTTAAATGTGTTAAAGCTAAAAGCTATTGTAATTAACCCTTTAACTCCCAGCTCAACTGTTGGGCAGTCAATAAATTCAGGAATATTTAATGTGTTAACTAACATGTCATTGTTTGTTTCTGTTAATGTTTTAGGATGAACTACAAACAAACCAAAAGAACTGATATGTTCTTTAAAGTTTTAAAAGATAAAATCTTTTATTATTATCATCATTATTTACTAATATGATTCATCAGAAAAACTACATTATTCATTCAGAACATTTTTGTGTTTTCAAACTCAATATAATCTTTTGAAACATTTCTTTGCAAACATTTCTCCCTTTTCTAATCGATTTTACCAAATATTTCTGCATTTTTTGTCACCACGTTAATCAACTGTTAGCTTTTAAAACCTTTAAATCCCACAGAATTAAATGTCTTTTTTTTGTTGTAGTTTTCTTTGTTTCCTGAAATGTTAATTAAATCAGACAACAATTTGATTTTATTAGGTTTGTTAAAACACTAAATATCCCTGGTCCTCTTGTAATCTTCCATTGTTTTCACAGAGTCACAGACGAGGATCAGAATGGACGCTTTGTTCGGTCTGGAGGAATCTTTTCCAAGACGACGCGACTGCTGCGGCCGTGGCGAGGCGGACAACTGTGGTGAGATCAGCGGAGCGGCAGACAGGTGCAGGCCCGTCAGATCGAAGCCGCCCGCCGCCACAGGAAGCTCCTCACAGCTGGGCGCCGTGTCCGCCTGTCATGTGTGGCGTGCCGAGCTGCTGCAACCGTTTAACAGCCTGAACCCGTCATCTCCGAGAGCGGTGGCGATGAAAGGATGCCATGTTCCTCCTCACAAACATCACAGCGGCGTGAAAGGCGGCACAAACAGATGAGCCTCTGAGCCTCTGCTTCAGGTGGGACAAACTTACAGCCAAGTCTGCAGGAACATTGAGACCGAATGTCACGTTTCACCAAAAAGGGCCGCATGCATGAGCCAGGCTAACGGCCCAAAAAGCGTTAATTTAAGGAGGTATACCGCGCCATCACAGGCGCTAACAGCAGGATTAGCACACCTGTTGAGAGGATGGCGGACATTGTTGTCATGCGTTACTGTCTAAGATGAATACTTCATTGATACCGTACCGTTCCTGGCATGCGTTCAGGATAATGGTACCGTTTGTGTAATGGCTTGACATGCATACGAGCCCAAGTTGTTAAACCCTTTAACTTCCATCTGCACTGTTTTGCAGAGGACATTGAACTCTTGTTTTTTTTAACTTGTTTTATGATACAGAAAAAACTGCAAACAAACCAAAGAACTGATATTTTGATATTTTGTTTGTGGGATTTAAAGGTTTAAAAGCTGAGCAGCTACTATTATTATAGCTATCATTATTATTTTAAATACTTAACCATTTACTGGTATTATGATTTATATGTACATATAAAGTCTGTTATTCACCAAAAACTTCTTTTGTGTTTGTCAAACTCAATATCATCTATTTTAAGGTCATTTTTGAATTTTACAGACATCACTGCCTTTTGTAATTCCTATTGTCCCAAATGTTTTTGCATAATTATGTCACCACACAATCAACTTGTTTTGATTTGATTTGTTCTGTTTTTATAAAACATTAAATATCCCTGAATTTAACAGTTGAGCTGGTGGTTAAAGGGTTAAGCTGTTATTAAAAAGTGGCTAAAATTGGAGATAAAACCCTGAAATCTTGTTTTATACTTGGCTCATTAATAAGAGGGTCTGCACTACCAGTGTGACATCACAAATGCAGCAGTCTTTAAGCCTACTCGTGCAAAATTTTAAGTCCTGGACGACAACAAACTTCTTTAGTCAGCAGCTCAGAAAAAAGTGATAAAGTTGGGATTTTTTAGATGCTATCTGGAAAGTTTGGGTGATTAAACATGAAGCTTTTCGTGCCATGATCCTTTAAACATCAAATGGTAACTTTGGGGTATTTTTGGACTTTGTTTCGAAAAAACAAGTTTAATTCTGAATAATAATTTTATTTAGAGGGCATTATTTATATCCTGTTTTTTTATTTTTCTTTATTTTTTTATTACTGCCTTTACAGTTTATGTAGACTACTTCTAATGTTGAAATGTATTGCTTAAATATGTTTCCTTGACAGATTGATTGATTCTTTATTTATGTTGTTGGCTAACTGACTGTATGAATGCACACTGGAAAGCTACAAATGAATTGCTCCTTGTTGGATAATCTGACGACCACACTGACACATCAGCCCCTTTAAAGCTTCAGAGAATACTAACAGGTATCCAGGTCAGGAAGACATTTTAATACTGACACTATGAGCCTTTCTAGGAGCTTAATAACATGATAACACTTGTATTTTGATGCACTTTAAGTCAAAGCAGGTCTTTTTGTGCTAACAGATGGTATCACACATACACATAACCTTCAAGAGATTGAGCAGCAAACAGCGAAAAAACTGCTGCCTAACTTATTAACCAAAAAGAGGGTGGAGGTTGACAACAAGAGATTTTGCAACCTCGAAACAGTGCCCAAAGAGAGCCTGATCATTTTGGTGCATGCTGGAGAAAGCGATGCAGCTGGATCCACATGAGTCCACGTCTATAAACAAACTTCAATCTGTAACGACTGAGATAGCTTTTACACTTAAAAAACCCAAACCTAAGGAAGTTCATTCATCCAATTTCAATTCTAAAAGTCTCACAACACCTGTCGTAAGCCACAGTTGCTAGCTACACATCCTATTTCAGAATTTAACAACAGAAAAGTAACCCTGAATTACTTGTAATCAGTTGAAATATCACAACAACAGAACTGAAGAGAGCTTGATAATTTCGGTGTGAGCCAGAAAAAAGCAGGAGGAACATTATCCTTGCTAAAGACAGATATTCTATCACTGTTTTAACCTTTGAGAAAATAAAAAAACAATCCCTGGCATCACAAAATGCTGTCTGTTCGTGCAGCAGTTCAACAAAGGCCTGAACGATGTTTCTTGCTAGCACTGATGCTAACGACTTTATTTGCAGTTTTATTGGAGCTGTGCAAAATTTCTACATTTAAGGAAGAACAAAGAACAATACAGAAAGCCTTACTCCATGGAAAAGGTGTTTTGGTTCCACTTTGATCAAGTTTTGGGGCGAGTTAGTGGTCTAAATTATCTGCAGTGAGGATGATTGACAGGCCGACTGTTCAATGGGCTGTTAGTTTAGAAGAACTGGTTACTACTGTATTTTCCACACCTAAAAGCCTTTAATTTTCTCAAAAACCGACAGTGCACCTTATATATGGATCAGTATGACCCATATATAAAGGCGAACTCGCAGTGGATGACAGAAGGCGAACACCGTTCACCAAGGCAGGGAGACAACGCCAGGCGACATACCCCACTATCTGCCAATGGATCGTGGATGCTTGGGCTGATATCTCAGTCTCAACTGTGGTCAAGCTTTCACGAAGGCAAGAATTGTCAATGAACTGCCAGACAACAGCAGCGACACTGACTCAGATAATGCCAACTTTGTGAGGCGGAGCGGACAAGTTTGATGCCGTACTCGCCCAACTGTTCAATTCGGACACTGAAGAAGAATGAGTTGTGTGCCAGGGGCGTGTTTATGGATCCTGCATAAGCGAACAAGGAGGCGTGGCTCGGCGCTGTTCATGTAGCTTTGAACTGAGACAAATGGAGCTGGAAATACATTGTTTTCAACGAGGCGGCGCAAATAAGAGCTACCGGTACATACGGTACCGTACTGTGAATGCACTAACTAGTTTTGGGAGTGAACGGAGTTGTCAGAACGCTGGTTTGTAGTCTATTAATTAAGTTTGATAACCAATTGTCAATGAAGCTCACATCGTTTGCTAGACACCACCTAGATAGCCAGCTGATTCAATGTTCAATTTGGTCACTTCCGACTGGCGACGTCGGGAGTCATTAGTGCTGACATGGAGGACTATTCTACCAAACTTACGCTTACTTTTTGCCAGCAACTTCAAATTTGATTCAATGTCGCCCGCTCTGGCCCCTGGGATGCACCTAACTATGCCCGCTGACTTCGCTATCTTCACGTTTCTGACCATGGAGTCACCAATTATCAGAGTTTGTTCCCCGGTGGGCGGGTTACCACCGTCACCGAGGGGAGAAAACCTGTTCGAAACATGAACTGGATGGTGGGGTACCAAGTGGGTCCTCGACTTACGGCTATGCTTGCTGCGGACAGTGACCCAGTCAATACTAGCCGGGGGAGAGGCTAAGCTAACGCTAGCTGTTTATAATCCGATGTGCCTTATAGTGCGGAAAATACGGTAGTTTTCGAGGGGCGTAGGTTTCACCTTCATACAGAGAGGAAAGCCCTGCTGTGGGCACATGTTGATGTGTCCTTGGGCAAAAACTCAACTAACTGCTCCCACTCTTGCATCAGCGGCTCATAAGACTCGAGAAAGCGACATAAGCTTCATAAACTCTGTTAATCAGTATTAACAGGCGTCTAACCTTAACACTGAAACCAGGAGGGCAGGTCGAGGAGGAGTGTGGGCGTGACAAGCGGCTGATGATGATGGACTTCTGCTCAGAGAAACCTGGACAACAAATGCATAAACCACCTGCAAAATCAAACAGAACCTGATCGGTTTATCTACATGGTTTGTGCAGCAACATGAATCATGTTTTCAAATAAACTTCTAAGCATCGATGGAAGATCCAGAGTGTTTTTTGGGAGTCAAACCACGAGACTCAGTGCAGAAAAAAATCCAAGTGGTAACAGTAACATCTCAGTAACATCCATACGGAAATTGCAAAAATAGAACACATTGCATTAGTTGTTTTTCATGAACAAAGCGCCTGATTGAAGAGTCTCTGTGTGTTTTTGTGTGGTATCAAAACTTCAAAACTTCAACAGAAAATCTCCAAAAGGAAAAAAAAAAGCTGGAAGAAAAAAAGAGGCGAGTGAAAGCGCAGCCACATTAAACGTGTCAAACCCACGCGGAGAGTCGCAGCAAATCAAAGCACTGTGAAATTAAGCACTCACTCAGCATGCTAGCAAACACCGTCCGCCGCTGCTCTCCGTGCACATGCGACGGTGTGCAGGGCGACATGCCGTATGGGTGTGGATGTAAACAGTAGAACCTGTTTGTTTTGGTGTTTCTGAGCACGCAGCCCGGCAGCGGCGGCGTCTTAAATCTCTCCACTGAGCGGCTCGAGTCTTTGTGGCAGGTCAGCTCGTCTGATATGTACAGTACAGGATCATGATCGGGGAAAACAGGAAGATTTCTACTTGGCAAGATGTGACCGTGAGATGCGAGGTCAGACTGCATCCTAGGCGACAGTCTTCAGGTCCTGGCTTCCTAAAATTGAATTTCCTGATTCTTTTGTGGTCGTGGAGGGACTATCGTTCCAACAACCTACTTAGCAAGAGCTGTTAGCGTTAGCCTCGAGATGCTAGGTCAGTAATTATGGTGTTTGGTAAGATTAGAGGTTATTTAACCCTTTAACTCCCAGCTCAACTGTTTGGCAGAGGTCAATAAAGTCAGGACAGTTAATGTGTAAAAAACATAACACATTATTGTTTGTCTCTGTCAATATTTTAGGATACAGAAACAACTACAAACAAACCAAACCATCATTTTCAGTTCAAATACTTCACCATTTACTTATATGATAATCTATATCTATGCATATATCATCTGTTACTCCGAAAAACATTTATTTTGTGTGTTTGCCTAAACGAACAAAAACAATTTTAAGTTATTTTTCATTATTTTATTTACAAAACTTTCTGCCTTTTCTGATTGATTTGATTTTGTGCATTTTTATCTCCTCATGTAATCAACTGTTCACTTTTAAACCTTCAAGTCCCACATCAGGAAAACATCTGTTTTTTGGATTGTTTGTAGTTTTCTCTGTTCTATGAAAAGTTTTGATTTGCTCTGTTCTTTAAAACAATAAATATACTTTAATTTAATGATGACCTCTGCCATACAGTTGATAGTTAAAGGGTTAAGAGGAGGTTGGAATACCCACCGAGGTGGAGAGACTTAAAAAAGAGATATGAAATACCTTCCAAATGACAGAACAACCATTTTAAATGGTTTTGAATGCTATATTAAGCTTCTTGTTAAAAATAAAGCTTTACATAAATGGGCTAGAGTTGATTTAAAGGTGTAGTGTGTAGAAGTTGGCAGCATTATGCCAAAAGAAACAGTTAATATAAAATATAATGTTTCTATTTGTATGTAAACGCCATAAAACTTTCATTTTTTATGTTATTGCTGGTGTCTGTTTGTTTCTCTGTTAGCAACATAACTCATGAAGTTACGGACAAATTTCAATGAAATTTTCAGGAAATGTTTGGATTAGGACAAGGAACAAATGATTAGATTTTTGGAGTGATCCACATCACCGTCTAGATCTAGGACTTTTTTATAGGATTCCTAAACATTGCGAGATAGGACCATTTTTGTCATTTGTGCATATTACTCCACTAAAAATAGTCAGGGCATTGGAAAAAAAAATACAGGACAAGTTTCCAAGAGGTTCTACAGGATATCAAAGACTGATCTGGATCCTGGCAAGAAAAATTTACATACCCTTGGAATTTTCATCATAGCAAGGGAACAAATAAAGACATAGACTTGCAACAAACTCCAAAATATAGCCAAGATACTGAGGAATCTGGAGTGTTCAATCTGATTTGTTTTATCTACAAAAACTTTGGAGCTCGATCCAGAAGAAAACGCCATGACGAAAAATGTGATTTTGGTGATTAACTACTGAACTAAAATAGATATCATTATGAATCCAGTTGCTAATGGTATGTTTTCATGGTCAAGGAATCTAAATATTTACATGAAATAAAGGTAGGACTAATATTTATGGTGAAAGTCACAATATGGGTGAGGACTGTGGCACTGGCGGAGGTCTGCGTTAGCAAAAAAGTTAGAAAAAGCTTTTTATATCTTTGTACCACGGGTCTCCCCTCTGTGGAGGCTGACATAATGATGTTGTCTATGGGTGGGTTTTGGGGACAAAAAGAGCGAAACTACAAAAGTTTACTAAACCTATAATCATCATCTTAACTGAACTTTAGTTACAAACATACTAGAAAACCCTCACCTGGTAACTGTTGTAAATGATGCCCTGTTCATGATCCTTTTTGGTCTTCTTGCTCTTAAGGTGCGTTCACACCGGACGCTACCTGTACTACCTCGGCAATCACTCTCCATTCAAAGTCAATGTACAGCCAGGATGGGGCGGGGCTAACCCTCCCGCGATGCGACAGCCGGCAACAAAGGCGATCACTTCACTCGTCGTAGCGATGTCAAAGTTAAAAAAGTTGATCTATTCAGGCGATGTCGGGTGTGGCTGTGTGGCATCAGCCAACCAGCGGTGTGTGTAGGTGTGACGGTGCAGTTCTTCGTCCGGACTACAGGGCGGATGACTTCCTTCTAGCGGAACTAATCTCAGTGAGGACATTTGCAGACGGACCGTGGTAAACTCACAGAGGATGCTGCTGCATCATCAGCTGCAGTGTTTTGTGTCTGATAAGTGAGTGAAAATGATACAGCTGGAATAATGTCAGCTTATACATCCTATTATGTGATATATGATATGATCACGGTAAAACTTCGGCGGGCGTGGCGTCACCCGATCGGCGGCGGCATAGCGGCGACCAAACAGGTATTTATGGGCGGCCTTCATCAATGGGCGTAGCGACTTTGGTAGCTGGGTAAACTGCGGTGTGAAACGCACCTTTAGTGATGTGATGTTTTAGAAACAGACGGGCTCATTCCAAAATCTGAACACTAAATGTCACTAAAATGCCGATTTCTACAGACTTCACCTTTAAACCATAGCCATGAAGTGAGCTTGAATTAGTATAATGTAGATAAAAAAGGGTTTAAATGTTACTTCTGTAATTTTACATGATGGCAAAAATGTAGGAAATCTGCAGCTCTCTGTAGGGGGTCTTCAGGTCCTTATTTTGGGGTCAGAAATCATTGTGAATACAGTCTCATTATGCTTGTTTGAGTGCAGTCTTGCTCTTATGGCCCTTTTTCCACTAGCCCTACTCTACTCTACTCGGCTCTACTCTACTCGCCTTTGTGCTGCTTTTTCCATTAGCCCCAGTCGCTTGCCCAGTGTCGCTGTAAACAGCTGAGCGGCACTGCAGTGACGTCATTTTGAGTGCGACACAACAATCTGTGGCCAAGAAGAAGGCTGCAGGTGGTAAGAAGAAATACCCCTTGAGAAGCACAGGAGAGTTTTGGAAGCTATACAACAGAATGAAGCCGAAAAGAAAAGACATATGAGGGTAAGCTAATGGTAGCTACCGCTAGCATGCTAGGTCGTCGCACTCATGACTCATCCATGACGACATTGTCTGACCAATCAGTAGCCAGCAGTTGGTGACGCTATCTTTTAGTATGGACCCAGCTCGCTTGGAACCAGAGCGAGTAGGTACTAAAACTAGCTTGTTTTAGGAGGTACCAGGCTCGTGGAAACACGCTGCTAATCGAGTAGAGTAGGGCCAAGGCGTATAGTGGAAAAGGGCCATTACCCTCTTACTTCCAACGCCCTCCTGGATTATTTGTGTACCATCAAGTTTCCTGCCATGTTAGCTGGTGGAGTAACGCTCTGTTATGCATCATAACAGATAAATAATCGCGCAGTCTGACCTCGCATGAGAGAAAAACAAAACAAACTTTTGTCCAAAGTGAGAGGAAGCATGGTGAGACGGAATCTTCATCACAAAAATTCACACAATATATAAAATTACTCGCAATGATGAAAAACTTGTTTCTCCTCTCTGACTCCTCCGTGAATCGTCATTTGAAGGTTTTTGACATCAGTCTATGCCAAAAAAGAGTCCATTTAATGGTTTTAACTTCTCTCCTGGGGAGCATGCCGGAGTGCACGCCAGGTCCCTGCGCTTTCCTCATCCATAATCAGATTGAGCAGAGCCGGCCCAGGATGGCCTTCTTCCATGTTTCTGTTTGTTTTCGCCCTTTTAAAGGGTAGCTTTCCTACTCGGGTCCGCCTACTTTACAGCCTTATAATCTATAAATTTAGATAAACTCCTTGCCTTTTCGCAGTTTTTTTCTTCTTTTTTAAGTCTTTAGAAAATTCTTTACAAAATTATCAGAACAAACAAAAACCAAGAATTAAAAATAAAAAGTCCAACATCAAATGAAAACCGTGGAAGATTGAAGAATGTGTTGCTGGTCACTTCGAACCTCCCGTGTTTCGAGCTCCAGAGGTGGGTCGGGTCGGGTCGGTGTCCCGGCTTCTGCCGCCCCACGCCCGATCCCGAGGATGGAGGGAGAGTGAGGGGCGGAGAGGACGAGGAGGGGGACGGGGGTTGAGACCAGACAACTGTAACTGCGAGAAAAACTCCATCCTCTGCGCCCGAGCCCTGCATCCCCAAACCACCGCTTTTTCTTTCTTTCTTTCTTTCTTTTTTACTCCGGCTCTCCCCTCGGCTGAGCTCGGAGGGTCAGACCTCCACAGACGTGATCTGGTTCATCTGTGCCCGTGATCATCTGGACGCTGTTCAGGATCTTCTTCTGATGGCCCGCTAACGCCACGCCCACCCTCAGGATGTCACTGCGGACAGAGGAGCAGGTGTCACAATAACACTGGCTAAAATCAGTCTACTAGTACTTTAGGGAGATATTTGGACTTTACTAGCAGTACTAGAAAACAAAATTTGTTTCACTAGTAAGGATGTTTGGCACACTACTGAGTGGGTAGATTTGATTTGATTTGATTTATTGGATCCACCATTAGTTACAGCAAATATGCAGGAGCTACTCTTCCTGGGGTCCACATATTACACCTTCAACAAAAAATATCCTTTTGAACATGACTCATATACACTAGACTCAGAACATTTGAGAACGGTAGCTCTATTTTTCACCTCTTGGTTGCAAAAAGCAAACGGATACACAAAAAGTTTTAAAAAGGGAGAGAAAATGACAGAACTCACATTACCTCTTGGGACAACAAGAAAATGAACATCATTAGGGAGAAGATCTTACTAGTGAAGCAAAATCAGTGATATCAACCGCATTTTAGCTCTAGTACTCAGATTTGGAGAACATGTACTCAATTTTGGTTTACTAGTGTGCAAGTAGACTACTACTGAAGCAAAAGTGTCACTAGTACTACTACTAGACTTAAAAAATGTTCACTAGTAGCACTAGTGAACATTATTAAGTCTACTAGTACTAATACTAAACCAAGTCATGTTCACTAGTACTACTAGTAAGCCTTAGATGCAGTAGACAGTTTTGTGTTACTCGTAGTACTCCTAGATTTAGAAATGTTACTAGTAAAAACCGAAAACTACTAGTAGTACAAATAACACAAAATTGTCTACTAGGAGATGATGTTGTTTTACTAGTAAGGTCTACTCAAGACATTTGTATGTCAAAGTTTACTAGTACCACTAGTAAACTCAAAATATCTTACTAGTAGTACTAGTGAACTTTTTTAGTCTACTAGTAGGGCTAGTATACTACTAGTGAAGCCAAAAGTGTCACTAGTACTACTACTAGAAAAATGTTAACTAGTAGTACTAGTAAACATTTTCGAGTCTACTAGTACTACTAGTAAAAAAACATGTTCACTAGTACTACTACTTAGCCTTATATGCTAATAAGGGGCGGGAAAATTCATTCAAATTCAGGCTTCTCATTGGCTTTTTAAAATATTACAGCCAATCAGGTGCTGGATTTGATTATAATCCTTCCTGCTTCATTGCACTAGGTCTAGTAGTACTACAAGTGATTTTTGGCTTCACTAGTAGACTATTAGTCTACTAGTAGACCAAAAAAGTTCACCAGTACTACTAGTAAGATATTTTGAGTTTACTTGTGGTACTAGTAAGCAAAGATTTTGTTTTACTAGTAAAGGTTTCTGGCACACTAGTGCATGAGTAGACCCTACTAGTAAACAAAATCATCTACTAGCAGACAATTTTGTGTTACTAGTACTGCTAGTAGAGTTTTGAGATTTTACTAGTAACAGTTTCTAAGACTATTAGTACTATTAGTAACAAACATTTGTGTACTAGTAGATGTCTTTGTGTTATAAGCAGGGTTTATCTGAGCACTGGTGCCACAAACTGATACAGGTAAAACAATTTTTGTAAAGTAGTGTTACTAGTAAACTCAACATACTTCACTAGTAGTATAAAGAGACTGTTTTTAGTCTACTAGTAGTACTAATAGATCTGATGCAAATGAAGCAGGAAGGATTATCACCAAATCCAGCACCTGAATTAGATTTTCTGCCTCCTTATTAGCATATATGGCTAAGGAGGAGTTCCAGTGACAATTGTTGCTTCTCTAGTAAAGTCTACTCTCACATTTTAACCAGATTTGAGTACTAGTAGAGCTGAACTACAGTTGATATTGCCGATATAAACTTTATGCCCAAAGGATTTAGATTACGTTGAGCTAAAACTCTGAGCGTGTGCAGATGATGTGCTGCAGCTATTGAAGCCTTCAGATAATTTAATAAAGAAAAAGAGACACAAGTGAATTTAACCCCAGATAAAAAAGACTTCCTTCATATTTGTGGTCAGCCGAACTCCAGATAAACCGGACTGTCTCCATAATCTAATCGCAGCAGGACTCATCAGCACTTACTCCATGGTCATCTGGGAGACCACGCCGAACGTGGAGAAGTCCGCGCTGGCGGTTGTCTTTGTACTGCCCCATCTTGATGGCGCCCAGCCATTCGTCCACGGTGCTGAAGCTGGAGAAGTCTGGGATGCTGCGGTCCAGGAGGGGAGGTGGACCCTGGGGAGACAGCAGAGGGGGACATTAAGAGGAGCCATGATTCAAAATGGCAGCTCCTCGTCCTGACGGCTCAGACCACCGCTTTGATTCAGAGATGAATTATTACGGTGCTTCAGAGAATCCCCGGTCTTCTTCAGGCACCGAGGCTTTCCAAACTGAGTCCTCGTGAAAGTGAATTTTCCAAATGAAGTGACGGGTGCTCAGTGGAAAAGTCTGTCCCCGCCCTCACACCACAAATCAAAGCACAGACGGGGAATCATGGAAATCAGCAGAAACTAACACCCAGAGCTGAAACGCCTCAAATTGTTTTGTTTTCAGAGTTTAAAAAAATCTGCTGCAGACCAGGTTTTGGCCTGCAGCGATTCGTGGGAAGGTTTTGATCTATCAAACCAAAAGGCTTTAATTTACATAACCGCCCGGCGCCAGCAGAAACAAGAGACACTTGTGTGAGAGAGGAGTCAGCGGAGCTGCGATGGCACTTCAGCAGGAGGACGGGCTTCCAGTTTTAGAGATTTAGAGAGGAAAAGCTTTACACCGAGAGGGAGGTAGGGCCGGGCAACAAACAACAAGAATCACATGTCCAATGTTATCTGTTTTTTTTTATATATGTGATAATTTTTATTTTCTCAAATATAATTAGTGCTGTCAGTAGATAAAAAACTGAGCGATTAATCAATTATGACCTGTAAATAATTAATCTTTTTAAATCTCACTTTAAAATGCTGAAAAAGCCTCAACTTGAGGTATTTTCATTTAAAGATGCTATGAGGAGTTTCTCATTACAAAAAAGTCTGACTTTTAGATATATGCCTGATGGAAATACACACTTTAAGATGAGTTTTATAGCATCAAAATAGGTTATCTATAAATGCTATTCCTTAGCTTCGCGGTCGGGTTGGACAGGACTGGACTGGATACTCAACTTCAGGAACAAGACAATTAAAACTAGAGCAAATTTATATTATTCAGACACGCCTTAGAGCACTGGCTGTAAGTAGCCATATATAGCCGGCTACCAAACGACAATACTAAGTTTTCCAAAAATTGCTTGTTGTCACACATCAAAAACTACCACTACGTAACTAGAAAGAGATACATTACCCCGAGGCTTTGCATCCTGTAAGTTGTTGAAAAAAGAAGTTGTAAAGCAATGCAGAGTTCTGAGGAAGGTCTGAGCTGCATTCATTAGCATCACAACAAACACACACTTTGGCTTGGGTCATGTCTTTACAACAGTCGCTGCACGTGCTCATGGGCAGCAGAGTCTTTATGTCGCTGGAAATAGATTCTCCTCATAGCACCTTTAACAAAACTAAAGATAAAGTGATATCATCTCGTTCAGACCAAAGAGTTTAAGGATATTATTTTGTCATCATTGGACTTTTGTTTACCTGGTTTTACTCGAACAAACAGTTTTCTGACTGCAATCTTTAAAATTAAAAAATCAATTTTCTAATTCAAGATAAACCTCTGCTCATGGTGGAATAAAATTAATATAGAGTCTAAATAATCTTAACATAAATATGGACAACTAAAAGGCACAAAATGAAGTGATGCATTCATTTTCTTTTTCATGTTTCCTAAAACACTTTGGCACGCTCTCTAAAAGAAAACTGTTTTAATAAAATTGATGTTTTCTCCTCGTTGTTTAATGGTAGATTGAAAAGTCAAACATCTTTAGAGCGATATTCTCAGTGAAGCTAAAGTTTAAAGACTAAGACAAACTCCCTCAGTCCTGCACTGAGAGCAAACAGCAGAAAATAAAACATTTTATTATTATTATTCCTGTCTGATCTGAACTCCTGCAGGCCGGCCCACATGTCAAACCTGTAGAACCAAAGTGGCGTTGGTCTGCGGACTCACCCCGAGGACAGCGGGGTCATGGCCTTCAGCGTGTTGGGGTTGCGGATCATCTTGTCCAGGTTGTTGACGATCTGGCTGAACTTGGGCCGGTTGTTGCGGTCCTTCTGCCAGCAGTCCAGCATGAGCTGGTGCAGGGCGCTGGGACAGTCCATGGGGGGTGGCAGCCGGTAGTCCTGCTCGATGGCGTTGATGACCTGCAGGGGGCGACACAGATGTCTGAGGTGAGGGTCTGAGGAGGAGGAGGAGGAGATAGACTGATGGAGACATGAAAAAGCTCCTCGTCCAATTAGATCTGCCTACAGCCTAGGGCTGAACAATTAACTGCAAATTAGATTAAATCTCAATATGTCTTGTCGCAGTTTTCAAATCGCAGAAGGTTAAATATTTTTAGCCCAAAATGTGTTGAACATTTTGGCATTGTGATGTAGTTTTTTGCAATTTCATGCCTATTTTTTACCTCTATTCATACACTTTTTTCCCACTTTTGGACCATTTTAACCTTTTCTTTTTAACCCTGTTTTTACAACTTTATGCCTATTTTGCCCCCATTCATCTTATTTGGCCACTGTCAGAACCATTTTTGGAGTTTTTACATGGTTTTTGAAATTTCATTTCAAATTTAATTCCCAATTTTGCTGCCACAATCAATTTCCTAAGCCATTTTTGGATTTTTGCCATTTTTTCCCCATTTGTTTGCAATTTCATACCTATTTTGCACGTATTAGATACTTTTTAATATTGGTTTTACTATATAAAGATCTACTGCTTATGTTTGTTTAAGAATACATAAGATGACGAACATTAAAACAGTTGCAGAGTAAATCGCAATATTGGGAAAAAATCGCAATTACATTATTTTCAAATCGCTCAGCCCTGCTACAGCCCGAGAGGTGAGAGCACCTTGTGTCAAGGCCCCGCCTTAAATCACCAGCAGCCTGCTGCACCAAAAGCTTAAAACCTTAGTCATCAAACATTTTAATCCAAAATTCATCTCGAAAAACTCAAGATAATTCACATTTCAATTTCAATTTAGTTTATTTGATACAGAGGGACAATGTACATTCATACACACTTTAAAAAATAAAATGTAAATGTACTCCAACTCTAGCTACCAAGCTAATTTCCATTGGTAGTCCCCCAGCTAAAATATAAAAAACAAACAGGTTAAAGGAAGAAAATACAAATATAATATTTAAAAGGTTCTGTTCTTCTTGTTTTGCTTCTTTTTAAAGAAAGAACAGAGAAACATTATCATAATAAAACATTTTACAATACATTACAATCATAGTTTTTATTGTACACAGGTGGTCAGTAGCAGATGTTAAAGAGCTAGATTTAGGCAATAAAGTGCTGGAGTCGAGTATAAAGTGCTAGAATTACTAATTAAAGTGCTGAAGTTGATATTTAAAGTACCAGGTCTCTTGGAAAAATGAGCACTAAAACTTTAGACTCTTTAGATTCTTTCATTTGTATATCAATGAAGTACGTGAAGAAATAAATTTAGGAAGGCAACATTAATGTTGAAATATCCAGAACAAAGTTATATAACAATTTTGGAATAAAAGTTGAAATGTCTGAATAAAGTTGACATAAAATGTATTTCGACTTTATTCTCAACATTTCTGTCTATTTTTTGACATTTCGACTTCTATCACAAAACTATTTCAACTTTATTGTCGCTATTTCAACGTTAATCCCGACATTTTGACTTTCATCTCTGCATCCCCAAAATAATTTTTTCTCCATCAAGGATGCAAAAAACTCTCTTTCAGTGTCACTGTATCTCTATTGACTCTTAATTTTATTACTTTTATAAAAGATTATTGTTTATTTATAAATTACTGATCAAGTCTTTTGGGTAGATATTCATTTTTCCAATCTGTTTTTTGTCATTTCATAAATAATAAGTAATTTTAAAAACTCAAGTCCAATTAGTCTCATTCTAAAAAAAATCAAATACATGGTGTTTAGGTCTTATCAGGAGGACTCTTAGAATTCACAGGGTGCACTTTAGTGTGTGTGTGTGGGTGTGTGGGGGAGGGGTATTAGTTATTTCATCATGTAGTTTTTTTTTCTTATTATTCTTGTTTTGTTTTATTTATTACTACTATTTTGTTGTTGTTGCTGATTGCTGTTTTTTTTGGTGTCACTCCTCTGTATGATAAATGATGATGATTTATATATGCTGTAAACGGATATATGAATAATATTATTGTACATATGTGTGTATGTATTTTCTGTGTATGTGTATGTATGTATGTGAATATATATATGTATGTGTGTGTGTAGGTATATGTGTATATGTATGTATATGTATGTGTATATATGTATGTATATATTTATGTGTGTGTGTATGTGTATGTATGTATATGTGTATATGTATATATATGTATATATGTGTATATATGTATGTATGTAGGTATATATATGTATGTGTGTGTTAATGTCTGTATATTTATATTCGTATAAAGAGTGAAGGAGCAGAAAGGAAATGATAAATTATTATTAATTATTAATTAAATGGGGGTGGGTATAAATAAGATTTACTTCCACTCACTCCTTTTTGGATATATGATTTATTTAATCACATGACAAGTTTTACTTTTTAGTTTCATGCTTTGGCTTCTGTAAAGTATTTTTTTTTTTATTTATCTTTTGTTTATCTCAGTCTACTGCAGTATTCTATTTTTGGTTTATTTGTGATTATCATCATTGATATCATTATTATTACCTTATTTGTATTACTATCATTGTTATTGTTATTAATTTGTCCTAAATAAACTTTACTACTACTACTACTATTGTCCAGCACATTTTAAACACACATTAAGAAAATTAAGTTTACCAAACTGCTTAGCTAGTGATAATATAGGAACAGTTTTTAAGAAGCACAGCAGTGGCTGCCCTTTCTCAGGAAACCGACGGTGGAGTGTGCTGTACATCGATGACAGTCTTTTATAACATCATGGTTGAGTCTGTTGTCACCTTTGTTTTTATTTCCTGGTTTGTGAGCCTTTCTTCATCTGGTAAAGCAGAGGCTTGAACAGGTTGTAAAGATTGCTGTAAAGTCATGGGTGGAGTAAAACCTAGAGCTAAGAACAAAATTCAGTTTCCTGACCATCCTCTCCTTCAGGCAGGAGCTTCAAACCAAAGTACGTGTACATTTTAGGACATCCTCAGTCTCAGGAAAACTTCTGTCATTTCTCAGACCAAACGGCCTCAGAAAAACCCCCATCATACCAAACGGCCTCAGGCTTCAAAATAAAAGTCATCAGACAAAACGGGCCTAAATTAAACTGCCTCACCCAAAACGACGCCAGATAAAACGGCCTCAAAACGAAAGCCATCAGACAAAACACTGGATAAACGGACTCAAATGAAAAACAGCGCCAGGTCGTGAATAAAATCATAATCATCGTAACATCATAAATGTTAAATCGCCTTTGAGACGGCATTCAGCTAAAAATCAGCCACTAGCAAACTTCCTGTTTTCAAAATAAAAGCATCTTTTATTATCTCCTTTAGTTCTTTAATGCTTTTTGTAAATTGGGCTCTTGTTTTGGAGCCGAATCGAAGTTTCTTCGATAGCATAATGGCGCATAATCTAATGTCCCAAATGTCGAAATGAAATTTGTGTCTGTGCGCTTTTATGGATCGAATGATCACATTTTGGTATTCTACGTGGTGACGAATCAACAGAGATATTTAATAGCCTGGTGTGCTTCTGATTTCTGTCGCCCAGGGTTTGAAATGCATCATGGGAAAATTAGTAGTATACTACAGTGTGAACGGTTGGCATTCTAATCATACTTATAGTATGTAGTATACAGTATATACAGATGAGTGTGTAGTATGTAGTATGTTAGTATGCCATTTCAGACATATATAATATAATAATGTCCATGGTACCGACTTTTGATGACGCCATGCGCACTTCCGTCTCTTAAAATAATGTTCAGTTGGATGTTACGACCTGACGCTGTTTTTTTATTTAAGTCCGCTTATCCAGTGTTTTGTCTGATGGCTTTCATTTTGAGGCCGCTTTTATCTGACGCCGCTTTTGGTTGAGGCAGTTTAATTTGACGCTTTTGTCTGATGACTTTTATTTTGAAGTCTGAGGCCGCTTTGGTCTGACGGAGGTTTTCCTGAGACTGAGGATGTCCTAAAATGTACACGTATCAAAGGTATGGCACCACAGTGTCGCTTTTTTTTAACTGATGGCTTTAGTCTTGGTTGTCTCTTGATGTTTTCTGTGGTTTACATCCTCTGTTTTATCCTTTCATACTTAAATGTTTTTCTTCTTGTGACTGACTTGGCCTGAATGTGTTCTGATGTATTTTCCCGGGATACCAAGCAAATTTCATAAATCTGCGATTCCGCCAAAAGAGTGAAATTTCTGTCCCCAGCATATTATTGTATATTAAATGTATAAAGACAAGTAATATATTACAATTTTTTATTGTTATACTAAACACCATACACATTAATATTTGTAGAAATTGCATGTATATATATATTTTGATATGTTAAAATGGCATCGAAGACGCTTATACATAGCATTTCTTGCCTGTCCCCACAGCCAAACTCTACACTTTACTAAAACGCATCATGAACAAAATCCTTCCAAAGAAAATTTTCTTTTGCTTTAAGTGTGACTCCATATTCTATCTACACTTTTAGTCTTTATATTTTGGTTAAAATTCACACTTTAGTGCTGTCCCCAGGTTTTCACCAAACACATTCCCCAGCTTTAAAATTCTGGAACATTCCACCAGTGACATGTTCTGCAGGAAGTGACATCATTTAGGTCTTCTGCAAGTCATGGGAAGACCAAAAGTTAGTTATCTCTTTTATTTTTCCTTAAATTTAATGATATATGAGCTGTTTTAGAGATGGTCAATCTAAAAACTCAGTCCTGTTACCTAAGTTATCTCTAAGACAACATTTGTTGATATCAACAGTAAAATATTCAGTTCAATCTTAAGAATGTGCTCCATGTGCTCAAGCTCCTAGCATAGATGCTAAGTGGCTAGATTTCACACAACTGCTAATTGTAAGGGAAAAGATCAGTGCTGTTACCCAAATAAAGAGTAACAGCAAAAAAAGTCATTTTTTTGTCATAAATGTTAGTATTTTCATCATATAACCAACCATTTTTCTAAATAAACCCTTTTTCTAAGGGAAAACATTGTATGTGGTTGATATTCTTATTATTATTATACTTATTCATGGTTTAAAAATGGTATTTGAGGGTAGGTTTGCATGTAAACTCCTGACTTGAAGATGCAAAGATTGTTTCTTTATGCGTCAATTCTTTTTTCTGCGCTTAGATGACAACGCCTGAGACGAGTTAATCCCCTGTAAATCCGCTGTAGTGTGCATGCCGGTTCAGTAGATGGCACTGTAGGTCTGCAGAGAGGCAGCGCTGCTACAACACACGAACGAAGAAGAAAAACTTTCACACAAACAACAATGGCGAATAGACACACAGAAAAGCAGGAGTTTCTTTATGGACAACAAATCAGTTCGACAACAAATCTGTCTGGATAGTTTTTTCTGGATAACAAACCGAGCACGGTAAGACGCCACACGCTACTCGCAGACGGTCAAGCTGTTGTTGTTCCTGGTATGCGACGCAGCCTCCATGTGAAAGAGTACGCGATGCGGTGACGCCAGCGCTTCTGAAACGCTTCTGCTTTGTGTTTACACGAGGCCGGATGGAGGAGCGGATTCAAATCTTTCCGCTTTGGGGAGCGAGCCAAAGTTTATGCTGTGGAAACGCAACGTGGTCTCATCCAAACGGAAGGCCAAAACGCAACTAAATGTTTATGAATTGACTGCCAAGGCCATGTAAACGGCCCCTGAGTTTTGGTAACAGCAGAGAAAAAATTGCAATGCTAATAAACTGTCGAAAGTTGCAACAAATTAAATAAAGTAGCCTGAGATTGGCCAGTATTCATTTTTAATGAGTAAATGTGTAGATTATTAAATTCTAAATTGAAATTGGATGAAAAATGAAGTTTAATTTTGAAGAGTTACGACAACAGATTTCTCTTGGCGGAATGACCCAAATGTGCCAGTAAAGATGAAGTCAAAGTTGAGAGAAAACATTAGCCAGGCTGTATTTAAGATTTAAAGATTAAAAAGTTTGTCAAAACATGTTTAAAGAAGTTTATTTTAAATCTTTATGACACAATGCATAGTGTTTTAAAGGGTGCATAATAACATGATAATAAACAACATAGAGAAGAAAAACAAAAATAAAATACAAACCATAAAGAAGCAGGTGAAACTGAATGGTAAAGACAATGGCCTGTGCTTAAAGATGGTTTTTCTCTGATTTAATTTTAAGCTTCAGTAAACATTAAGCCCTCATTCAACATCTGCAACATGAGCACATAAGATCTGATTCACCTTGTTCTGAAAGCACCAAGGAAAGTGTGGTAGTTAATCTAATTCGACAGAAAGATCATTTTTAAAAATCAGTGTTTTTGATTTATGTCTCTATCCCTCTCTCATCAGCCAAACCAATGTCCAAGTCATCACCCATCACATGCAGAGACACACTGTCTGGTTTTTGGGATCAATGTTAGCTTCAACTCTGAGTATATCAACCTGCAACTACACTATTCAATCAGTATAAGCTTATTTTACACTGTGAAATGGAGATAATATCCTCATTAAAATCAACGGTAACACTTTACTTTAGAGGTCTGCAAATTTCATTGCACTTAGATAATAATTAGACAAAGATTCCTTTTTTTTCTTTTGAATTTTCATGAGAATTTGGTGTAAATGAGCACATAACTCTCTAAAATAATGTCCAAATTCAATGTTGCAAGTCACAACTGGTAGGTTACTGTTTTTTCCAGTTTCTTTGAAATTTACTCTGAATTGAAGGTAAGAAGGTGATCAGCAAATAATTTATTTGAAATTAAATCACAAACCACCACAAAATGTTTTAGAAGTATTCCAACATTTCTGCTGTTTCCAGAGAAGCAGGTGATAAATAGCTGCTTAGTTCTTGGATACAGAAGTTAGGTTCGTTGTTTCCTGTGATAATTACCTTTGAAGTGTTACGTGAATAATTCAATTTCCCAATAAGCAGTTGATAGTTAGCTATTTGTTATTTAATTTCACCAAGTTCTTTAGTACCAAGTTTGCTGATATGCATAATTGAGATCACATGCAAAATATTATAATTGTAAAGAAGTTTTTCGCTAATTTTCACCAAATTCTCATGAAATTTTGGGGGTAATTTCAAGGAAATAAGAAAAACTTTGTCTAATTATTACCTAAGTGCGATGAAATTTGCGGACCTCTAAAGTAAAGTGTTACCAAATCAACAGCAGTGTTACTATCATAATGAACAATAATGACAACAACACACTTGATTTCATCATCTTGTGTTTTGTGGTACTGTGTAAAAGGGCCGATGGTGTTGAGATGTCTTCGATTTTTACACAATTACAAAACCATTGTTGGGGCAGCACAAGGGCGCAGCAGGGAGCCTACGTCCATTGTAGCAAAACGGTTGCTGGTTCGATTCCCATGTCTTTGTGGAGTTTCATATCTGAATGTAAACAGCTATGGCGATGATGTGGGCGAACTCTAGGGATGGGATGAAATATCGTTTGGCAATATATCGTGATCAGTACGCGGTTTAAATGCATCGAGTTTGAAAAAATGGATCACAAAATAAAGACGCCACGCCGGGTAATAGATAGTGTGTTGTTGCCATGGCGCTGTAAACAGCAGCAGCCTGTCCAGTTTGTTCTCCATATTTTAGCTGTTTTTTGTGTTTTTTCCCTTAATTTTTCTAACAATTTTCAAAAGTTTTCCTTTTTTGATCTTTTTCTGACCTTATTGCACTTCTTATTAAGACTCTTTTTTCTTGTATATCCTATGCATATCTTTTTCAACCATCATTGCTGCCAGGAGGCATTTCTGAGGATACCAGCAGAGTGTTCTTTTTTGAAAGATGCCACCAACTGCCAGCTTCATTATCATCAGCTACCAAGAGCCAGTTTCATCAGATATTCAAGGACCAAGGACACATCCAGGATTGAAAAACTGATCAGGAGGGCTGGTTCTGTGGTTGGCATGAAGCTGGACTCTTTGGTGACGGTGGCAGAGAAGAGGACACTGGACAAACTGCTGGACATTCTGGATGATGCCAATCACCCTCTACACATGGTCATCAACAACCAGATGAGCCTGTCCAGCGTAAGACTGCTCCTCCCCAAGTGCAGGACCAACAGACTGAGAAACTCCTTTGTCTCTCAGGCCATCAGACTGTATAACTCCTCAATTGGGGGATGAGGAGTAACTGTCTGGCAGTATTTTGGCTTTCTCATTAAGAAAGTCAAGACGGCTAAAAACAAGTTTCGTTAGCATACACTCTCTCTAACCTCTCTAGGGTTAGAGAGAGTGTTATTGTTTGTGTTTGGCCTGTTAGGCCTTGTGTTTTCCTGTGTGCAACTCAAACAAAAACAAATAAGTTGTAATTACACAGTAATATTTTTTCTTTTTTTACTGTTTTGATATTGTATCGTGACGTATCATATCGTGACCCGAGCACATCGAGGTGCAGCGTATCGTGAGTTTAAGTTTATCGTCCCATCCCTAGAGAACTCTGCACACAACACAGTCTTAAGGTCTTTGCACACAAACGACACTGTGAAAAAATCCCCAAAATTGGGAATAATTCAAGGCAAATTTCATGTGCCTTTCTTTCCACATCAGCAGCGATATGTTTTAATACATTAGTTGAAATATACTTTTACAGTGTATCCTCTTTCCTCAGAAATATGGCTGATTATCCCTTCATCAGACCACAGAGAGTTGGTGAGAAGTGGTCTTATAATGCTTCTGATGCATCAAGACTGACTTGCAGCCTTGCATAATATCTTTGGAAAAACTGTGAAAAATTTGTTATGTCTTGGGAGACTCACTAAACAATAAAGTAGGTAGGGGTGGGCAATATGGCAAATATACTCAACAAAAATATAAACGCAACACTTTTGTTTTTGCTCCCATTTTTCATGAGATGGACTCCAAGGTCTAAAATTCATTCCAGATAAACAATATTACCATTTCTTTCAAATGTTGTTCACAAATCTGTCTAAATGTTTGATAGTGAGCACTTCTGCATTGCTGAGATAATCCATCCCACCTCACAGGTGTGCCACATCAAGATGCTCATCAGACATCATGATTATTGCACAGGTGTGCCTTAGACTGTCCACAATAAAAGGCCACCCTGAAATGTGCAGTTTTGTCTCACAGCAAAATGCCACAGATGTCACAAGCATTGAGGGAGCGTGCAATTGGCATGCTGACAGCAGGAATGTCAACCAGATCTGTTGCTCGTGCATTGAATGTTCATTTCTCCACCATAAGCCGTCTCCAAAGGCGCTTTCAGAGAATATGGCAGTACATCCAACTGCCTCAAAACTGCAGACCACAGGCCACAATTGACAATCTGATAAACTCTATGCGAAGATGTGTTGCACAGCATGAGGCAAATGGTGGTCACACCAGATACTGACTGGTTCTGAGTCCTCAGACCCGCAATAAAGCAAAAAAATTGCACATTTCAGGGTGGCCTTTTATTGTGGATAGTCTAAGGCACACCTGTGCACTAATCATGGTGTCTGATGAGCATCTTGATGTGGCACACCTGTGAGGTGGGATGGATTATCTCAGCAAAGTAGAAGTGCTCACTATCAAACATTTAGACAGATTTGTGAACAATGTTTGAGAGAAATGGTAATATTGTGTATCTGGAATGAATTTTAGATCTTTAAGTCCATCTCATGAAAAACGGAGCAAAAACAAAAGTGTTATTTATATTTTTGTTGAGTGTATATCATATCACGATTTTTGAAAAATAAAAAAACAAAATCAGGATCACGATTTTATCACGCTTTTTTTACTTTGATTTTTCTAGACTAATTTGCATGATTGACCATTATTTCCCTATGTTTAACATATAATACATGTAAAACCCTAAAAGAAAAAAACAGACAATTAAAGCTAAAGAAACTTTCTGAACAGGTTTTAATTTAAATAGTGCAGTTTTTATAAAAATGTGCAATATCAATTGAAGTAAATTTCAAAGAAACTGGAAAAAACAGTAACCTACCAGTTGTGACTTGCGACAATGAATTTGGACATTATTTTAGAGAAGTTATGTGCTAATTTTCACCAAATTCTCATGAAATTTCAAAGAAAAAAGAGAAAACTTTGTCTTATTATTACCTAAGTGCGATGAAATTTACGGACCTCTAAAATAAAAAAGGTTTTATGTTACATATTTGGGAGAAGTTGGCCATTTTGTTTATTTTTAAAATCAATAACTCATAGATCCGTGTTATTCTGTGTTGTCATGGAAACAACTTTGAGTTTAGTCATGGAACTCAACTCATCAAAGGATTGAAGAGGATCAGAGAAGCTGCTGAAAGTATAAAAAGAAGAGCTCGATGAAACCCTCTTCGACATCTAGCAGAGCACAGCATCGACACTGAGTATTCAGCAGTCTACTGTAGCAGCGCACGGAGTATTCCCGGATCATTCAGAAGGTGACTGTAGCAAAGCGCCGCTGACCCTGAGCATTTCAGCAGTCAACTGCAGCAGAGCACAGCACTTTTTTTGTCAACTATGGATCGCAAAACAAGCTTGGAGGCCCAAGAACAACCGCCCCATGAATGCAGCAAACAACACGGCTCAGGGTACCAACAGCAGGAGCCGTCAGTTTAAAAACCAGGACCAGTACCTGACTGGTCTGGTCAGGAATCAGGACAGAGGAGGATTTGGTGGCTATTACCATCAGCCCCATCAGGATCGATCCGCCAGCAGAACAACAGGCCCTTCAATAAGATTAGAGCGAAGGAGCAGAACAGACGTGAGATTGAACACCTCAAACTCCAGAGCCATACCTTGAGTTGTTTGAGAGCTGTGGAGAAAAGAAAGGCCCTGCACAGCGGTGAGCTGGCACCAACTGTGCAGAACCGGCCTGCAAAGGAGAAGGCTCTGGAGCAAGAAGTTGAAGCTCTAAAGATGAAGCTGGAGGAGACAGTGAGGGAAGAGACCTTCAGACAGCCAGGGCTGATGACCTCCAGAAACAGCTGGAGGGAAGGCCAGGGAGGACAAGACTCTGCAGAAGCCACCTTCTAACTCTAAGACATCTGAAAGGGAGGCCTTCAGCAGAGCACTGGAGCAGTCCGGTCTGAAGGAAAACTTTGAAGAAGAGAAAAAAAGCAGCCGCCCAGATGAAACGTCACCACAAACTAAAGAGGAACTTCTGGCTGACACCCAGAAATTATGCCTGGAGCTGTATCACGGAGGTCAAAAGACTCGAGGAGGAGCAAGAAAAGCGACTTCCACCAGAGACAGAGGCTGGCCAGAGAGTTTAACACGGAAAACCACGCTCTGACTCAGAAGGTAAGGACCTCGAGTGTGAGATTAAAGAGTTGAAAAAGAGCAACATCGACACAGCCTCCAGACTCAGAACCACACAGGAGTCCAATCTCCAGATTGGACTCCAGAAGGTTCTGGAAGCCTCCAGAACAGAGTGTGGAGAGCTGGTTGGGAAAGTTAACAGCCTTGAAGAGCAATTATCTGAGGAAATCCAGAAGAGTCAAGAGCTGACCAAAAATGTAACATTGGAAAACAAAAAGCTCATTCTGAAGATAAAGAACCTAGAGTATGAGGCCTCCAGCAGTGCTCTGCAGAAAGAGTTTGAAGGCGAACCTTAAACTAGCCAAACACACCACCATGAATACACCCCCCGGACACAACACCACTCTGGAATCCAATCTTGAACTCCAGAAGCTTCTGGATGACTCCAGAGAAGAGTTCGGAGAGCTGGTTAGGAAAAGTTAACATCCTTGAGCACGAGACCATGGAAAAAATCCGCCTGACCAATGAGCTCAAACTAGAAAAGCGACACTCTGCGTCTGGAGGTGGAGGCCCACAAGATTGAGGCCTCCAATAAAGAGGAGCTCTTTGGTCGGCAGATTAAAGAGCTCATGGTGGTCCTCCTCCCAAAAAAGAGCAGCAGCCTTCTCCTTACATCAAAACTGACTGCACAGGAGGTCATCTGTAAGGCTGTGCAGGAAACTGGAAAGGAGGAGATGGACCATCTAACATCAAGCGCTGTCGACTCCCAGAAAAAACTACAAGGAATCACACACCTGTTCCATGAAAGCGAGAAGATCAGTCTTTGGAGGAAGGCTAAAAAACTAGTAACATCAAAAAGCAGGCGGCAGTTTAAGCTGCAGACCCGGCTGACCCAGCTGGAGCAGCAGCAGTAACTGCCCCCAACCAAAAAAAAGAAAAAACAGCAGCGCAGTGGATCCATCTTCACTCCAGTTTTTGTTTTCCAATGCAACATTTTTGTTCCTCCGTCAGCAGTAATTGTTCCCTCCTGTCTCCAAAACCAGCAAACCAGCCTCCATAATTTGTTCTTTGTGGAGCTCTCAGGTGCCCTGGCACTATTGGCGGAGGAAGCTGAATCGTCTGAGGTAGAAGCAGCCCTCCCATTGGCCACGGAGAAACTGCTCCCCTTTCAAGAAGCTGAAGGGAGCAGCTGGAAGTCGGCGTTCTTCTGACAGCAGCTTTGAATCCCTGTTGGCCTCCAAACCCTTTATTGTGATTGTTGTAACCTTTGTATTTGCTAGTTTGACTGTTTGTACTACCAGATATTTGCTGTAGTTTTGGGTAAATCCTTATTTTGTGTGCCAGCCTTTGCTGCCTTTTGTTTTTGTACCCTATTTCTTGTTGTTAATATCTTGGCTTTTTAGTTTAACTGTATACAGTAAACTAAAAAGCCAAGATAAAACAACTTTGCTGAGAGATTCTCAAGAGCACTCACTCACACAGAACAAGAACAAATTACTACAAGATACGGCCAGGGCACGTAACAGAAGCGCACCGTTGACCCTGAAAGTTTCTTTAATTCGGACACATCCTAAAAGAAGTTTTCAGAGTCATGGTAAGTTGAGGCTCGTTTGTTTCAGTTGTTCATTTCAAAAGGTCAACTGGAGCAGAGTGCACCACTTACCAGGAACATAAATGGTGAAAATTACATTTCAATTAATAAACCTTAGATAGTTTTAAATATAGGTTTAACTTTTCATAATGATCCTTTTGATTAAATTAATGTTTATAAATACTTTATTTTCATATAATACACTTATTCCTCAATAGGGTGGTGGCGGTTTTGGACTTATGATGCAATCTCTTAATATGACAAAAATATGTAAAGATAATGTTTTTAGGAAACTTGTTTATTGGACAAGTTTCACTAATTGGTAGTTGCAGTTGTTATTGCAACCGACATGGTATTTAAAGTTTTCCAAATATCTGTCAGTGCATGAAAAAAGTTTTATTTCTCTCTCTAATGTGATTTTTCTGATTAACACGTCAGAAAAATGTCTTTTAGAGGCTCTTTCACGTGTATTTATCTTTATTTTATGTCGTCTTTCCTACAACAGAAGTTCAGGTGAATATGTATTTAATAAATCAGCCTGTTACAAACTCAAACCTTCGCCTTCACAAACCTGTAGGACACTCCTGCTCCCCCCTCACTATCAGGCCCATTACAGGAGCTCCATTCAGACCATAATCTCATTCAGACCCCCCCCCCAGTAACACTATCTGGAGCTGCTAATAAGATAACCAGTGAGCTCCTCGGTCCCTCTTAGTCTATTAGCGTCCTCACTTTCAATTTAAAATTATTTTCATTATCTCGTGCACATCATGCTCCCGCTCGCTTGTCCTCGGGGGGAGAGAGAAAGCAGAGCCTCAGTCAAGAGCAGAGATCGTCCACTGAGCACTTCGCTGCATTTCAAATTATCTGATTATGTCTCTGACGGCGGGAGAATTTTGATATAAAAGCGTCAGAGAGCTAGCGGCGGCGTTTGGGCTGAAACAAACAGAACTGAGGAGTGTTAAAGTTTCAAAAAGACTCTGCCGAGGGTTTAAATTATCACTGCAGGCAGGATAATTAAGACACGGAGACACTGTTGTAAAAGCGTGACCCAAGCCAAAGCGTGTGTTTGTTGTGATGCTAATGAATGCAGCTCGGACCTTCCTCAGAACTCTGCATTGCTTTACAACTTCTTTTTTCAACAGCTTACGGGATGCAAAGCCACGAGGTAATGTATCTCTTTCTAGTTACGTAGCGGTAGTTTTTGGCGTGTGACAACAAGCAATTTTTGAAAAACTTATAGTGTATCCCAAATTGCATACTTCCATACTCAAATACTTAAAATTTTGAGAGTACTGCGTCAAAATGAAAAACAGTATACATAGTATCACGAAAAATGAGTATGCAAAAGTACCGGATGATGTACTCAAATCGGCCGGATTTTGAATATGCAGCTGTGGACACTCAACGTACTCATTTCCTCATCAGCGATGGCAGCGGTGAGCTGTGGCTCTGTACTGGCGACAGTGGATGTGACTGCGCTGTTCAAAGGTAAGTTATAAACACATGTTGTTTTCACCAAGCACCATAAGCTGTTGTCCTTGAGGCGCACTTGTTGTGTATGTTGTTTTTTTGTTTGTTTTGTACCACGAATGGTCTGCTATCAGTTATGCTAACGCTAGTTGGACTAGCAGCTACCTTGAATGCTAATGCTAGTTGGGTTAACAGCTGCCGGGGTCCGAGCATTACCCTGAATAATCGGGCAAATAAAATTAACCAGCAGGTTAGACCCTGCACAGGGACTATATGATCAGAAGCACCACTCGGACATTTCTATCTATTGGTGTATTTTAATTGCCGCGGCGTCCCGTGTAGCTCTCGGTTGCCTCAGTCAGCTGCAGATACCTGTAAAACACAGGTATCTGTAAAACACCGGTACCTGTGACTCTACATCGCTGTTTGTGATGTGGTTAATATGGGATTAATGTTTGCCTTCGCTGTAGAGGATGCTGATGTTAGAAGTGTGGGGAGGGCTTTATCAATCATAAATACTCGTTCGATTCGGCAGCTATTAGCTACCTTTAGCTTGGTAGATAGCCTGTGAATATATAGCTAGTGTCAGCTATGGATGTTTATCTGCAGCATATCATGTCATTACTCTCATGTTTCCCTTTCGATGTCTGTAAGGTTCAATGTTTTGCTCTTTCTAGGGACTGATGAGTAAACCAGGCGCCTGATAGCCTGGAGGGTTGCTGCCTGTTCACGTGGAGGCGTAATGCCACAGGTACCTGCCCTTGTCATTAAAAAATTGGTTTGCTGTGATGTGATCAACAAGTGGATTCTGTATGATGTGAGTGTACAGTCATGATTACATAATTCTGTTTTTCTGTAATGTGTTGTCCTTCCTGCACAGGACCTAAAGTGCCCAAAAAACAAAGGATGGACCTCCACCTGGTAGATGGTGATGAGGGCACTGCTTGAGGCAGGGGTAGCCCCCATCACAGAACATCGGCAGGAGTGGCACTGTGGCGTTAAGCTGGCAGTGCAGCCTGGAGATTGGAGGCTGGTGAAATGCAGCACTAATGTCTTTAAATAAAAGTAAACATAAAAAATATCAGTAAATATATCTCTATCAACAGGCTCGTACCACAGTCTTTTAAAACAGCAGTAATCAAACCCCTCCCTAAAAAACCTAACCTCGATTCAGGAACATTAGCTAACTAATGTCAGATCTGTCACATTGGGCTCTCTCTCTCTCTCTCTCTCTCTCTCTCCCTCTCTCTCTCTCTCTCTCTGCATCTGCTTTTGCCCGTTTGTTTGCTCCTGTACTCGTTTCTGGCTCTTGTCTTGCAGGTGGCCTGGGATCCTGGTGGAGACTGCCTGCTGCTGTGGAGCCACGAAGCCTCAAAAACTACAATTATAAACATGACACATAGTTGGCCATTTTATTAGGAACACTCCATTCCCATTATCATTATAGCTGTTCATGCATGATCTCCATATCCATGATCGATACATCTACAGTATCTATTTTTATTACCACATAGGCATGAGGTCCCTCTGAAAATGGGATGTCACATCTCAAGAGGCTTTTAACACATTTATATTTAATGGAGACAAATATGGTAGGAATGACCTTGTGGTCTGGGCACCCATGAGTTCATCACTACCATAAATTCTTATTTTCAGTAAGAATATCTAAGATTATACTTCTATAAATTGATCCCCACAACCATTCAGACATGAGGACCCTCCTGAAAATGAGATGTAGCATCTCAAGAGGCTAACCTCTAATAAATCAGGCGACAGGTCGATGGTCCATGAACCTGTCGCTAACTTTAGTTCTTACTTTAGTCCACTTGTCTCCTCTTTCCTCCCTTCCTTTGCCCTCACACCCAACACAGCATCGCGTGGATTTGCTATTCATCAGGAGACTGGGATCCACATTCAAGATTTCCTGCTGCTTAACAGAAGGTTTTTTCTTGCCGCCATGATGGAGAGGATCCATGATTGGCTATATGGATTCATGTTGGTGTTGGATGTATATATTTGTATATATATGTATATGTGTATTTTATATATGTATATATGTATCTATGCATATATGTGTATCCATAATATGAAGAGCTTTATGCTCTATTGTAAAGTGTCTTGAGATAACACTTGTTATGAATTGGCACTATACAAATAAAGATTGACTGATTGAGATTGAATGAATTTAAATTAATATTAATGGTGGTGTGTTTTTTGTTATATCCTTTGTGGTACAAGTAACAAGCTGATCTAACACTGATGCTTCAATATTAACCCTTTACTCCTAGCTCAACTGCAGAGAATAAGACATAAAGCTATCTATATCCATAGATATTTCATTTCTGTATATTGTATTATATATATATATATATATGTTAAAAAATATATAAAAGAAATATAATTATATCTATCTATCTATCTGTCTATGTATCTATATCTATATCTATATCTATTTATATATCTGTATATATATATATATATATATGTATATGATAACTTGCATTTTAAACCCTACACAAAGAAATCAGTTATTTTGGTTAGTTAGCAGTTCTTTCTGTACCCTAAGACTGACAGAAACAAACGATTTTTTAACACATTAAATATTTTTGAATATATCGACCTCTGCCGAACAGTTGAGCTGGGAGCTGGAGGTTGTGATGTCATGGGTGTAAATAATATACCTGTCGAACTACTGTAATACTCAATAATTTTTGTATATGAACTTATATAGAGCTATCTTTATATTGTACAACAGGGACATGTTTAAAATTCCAAGTGGAAATTGGTTTGAAAACAAAAAAAAAAAAAAACCATTAAAGGCAACCAAGTAAAGTACAGATACTCAAAAATGTACTTAAGTCTACTATGTTGCTGTCCATCACTGAATTTAACACACAAAGAGAAGGGCGATACAAGTAACAATGGATGTAGCTTGGTTAGCAAATGGCGCACTCAATGAGGATTAGAAAATGTTTATCTGTTTTATTGGAACAAAGTAGCAAGATGAAGAGCTGGTGCCATGTTTGCTGTATAAAAATAGAATTTTTCGGTATCACTTTGAGTTATATTCTTTGCTTTATGATGGCAAGAGAACAGTTTGTATTATACCGTATACTGTTAAATTGTGTTACTTTTGGTTTGCTGTTTTGTTTATATTTACTTTTTATCAGTTAGGATATGACAGATAACATGTCTTCTCCTTGGGACAGGAGTATGAGGATTTTTATGAGAATGAAAATAATTTAGCTGAGCCCTGTTTCAATAGAATATATGAAGAGTCACACATAAGTTTCTTATGTGCTGAACATAAATCATTTAGCTTTGAGAAAGACATTGATCCAGATGTAAATTTTTACAAAGATTTGAATTCTGCATCCAAATACTACACAGAAAATCAGTTTAATGAACTCAGTCTGAATGGATTTTCAATCATACACTTCAATAGTCAAAGCCTCTATGCAAATTTTGATCACATCAAAGAAAATCTGCAATCATTAAAACATATTTTTCAAGTCATTGCCATCAGCGAAACCTGGCTGACAAATGAAAAGGGCTCCAATTTTATACTAGGGGGATACAATCTTTTTAGTGTAAACTGCAAAAATAAAAATGGTGGTGGAGTGGCTGTCTTTGTACAGGAAGATTTTCAGTGTAGAGTGGTTGACAGCACAGTTGTGGATGATATCATGGAGAGTCTGACAATTGAAATTCATTCCACTAATCTGAAAAGTATTATTGTGAGTTGTATATATAGGACACCTGGCTCTTGCATCGATTCCTTTGTTAGTTCCATGGTTGACATTCTAGGTAAGGTATGTGATAAGAAACAAGTTTTTGTTTGTGGTGATTTCAATATTGATTTAATGAAATGGAATGAACATAAAATGACAACAGAATTTTGTAACACAATGTTCAGTTTAGGTATCTGGCCCTAATTGATAAACCGAGTCGAATAACCAAAGACAGTGCAACACTCATAGACAATATTTTTACAAATACTCATCACCAAGTAACATGTGGTTTGCTCATAAGTGATGTCAGTGATCACCTTCCTGTTTTTGTAATGCATAATTTAATTTCTAAATGTTAGGTTGATAAAAATAGACATCCTTGCAAATTAAAGAGATTGAAAACATTAGAAAGAACAGAAGCCTTCAAAATGGATCTTAAGAATTCTAACTGGGATGAGGTTTATGTTGAAGATCCAGATCTAGCATATGATGCTTTTCTGCCTACATTTTAAAATTATATAATAAGCATTGTCCTATAAAAATGTGCAGGGTGAAAGATCAATATGAAGGTAAACCATGGATTACAAAGGGTCTGCAAAAGGCATGTAATAAGAAAAATCAACTGTACAAAAAGTTTTTACTGCAGAGAACTAGTGAAAGTGAGGAAAAATATAAGTGCTATAATGCTACGGCCACACGGGCGCAAATTGGCGAATTTTAACGCGTAAAGCCTGTGGCCAGCGCTCGCCGCTGGGCTGGACATTTTGACAAGCTGTGGGGCGGCGTGCGTCTGGGCGCAGGCGCAGTAGAGAGCGAGCGGTCGGACGCAGTGATGACCCGTGCAGGCAAATCCAGCTGGAAAGCGATTATTTACAGAACTTACCTTCAAAACCTGTCTCCTCAGAGACTTTCACCCAAACCTGCTCCTTTTGTTCCAGTCTCTGTAGAGGACACACGCCCGAGTAGTTTAGCTCCGGATGATAGCAAACAGTGCCGATAAACCTCTCCTCCATCTTTGAGAGGAGCTTGAGTGGGAGCAGGAGGCGCGGGCGTCACCGTCATCAAATCAATGACATCGGGGAATGTCGCCGCTGATTGGCTGCCGTGCGCGAACTGGCTTTGAAAGTTCAATATTTTTCAACTCGGCGTCGAGGTGTTTGGGGCGTCAAAACGCCTCGGCGCTCCAAGCGTGCAGCGCCAAACACGTCCAACTCGTCGCCCGGGCGAATTTAGCGTCAAGGCAGCGTGTTATAGACTTTGTATGTAATCTCGTCCAGGCGAATTCGCGTCGGGTGTGGCCGTAGCATAAGAACAAAGTAACCACCATTATGAGGATTCAAAAAAAGGAAGACTATAGTAAAATGCTGGAGGATAGTAAAAATAACAGACAAAAAACTTGGAAGGTAATCAATCATATTATACATAATAAAATTAATAATTCAGAACTTCCAGACTTTTTTATAAATAAAGTCAAAAATAAAGTGGATGATTTAAAAAATATTGTTGATGAGTTCAATGATTACTTTGTTGATGTTGGAGCTTCTTTGGCAAAACAGATTACTGTATCTGATGAAAACAAATATATGTTTAATAATTTGATTAACATTAATGTTAGTTCTATGTTTTTAAGTGGGATACACAAAACTGATGTTATTGAAATTGTAAAAAAATTAAAAGATAAGCGATCACTCGACATAAACTCCATTGATACAGTGACTATTAAAGAAGTTATTGATTATATTGTCAGACCCTGACCTATGTTTGTAATCTGTCTTTCCAAAAAATCTTTCCTAACAACATGAAGTTAGCAAAGGTGATCCCAATTTATAAAAATGGAGATAAAAACTGTGAGAAAATTACAGACCAATATCACTTCTGCCGCAGTTTTCTAAAATTCTAGAGAAATTGTTTGTAAAACAATTAAAATTGTTCATACAGTAATGCAAATGGTAGAAGAAGTAGCGAATGCAAATGAAAATGGTGAGTGTTGTATTGGTCTGTATATTGATCTGCAGAAGGCTTTTGACACCATAGACCACAGACAGTTACTGAAGAAATTACAGGTGTATGGAATACGAGGGGCTGCTTATTCTTGGTTGGAAAGTTATTTATGTAATAGGCACCAGTGTGTACAAATCAATGATACTATGTCAGCACTTAGAAAGATCACATGTGGTGTGCCACAAGGATCAGTGATTGGTCCAATAATGTTCATTCTTTACATCACTGACATCTGCAATGTAACAGATTTTTTTAGATATGTAATATTTGCAGATGATACCAATTAGATTTGCTCCGGTAAGAATCTGAAGGAGCTTTTGTGCTGTGTAGAAATGGAGCTGGAAAATCTCAAGACTTGGTTTGATGTCAATAAATTATCTTTAAATATTAAGAAAACAAAATGTATGGTTTTTGGGAATCAAAATGATCGTGATTGTAATGTTAAATTAAAATCTGCAATGTTGACACTGAAAGAGTTTCTGAGACTAAATTCCATGGAGTTGTCATTGATGAAAAACTAATATGGAAACAACACATTGAATACATAAAAGGGAAAATCTCAAAATCACTTGCAATCCTGTATAAATCCAGAAATATATTGAATTCCAAGGCCTTACATTTGATTTACTACTCATTGATTGCTCCTATATATCTTACTGTGTGGAATTGTGGGGATCCACCTTCAAAACCACCTTAAATTCAATAATAAAACTACAGAAGCGAGCTATCGTATTATCAATAGAGCTGACTATTATGCACATACGGAGCCACTTTTCTTAATTCTCATGTTATGAAATTTTCTGATCTGTTTTATTATAAAATAATGCAAATTATGTTCAAAGCAAAATCAAAAATGCTCCCTGACTCAATACAGAGGTTTTTGTAATTCAAGACAGTCCATATAATCTCAGAGGCGTATGCAAATTTACTGTACAAAAAGCTAAAACAGGTATGAAAAGGAGACGTGTCTCCATTATTGGAGTTAAATTCTGGAATGATGCCAGAATTAATTTAAAAACTTGTCATTCTTTATTTGTTTTTAAGAAAATGGTTTGTAAAACTATTTTTGAAGCTAATAAGAGTGATTAAGTATCTGTGTTGTTGCTTTTTTGCTTTTTTGGAGGATGGTAGCCTAAAAAGAGTTGACAATATAGGATAGGCCTTTATAAGCAATTTGCTTCTGCCTTTGCCTTTTCAGTCATTATTTAACACATGAATCTTAGTTTAATATTGTGTACAATATTTGGTGTTGTCATGACCAGTGTTGGGGAAGTTACTTTTAAAAAGTAGTGTTTGCTCATTACTCATTACATCTGAAAAAAGTAACTCTTTACTTTACTTAGTTACCCTCTATGAAGAGTAACTTCTCAAGTTACTTTTCCGTTACTTTTACATTGCTTGATCATGGACAGAACCCCATATCTATTCCTAAATGTGAAGGCCTACATAAAGTTCTACTACAGAGAACATAACAGTTTTTGTGCTCTTTATTTTACAAAATGTCACATACCCTGTGGAATCAGAGCTCCCGCCCAGTGTTCCACATTTTGCTTCTGAAATAAGCAACCAGGTCGATAAAAATAAGCCCAAAATAAGCAACCTCCAGCTATTTCCTTTCCTACTGTGATCTACTACTTTTTAAAAAGAGAAGTCTACACAAAGTGTGTTAATTTTCGTCTACATTACATTTCAATATCATAGTGCAAGTAGGCTATCTATTCAAGAAAAGACCGTCGCTTATCACAAGCAGACCTGGCAACTTTGGCTCTGGAGCATGCGCGATGTGCGTGAGTGTGTTTGGGGGCGTGCATATAACCAGGAAACGAGGAAGTGGACAAACTGCCTACTGCAGTCGTGTTTTCCTTTATGTCAGGAGCTGGAAGATAATCAGGGGGATTCACACAGACTTACGAGCCCCAAGAAGCAACTTCACGTCTAGAAACAAGCCCAAAAAACCACAACCTGCGGCCGTGACTCACGAGACAAAGTGCTTACATAAACAAAGAAATTAACAAAAATAAATTAAAAAGTATAAGATTGAACACAATGAAAATATAAGACTGTTCCCACCCTCGCTGTCTGCGTACAAAGACATTAAGAAGAGATTCTATCAGAAAATTAATTAGAAAAAGGAAAAGGAGTACCTTCCAGAGTAGTAATGCATGCAGTGCTATCAGCAGGATTTCTGGAACGACTCATGTCATGCCTATTGAGTGTCACCACTTCTTTGACAATTTGCCACATAAATAGGCATCACTTAAGATAACTATGAATGAGGATTTATGGGATGAAATGTTTTTCATAACCTCAGCAATAAAAACTGGGTGGAAAAATTAGGAGATGCACATCCCTCCTTGGCCTTCAGTTCATTTGGTTAGCTTGTTAGTTGAGCTTTACTGTGCAGAGTTGGAAAATCATACTACATTATCACGGAGGACATGGTTATCTGCCACTTTTCTGGTTGAGCTAAGAGTTATTAAAGTTGTGATGTTTGATCTTATTTCTGACTAAAATGGCCATTAACAGCAAAACCTTGCTGTCTCTTGAGTCTCTAGTTGCAACTTCAAATGTTGTGGCTTCCCTTCCCCATGGTCTGTCACAGTAGTGGAAAAAAAGAGTAATGCACATTGTTGTCTAGTCAGATGTCCTTGATAATTTGGCCTTAGTCAGGTTCAAAATTTTGTAAATCACAAAGTCATGTTCATCATTTGGCCTAAGTCATTTAATCACTCGATCACGACAAATTTGAGCAAAGTCATTGTTTGTATGTTAATTGTCATCTATTGAAATAACATTTTTGTTTGAAACTATTTGTATATATCATTTTCCTATTATTTGGCTAAGTTTTTCTGTTTTCTGAAAAACTTGAAAACCTGACTTGGGTCATTATTTTAAGAAGGTGACATTATGTTTGCTTCATAATACTTCCATTTGACCCATAATGTTTCTCAAATTATTTTCAACATCGCTATTTGAACGGCTCCCTGACTCATGGTTGGCTTTGTTTGGTGTTTTCAGTCTAACAGACTTTGTCTCCCATTTTGAATTTCAGGCTAAGACATACTGCTCTGCTACATCAATTGAACCAATCGAAAATGTCTCCAGCTTGTTTCTGCATAGGCGGAGGACTTATTCGACACACTGATCAATATGTTCATGACTTGGAGAAATGAGGAAGTGAAGACCGAGGGTGGGTGTGACTTGGCCATGATTGAATAGCCAGAATTTGACTGTTGACCCACAATGGCAGATTACTGAATATTTCAACAACATGTTGAGAATCAGACTTGTCACAAAATTTCAGATTTTTCACACAAGAACTGGGGAGGGTTAGTATTTCCAAAAACAAAGGGTTGTGCTGTTATGCAAAAGTCCTCAACATGTTACTGGTGGATTGCTCCAAAATCGGCAAACACAGGAACACAATGGAAACATAACTGAGTAAAACTGTTGACTACATCCTATGGAGTAGTCCACACAGGTGTGTGGGCTTCATATTCATGTACTTGACTGTGCGGTTCAGTTGAAACAATCTCAAAGTATCCACAGCTTTCTTTTGCATAGACAGGGTTGTTCTTAGACAGCCAGACCAGTCATTGCAGGATTTGGAGACAATAGGAATTGTAAACCTATAGGCAGAGTTTTCTAGTGTTGGGGGTGTGGCTTGGCCATGGTAAACAGGAAATGTAGTCAGGATCTGCACCATAGGTGAGGAAAGGAGGAAGATTCACACATCACAAACGACCAAGGCTGCTTTCTCAGCCAAGAGTACAGCCAGCCTCTAATGGCTGTGTTGGAGCTGTGGCTTGGCCATGGTTGTCAACAAGAGGAGTCAGGTCCAGCACCCTTACCGAGACTCCTCCTGCAGCCATGAGCACAGGCAGCCTCTAATGGCTGTGTTGGAGCTGTGGCTTGGCTATGGTTGTCAACAAGAGGAGTCAGGTCTGGCACCCTCACTGAGACTCCTCTTGCAGCCATGAGCACAGGCAGCCTCGAGTGGCTGTGTTGGAGCTGTGGCTTGGCCATGATTGTCAACAAGAGGTGTCAGGTCCAGCACCCTTATGGAGACTCCTTGTGAGGTTTGTCACTGGTGATGGCCACCTATGTGTCACATTTTGAATTTAAGGCTACCATATATGGCTCTGATGTATTCAGCTGAACCAACTTGAAAGGCCACTTCAAAAAAAACATAATGTAATAGAAAGGAGTTCTGCAGCCCTGGGAGAGTACTGCATTTTACTAAAAATAAAAATCTTCTTATTAATCCTATTTTCTGTCATTTTAATAGATTGGTTCCAAAGTCTAATCATTTCACATTTTCTCAGTATTGATCCAGGAATCCAACCCATGTCACCCTGAGCAGCTAGAATAGGGGCAAATTTATGGATACCTAAAAAATATCGTATTGCTCTATTTTGAACAGCATCTGAACTTTTGCTGTCTTTGTATCCTCATATACCTGCAGCATAATTTGAAACAGGAGAAATACAACTTGTTTGTAGTGTTCTTTTTTAAAGACAAAAAGGTGTGGTTACCTTTACATGTTTCGATGTTCACTGCCGTCTTCTTCAGAAGCTGTCATCCTGACAGCTGTGGCGTGTCTTTATCAGCTGTTTCGGAAACACAGGCTTTTGAGTTTTACAAGCTGCTTTTAAAGTTGTTCAGTATCATCTGACAACTTTGAAACTGAGTTTAAACACAGACAAGACTAAGCTCTTAGTCTTGTCAAATTCTAATGAGTTACCGGTCAATATCCCAACTGCTGTGACTCAACAAGGTAACCCAATGAAGTTGGTCTCCAATTATTAATACATTCCATTTTATACACAAGGTTTCCCAGATTATTTTTAACATCCCTATTTGAATGGCTCCTGACTCATGGTTGACTTTGTTTGGTATTTTCAGTCTTACAGGCTTCCTTTCACATTGTAGATTTGTAAATTTTAGGACAAGACATACTGCTCTGCTTTATTCAATTGAACCAACCTGAAACTGTCTTCAGCTTGTTTCTGCATAGACACATGAGTTCTACAACAGCCTGATCAATCTGTTAATGACTTGGAGAAATGAGGAAGTCCAGACCTGAAGGTGGACTTCTAAAGTGTTGGGGGTGTGGCTAGACCATGATGCACCAGAAATTGAGAAAACAGCACCCTAAGCCAGGGATACATCCAAAATATATTTAGGAAATTCAAAGGCAGAGGGCCAGCCAGGCGGCGACCAAAGGGGGGCCCAGCCCCGGCCCTCGCAGAGGGCCGGTTTGTAATGTTTCCCTGGCTCAGGGTGCAGATGTCTTCTCAAACTGGTGCATCATGGTCAAGCCACACCCCCAACACTTTAGAAGTCCACCTTCAGGTCTGAACTTCCTCATTTCTCCCAGTCATGAACAGGTTGATCAAGCTGTCCTAGAACTCCTGTTTCCATTCTGAAACAAGCTAGAAACATTTTCAGGTTGGTTCAATTGAATATAGCAGAGTAGTATGTCTTATCCTTGTAATTCACAATGTAACACAAAATCTGTTAGATTAAAAATACCAAACAAAGTCAACCATGAGTCAGGGAGCCGTTCAAATAGGGATGTTGAAAAAATTCTGGGAAACACTTTGAGTCCAATTGGAAGCATCAAGAAACAGATATTACATTCTACTGTGGAGCTTCTCTCTACTTTCCTAATCTCACAGAGTCTTCTGCTGATATCAAGATTATGGATATGAAGCCCACACCCTTGTGTGGACTACTCCATAGGATGTAGTCAACAGTTTTACTCAGTTTTGTTTCCATTGTGTTCCTGTGTTTGTTGCATTTTGGAGCAGCCCACCAGTAACATGTTGAGGACTTTTGCATAACAGCGCAACCCTTTGTTTTTTGGAAATACTGACCCTCCCCAGTTCTTGTGTGAAAAATCTGAAACTTTGTGCACAAGTCTGATTCTCAACATGTTGTTGAAATATTCAGTAATCTGCCATTTTGGGTCAACAGTCAAACTTTGGCTATCAATCATGGCCAAGTCACACCCGCCCTCAGGTCTGCACTTCCTCAGTCCTCCTATTCATGAAAACAGTGGTCAGGCTGTCATAGAAGTCCATCGTCTATGCAGAAGAAAGCTGGAGACATTTTTAGGGGTTGGTTCAATTGAATATAGCAGAGTAGTATGTCTTAGCCTAATTCACGATATGACACGAAGTCTGTTTAGACTGAAATTACCAAACAAATCCAACCATGAGTCAGGGAGCCGTTCAAATAGGGATGTTGAAAATCATCTGAGAAACATTATGGGAGAAATGGAATTATCATGAAGTGCATGAAGCTTATGATATGCTGCTATACATATTATCTGTAGTTTCTTAATCCCAAAAAGGCTGCTGCCGATGTCTGGGGATTATGGAGAAAAAACAAGTATATGGATATGAAGCCCAGACACTTGTGTGGACTACTCCATAAAATGTGGTCAACCGTTTTACTCGGTTTTGTTTCCATTGTGTTCCTGTGTTTGCCGCATTTTGGAGCAACCCACCAGTAAAAGGTTGAGGCCTTTTGCATAACAAGCAACCCTGCTGAGTGCTGAGTCAGCATTTCAACATATTAGTCTCCCTAAACTCCATTTTGTTTTTCTTCTTCTTCTTATTCCTCCAGATTTTGGCACCTTTCACAGGCTTCAAATTTGCACAGATTTTCACAGAAAAAAAATGTCATATGCAGCATGTTCATGAGAAGTGCGCTTGTATTTTTCACAGGTTTAACAGTTATACTTTTTACAGTAAAAAATAACTTTTGCATGTATTTTACATTGAAATCAAAGGACATTTCCGCAACTCTGCTGAAAACTTCAGTAACTTTGAATCTCCACAGATTGGGCATGCTTTCACCTACAGACTCCATTCATGCTTTAAAAGCCGCACTGACTTCTCGGCTATTTTTACATATCTTCAGCTCTTTGCTGGCTTCACAGTTTTTAAACATGATTTTTTAAGCAACACCAACTTTTGAGGACATCCTTCTTGCTAGAGAACGCGTCCGCGTGACTTTAGACCGGCGCTCTGGACAGCGAGTGCTTCACCTTGAAGCACTTTTTAACTTCGCCACTGTGTTAACATGTTTAGCAGTACAGACATGAGAATTTTATTAAAGCGTTTCAGCAGGTTCTTGGGATGCTCAAGGTAAAATCCCTTTCCTGATATCTAATCCGATTTGGACACAGCGAGCATTTGATTACCTGGAAGTACCGGCGTTATCAGTGCTCCTATGAGGACAAATATCATGCTTTCCATGGCTCAGCATATTTAGCCCGTGGTCAAGTAGTTAGCACAGTGAACTGCAGACCTGCAGACCTGAGTTCAAATCCAGGTTGAGGCAGAGGTACTTTTCTTCTCCATCTAGTACAGATTTTTCTCTACTATGGCGTAATCATGCTTGTCTTTACACTCTCAACCTTACCTTGGGCGTATTACACTGACTGGCCACTTTATTAGGTACATCTACAAATATCAACACATTTAACCATGTTACAAAACAGTCATTCATTTTCTGCTTTTTTTCACAACTGCAAACAGTTTTAGTGCACTTTTCACTACCTGCTACAGTTTCTGAGCTATGACTGTTGAAGCAGCATCAACTTTTGCACATTTCTGTGAAGTTACAGTGTGGTCACGTGAGCCTGCACACCTGAGCTCCAGTATCTCTAATGTTCTGCAAACATTTTTATTGCACGTTCACACATTTTCAGCCGTGATTTACCGCTCACAACTATTCATGTCACATTTTCAACTTTCTTTGCATTACTTTTAGCAATTTCATTTCACAGTTTCAGCAGTCACACTCAGCATTTCAACGCATTTCCTTCATGGAAATGCAAATTCACGAGTATATTGACCAAAAAAGGGCATGTCTGCCATGTTTGTGGAATTCAGTGAATCCTCAGCAGTCTGCTCTCCCCTCCCTCCCGGACTCTCTCTCTCTGCTCCTGCTGCAGGGCGGAGTTTCTCTGTTCTGCAACCTGCACACCTGCCTCCCATCATCTCATCAACTCCCCTATTTAAGCGGCCCCGTGAGAACTTGGCTCAGGAGTATTGCACTCGGCGAAATGGGCTTCCTTCATGAGCTGGGCTCTCCCTTAGAGATAGGGTGAGAAGTTCGGTCATTCGGGAGGGGCTCGGAGTAGAAAGCACTGCTGCAGTACTGCTCCCTACGCATTGAGAGGAGCCAGATGAGGTGGCTCGGGCATCTGGTCAGGATGCCTCCTGGGCCTTCCCTGGTGAGGTGTTCGGGCACGGCCCACCAGTAGGCAGTCCGTGGAAGACCCAGAGACTATGTCTCCAGCATGTCCTGGGATCCAGATCCCCGGAAGAGCTGGACAAGGTGGGAGAGGAAGTCTGGGCTTAGGCTGCTGCCCCCACGACTGAATTTTACAATATCTTACAGTGTGAGTTAAATTGTAAATTTACAGTAAATTATTGGTTAATTGCATTACTTTTACAGTAATTCATCGTGAATATCTTCACAGCAATTTACTGTGTTTATTTCACAGTAATTTACAGCAAGTCCACAGCTAAACACTGCTGTATTACAGTAATTCCTTGGGCATGGCAACTGTGAATTTACCATAAAGTGCTGTTGTTTCAATGTAAACTACTGTGAAACTATCACAGTAAATTACTGCGAATTAATTACAGTAAATTGCTGTGAAAATATTATACTTTTACAGACTTGCTGTGAAAGTAATGCTATTATTAACCAGTAACTTAACGTAATTTTAGAGTGAAATTTTTTTACAGTGTACCCTCTGAAAAGGGCTCTCATCCACCTTGTTGACCAGGAGCAAATTCACATGGAGGACAACTTGGCAGGTAGCTGAGATTGCACTTGACCGGATGGTGCAGTCCTGGAATGCACACAGGATCCAAGGTTAGCATACCACTTTTTAAAATTCTCTTTGAGCCTGCTATGTACCTCTATGCATTGTGTTTTTCATTGTGAATATGTCTGTTGCTAATTTTATCCACTTTTTTCAACACAGGGTAGATTGAAATGTTTAAATGTGGTATGTTCAGATAGATGCCTCCAGATTATTGTGTGAAGTTACAAGGCAGAGATGTACGTTATCATATTGCTGTTGATATGACACTACAATAAAACCTGTGTTGCACTGTCATGCTTCACATACGGTAACTATTATGGCAGAGCTTGCAATGTATCACCAGGATGAGAATGAGCTCAGCAGCTAACTCTTGCACATTTACATTGATGTCTCTGATATATTAATTGATCTATCTCGCTCCAACAGTGGCACGTGACCATACAAGTTTGGTAGTCATGTTTGACACCCCTAGGCCTTATTTTTAAACCATACCTTGCCATTATTAAGAAGAGCAGACATAACCTAATATTTGGTAAAGATGTAAGGTCCGATATATTCCTTCTTATCCACAAGATGCTATGTTAAACATGATGGAGTACTATCTCAAAGAAGCAAATATATGAACAGTAATTTATAGGCTACTCTGTAAAAGAGTTAGCACAACTACAAGCCAAGTAGTAGCGATCAATCATTTGAAATATTTTGACCTAGATATATTAAACTAATTAAGTTTTTTCCATGTACTGAACATTGAAGCCAAATATACTTAGACTTTATACTTTTCTGTATAACTAAGTATAATTAAGTGTAATATATAAGAATAACATAAAAGTTAACTGAATACTTTAATATATATATTTTTTTGATGTGTACTAACAGCTCACTTGAAAAAGATTCCAAGGACTCCTGAGGATTACAGGACAAGGTGGATTGATATGCATGATGGTGATAAGTTAATTACCCAAACCTTCGCCCCTGATTTGTGTTTTGATTTGCTTATTTTAGGCAACGGTGTCCCAAATCAACTGAGTCTGGGTGGATGCCCAAAGAAGCGACCGGCAGAGTGTTTGCCAGAGGCTGCAGAAGCTGCACACTCTTACCACCAGGAAGTGGGGTCCCGGCTGACACAGGTGTCACTCTTCGGGAGAAACCCATTCTCCACAGTTGAGCACCAGACAGCAGCTGAACACGAATTTGCACAGCAGTACTCTGACATTTCTGAACTCTTTGACCATACTGTCAACAATGAGCCAACCTGTTTCCAAAACGGAATTGAAGACCTAATTGATATTGCAAGACGGCATGTGTAAAGACAGAGTATGCAGGGTCGGGTGTAGGTAGACATGCATGCACTTAAGTGTCTTGATGTTTTAATGTTGCGTTGCTAATGCATTGTTTTGACAACTGGGCATTTTTTGTACATATTTGACTTTATCTTTGTGAATAACAGGCTCTGTTGATATATTGGCATGAATTTTGCCAAGGATGTGTATTTGGATTTGGATAATTCAGGGGGAAAAACATTTCTATGTCTTTAATGCACTGTCTACACAAAATAGCTACACTGAGTTTGCTATGGATTTTTTTTGTGTCATTCACTCACATTAAAAACACATTTTTTTGAATGCACTGCCATTGCAGTTTGATTTTGATTTCTTTTCTCTTTTTTTTGGCTTGGTGTTTACATCCCTTCGAATTTGTACTTTTTGTTGTTTTATTGTTTCTAGCAGATTGTGCCATCTTCCCATGTACCATCTATAGTATCTGTCAAACACCAACAAGCTTCTGTTTACAATATACACTGTATATTGTTACACACTGCCCAACAATTCTGTAAATATGTTGAACTAAAATTATTTGGGTGTGTTTTAGGGATGTCATAGTGTGGTGTGCATGTGTGTGTCGAGGAATTAGTGTGTGTGTGTGTGAGAGAGAGGGAGTCTGAGTTAATAATGTTCAAGCAAAAGCTTGCTTCCACTGCAAAATTTCTCTTGGCTTTTGCTTTTTTCTTTTCTTGAATGTGTTTGGAAGTTACTTTTAATGATGTTAACTGGACCTTGTAAATTCCCTAAACACATAAAAGTGTTTGTTTGTTTGTTTGTTTGTTTGCAACATGACGTCTTCAATTCTATACAAGAAATGTGTACTTATATTCCACATCTCCGATTTGACTGTCATGTCCATAAGACCATGTTGGTAATTAATGTTTTCATTTAAACATATTATCTCTTGGGACAGGGGTTCCCAAACTTTTTCATGGCAAGGACACCCACAATAGATGCACACTAGGCCATGGACCCCTAATTCAGATGATTTTGTCTTAAAGGCAGTGTGTTTCCCAACCTGGAGGTCAGGACCCTCACAAGGGGTGACTGGATTAATGAAAAGGGTTCAAGAGATAATAGGACAGGATAGAATACAGGTATAATACACATTTTGCACAGACTTTGTTTCCCAAGCTTTTGTCTCATTTTTGCTTTATGTCTTACCTTCTCAAGCCTCTAAAAGTTATTCAAAGAAAACGAAATAAGTCTTTGCAGCACTGCCAGGTAAGTCATTAGAATATTACTCAGCAACTATTTTGATAAAGGAATAATTGTTTTAGTCTTCGCTGTTGGCTTCTCAGATGTGATGAATTGCTTTTCTTTATGAAACATGCTGATGACATGAATATCTTCGAGTTTTGAGCTGGTAGTCTGAGTAAACCAGATATATTATCAACAAGTGCTGTTTTTTCATTATTTGCACTGGTCCGCACACCCTATAAAATATTCAAACGGAAAGTAACTTATACTTGAGTAAATTATTAAGCAGGTAACATTTTACTTTTACTTAAATAGGTTTCTTAAATAGTCATTTTACTTCTACTTCAGTAATTGTACTTTTACTTGAGTAGCCTACAGATTTTCAGTGCTCTACCCTCACATGCAGCATTTTGTGGGCTACATGTAGAATTGTGTTCTATATAACCTTTATTCATTTGTACACTTCTTTTCATTTGCTAATACCTTTCTCACATTCTGTGTATATTTTTACTAAATTGTTTCCATTTTGTTCCTCTCAGCTGATTTTCATTTTCCGTTTCTAAAAACAGTGAATAAAATTTTAGAAGACAGAAACAAAAAAACAGCCGTTTTTCATACTGCGAGACCGGAAGTTTCCTTTTCAAAGTAAGAGCACCTGCCAGGGCGGTGCTGCTGTGTAGGACCATAGACTATAGAGTGGACAGCGTGGCTCCGCCAACAAAACTTTTCAAAAAAAAAAGAGGACTTGAATACAAGGCAGCCAAATGATATCTTCAAATCTCCACAACAATCAAACGTGAGAAACATTTCTACGAGGTGTATTAATTTTCTAAAGTTTGACCACAGCCCATCAGGAATGACTGGAGAGCCGGTGTTGTGCCAAAATTTGATTTCCGGTACGCGGGAGCGCGCACAGTCGTCATAGTTGAAAAGAGCAGCTTCTGTGGCTCTTCGGCTTCATCGAGCTCAAACAACCAGTTTGTTATGATCATCTAACAATGTTTATTTGTTTTTGCATTTGATAGCCTCCTGTACGTCTGCTTGCCTTATATAGCTGTTCAATAGGCAAGTTAGTGATTTTAATCTGGCGTGTATTTGCGCTAATGAACTGATGGAGCTTCTTTTTTCTGCACCAAAATTACATTAGATCCCTCAACAGAGTAATTGGCCCCACAAAGTGCTTTGTGCGGTTTGAAGTATGAGAAAAATGACATTACAATGTTAAAATCAACTTATTTTGCTTGCCCAAAACTGATTCATGCCTCTGGTATTGTACAATACATGCAAGTAGGCTACTGGTTGGAGATAAATCTTGTAAATATTACTCTGCTGTGTTATATTTAGTTATTTTTGGACTAAATATTCATCTATGTACTATATCAGAGGCATGAATCAGTTTTTGGCAAGCAATACATCTGATTTTGTCATTGTAATGTGCTTTTACTATTTTTTAAGTGGTAAAAAGTACTGGTTGGAGTCAAATGTTGTAAATATTACTCTGCTGTGTTATATTTAGTTATTTTGGGGCAATATATCCATCTTTGTACTGTATCAGAGGCATGAATCAGTTTTTGGCAAGCAAAATAAGCTGATTTTTACATTGTAATGTGTTTTTACTCATTTCTTAAGAGGTAAAAAGTACTGGTTGGAGTCATAGTAATGTGTTTTTACTCATTTCCACACTGTACAAATCACTGTGTGTGGCCAATTACTCTGTTGAGTGATCTAATATAATTTTGGTGCAGAAAAAGTAGCTCCGTCAGTGACACATATCTTTATTAGCGCTAGTACACGCCAGATTAAAATCACTAACTAGTCATTGAACAGCGATGCAAGGCAAGTAGACATACAGGAGTCTATCAATCACAAATGAACATAGTTAGATATTCATAAACAAACTGGTTGTTTGAGTCCGATGAAACCTGCTGCAGAGCTGCAGAGCCACAGGAGCTGCGCTCCCGTGAACCGGAAATCAGTTTATTTTTCGTCCTTAATAAGAAATGAAAAAAATGAGACTGCAAAAAGGAAAATCGGGCCGTTATTTGAATTCGGGTTTCTCGTTTGGAAACGGAAAAAGGAACAGACCACGTGACTTGGTTTTTCGTTTTTGGTTTTGGAATCGAGAAGCGAAAAAACACGTGACGTCATTGGTTGATTCGTTCTTCGTTCCAAGTTGAGGAGGGAGAAAAGGAATATTGAAAAATAATAAAACGGCTCGTTTTATAGTCGTTTGTAGTGGTTTTTCGTTTTTTGCATCCTGACAAGAAAACGGTTTTTCCGTTTTTCGTTTTGGAACAAATATCAAAATAATCGTTTTTCGTTTTTGGATCACAAATGAATTAGGAATTATACGATGATACCCGGACCCTGCATCCTAAATCTTCGATATCAGCACTCCAATACAAGCAGTCCATTCTAATACATTTATTTTTTATTTTATTCAGTTGTAGAATATGCTTATGTTTAAGTTCAACACAGTGGTTATTTTGCAATTGGTGAAATATGTTTTTGTTTGATTTATTGAGGTCACTTTTCAGGGTCTTCTAATGTTTTTTATTCATGTTGTTTTAATTGTAGTATATTCTTATGTTTAAGATTAAAATTTATTTAACTTATTGGTTAATACAAATGGGTCAGTTTTTCTCATACCTACTATTGCTGACTACTGTTCTCTGTTTGAGTAATCTGACCTGATCAAGCCATTTCTTACAGTCCATACTGAACATTGAAGCCAAATATACATACAGACTTTTATTACCTATTTTGTAAAATAGGTAATAAAAGTCTGTATGATTCCTGCTGATATCAGATCGGATTGATATCGGTATCGGCCAATACTCAAGGCTGCAATATCGGTATCATATCGGAGGTGAAATAGTTGTATCGGGACACACCTAATAAAAAGGGCCACTACTATCATTTGGGCACAGAAAGTGGTTAAATCAGAACTGATGCTTGCTTGTTCACACGCTCTGTTACAACAGCTCACCTGTTTCTTCAAAACTGACAGCAGCAGCATCAACCCCTTCCTCATCACTGTCCCCTGTGTCTGCCTCTGACATTAAATCACATTTTAAAAAATAGTCAATAGACAGCCCTCTGATCAATTCAAGTCAATTTCATTATTTTAGTGCTGGATCATCAAGCCTCAATTAACTCAGGGCAATTTTCATATAGAGAAGGTCTACACTATACTCTGATATTAATTCTAATATTCACTCAGTGAACAATCCTACCTGCCCACTCTGCACCTGTGGTGGGCTCATGGCTGGTTGGTGCTGCTGCATCTCTCTTCTGAGGGGCTACAAGACAAAGTTTCCCCAGTTACGTGGCGTTGTCTCATCACACGGTGCAAGTTGTATTGTATTCAACATCTTGCCTTACCAGTTTCATCGCCATCCTCAGCTGTTTCAAAACGAGAGCTCGTTGACGTTTTATTAAAAAAAGATGCAATTTTTGCGCATTTTGCAGCGTCATTTTCCAGCGCTTTCCTCTTTTTAATTCTAAGCTTCTCAGCGCCACCCTTGCTCTTTTTATCCATCTGGCCGGCAGTAGCTACGAGCTGGATCACTGCACAGGATCCGACTGGCGGAGCTAATTGTTTATAGCCTGCACGGACGTACTGTTACGTCACGTCAGGATGCATCTGAGACAGAGAGAGAGAGAGAGAGAAAAGCTGCCGATACAGACAGCGGTAATAGCATGTAGGTAATACTCACTCAGGGCCACGAATGAACACCTAACCAAAAAATTAAAATAATATTAAAAAATATATATATTACCACCGGCCCTCGCGGCCCAAACGTCAGGCCGGCCCACCGGGAATTGTCCCGGTTCTCCCGATTAGCCACTCCGGGTATGTCTGGGGACTCAGAACCAGTCAGTATCTGGTGTGACCACCATTTGCCTCATGCAGTGCAACACATCTTCTTCGCATAGAGTTTATCAGATCGTCAATTGTGGCCTGTGGAATGTTGGTCCACTCCTCTTCAATGGCTGTGCGAAGTTGCTGGATATTAGTGGGAACTGGTACATGCTGTCGTATATGCCGGTCAAGCACATCCCAAACATGCTCAATGGGTGACATGTCCGGTAAGTATGCTGGCCATGCAAGAACTGGGACATTTTCAGCTTCCAAGAATTGTGTACAGATCCTTGCAACATGGGGCCGTGCATTATCTTGCTGAAACATGAGGTGATGTTCATGGATGTATGGCACAACAATGGGCCTCAGGATCTAACCACGGTATCTGTGTGCATTCAAAATGCCATCAATAAAATGCACCTGTGTTCTTCGTCCATAACAGATGCCTGCCCATACCATAACCCCACCACCACCATGGGCCACTCGATCCACAACATTGACATCAGCAAAGCGCTCACCCACACGACGCCACACACGCTGTCTGCCATCTGCCCTGAACAATGTAAACCGAGATTCATCCGTGAAGAGAACACCTCTCCAACGTGCCAGACGCCATCCAATGTGAGCATTTGCCCACTCAAGTCTGTTACGGTGACGATCTGGAGTCAGGTTAAGACCTCGATGAGGACAACGAGCATGCAGTTGAGCTTCCCTGAGACAGTTTCTGACAGTTTGTGCAGAAATTCTTTGGTTATGCAAACCAATTGTTTCAGCAGCTGTCTGAGTGGCTGGTCTCAGACGATCTTGGAGGTGAACCTGCTGGATGTGGAGGTCCTGGGCTGGTGTGGTTACACGTGGTCTGCGGTTGTGAGGCCGGTTGGATGTACTGCCATATTCTCTGAAACGCCTTTGGAGACGGCTTATGGTGGAGAAATGAACATTCAATGCACGAGCAACAGATCTGGTTGACATTCCTGCTGTCAGCATGCCAGTTGCACGCTCCCTCAATGCTTGCGACATCTGTGGCATTTTGCTGTGAGACAAAACTGCACATTTCAGAGTGGCCTTTTATTGTGGACAGTCTAAGGCACACCTGTGCACTAATCATGGTGTCTGATCAGCATCTTGATGTGGCACACCTGTGAGGTGGGATGGATTATCTCAGCAAAGCAGAAGTGCTCACTATCAAACATTTAGACAGATTTGTGAACAATGTTTGAGAGAAATGGTAATATTGTTTATCTGGAATAATTTTTAGATCTTTGAGTCCATCTCATGAAAAATGGGAGCAAAAACAAAAGTGTTGCGTTTTTTTGCGATTTTTGTTGAGTGTACGTTTTTCCTCCCTTGTTTTCTCGTCCTCCCTCTCACAGTCTTCTGCATTGGAATCCAGATTGGTCCTGTAATTGGCTGACGCCTCGTTCGTGCTGCTGCTCATTTGCATAAAGTTGAGCTTCTCCCAACTTCAGCTCATCGCTTGCAATGCTTCCATCGCGCCGCTCCACCATGCCTGTCAAGTTTTGGATTTGAAAATAAGGGAAATTTTCCAGCGCTTGCTGCGAGCTGTCCCACCACCCCAACCAAGCTCCAGTATCCCTTACATTTTAAGACAGGAGTACAAGTAGGCCTGTCAAGACAACAAATTCTGCTGGACGATAATTGTCGAAAATTATGGCCGATAAACGATATTACTGTCAATATTAATTTGATTTTTTTTTTAAATTTTTTCATTGATGTAAATATAATATATGGCATAATAAAGTGAGTGCACGATATCAAAAGCAAGAAACTTTAATTTTTTAAGAATATTTAACTGTAATTGGAAGGTCTGGATATTTTAAATAAAATAAATTTAACAAAAAATATTGTAAATTTAACAAACAAAAAAGAGAAAAAAACAATGAAAATGAAAAGGACTCACTTTTAGGAAAATTGCATGTAAATAAAAATAATTATACTAGTCAAAAACATTAAAAAATAGACCCTGTCTCTGTAAAGAAAAAACAAAACTCACACAACAATAAAAACTCTGGCCTAAATAAAATGGAGTTACAGTTCAGGAAATGTGACATGTACTTTCTCCCAGTCAATTCGTACTATCGGTCAAACGTTTGGAACTGCTGGCTTTTCAGCTGTATTGAAGGGCTGCACTTCTTTTGCAATGTAGCGAACGACACTGTCTGTGAGCGCTTCATTTTGGGCTTTTATCTATATTTTCATTTCCGACCAAACACCTCAGTAAGTGTTGACTGTCAGGACGAAGGCTACGCTGCACCTCCTCTTCTTCGTCGTCACTACTTTAAAAACAAATGCGACATATCAGCTAGTAGGTGTTCATGAGCTCACACCTTGTTCATCCTGTTTAAAACCAACACATTCTCACACTGGGGCAGCCGGCTTAAGAACCGTATCTTTTGTGCCATCATTCATATTAGCGTTTGTTTCCTCGTTACTCCTCAGCACGCTCACTTCAGCTCTCTCCGTGTGTCCGCGCGAGCGGCCCCGTCTTCACCCCAAAGATTGCATGTTTGACAGATGCTCACTAGGCTATAAATCCGCTAAATCCGCTATAGAACCAATGCACCCCAGTGTTAAGAAAGATAGAAATAGTGAGCCATCTTCTCATTCAGCCTCTTTGGTAGTAAAAGAGGAGGAAAACAAACATGCAGGCTACTGCAGGTGGCATTTCTCGTGAGACGAGTGACAGTGTTCAGTTACGAGCAGAGGCAGAGGAATGTTTTTTTTTTTTTAATACGGGAGAATTGCGGGAAAATATTAATATGGGAGGACGGCGGGAAAGAGGGGTAAAATACGGTAGTTTCCCGGCCAAAACGGGAGACTTGACAGCTATGCGCTCCACGCCGCTCGCAACGCACCACTCGTGATCGCCGCCGCCTCGATCACCCCTCAACGCCAGCGATCATAGAAAATAAATGGCAGCTGGACTCCACCGACGCTTAGACCGCTTCTGATGTGAATGTACAGTTAGGCGATAAACAAAGGTTAAAAATTGTCAAGGGTTAAAGGGCCTTCACTTCAGGCTATCATGGGTAAGCCTTTAGGTCACTGGTCATTCATCTAAGATGTTCTAGTCCAATGAGAGTCCACTCTACATGCATGTCTTTGTATAGTTCAAACAATGTGTCTGGTATAAATATATGTCCTCTTACAATGCTCGGGAGGTCTCATTTTGGCTTTGAGCCTCTCAGGCTGTCCGGAGTGCCTGATTAAGACACTTGCTTGATTTTGTAATAAACTTCTTTTATATACAAGCAAGTCTGTGTCAGCGAAGCTTCTTTGTCATCTGCATCTACACACCAACGCATCGAGAAACAACGACATCCCTATTTACCTGATTTTTTTTTTGTAAGATGTCTCTTGGTAAGAAAGTAGAATATCATAACATTTTTTACCATGCCAGTGTAGATGATACACAGCCGTACACCTCAGTGACGAAACATGACTACAGCCCCTTCAATCACTGATAGTGCTGAAAAAATCAATGAGAGGATGGAGCCAGAACTTTCCTCAGCTCCTGTTATTCTCAGTTGTTTTGATACATTTCTAGATCAACATTAAAATTCTTAAAACTTAGTTCAGTCTCCACAACACTTAGTGCAGGTCGTAGCAGCAGTTTCTCATTCCTTCAACAAACTGCAAATGCTTTTAGACATGAATCAGTTACCTTCAGACGATTCTCTGCTGTTTTATGACACTATCCTTTGCTTAGGTCATGTCAGTCAGAATGAAACATACTCATAAATGCTGAATAGTCATTCCCTTTTAAACACATCGGCCTTGTTTCATTGCCTGGGTCACATACAGAAATGTTGAACTCGCTATCAAGAACTGTCAAGCAAATTTGATACATTTCTTGATCCTTTTTTGTGAAAATGTCTCGTGAAAGTATAGCGGAGGAACATCTCCCTCCTGACCAGGGGCGGACGTATACCATTAGGCTAAACTAGGCGGTTGCCTAGGGCCCCAAGTTCCTGAGGGCCCCATAAAACTCCTCATACACTTATGGTTAATACAGTTATTACTTATTTGTGCACATTGATTATGTTTTTGATTAAAATCCTTTCACTAAAATGCCAGCAGAATGCTTATTGTATAATGTGAGTCTCGGGGCCCCCTTCAGTCTCCACGACATTGGATCAGTCCATCTTACTGAGCATGTGCAGAAAGGATCCAGGAAGACAGCAGCAAAACTAAACAGACGGTGCGAAGAGACAGGAAGAGTAAAGAAAAGAAAAGAAAAAGAAGATGAAAAGAAGCCACCCCAGCAGTGCTGAAAAGAGGAGAGAGAAGGAGGAAAGCAGAAAGCTGCTCTCAAAGTTAATTAAAGTGACGACGTTCTTCACTACGGCACACCTGTGCCCCCCCCCTTATGGGTCATTTTGAAGTAAGCTTTGAATTTCGTTTCTATTTGCTACAGAGGATGACAAACCAATTATTTAGGCTTTTTTGTGTGTGTTGAATTTGTAAAAAAAAAAAAACTTCAGGCTATGTTTTTTTTTTTTTTTTTTTAAATCACCCATCAGTTTTACAGTTAATTTTGCGAGGTGTTTTTAGTCCTTAATGTGTCACATATACAGTCATAAAATTACAACTTATATAGTGAAATCAATTCTATGTATGTGATCCATCCTAAGTATTCTATCATAGAACCTACTGGTAAAAAATAGTGCATGTGTATTCTGTTAAAATGTGTATCTGTATAACTGACCTGTTGTTTTGTGTGTTGTCTTCTCATTTCAGAGGGCCCCATACCTGCCTTTGCCTTGGGCACCGAGTTTCTTAAATCCGCCACTGCTCCTGACATATCTGCTTGAGGTGGAGGGTGTGTGACCGTCATTCACATATCCAAACAGCCCTGCTCACACCATGTGAGGACAGCACAGCAGAGTCCTGCAGGGGGTGGATCTGCACTCGAGGGGATACTTCTGACTTCTACGGCTGATATTCACTGTGATGTGGATGAAGATATGAAAAAGACAGACAGGAACATCTGACTGTACATCCGTGATTACAGTTCTGTGTATGTTGCAGGGCTTCAACATGTGACACACCCATTTGAACCTTTTCACATGCTCACATGCCTAACCTGATATTTCTAATGCATGATGATGTATTGTGTAACGCCCACTGAGTTACTGCTACATATGCATTCATGGACGTGTAGCAAGAAGCTCTGAGCACCATAGAGCTGAACTGGAGCTTGACATGAACCAGTTTATAAGAAAAACTACCCTTCAGCCAATCAAAAAAAAGCATACAGCTTCATATCAGCCAATCAGAAAACAGCACTGCTGTATCCGGGTAAGATACGGTTGATCTGACTGCAGCGACTGTCCGAGATGAGGATGCATACTTCACACTCATGGCAGGAGAGCCTGATCTCATGAGTACAGAAACTTATCTCACACTTCTGATTTTGCTGAATCATTAAATCACTTACCGTTCAAAAGAAAACAAGAACTCATTCTAATTTTCCTCCACACCTACCATAAGACAGTAAAGCAAAATCTAATCACACTGACAAACTACAAACTATAGTTACCAGCGTCACATTAAAACAAAATCATCAATGTTAAGTTGGTAAAGTTAACTCTTGAATGCCTGAAAACTTGAGTTATAGCCAGAAAAATTAATTTTTTTAGAGTTTAAATACTTATTTCACTTTCTACTGAAATCCTAATTTTTTTTAAAATCCATATATTTATGTGAGCAAAACAACTACATGGCATTAAAATACATTTCCATCATCAGGCTCTGCCACAGATTGTTGGTACTGATCTTGTATTCAGGAAGTGGGCCTTTTGGTCCTTTGGGGCTGGTAGCCTACCTATATGTGAAGATATAAAAAGGCGTTTACTGCCAACAACAATGATAGGTTTTGGGTCAGATATGGTGTACACTGTTCTCAGTAACAGTGAAAACAACTAGAAAAGCACTCGGCACCCATATTGTGATTTTCACCATAAATATTAGTCCTCCCTTTATTTCATCTAAATATTTAGATTCCTTGACCATGAAAACATACCATTAGCAGCTAGATTCATAATGATATCTATTTTAGTTTAGTAGTCATTCACGAAAATCGCATTTTTCATCATGTTGGATCCAGACGGTGATCCGGATCAACACCAAAATTGAATCAGTTCTTCCTTTTCCCATGCTGAACATTTCTTGAAAATTTCATCCAAATCCATCCATAACTTTTAGAGTTATTTTGTTCACAAACAAACTCTCCCGAAAACATAACCTCCTTGGTGGAGGTAATAAGGGCCGCTCTTCACAAAGACAGTTTTCTACCCGGGGTGGGGTACTCAGGTAGACAAAGGCTTATGAAAAAAAAAATGCTTGTTAGGTAACAGATGTGGATGAATTAGACATTTAATCTGAATTTAACTTGAAAATACAGGGCAGAGCAGTTTTCTAATGATTATGTGTTAGGTTAAAATGTTATATTCATTTAATTCTTGTTCTGTTTTTGTCTGTTTCTATCTTTCCCGCTTCTTTCAACTTCTTTCATCCTTTTTATCCTGTTCTTCTGTCTCCAAATGGCATCTGAGAATTTCAGAAAGTGGAAAAAGATCTGTTGTAATATTTTTTTTTTTCTCCATTATTACACAACCATAATTTCTCTGAAAGTATTTTTGTACACACTTGAAAGGGATGTGTGTTCCCCAGTAAAGGTAAAAACATATTTTTTTCTTTAAGCCAAAAACACATGGAAACAGAAGGAGACCGGAGGCTCCAAAGTCTCCTGGAGGACAAGGGACCATGATGGACACATTGTGCCAAAATACATCCAGAAGAGTTGATCAGCAAAATGTTCTAGTTATTATTATAAGTTGATCAGCAGTAATGTTTCATTCGTCACTGTTTGCAGTTAAACCCACATATTGACTGACTTTGACTTTTTTTTACTTTGTGGATATAGATTGTTGTCTTGAGAGACTGAGGCCCTCCTCACACGAAGACAGCTCCGTATTGTCTTGTCGTCGGCATCAAATCGTGTATCGCTGTTTACACATTCTATTGTTCATAGGCTTGTGCATTTACATGACAACACAAAATCCACTCAAAATCCTGTGGGGTTGCCCGTCTGGTTCTGCTCTAAGGTGGAGTCCACGTCAACAAGTGCTCATGCACCAAAAGAGTGAAATTTGCTTGTTGAAAATCTTCAAAATTAAACTTCATTTTTCATTCCATTTCAATTTAGAATTTAATATACACATTTACTCATTCAAAATGAGTACTCGTCAATCTCAGGCTACTTTATTTAATTTATTACAACTTTCCAAAGTTTATCATCATAGCATTTTTTTCTTTGCTGTTACCAAAACTCAAACGCCATTTTAAAACCATGTTTAAAAGAATATCAACCACATACAATGTTTTCCCTTAGAAAAAAAGTTAATTTAGAAGAAATGGTTGATTACATGATGAAAATACTAATATTTATAACAAAAAAATACTTTTTTTTAACCAGAGTTGTATTTTTCTGAGAATGCAAATCATAACTTTAACGTTATAGGACATAAAAAAAAAAAAAATAATAATCCAAAGATTGAGCATGTAGTTCATTAAGCAATGAAACAGCTGTTGGAACCAATATAAATGCAAAAATTCAGTTCATTTTCTTTATTTTTGAAGAAACAACTGAAGAATCAGAACAAAACATTTGGTAACAGGAATGAAACTGGGTAACAGTATGTGAGCGTGTGTGATCTGTTTCTTGTGTGAAAGAGGTCAGATACTTGTTTTCTTTACAATTTCATTTTTTTTACATAAGGAACAAAACATTAAAACACATTTTTTTTAAAATACATCAACATTTTAAAAACCAAAAAGGGAAAGTTCACTAACTAACTAACTAATGTGAGGGGGGGGGGGGGGGGTCGGAGTTGTGTGTGTGTGTAATCATCCTGGCTTTGTGTCTCTGTGTATGACACTGTGAAAGAGGAGAGAGCGATGCACTGTAGTGGTTCCTTGGATTGCTTCTCTCCCTTTAGCATGCCATCGTTGCACAGTATTGGCTTTTTACATCTGAAAAAAATAAAAGGATTCAGATGAAAAGTTAAGATGTTACATTTCTGGATTCATACATTGACCATCATTTCCAATACACTTGAAAATATTATACACCTTCTACAAAATATATTCATTATCCAAAGATTACATCAATCATGACTTTGTTAGATTAAAAATAAAGTAACTGACCTCTTCTAAGACTTTCTGTAGCTTTTCCCAGATTTTTTTTGTCAATTTCCATGTGACGTGATGTGACTGGTTTAGGGGGTTTGATGACAGACACAATATCATCAAACAGGTACCACAGAATATCATCTTGGGCTGGCTAGAAAAACCTGTTGACCCCTACTTTTTCCATACTGCGGACCTCAACATGTGTTTCGCTCATGTCTGTGATGACTCCAGGGTACAGATCACCATCATACTTGAGGACACACCACTGGCCAACAGCTTCAGGTCTTTGCCACTCTGTGATGTCTGTGGATGCTGTAGAAACTGCCTGCAGATGATTGAATGTAAAATGCTTTGCATCAAAGCATTCACAGTGGAGATTTTGTGCTGCTACAGCTGACATCCCTGTAGAAAAGCTCTCCATAGGCAAGGGTCACAACCTGATGCATCTTCATGGTGGATGGAAGAGGAGGCAAATCACTAGGCATTCTCTGAACTGCTCTGTCGATGTCTTGTTCATCCACAAAAAACATCTTCTGCAGTGCAGAATACAGCTCTGCAGCACCAGGTAAGTCTGTTCCTTTGCAGACAATGCTGTCTGCTTTCCTCCTCAGTGCCCCTCCGATGTCATCAGGGGCACCCTTTCCATGACTTGCCTCAAAATAGTTCCACGTCCCTGCTTTAAATCCTCGGCTGAAAAGCTCAGTGCTTACCAAGAACAAGTTACCCCTCTGCCTATATTGGGTGCAAGGTCCATCACTGTAAAAATGGACTGTAGTGATCTCAGGGTATGTACTCCGCACATAGTCAAGCACTGGGGACAAGTGCTGCCAAATTGCTGGTGGGCCTTTTAGTCGTGAGGGGGAAATTGAGCAGAAGGACACTGGACTGGAGTTGGAATGTACATAAAGCACACCTGTATGCAGTGTTGCTTGCTGGTGTGACGCTCCGAAGTGCACTGCTTGTATTTCAGAACTGTACTTGCATAGGTAATTTTCTGAAAAGTCTACATGAATTAAACATTCATGGCCTTTCAACCCATTTCTGAGAGCCCTGTAGTGGATGTACTGATTCCTTATGTTATAAACGTGCCTCGTGAACCTATGCAGCTGGAGATTCAGCTGGTCCTGCAGATCTTCAAGAGTAGACCGGAACTCCTTCTTCATGGTGACTTTCGATGTTTTATTTGGGTCATTCTCATGTTCCTTATCCACTGTCGCCCACTGCAGGTAAGTGACCTCACTCTCTGCTACATGTGAACTTGAGACTGGGCAGGAGAGGTCTTTACATTTATTACAGTCACCATACATGCATTTTATGTTTTCAGGGTCGCATGTGATTGATTTCACCAGCTCATCCAAATTGATGGTGTTGATGACCCTGAGTTGGTGTAGCTTCTGAACGATGAATGCCAAATTCTCATGCATTTTGCACATGCACGTGTAACGATCACTTAGCGTTGGAACCACAACCCAGAATGGACGTAGAGAACAAAAAAGAGAATAAGAGATAAATCTCTCTTCTGCCAAAAACTTCAGGTGTAAGTTCTTCATTGTATCTAAAAGGAATCGCTTTTGCTTTTTAGTTTTTTTAACAGTGATTGTCTGCCTTTTCCCTGTTGTGACTCGGCTCACATCATCTCTTTCATAGAAAGCCCTCACGTTGTTCACAAGATAATTCCCTCTCTTTTGCATCCGTTGGTAGGTGTAGCCATTAGTTACATTCTGTCTTCTATTTGAAAAACCCAGTGAAGCCTGGGCAATCCGTTGCAGCCTGTACTTCTTCATAACCTTCCCTGTTATGACTTTGGAAATGATCTGCCTTTCTCTCTCCCCCTGTGCATTTCTGTACTTGTTCCTAATGTTCTCGACCAAAGCATGATGAAAGAGGAGAGTCTTTCTAATGGCCATGTGTGGAAGCTGTCTTAAATTTTGGTTGACTTTTGAACGTGGAGACTCATTTTTCCTTTTCAACCTTTGAACTTGTTTCTTGTATTTGTCCTTTCTTCGTGTTACATTTTCCAGACGTCTGTTTAACTCTTCAATTTGTTTAATCAACTTATATTTTGTTCTCCTGCGCCTTTGCTGTCCTTGATCACGTTGCCTAAAACACAAGTAAATCACAATAAATATACACTGCATTGTGTCACACCGTTCAGCAAAACTGTTCAATGTCTGTAGCCTATTTAGAAATGTATTTATTGATTATGTATTTATTAAACTATTAATTTACATCACACAAACACATCAGATGATTTAGTTCCACCTGATTTTTTTGTAAAGTGACTGTATTCAGGATTCTTTAAGATTATCTGTGTCATTTAATACTGCAAATTATTGTGAAAACAAATAATTGTGACATCCCTTCAACACAAATACAAAAACTAAACCTTGAGAGGCTGAGCTGCACATGTAGAGCTGGCTCTGGGCTGTGTGGAGGAGTGGCAAGGATTTCTTGTGGTGCCCTTTTTCTCTCCCTCAGCCTGTAGTAAGCCTCCCTCCACTTTTTGAGCTGTCGTCGTCGCTCCCTGGGACTGACTTGACTAATATTATTTCGCTTGCTTGACTGCAGATCTCTCTTGTACTTCTCCTTTTCCTTGACTAAATATTTTTCCCTTCTCTCTGGACCGGCATCACGCCTGGCTCGATACCTCCGCTGCCTTTCAGCAGCGCTCGATGGTCCCTGTAATTATGATTCACAAAACTGATCTCAGATGACAGCAATTTTAGTTAACCTATTTCATTTAAAATGTATGCAGTCATGTAGACTAATGACTATTTATCCATTCATTATATTATTTACATTTATTCATTCATTGTATTCTTTTAATTAATATAAAAGGGCATCAGAGGGCACAAGCCTACTCATTGCTGTTACTGTTAATTCATTACTGTTACTCTTCATTTGAGTAACAGCAATGAGTTTTTAGCATAAAATTAGCAATTGTGTGAAATCTAACCACTTAGCATCTATGCTAGTAGCTTGAGCACATGGAGCACATTCTTAAGATTTAACTGAATATTTTACTTTTGATATCAACAAATGTTGTCTTAGAGATAACTTAGGTAACAGGACTGAGTTTTTAGATAGACCATCTCTAAAACAGCTAATATATCATTAAATTTAAGGAAAAATAAAAGAGATAACTTACTTTTGGTCTTCCCATGACTTGCAGAAGACCTAAATGATGTCACTTCCTGTAGAACATGTCACTGGTGGAATGTTCCAGAATTTTAAAGGGGGAATGTGTTTGGGTAACAGCAATGAGTGAAAACCTGGGGACAGCACTAAAATGTGAATTTTAACCAAAATATAAAGACTTTTTTGTAAAACTTTTGTTTTAAAAGTGTAGATAGAATATGGAGTCACACTTAAACGCAAAAGAAAATTTTCTTTGGAAGGATTTTGTTCATGATGAATTGTAGTAAAGTGTAGAGTTTGGCTGTGGGGACAGGCAAGAAATGCTATGTATAAGTGTTCTGGATGCCATTTTATATTAAAAATATATATATGTAATTTCTACAAATATTAATGTGTATGGTGTTTAGTATAATAATTAAATATAATTTGCAATATATTATTACCTGTGTTCATACTTTTAATATACAATAATATGCTGGGGACGGAAATTTAACTCTTTTGGCGGAATCGCCCATGAGCACTTGTTGCTGTTGTTGCTGTAGCTGGTGTTGTTGGTGTTCTGTGAACAAATGTTGGTATAAAAGTTGTAGCTATATTTATAGCTGCTGGAACAAGATCTGAATCAGCCCCGCTGCTGCCATTGTTGTTGTTGTTGTGTGTGACAATGTGGGTTGGGGGGCGGGGATGAGAAGGGGTGCTATGAGGTCACCGTCTTTTCTGGACTTATCTGTTTATACCAACTACAGCATGAAGACGAATACCCAGATATCCACCTGCAGACCCGTTTTCAAAAAAGATGCAGAGTCATGGACAAATACGCGTCTCCGTGTGTCAATATCACCAGATCGATAGTTTATTTTACCGGAGTCTTACCAATTCGTACTCATGAAAAGCCCACCTGAGAGACCTGCTGATTTCAGTCTCTGTCTCTGCATCATCAGAAGTGGAGGAGATAACCAGCATGTCTGTGTGGACCAGGAGGCAGAAGATTACTGAGAGGAGATTCAGGGCTGCAGCGCCAGAGCTCCTGAGTTGTATGACCACAGAGACTGTTCCCTAGCATCGCTGTCAGCAGTGCTGGGCAGAGCAGTGCAGTTGATGCTGAGGTCAGGTGTTTGGACCGCGTTCCCTCAGGAGTTCAGTTTCTGTGATCATGTGACTCTGTGGTGCACAAAAAAATGTATGTTTCATTACAGAGAAGTCATGATTCATAGTTTTTATAAACACACCCCTCCTACATCCTCAGTGAAGATAGATGAATGAGGTCACCTGGTTGAGCAAGGTGTTAGCCTTCTTCTTTTTTGTTATGTTTCCATAAAATACACTCGACATACAGTGGCATGATATGAGCTATATCTGCAGTTTCCTTGAACTCATAAAATATTTTGTTATTTGACTTTGTACAGGTATTTATTTATTTATTTGTTTATTTTCAATGTATATTTTTGGGCATTTGTGACTTTATTGATAGGAGAGAGACAGCGGATAGGCTTGTGAAAGGGGGTGAGAGAGCAGGGGAAGACACTCTGCAAACTGGTCACAGGCGGGACTCGAACCCGGACCGACAAAAGCAAGTACATGGGGTGCTAACCACTACGCCAAACCAGCACCCCAATACAGATATTTATTTCTGAAATTTTCTGAAAGATTTTACCATCATGCCAGGAAAGCAGATGGTCTTGGTGACTATCAGTGGTATTTTGTTTCTTCCTTATACTTTCTGTATTCCATCACAGTGTGATGATGGTTCACTATTATCACTGTCTGTGAAACTGTATATTTATTTTCGTATTTCCGGTCTATACAACTTGTGTCTGCCAATTGTATGTTGCCAGTGTTGCTCTTGCATGCAAACCCCAGGGATCAGCAACTTGATTGGCTGCAGATACCGGCCAGCAACAGCAAGCTGCCAAATGCTGTTCAAATATGAGGTCTGTACATCATTTGAAAAGTTGGCCAGCCCAGCTACATCCCAAAAAACAATTATCCGAATGGTTGAACATCAGGCCCATCACACAGCACGGGTAAGAACTCTTGTCATTTGATATCCTGAATTCCAATCTGCCCTGGATGTTGTGGGGCTGTCATGGCTGACGCAACTCTGCAACATCGCATGGACATCAGGGACAGTACTGTTGGATTGGCAGACTGGGCGGTGGACCCCTTTTCAAGAAGGGGGACCAGAGGGTGTCACACTACAGGGGGATCACACTCCTTAGCCTTCCCGGTAAGGTCTATTCAGGGGTACTGGAGAGGAGGGTCCATCGGAAGGTTGAACCTCAGATTCAGGAGGAGCAATGTGGTTTCCTTTTCCTGGTTGTAGACTGTGGACCAGCTCTATACCCTCCATAGGGTGCGTGAGGGTTTCCCAACCAGTCTACATGTGTTTTGTGGACCTGGAGAAGGCATTCGACCGTGTCCCTGGAGTCTTCTAGGGGGTGCTCCTGGAGTATGGGGTGAGGACCCCCTGATACGGGCCGTCCATTTTCTGTATGTCCGGAGTCAGAGTCTGGTCTGTATTGCTGACAGTACATCTGAGTCGTTCCCGGTGAGGGTTGGACTCTGCCATGACTGCCTTTTGTCACCGATTGTGTTCATTACTTTTATGGACAGAATTTCTAGGCACAGCCAGGGCGTTGAGGGGTTCTGGTTTGGTGACCTCAGGATCAGGCCTCTGCTTTTTGCAGATGATGTGGTCCTGTTGGCTTCATCGGACTGGGACCTTCATCTCTCACTGGATCAGTTCACAGCCAAGTGTGAAACAGCTGGGATGAGAATCATCCAGCACCTCGAAATCCGAGTCCATGGTCCTCACCCGGGAGAGGGTGGAGTGCACTCTTCGGGTCGGGGATGAGATTCTACCTGAAGTGGAGGAGTTGAAGTACCTCTGGGTCTTGTTCACAAGCGAAGGAAGGATGGATCGAGAGATCAGTCAGCAGTGATAGGGGCTCTGCAACACTCTGTTGTGGTGAAAAGGGAGCTGAGCCAGAAGGGGAAGCTCTCGATTTACTAGTCGATCTTAACCCCTTTCCTCACCTACGGTCATGAGCTGTGGGTCGTAACTGAAAAAACAAGATCATGAGTACAAGCTGCTAAAATGGGCTTCCTTTGCAGAGTGTCCAGACTCTCCCTTAGAGATAAGGTGAGAAGTTTGGTCATCTAGGAGGAGCTCAGAGAAGAGTAACTGCTCCTCCGCTTTGAGAGGAGCCAGATGAGGTGGCTCAGGCATCTTTGCTCACTGTCTGTGTAGTGTAGTCTAGTGGCCGTAACTCTTAACGTCAGTCAGGCTCGGGCATCTGGACGCCTACCTGGTGAAGTGTTAAAGACACGTCACGTGGCCCCGGGAAAGACCAAGGATACACTGGAGGGTCTATGTCTCGCAGTTTGCCTGGGAATGCCTCAGAATCCCCTGGAAAGACCTGGACAAAGGAGGAGGGGAGGGGCTTCCCTGCTTAGGCTGCTTCCTCCGCGACCCGACTGTGGAGAAGCTGAAGAAGATGGAGAATCCCAAGCTGCATTATTCAACTAACTAAAAATTACCACCCTTGTTTTTAGTTGGGAAGTTTATGCAGTGATACATTCCCCAGGGTGTAGAAAACACTACCGTTTAATAAGTCCAAAGGGTCAGAGGATTGATATTCAAATTTTAGTAATCGATATATTAACTATGAACCTCATTGTTACCCCCGCCACAAGTACAGTGTTCATAGTCCATCAATTTTTGTGGCATCTAAAATAATTGACAGAAAGGCTGTAATAAAAACAAGGAAATTCTTCTGATTTGACAGGACAGATGAACCATCTCTCTTTGATGGACTGTTCATTGCAAAGTGTCTGCCTCTGTTGACCAGATAAGAAGCCAAATGATGATTGTAAGGTTTTATCCAACCATCTACCTCCTCTGTTTTATTACCTCCACCTAGGAGGTTATGCTTTCGCTGGAGTCTGTTTGTTAGCAAGATTACGCAAAAACTACTGGATGGATTTACATGAACATTTTCCCAAAGATGTGGTTTGGTCCAAGGATGGATCCAATACTTTTTGGAGCTGATCTTATCCAGACTGATGTCACAAGAAAACATTTTATTTTATAACGGCAAATCTCGGTCATTTACTGCATTATGGAAGTTGTAGTTTAATTGCAAACTGACGTCTAGTTTTTCAAGCCTATGTCATTTCATTTCCCAGCTTCCCTTGCAAGCCAGGGGAGGAGTTCTTCACACCCCTCCATCTGCACCTACTGGTAACATTACTGTGAGTCCATTAATGTTATAGAAACATGTGGCAGCTCTGCTCGCTCACAGTCCCTCCAATCGTGCCTCTTAAGGCTCGTGCAGCAGTCCCAGCTGCAGGCAGAGCAGAGAGGAGACCCTCACCCCTCCGAGTCCAGATTGCAAATGAAATGGGCATGCGCAAAGCTGCTTTTGGCTTGCAGAGCGGGATCACTCTATCGCTGCAAGCATTTCACTCACACAGCCTCAGACAGTCACTTACCAGACCAGTTACCATCATTCTCTCACATTGCCATTGACAGTTTTTGTCTGTTGTCTCTTTTTGGTCCATTTAGATTGTTAATGTTGTCAAGTTAAAACCGTCTATACAAAAAAAATGTAAAAAATGTTATTGTTATGGCATAATATGTTCATGTTTTACTGTGACTTGCTGTAGGCTCCTACAGGTAAGTTGAGTATAAAGTTATAAACTAAACCAAACTTAAAAAAACTAAAAAAAAAAAAAATATATATATATATATATATAAAAACTTTAAAAACCTAAGTAACTCTGCCAGAGTGTGTCTTTTTTTGGTCACTTTGCTGGTCCCAAGCCCGGATAAAGGAGGAGGGTTGGTTGTAGAGCTAGCAATTCCACCCCACATAACAATCATGTGATTAAATTTGCTATTATAACATTTAACAATACAGGACAAAATGAGCATCAAAATCATTTAATGCTGTTAATGTTGAAGTTATTTTGTTTATCTGGAGTTCTAAACATATTTAGGGTGTTTTTTACTCACTTTTGTCTCTCCCATGATGTCACTCCTCTCTCCTACAGCGTCCATTACAATTCATGCAAATTGCCGATTATGCAAAATAGGTGATGACGTCATTTAGCGACTTTTAGCGACTTTTGGGACAGCCAATAGCTACTTTCCTTACTGAGGAGGTGGCAACACTGCGAGCAGATTCAGTGGAGGTGGAGGGGCTGACAGTCTTTAGAGTCAGTCCATTTATCTGACGTTTGCACTGTCGTCAGGTACTGAATTTTTATGTGGTGGTGTGGATTATTTGGTGACCAGGACAGTATGTTTGTTTTTACAAATGTTGCACTAAACTGTTCCTTGCCTTTTGTTCCCAGAGAAATGCTGCTAAGATTCTGACTCTTGCTCATTTCGTGGGTGTTTTTCAGTCGCCTAACCCTCCCTGATACCGCCCTAAATACTGGATCCAGTCCAGGAGGTTGGACTCGGGTGGCGCTCCGTGATAATGCTGTGGAAAATATCTGCAGCCAGTAGGGCAGCGTTCAGTAACATTTGATCCCTGATAGTTTTCCATATGCTATATTTTCTCAGTTTAAATTTTTGAGGATTTAATTTTAAGCATTTAAAGCAAATTTAATCTACAGTACAAAGTAATGTGATATAATCACTCAGCCTTCATGTGTCCAGTCAACAGCAAGCTCACAAAATTTGCAGAACATCTGATCACCTGACTCGTAGTTAAAACCTAAACTGCTCTGCCCTGTACTCTGGAGTTAGCCAGGAGTTTCCTAGCTTCTTTGCCAACTTACACGCCACTCCGATGTGCCTGTCTTTGCCCTGATCGCCCCTCAACGCCATCGATCATTAAAATGAAAAGCAGCTGGATGTGCAGGGTCAGCCAGTGTCTCAGATATTTGCTGTGACATGTTGGCATCATTTGTGAAAGCAGAAGGACGTGAATTCAGTGTTTAATGTCAAATTCTGTGATTCCATCCATGATTCCATGATTTTGGATTTTCTAGGGCCCTATATCTCCTCCCCATGGTCTGCAGTTGTGGGGCGCCGATTGTAAAGTTGCGCATGATAAAATAAACAGCAACTTTATTGCAACATTTAGCAATAAAACACGTTTTAAAACCTGTGATTTTTTTGTTACTTTTTAACCAGATTTACAGCAATATTTGAGGAATTTGTGATATTTACTTTTCTTGTAAAAATATGTCTGTGATGAATCTAAATGTTAAATTTAAATGTTGAATGTTAAATAGAAATGTTTAATATTAAATCTAAATGTTACATCTAAATGTTAGATATAAATGCCACAGGTGTAACTAAATATTTAGCTCATGTGCAAATTTACTTTACGCACACTGGATGTACCAAAATAAAAGCTCAACAAGTGCTAGCATGCACCAACTGTGGCACAGAGAGATCCATCCTGCATGCATATCTGACAACACCTGGAATTAAAGACACGTCATTGAAGTCACTTCTCAGCTGGGAGCGGCATGAGTCGACAGAAGCCCTCTTAAAATGTCTTCACTCGACAGGATTGTATGATAGAATCTGATGCACTAAAAGACCTGTGGAGGGCAGCAGTAGACGAAGAAGACGACAACGAGTCTGGTTAAAAAAGTAACATAAAAAATCACATGAGTTTTTTAAAAGTGTTTTATTACTAATGTTGCAAAAAGTTATTTTATCATGTGCAACTTACAATCAGCACGCCATGTGCAGCACAATGCACATTTGTATAGCAACTCAAACCCAAAGATGTTATTAGTCATTCCCATGAAGTCTGTGTGCCCTGACCAACTTAGTCTCAAACAGCGTGAGCAATTTGAACGGATAACGAATTAACAGCTCACTCACAACTGCAAATCGTTTCTCATCGTTCATTCAAAAGAGCTGTCCAAAAACTCGACTCTTTCACAGACGTCACATCTCTACACTGCAGTACAACTGTAACAAGTCTTTCTTCTCCAGATGGACCAGCCCACTGTGAAAACTCCCCCTACTGCTGATGACCAGTCCACCCCAGAAAACTTCATGTCTGGACAGATGTGGTTTACGCCAGGGGTGTCCAAACTTTTTGCAAAGAGGGCCAGATTTGATAAAGTTTAGATGCCTGGGGGCCAGTAGTTCCTTCTGATGTTTTTTTACCCAAAAAGTTACATGCAAATGTACACCATTATAAAACAATTTTCATGGTCACGATTCTCTTTATTTTTCAAATGGCAGTGTAACCAAATATAAGCCACTCAGACAGACGTGAACAACTCTAACAACACTATTCTGCCTTTAATTCATATCTGGAGAGTCAGATAACATTGAACTGTAGGGAATACCTTAAATTTCCATGAATTTGATAAATATCTTTGCCTCATGAACATTTTAAACAGGAGTTATATGTAATACAAAGTTGTCTGTTATCATTCAAGTTTAAAACAAGTGAATTTTGCTCGTCTTTTACAAGGTAACTATTTACTCTCTAAAAAGTAATAGTTTGTGTCACATCTACAGGCACACAACATCAGCAGTTATAACCAAATCTTACAAGATATTTAAAAAAAATAAAAGAAGTGCCATGAGTCCAAGTGCATAAGTATGCTTTTGGCTTTTCACTGTTAATAGTGACAGATGTTACCTCTTAAAACATTCAATTTCAGGTTGATCAAGAAACCAATAACTTGCTGACACTAATGAGAAGGGTGGTACTGAGATCTGGATTTCAGTAAAGAGGTCAGATCTGGTTTGAGGGACGTGGTTGAGATGCCTAAAATGTCAAGGAAGTGGGAGTCACTGTACTGACCTCAGTCTGTTCTTGTTTAAGTTCATGACAGAGAATGTCTGTGTAACCGGTTGTGTTTGACTGCTGGACTATCCTGGCTGTGTTTCTGACCCTGGTGTGCCTGGTGCAGGAAAGGACGCCACTATCACACAGAGGCTGCTCTTGGTCTGGCTCTTCGTTTTATTCTGGTGTGAAAATCATAAAAGCACAGTCACATATCTGCAGCTCAAATGCAACTGAAGGGCTCATATCTGCAGCTCAGGAGACATTTCCTCTGCTATTTTTAACAGTGTCACAATATTTCACCATGAAACATCTGTAACATTCAGCAAATGTGATCGTATAGGTTTGATCAGTATATCAGACAAAGAGCATTTTTTTTTATAAAGTGTTCTGCACGTTAAACTTAACAAAAACATTCAAACAATCTTCTTAACAATAGAAGAAAAACATGTTGACTATTATATAGTCTTTTAAAACATTATGCTTTTGACATGAAATCACTATATACAAATGTAAATGCAACAGCATCATATTTAAAACATGTAACATAAAACCACGCCTACCTGGTGTGAATGTCATAAAAGCACAGTCACATATCTGCAGCTCAAATGCAACTGAAGGGCTTATATCTGTTCAATACAAAAGCAGGAGATCGGTCAGTAATGAGAATGCGGCCATAGATACAGCAGCCAACACGTGGCACGCTAACTAGCATTAGCACGTCACGTTAGCTCAAGTGAAACTCGTGTAAAAAGTTGCTAGATCTACGCCTAAGCGTCTGTATCTCTCGCTACAAGTTCTATTCATGCTTACAGTTAAATTCCATGTTACTGACAGTTCCTAAGACACTTATAAATCAGTGCGTGGTGCAGGGCTCTGTTTGGGACAAGTGTCTGTGGAAAAGCTGCAGCTTGGTTGCAAAGGCTTTGATGTGAGTTTACAGCTGGCTCACAACTGCATCCTGCCCTTGCAGGTTACCATTCAGTGCATTCAGATGCTTTGTTATAGGCTTGTCACGAGAACCGATACTTCGGTACCAAGTCGGTACTAAGATTAAGAAAATGTGACGGTACTGACTTTTCTAGACTACCCAAAGTACCGTAGGTACCGAGGCGCCAGATCTGGCCACTTCTTTAGCGTTGTTTTTTTGGCTGTAAATGAGCGATTATCTGGCAACCCTCACACAGTGCTGATCACATGCGAAGAACAACGACACTCGACATGTCGGAGGCACACGCACCCGGCTCGTCAACAACGAAACATATAAAAGACAAGCATCCAGACTCGTACAGAGAATTCAAGGTGAGTGCATCTGAATTCACGTGTTATCACTGTTGCTCATATCTAATTACGTTACAATGATGAGATGAACCCAGCCCATAGTAAATGAGCTGCACGGCAAAATAACTTTAGCGTCAAGTCCAGCCTCGCTGCTACCTCCGCTGCTGCGCGGCTTGTAAAATCATGAAGGAAGAGAAAAGAGAGGGACAGAAAGAGAGAGTCCACAGAAGAAATGGCAGAGAGTGTCCCGAGTGTGTGGTCACTACAAGAAGGGACAAAAAGAAAACACAGTACAGTGTGTCTGATGTCAAACAGTGTTAGCTTAGTTAGCACGGAGCTTAGCATGATAGCATGTCATCAATGCTAAAAACATCCGGTCTGTGCGTCATGTCAGAGCGGACTTAACGGGACGACACTGACGATACATCAACAGAAGCAGCTGTGATCAATAACTGAGATATGGGCTAGTAAATAACCTACTTTGATTATGGCTCCGTGTAAAGGCTGGTTCAGAACGTAAATCAATGCGGAGGCTACTTGTCCAGAATCATGTGTATTTTGTTCACATACTTTTAACATCCAATAACTTTACATTTAATTTGATTGCAGAGAGTAGAAGAGGAAACACTGACAGTGAGTAGAGGAAACAGGTGTAGGGAATGCTTTCATATGTTATAGAAATGTACATTAGCTAGTTAAATGATCTTAGTATCTAAGTATGACATTATTTGGTCCTAGTAATAAAGTAAGCAAAATAAAATCATCAATATGGTACAGTAGTAAATGCTATAAGGCACTGTCATATAAAAAGGTTTTTAAAAAGTTTCACCACCATGTCTGAAAATTGCTGCTCCCTCTCTCTCTCTCTCTGTGTTAGTGTTGCCTCTGCTGTTCTCATACAGTCATTAAGCTATACCCAAATCTCAATCTTCTTTTCACAGTATAAGCCAGAGGAGGACAGTGACATGGACAGGCCGGGCAAAGCCAGCATCAAGATACACTGCCAACAAGAACGGACGCTTTCAATTTAAGCATAATATTGTTTGTTGTTCAGACTTTGTTCAAATAAAGGAGTGTGTGTTGAACTACAGGAGTTTTTTTTATTTTTACCATGGTCTCGAATGGTATCGAGTATCGAAGAATTTAAGTGGTATTGGTATCAACTACTACATTTCTGGTATCGTGACAAGCCTACTTTGTTATGTCCACCAAAAAAGCCAAATCTGCCAGCCATACAGGATCGAACAGTTCTTGCATCGGTTGCCGCTTTTCACCCAAAAAATTGTCCAATTTCCTCTCTGAGAGAGAAAAATCGCTGCGTTGCAGACCCCCGACTTCGCCACCTCACATTGTTGTGATATATTACGTCTCCGTATTCTGCCTGAATGTCAAGCAAGAACTGCTGAAACTGTCGGTGGTGTAGAGCTTTAGAGAGAATATAATTGATTGCCTTCACCACTGGTTTCATAACATGATCAAATTTGAGATGTTTAGCACAGAGAGCCTGCTGGTGAATTATACGATGAAGTTTAATATCATTACCTCCTTCTTCACTGACTTTATTGCAAATCAGTGTGGACAAACCACTTCGCTCACCAGCCAAGGCAGGCGCACCTTAATGATCCCAGAAACTTTATTCCATGGTAGTTTCAGATCATCAACAGCTTCACAAACAGAAATGAATAAATCTGTTCCTCTGGTTTGGCCTTTGAGGCTTTGGAGGTCAAGCAGCTCCTCTGTTACGTTCATGTTGTCATCAACTCCTCTTAAAAAAATCCAGAGCTGTGCAGTGTCAGATATATCGGTGCTTTCATCACAGGCTAATGAGAAATAATCAAAAGCCGCTCCCCTTTCCCCCAGTTGTCTCTGAATATCTGATATGTCCTCTACTCTCCGTGCCACAGTGTTACGTGCCAGGCAAACATTCATAAATTCTTGCGTCTTCTCGGAGTAAATGTTCTCCACCATTTTTATGACAGTCTTTGATAAATGTACCTTCACTTAAAGGCTTGCCATGTTTAGCTATTAGCATGGCCACTTCGTGGCTTGCTTTGGTGATACTTTCCTTTGACTCACAGGCCTTCGTGAAGAATCGCTGTTGTGATGCCAGAGAAGCTTGGAGTTGCTTCACTTTTTCACTCCATTAGCTTGTCATATGTGTTAGCATGTTTAGTTTGGTAGTTCCTTTTTATGTTAAAATCTTTAAACAAGGCAACAGTCTCTTGACAAAAAGACAAACACAATTGCCTCGACGTTCCGTGAAGAAGTACTGTAATTCCCATCTTTCCTGAAAGCAGCGGCCCTCACTATCAACTTTCCACTTTTTCTTTGCAGTCGCCATGGCAGCACTGAGTGGAGAAGGGTGGCCAAGGCTGCAGAGCCAGATGACATTCAACTTAAAGTGCTGCTGCCACCATGTGGTGAAAGGAGGAATTACATTTTAAAGTTTGGTGATTTATGTATTCTGTTAGACAGTGTTAGCGGGCCATCAGTATTACAATTTAAGACTGAAGTTGCGGGCTGTATAAAATTCTACTGTGGGCCGTGATTGGCCCCCGGGCCGGACTTTGGACATGCCTGGTTTACGCTGTCACTCTTGAATGTATTTGAGGAAGAACTTTAATATCGTACTTTCTATGCTGAAATGTGAAAACAAACGCTGACTTCAGGAATAAATACATGTCAGTTAAATCCACAGCTACTGTCTTTTGTTTCAGCCTTACTGTTTAATTTAAAAACATACTAAGTTAGTGTTTATTTGACTTTTAGAAAGGAAAATTAAGCTTATATTGTCAACCTAATAGCACATCTGCCTAACTCATTTTACATCTTCATCCGTACTGTCCTAACTTTGCTACACCCCCCTGTCTTACTGCCTTTAGCCTGGAACGGTTGAAACAGTCCAAAGTAACTATCTGCCTTAGTCATGTGGTTGACTAAGGCAGATAGTCGGACCATTTATATTTACTTCCTCCACAGTCCCTCTGAGGCAGCCTTATTTACAGACACATGCTTCCATTCTTCGCCTTGTGATGTCTGGACTGTGCCCACCTTTTGATATCTCGACCTCCCATTGAGTAAAATTTATTATTTTGCTCATTTCCCTCTTGGTCGATTGTGAAATTGGTATCATGAATATTCACCAAGGGTGTTCACCTGACCATTTATAGGCCCTATATGACCGGGCAGAGCGTTCCATGTGACAACGTTCGAGTTGACTGTGATTCATAAACTGAAACAGGAATAGGACGTGTGTGTGTTCACTCTTTTATAAATCTGAAGTACTTGTGCACAGGTATGTCCTGTGTTTTTGGCGTACGCCACCCATGAGTTTTATAAACGAGGCCCCTGGTCGGGACTTTTCTATTGATGTATTTCATTTAGTCCTTCAACAAGTTAAGAGTTGCAGTATTGACATCTGAACCCTTTTCAATCTAGTCTGGGAATACTTAATTTACTGCTGCCTAATCTTATTTTTTCTCCTTTTTTATCTCCTCCTTTATTCTTATTAAATAATTATTCATTTGTATCTTGTATTTCTTCTTTTAACGTCTCATGTTTGCTTTTTGTCTTTATTTTGAGCCCTAAAGCACTCCAGACTGCTGTGTGATCTCTAACTCGGGTTTTCTTTGCTTGTTTGCTTTACACAGACCTGACCATGAGATGGCGCCATAGGCATGCTATTATTCTCACACATTCTCTTGAATATCTGTCTTTCCTTTTTTTAAAGAATTGATTTGCTTACTGAACCTGTTTGAATCCATCAGAGACACTTGTCAGAGAAACCAGACAGGTGTTTTCTGGATGTCAGTGCTAACGGGCTGATTTTCTCATTGTGGGTAAATATTGATTATGGGTAAATCAGAAGGCTGATCTAAATGAACCGCTTGCTGCAAATGACTGCTGTGAATGTGAATAATGAGGAAACTCATCCTGAGGAGTCTCATCCTGATGGAACAGGTTTCTCCTGAGTGGACTGGAGGATCCATAGGTTCACCTTCATCACCTCCACACTAGTGTTCATTTTTACTTTGTAATTTTCTCCGCCAAAGAGGTTATGCTACTGCCGCCGTCTGTTTGTTTATCTGTTAGCAACATAACTCAAAAAGTTATGGATGGATTTTGATGAAATTTTCAGGAAATGTCTGGATTGGGACAAGGAACAAATGATTTTGGTCCAGATCAGTGTAAAACCGCCATCACGAATAATGTGATGTTCGTGAATAACTACTAAACTAAAATAGGTATCATTGTGAATCAAGTTGCTAATGGTATGTGTAAATAGTTAGATGAAATAAAGGCAGAATGAATATTTGTGGTGAAAATCACAATATCAGTGAGGATTGTGGCGCTATTAGTCATAATTTAATCATCTAAATCATCTAGTCTAGTCTAGTCTAGCTGATAAAGGGGTGACACTGTAGCGCAGCAAGTAGCATGTTCAGCATGTTCTCTCCGGCTTCCTCCCACAGACCAAAAACATCCTCATTAGGCTAAGGGGTGACTCTAAGGTGGGCTTTACACAAGTACGAATTTGTAAGACTCCGGTAAAATAAACTATCGATCTGGTGATATTGACACACGGAGACGCGTATTTGTCCATGACTCTGCATCTTTTTTGAAAACGGGTCTGCAGGTGGATATCTGTGTATTCGTCTTCATGCTGTAGTCGGTATAAACAGATAAGTCCAGAAAAGACGGTGACCTCATAGCACCCCTCCTCCTTCCCGCCCCCCAACCCACATTGTCACACACAACAACAACAACAACAACAATGGCGGCAGCCGGGCTGATTCTGATCTTGTTCCAGCAGCTATAAATATTGCTACGACTTTTATACCAACATTTGTTCACAGAACACCAACAACACCAGCTACAGCAACAACAGCAACAAGTGCTCATGCAGAGATGAAGCATGTTACGCGTGCATGAGCACTTATTGACGTGGAATCCACCTCGGAGCAGAACTGTGATGTTACGAGTGTAGTAACCCAAGAACTACATTACCCAGCATGCAATATGGGCTGGGAGCATGCGTGGGAACCCATAGGTACGTCCTGGCGTGGATTTTGCGTTCTCAAGTAAATACTCAAGCCTATGAACAATACGATGTGTAAACAGCGATCCATGTTTTGATGCCGACGCCAAGACAATACGGGGCCGTCCTCGTGTGAGGAGGGCCTAAATCTCCCTTATGTATAAATGTGAGCGTGAATGGTTGTCTGTCTCTCTATGTGGCCCTGAGACTATGTGGGAAACATTACTTTAAAAAAGGCAATTAGCTATAGTTACTAGTTACTTTCTCAAAAAGTAGCTGAATTACTAGGGCTGGGATGATTCACTTTTCTCCCGAGTCGATTTTTAAGGTGCTGATTCGATTTAAATTGTGATTCTATGATATTGCGATTTTTGCAATCTTTAGTTAGCTTTTTTAACACCTGTGAAAAAGATGAACGATGATGATGCCTACAGACTATATCAAGACAAATACACATCACATGTGAGTCTGTTTTTTTAGGATTTATTCAGCAATATATTTTAACCAGCTGTTTATACTCTCTCTTTTTAAAAGCCTGGACTGCATTTAAAAGTAGCTTATTAACCCTTTAGGCACCAGAGTTTTTTCAAAAAAATATTAAAAAAATATTAAATTTTGCTAATCGGCAGACAAAAAATCGAGATACTTATGTGAATTGATTTTTTCTCCCACTCCTATGCATTACTAACACAATTGCTCTTATATAAATGTAACTAGTTTACAGGGAGAATATCTGATACTTTACTTTTCGAAAAAGCTTTTGCTGCTTGAACTGTGTGGCTCCGCCTCTGTGTTTTTCCTTTTTTCTTAACTTTAATTACATATTCAAGTTACGAATATGTCAAAAAGAAACACATACAACAGAACCGTTTTATATATCAAAATTTAATAAGTTATCAATTAGAATAGGCAAGTTTTCAATTCCAAAATTGTATCAAATTTCATATAAAAATAATCAAATCATGAAAAAACTCAAATTTTGAATTTCATGAAAATAAACAACAAAAAATTAGACATAAAATTAATAAAGAAATGAAATAGTATACCAAAATAATACCTTGGTAAGTCGGAAACAACTTTTTAATAATTTCTGTAATTCAGAATTTCAGTAAATGTGTGTAAATCAAATATTTAATAAAGCATCTAAAAATCTTGTGTTGCCTTTATTTTTAATCTGGACTAAGGATGTATAAAGAGAATTAAATTTAATCATAAAATGAGGAAAGGTTGGTTTGGAGCTTGAAAACTACATACTAAAGACATTTGTTATTCTGATTTTCATAGTCACAGATAATATCTCTAAGGGAGAAACAGTATGACGTTTTAACACAGGAGAAGACACGAGAGCACAAGTCTGACCAAAGTTGTGTTGTTACAGTATATTCAAAAACAGATTAAAGTTTATCAGCAATTCCACAAAAACACAAGAACTGTCCACAGCCATGAACTTTGACATGAAAGATTTAACGGGGTTTATTTTGTGAAGAACTTTTAGCATGGCCTGCCCGCACAAAACCAGTATCAGCCCAAAGGAACAAAAGTTGCTCCGGACCCAAATGGGCCAACATGGGCTTTCAGAGTGAAGAGGCTGCAGCCACAGCAATCCCAGTACAGTAACACACGGACGTTGGGACAGTGCTTCTTAAATATTTCCGGCATGACCGACCTTATTTTGTCCCTACTCATCCAGAGTGGAGTTGTCCCCAGAATGGAAAACAAGTAATCAGCCCAGGTGATGGTCACTCGGCTAACTGTGGCGATACTTATTTGAAACATGTCAGCTATCAGTTGCTCCTTCATGCTAACAGCTATTCTCAGGGAGTACATGAAGGATTCATCGATTAATGGCATCCTGCGTGAGGGGCTGGGTCCACTGTCATCAATGGCTTCCTCACCCATTCTCTTTGCTTTGCAGATGGTGCAATGTGTTCCCAGAAGATCTTAAACACACGCTCAGATGGAAATTTTGTGTAGAACCTGATCTGAGCATCAGACACACAATACTGACTGAAGACAGCTGGGGATGGCAGGGAAACACTCTCCAGTTTGGATTCCAAGTCTTGGACATAATCTGCCACCTCATCTAGAACGCCTGTGTGATTCAGAAGAAAGATTAATTCTGGTCTTTATACAATATTTGATAATAATAAACCCTGTTGACACACACCAGTCAATCAGTTTCCTCATCCTGTGCTTCAGTCGGCTACCAGCCCATGGCTGAGGCTGTGCTCCACGCTGGTTTGAAAGTGATTTGAGCTGCATCTTCTCAAACTCACGTCAGTATTTACCAAACAGATCAACCCTGACAGGAGGTCAGACATGCAGAGAGCCAAACACCATGTCCAGACTGCCAGTTAAAAAGATGCAAATCCACCGTGGATGGTGGTGTCACCTGCTGTTTGTCTCCATGACCACGTGACCGTGATCCAGCAGCTCTGCTTTAAGTCATGTGTCATGCTGGAGCTGGACCGATGGAAACACCACACTCTGTCAGATGGGCAGAACACTCCGGGTACGAGACCTCATGGGGTCTGATGCTGGACCTGCACTGTACTGCCAACATATTCACTCACCCAGTATCACTGAACTCAGGTGTTCTGGTCACTTCCATGTCCACAGGTGTATAAAATCATCACCTCTGAATACCTCAGTGAATCCAGCGTGACACGGTGATGGGACTCCACCTGTCCTGACACTTCTCACCTCTGAATATCAGTCAGCTGTCTGTGTTTGGAGCTGAAGCCAAAAGTGCTGTAATCTGAAAAGAAGAACAGACTTAAAGAGACTATGAGGAGTTTCTAAGTAATTACAAAAAAGTCTCCCTTTTAGATATATGCCTGATGGAAATACACACTTTAAGATGAGTTTTATAGCATCAAAATAGGTTATCTATAAATGCTATTACTTAGCTTCGCGGTTGGGTCGGACAGGGCTGGACTGGCCTGGATACTCAACTTCGGGAACAAGACAATTAAAACTAGAGCAAATTTATATTATTCAGACACGTCTTAGAGCACCGGGCTGTAAGTAGAGATATATAGCCGGCTACAAAACTACAATACCAAGTTTCCCAAAAATTGCTTGTTGTCACACATCAAAAACTACCACTACGTAACTAGAAAGAGATACATTACCTCGTGGCTTTGCATCCTGTAAGTTGTTGAAAAAAGAAGTTGTAAAGCAATGCAGAGTTCTGAGGAAGGTCCGAGCTGCATTCATTAGCATCACAACAAACACACGCTTTGGCTTGGATCACGTCTTTTGGTGCGCTCCGGTTGTAGTCAGAAGTAGGAATTTCCGGGTTCTGAGTAGCAAACTGCAACTGGAACGTCCCCTGAAGTCTGAATTTCCTGCTGGGAACTCGGTGAAACCTCACCACCCCCGAGTTGACAATGGAAGATGGATGCCCCCAGTGTGAACAGTTATTTAGCTCCTGTAATAATCCATTTATTTGCACTTCTGACTGGGGTGTGTCGCTCTAGATCAGCTGTATACATAGTATTGTTAGACTTATATTTACAAAAATGGTGCCAGAGTGATAATCACATTCTTCATGTGATATTTGTGAACAACAACACAGGGCGTGCTAACAACAGCTAACAATAGCCTGGTAGATCGGCATGTTTTTTTCAGACTTCAACTGGAACGCTGATAAGTCGGAGATGATGTCACTTCCAGTTCCGATGTTACTGGAACGCAGCATTACGACAGTCACCGCGCGTGCTCATGGGTAGCAGAGTCTTTATTTTGCTGGTAATAGATTCTCCTCTTCGCAACTTTAAAGTGAAATTTAAAACAGAAATTTCAGTGTTTGTTTTGGAATATAGATATATTTATGTCATGGTTCTGTCTGTTTTGGTTATTTAGTTTTATTTTATATAATGTTCCTTGGTTAAACCTCTTGTGTTTTCCTTTAGATTTTTTGATTCTGTTCAGTTCAGTTTGGTTTGGTTTTGTGTCTTGTCTCGGGTTTCCTGTTTTATTTTGAAATCCCTGTGCTCCTCATGGTTAGAGTGCCTTGAGAGAGAGAGTGGCGACAACGGAAGTTCAAAAAGCTGGCCGATCACGTGGTCCACGTAGCCTCCAAAAGTTCCCGGAAGTGGTTGGCGGTCAATACAAAAGTAACAGGAAAACCACGGTGTTCGGTAAATAATGTCAAATAAATACTGTGCGTTGTAATTTTTTCTGTTAATGTTAATTGCTTTTAACTCTGCTAAGTTTACTAAACCTGTATATTCATTGACAGCAATAAAATCGTAATATTTCTGTAGATTTTATAAAGACGAGTGAGGCAGACTGACAGATGACAGTGATTTTCCAATTGACTACTACACAATAAATCTCACTCACAACAGCACAATGACTGTTCTAATATATATTCATTGCAAATTTGTTTCTATCACTGTTTCCTACCTCTTTACCTCCTTATTAATTTTATTAATTGCTTTGACTTGTTCTCACTTTACTAAACCTGTGCATTTGTTGTCAGCAATAAACTGATATTTCCTTTTTTTTTTTCCAAAACTTTCAGACTTTAGTGAGGCATACTAACAGGTGACAACCAATTATTTGTCAGCTAACTACGTAATACGTCTGGATTTACTGCAGCATAATGATAATTGTATTCTAATATATGAATTCATTGCAAATAAATGAAATTTTATCAGTTTCTTATCCTCGTCCTTATAAATATATATGCTTGTGTTAATTGCTTTGACCTGTTATAACTTTAATAAACCTGTATTTGTTGGCAGCAATAAACTGATATTTCCTCCTCTTTCTTTTTTTTAATAAACATTTTATTGAAATTTTTAACTTTCAACATAACACACAATACCCCTCCCCATGACCAGACAGTGCTGCAGAATATATATATATATATATACATATATATATATATACATATATATATACATATATATACATATATATATATACATATATATACATATATATATACACATATATATGTATGTATATATATATATATATATATATATATATATACACATATGCAAATGTACACTAAGAATACAATGAAATCAATAAATAATGATAATTATAATGAAATTAAAGAAAAACATCCTCAGAGCAAACATTATAATACTAAACAAGTACTTATATTTTACACATTCACATGAATATATATCCTCAGCCATGAAAGAAAAAATATTCCCCCTTTTTCTAAACTTTCAGACTTGAGTAAGGCACACTAACAGGTGACAAGCAATTATTTGTCAGTTCACTACACAAAAGGTCTTGACTTGCAACAGCATACTGATAACTGTGTTCTAATATATGAACTTATTGCAAATAAACTGAGTTCTATCACTGTCTGACTATTCCTGCTTATCCCAAACTTACTCTGAGGGATGCATCACACAACTGCATTTTCCCAATGAACTGAAGACCGCAATGAATTCCTTCAAAACTTTGACAGAAGTCAAACAGATCAGCACGACAAGCTGTTTGTGTCATTTCCACTATGATGTCCTTGATACAGTCTTCACCATGGTGTACTGCGCTGCATGGGGTTGCTCCAGCCGCTCAGAGAAAGCCATCCGCATGTACAGCTTTCCCAAAAACAGGGACAGAAGACAGACATGGGTGGCTAAAATCAGAAGGAGCAATTTAGCTGTGACAGACAGATTTTAACAACAAAAAAATGTGAGGTAATCACATTCAAACAATGCATTTGCACAATGACACACTTTCAAATACCAGACCACTAGGAAACTTGAAATTTATAATATATAATATACTATCTAAATCCCAATTCCAATCCAACCCCTCAAGGACTCACTGACAGATCAAGTCAGCGAATGAGCCCTTTCTGCATCAACAACATTTTGTTGTCAAGGTAACATGTCACGAGAGTGGGTATGTGCTGCTCTTTCATGGTTACAGCATTTGGACCCTTAGTCACTTACAGCCGACGTCAGGTAATTAATTAGGTTCAGGGTCTGAGTTTTTAGGGGCAGATTGAATTGGGCCTCATAGTGTGTATTCAACCACTATGGGATATATTCTACAGGTCTGTACTCCTCGATAAAAGTGAGTTGTTGAGTGTGAGAATTAAGCTGAAGTCACTCCCCAGGCACATTTTGAGGCTGACCAGTTTGTCAAGACCAGCAAGAGACAGGAGAGCTCACATCAGCCATTCAGGACAGCAGGAGTCACCAACCATTGAATCACAGCTCCTAAAACAACTCAAAAACAAGAAAATATGATTTAAATAAAAAAAAGAGCAGCACTGAGAAAAGTAAGGCAGGAAAATGCAGTTCTCAAGAGGACAATGAAAATTAAGGACAGAAAAATTAGGAAAATGTTAACCAAAGATCAGATTGAAGCATTAGGCCGAATAACCACAAGGGAGATGAAACGGAGCAACGACAGTGTAGATGGCATCAAAACTTCTATTTGCTGCTGGTCCCACCGACACCAAAAAACAGAAAGGCAAATAAATAGTGGAATTTCTTCTCAAAAAATGCATGCAAACAGCTCAAAATCAACCAAAACTTACAAAAATAAATGGTCAACAGTGGCTATTTGTATTTAATTCTTATCTTTAACACCAAACACTTTATTTTTCCTTTCTTCTCCGTTGCCTTTCCCCCTGCTTGACTGGACCGCTCTGAAATCATCAATCAATTCAGGACAGCTGCAGCCAATCCCAGAGCAGGATTGAGTGAAGAGGGAGAGCAAAGCTGCATGCACATTGAATGATCACGTCAGGTGTCGCTTTCACAGTAAAGCCTTGTTTCCATAATCATTACTATACATACACTAAGGGAATAATGTCAAGAATAGAACTTGTTACATGACACACATGATACACATGTATGAAAAATATAACTATGCAGATAAACTTGGTTTGTGTTGTGTCAATTAGGTTCTGCTCTCTTTCAATCCACAAACATAGCTGTTAACAGCTGCAATCACAACCCCTGCACATTAATCTTGCTACTATAAATCGACAGGGCTGGATTAAGTTATAGTTAGAGAGCAGAATTTACAGTTATCCACCTGTTGCACGGGTTGTTATCGTTATCCAGTGTGCTAGCCTAAACTTTTATCTATTAACATTCTCTAAATCTAATAATCTAGACGGGGAAAATACGCTAACCTAATTAATTATTCATGTCGATTTAATTACAATGCCCTACTGGTATGAAAATGCCATTATTTAAACGTCTTACCTGGAACAAGTGTTGCTCCGTACATGCTCTCCATTGAAATACATTGAGCGGCAGTTAGCTTCTGCTAACTTCCGGGAACTTTTGAGGGGCTCCATGTTCCGCCATTGCAGTGAAAAAACTGAACCATTGCAGTGAACGGAGCTGTCGCCACTCTCTCTCTCAAGGCACTCTACTCATGGTGTGGTCCTGCCCTTCCTTCTGTGTCTCTCTGATGATGATTCCCTCTGCCTGTGTCTGATGTCTCACCTGTGTATTCAGTCTCTGTTCCCCATCTTCAGTGTTGGGTTATTGATCGCTGACCATGTGCTCATGTTCTTCAGTGTGGTGATTTGATTTGTACTTTGTTTTTGTGTTCGATCCCTTTTTTTAATAACAAAGGTTTTGGGGTTTATCTGCATTTGGGTCCTGCAACTTTTTTTGTTGGTTTTTGTTTTTCACATACCTTGACATTTTATTTAGTATTTGGTATAGATATACGTTTGATTGAGCTCTGCTTATTATTTAAATAAAATATTTTGTTTTCATTTTTAAGTATATTTCAACAAGTGATGCATCATTCTTCAGCTGAAGGGTTAATATTTCAGATTTAAATCTTGTCTTTTTGGTTTCAGATTTTTTATTTTTACCTTCAGATCTTTTATACACTTATTCTGGCATGGAAAGCGTGGCCTCGTCTAAGAAAGGTGCAGGACTGTGTTCCTGCATCATATTCAACCCTCTGGATTTGAAATCAGGGTGTCACTCCCGCTCAGGTGTGTGTGAAGGCAGACAAGAGAACATTTTTGGTAATACAGTGTTTGCAAACTGGTGCAGCAGGAGTTTAATATGAGCAGAGCTGCTGACGCTCAGCACAGATCATTACTGCTCCAGCTCATCTCCTGGATCATATGTATTGACGGACAGGTGCACAGGGACCAGTTAGACATGTCCACTGGTTGTAATGGATTTGAAATGAAGGCCTAATGAAGGTTTAATGGCAGGGTGACGGCTCAGTCTGACACTTCTGACGGATGGTAATGGGGGAGCAGAAGGATGTCGGTGTCACAGAAAGGTTAGGGTAAAGGCGACGTCTTGCTGTGAGGGGGCTTTAATATCAGCTCTGTTCATGCCGGGCTGGTTAAACGTGTGACTTTGAATAAACATTTGTTCATTCTGGATCATAGTATATCAGAACTGACTCTTCGACAAGGGTCACAGTACGGACTTGGAAACATTCATCACATTTTTAGATTGGCTGTATGCAGAAAAAACAATACAAACATGATATACATGTACATATTTAAAGCACAACTGGAAAACCAGGACCTACATAATAGAGCAGACTTTGCTAGTACCAGGGCCCGTATGCACGTCCAGCCATTAGCAAGGAAAATGGACCGTTTGTACTAATGGCGATAAAAAAAACTCAATTAGTGGTTTGTGCATGAGCCAGGTTAACAGCCCAAAAGAGCATTACATTTAATGGAGGTATACCCCACCGTTACAGGTGCGACAAATACAGATCAGTTTCCCCTTGGATTGCAAATTAAACTTAATTGCTGTCTCGTAAAGAACACGATAATAATCAGATTCAAAGACTGAAAACATTCAAAGATCAGGTTTGAAAAATGGCTCATTTCACCTTCATCAAACTTGAAAATCAGTTTGGTTATTTTAAAGCATAAAAGATAAAAGTAATTTTGGTATTGCAGTGATGCAATATGGCCACTGAAATAGATGCTTTATAGAAACAAATGAAACAAGTCACTTTGTCAAACTAATGGCATATAATAGGAAAAATGATATGCCATTAAATGGATAGTTCAGGGCCTGTATGCATGGCAAGCCATTAAAGAGGAAAATGGAACGTTTGTACTAATGGCAACAACAAAAAAACAATAAGATGCATGAGCCAGGTTAACAGCCCAAAAGAGCATTAAATTAATGGAGGTATACCCCACCATTACAGGCGCTAACGGCAGGATTAGCACACCTGTTGAGAGGATGGCGGACATTGTTGTCATGCGTTACTGTCTAAGACGAATACTTCTTGGATAACTTAGCAGAAATACTGTGGATTTGAAGTCAATCCTTACCGAACAAATCCATCAACACGTCCTCATCCTTCAGCGGGGGTAAGGTGGGCCTCCACCTGTACCACGGTGATGGCAGAGCTTTTTCCTCAAAGCAGCTTTTAGATTGATGATTTTATTTTTGAGATCACACCACACGCATTTACCCTGTTCGAGATCTTTAACCAAACTTTCCCCTTATTAGGGTCCTCGCCCAAGGGGAAAAACCTCTTCTAGTTCTAGGGGTCCTTGCCCGAAGGACCCCTAAACATACTCAAAAACTCACCAAAACCGGCACACACCTCCGGGATGCAAAAAAATTTGTTGTAAAGGGATTTGTTGTTTCTCGAATGGTTTTCGAATGGCAAGCCCTCAAACTTTGTGAATCCCAGAGAAGCCCTTCGTGCCTCCCCCATTCAATTGAATAGGAGAGGAAAACTCAGAATCAGACATCCTGTGTCAGTTGGGCCTCTACAGAAAAAATGAAACAAAATTCAGCTTTTAAAGTTACCTGACTGGATTCCTGACAAAATTTCACATAAAAAGGTCATATTTTTAGAGTGTTAAGGTCAAAATTGTGGCAACTGTGAGAAAATGTTTCAGAGCTATCATTGATCTGAGGCTGAGGGCAGTTGGGATGATGTCTCTGCCTGACTGACAGTTGAGTGCAGGTGACACTTAAAACAGAGCAGCTCCAGATGATGTCATCCCATTCTATGGCTGCAGGTCATGTCGTCATGACAACAGGAGGAACAATAGAAAGTCTCATACACATCCATTATAAAGACTGAGGCTGCTGACAGAGCTGCAGAAACACATATCAGTCTAACTTAGAGCAGTTTAAAGGGATGAAAAGAGATGAAACCCTCAAAATGGAGGTCAACGGTCCATGAGGGACCTGCGACAGAGCGAGGACCCGTCCAATGTAGCTTGCAGCTTTAATCTTTGTTTGTTACCTTCGACCTTTGACTCACTGATAGGAGCTGTTTGTTTACTCGATATTCCTGCAGTAAAACGTCCATTTCTTCTGCTGAGAAATTTGATTTTCTGGATCTTCTCTCACTCACAACGTTATCAATCGCCATGTTGATTGTTGTTGTGGCATGCGCAATTTGAATTCTTTGGATAGGGGGTTTTCCCCAAACGAATGATGTTTTGCACCTGTGCCACTTTCATGGTGCAATTACTTAACTGGACAATTATTTTCGCCACGGCCAAACAGGCCGTTCCACAATGGTACGTTAAGACTGATGGTACCATTTGTGTCATGGCTTGTCATGCATACAGGCCCTGGTCTGGACCTCCGTCTACCTTCAGTACTGAAATACTTGTTTAAACTTTGAACTTTAAGTTAGCAAGCAGCTAACATCAACAACATAATAATGTAGATGCTTTGTAGTTCAAATGTTTTGCTTAATTATACTTTTTTGTTGTGTGGGGGGGTAGCATGCTAGCAGTGATACCCTATTATTAAATAAAAGTAAGGAGGAGAAATTTGAAGTGGCAGCATCTGTGTTTCTTTATTTTAAAAAGTTTCAGTCAAAATCTTTCCTCTCACAGTAGATCACTTCTCTATACAGGAAAAGACTTTTATTAAAGGAGTGTTTTTTTCATTTTTGACGAGAGGCATTTTTTTAAACCAAGGCAAAAATTCATGGCACATCATGTTTATTTACACAAGACAGGCTCAACTCAAGTATCAGTAATGCAGCTATAATATCCTATAATCATTCTATAATTTTTAATAATTCTGTGGAGCCATACCTGTGTACTGTATAATGCTGCTGGTTAGCTTACAAATAACATCATCCCTGCATGCGCCTACTTCACCCCTGTGGATATCAACAAGCCTGCTGAGTTCTGTTGATACAGAACGTTAAAGCTAACAAAATGAGGCCATTGAATAAATATAACTGAAAATCTTCAGTCTAATCTGTAATGCATCCCTTCATGGCAGAGAAAGAACAAAAATCTGCAGAACATGAAATGTGCAGGCTGCAAATGACAGCAGAGCCCTGAAAAAACTGAAGAGGTCCCCGTTCTTAGAGACGTGCAGCTGTTCAGATATGAGGCCTTTCTGTGGAGCAGCGACACGCGTGTGAATAAAAACATGTAACGTTTGCTGCTCAATGACAGCAGGCCTCCTTCACGACACACGCTCCACGCTCACTGTCGTAAAAGCAACATTTTTAGAAAAAGCTGTCACGACGGCACCTCAATTTGCCATGAGACCCCTCCCCCAACACAGACACACACACCTATACATGCTGCGTGTGTGTGTGCGTGATGCAAAAGCACACACATACACACACACACCTAAACACACACATATGTATGTATGCCAGCTGTGTGAGGCTGTCAGCATCTTTTAGTATCACAATAAGCCGTACACGGAGGATTCATCCGGCAATGCTGTAAATACTCCACAACATAAATGTCAACAAAAGCCAGCTACAGTACATAAAGTGATGACATGTCAAAATAAAACCAATATAGACTCAGATGCTGACATTAAACACTCTCCACTAAGCAATGTGGACCCATGGACTCTGTTCTTAGAAACATCTCTATCTATCTATCTATCTATCGATCTATCTATCTATCTATGACTAATACTGTCAAGGAAATCAAACCTTTACCTATTTTTTTACCTCATGTAAAGGAAAGGTTCGATTTCCTTTACATGAGGTAAAGGAAATGGAACCTTTACCTCATGTCCCATGTACATATCCTGCTGTACAGGAACAATCAGGCAGAAGCAAAACACCAAGCGCACAAACTCCAGACTTCACCTAGGGTCAGCTTTCACTCGCTTCTGAGGTCTGAAGGACCGTCTCGGGATGAAAAAGTTCAGATGGAGACGCTAAAAACAAATAAACACCATACTGTAGTATGTCGATGTAGGTTTGCAGAGAAACAGTGCTGCTAAAACACAAGTACAAAGAAGAAAAACTTTTCACAAACTGCAATGGTGAGTGGACGCACAAAGACACAGTGTTTATTTTTCTGGGTAAAAAAAACATATTTTAAATTTATTTTATGTATTTATTTTTTTAGGCTACAAGTCACACAAGACACAAGACTCCTCTCTGTGCTCCACCTTACTTTCCCTATTCTCTCTTCCATCCTCCTTTGTTTCATGTTCCTCTTTGTCAATTTCTTTCTTTTTCTTTGCCAGAAATGCATCCAGTGTATTCTGTTTTAATCTCTTGGACATGTTTGCCCTGCTCTCTGTGACTTGTTTTCTGTAGAATGGGTATATTAAAATTAATATGAGCTAAAAATAAAGCACGCGTCACCTGACCTGAGGTCCTCGAGTAGTCGCATCATTGTGATGCGTGCTCGGCCAGCTGATGAGCCAGACGCTCATCAAAAAAAAAAAAAAAAAAAAAAAAAAGGCCGGGTGCGCTCTCCGCTGTGGATAACAGTAAATAAACTTTGACCAGATGATTTGACAGGCCAAACTAATGCGGAATTATCTAAAAAAAATATATATTGTGGTCACCTAGGTGTAGATGGGCGGGGATGTGGTCTACAAAGTGCTGATAATAAAAACACTCTAGTTTTTGAATGGGGTTTGGCCCGCTGCAAAGCACGTCACAGGGCACATTTGCGGGAACTTGCATCAGCTGATCAAACAGCTGTTCACCGCAACACGCACACAGGCACAAACAGAACACAAAGCCCATGGATGTTTACCACAATTTACAATTTACAAGCACGTTTCACAGAGAGGCTTCAAGTTTTTATGAGTTTATGTTTTATTCAGTTGGGCCTCAGTTGGGTCCGGACCTCGCTGACCTCATACTTGACTACGGCCATTTGTGAAAAAGTACTGCACATGCAGTGGCGTCAGCGTTTTACACTGAAAGGAGGAGTTCGGGGGGAGGGTCTTCGTTTGAATGTTGTGTTAACAAACAGTAAAAAATATCCTGCAGACCCCACCTTTAAATTAAATTAAAACCTTTAAATTTGATAACACTTTGTGGGAACTCTGCTTAAAATCTCTCATCTTTTAAACTTTTAGTTCATTTCTAATAAAGTCCCAGCCTAGACTTGATTTCCCCACCACCACACTGATGTGTGCAGCAAGTACATGGAAGTGATCCTGGAGTTATTTCCCCAGTGTGCCCTTGACATGGTCACGAAGCTCAGTTGTTCCCCGACATGCCTCTTATACTGTTGTTGTGTGGATTTAAGGATGAGAAGGTTACCTCAATTAAAGCTTGTAGTGTGCATGAAGGGTTGAAGGTAAATACTTAGAAATCCTCATGTGCCACTAACCCAGAGCTCTGAAGGCTTGGAGGGTCTCTGAAGATGGAGCTCTCCAGATGGCCTGAGGAGGAATTGTTCATAGTGGACTGAACCTGTCACGATGCATTTAGCTGCCATGTTCAGCTGTGAGCAGTGCACCACGGCTGACGGTCACGTCCTCTATTAGACTTAAAAGGTCTGAGCACTTTCCTGTCATGGATCTGCCATGGAAGTTGGGTAAAATTGAAGTGGCTCCATTTATGTCACTAAAAACGCCATGGTTCTCTGTATTCATAATGCTGAATTTCATCTGATGAAGTCATTTTAAAATGAATTTCAGCTCCATCCAGAAACGCAGTTCATCACTGTGCCTGACCATAAACTGTATAAAGAGTTGGACAAAGCTAGAGTGACATCAGCATTTTGATTTTTATTAGAGTTGATGAAACAATTTGACGCCAATCTGTGGAGACAGCCATAGTGGATTAACCCTTCTTACTTTGGATCATCCTACCAACAAACAAAGAGGCTACGATGAGTTGAGACGGCATCATTGAAGGGCTTATAGCAATTACAGCCATGTTCTTTGCTCTTGTACTCATCTCTGCTTCTTCTCTTGAAGACCTGGGGTTGTTGGTGCAGACCACCTGCTGCTGTGGACCTACAAATTATCAATGACTACAGTTACACATATCTGGTCTTTCTTTTAGCCCCATTCAATTGTTAAAGTTCCTAATATTAACTTCAGAATGATCAACAAATTAAATACATGGAAGTTCCTGCAAACAGCACACACACACACACACATATATCAGTGTGACCTTTCCAGACAATCATGGATGACCTGCTGCTGTGGACCTGCTCCACGCCATCTGCTCTATCCTGCATCGACCACCAACAGAAAAATACGTCTGTGTAGATTCTCATTCATCCAGGTCATGGTTATCTGGAAGATTCAGTCAACAAGGCAACTGGACTGTGATGCGTTTTGGGAAGACATTTCACTTCTCATCCATTCACAAGCAGGACAACACCTTGGAGAAGTTGACAGCTCGGCTCAGCTGACTGAGCCCACGGATTCAGAACATCATCGTGAGAGATCGAAAGACTAGAAAAATACAGTCGGCTTGACCCAAACAATTTCTTACCTATCTGTTTTGGCTCCCCATTGGGCCTTGGGCTAGAAATCTCTCTCCTCCCCTGGAATGTTATGTAGGCAGAGCCCCCACCCCCTTCCATGAAGCTGCGAAGAGCTGTTGGCTGGCTAGACGCACCTATGATAGCTGCCTCTCCCTCTCTGCCTCCCCAGTCTCACCCCCCTTTCCTTTCCTTTCCCTGTCCCCCATTAAATGTGCTGGTCTTGGAGTTTTTCTGTTTGAAATTGTCTTACCATGTTGCTCATGTGCTGAGGCTTTTTATTTTTGATCTCACACTGTGCTCTGCAGGGCATATAGTGAAACTGGCCTTTTTTCTCCTCCTCTCCCCCCTCCGTCTCCCTTTTCCTATCTAAGAAAACAGGGTGCTGCTGCTGGTGACCCGACGGTCTTCCCAACCCTGTTGCTCCATGCATGTCACTGTCTTTGTATGTTGTTGGATGGGCTGTACTGTAAAAGCCATCTAGTTGCTCTGAAGTTGTGACATGTGCAATGACAGTTAAGGCAATTCAATTCAGCTGGTGAAAACCATATAAATGAGAAGAAAGTTACTGATGATTTCCAGCTTGTTTCTTGCACTATAGGATTGGGCGAACAAGTTGGGATTTTTATTAGATGTTTAATTTGTCCTGAGCATAATCCTCATACAACCTGAACATAAACATTTTCCCAAACCAGATGCATCTCTTCAGCTTATGCAGAATGGCTTCACTGACATGCCAAAGGTTAGAGGTGTTCTGGTCATAGTAGATAGATTCTCCAAATAGCCTGAGGCATATCCTGCCTTCAGAAAAGAAAATGCACGATATATGAATGCTTAATGGAACGTGTTACTCTTAGAAGTGGTATTCCTCAAGGAATTGATCAGATAATGGAGCTACCCATACACACAGAATAACAAAACAGCTAGCATTAGTACTAGGTCTAAAATGGACTCTTTATATTCCACATTCACAACAGAGTTCTCAACAGAGGGAATGTACTAATCGTACTATTACAGGAAAGTAATGGAAACACATCAGTCAAGACAAATGAACTGGGTACACTAACACTTTAGTCAATGCTCCCAATGCAAAACTGGTTTCTCTGCATGAGGCTTTAATGGGTCGACCTCTTCCCGTGGGTGTTGCTGCATCAAATCAAGCTGTAGGTCTGACAAATCTACAAGAGAGGCAGCAAACCAAACCTAACAACAGGCTGTCTCACTACACATCCATCAGAAGCAGAAAAAAGTTCTTCACCGCATCTTCCAACTGGAAATTTGAGAGATTTACACCTTTGAATGTTGCATTAGATTTTGCACTAAATTAATTTCATTTTTGTAAAGTATGACAAAAACCATCTTTGGTTTGTTGCATCACAGCCAAAGTGAATTATAACGTTGGTTTAACATGTGACTGCCTATCAAGGTAATCTACTCAGTCAAAAAGCAACAGAACATGTTATTTGAGTTAGTGGAACAAATTGTTTCCTTACATCACAGAATTTTAGAGAGGTAAATGTGCACTATACTGTATTTCAGATAAAACTCATGGATAAAGTAAGAAGCAACATTGTCGCCATAGTCTTTCTTAGATTCCATTATTACTGAAGCATGATTGGGTTAAAGGATGATGATTGTGTTTATTATGAATTTGCATTATTTATGGAAGCTGCAATGATACACAGATTTTTACTGCAGAATTATCTTAAAGGTGCTATGAGGAGAATCTCTTTCCGGGGACATAAAGACTCTGCTACCCATGAACACGCACAGCGACTGTTGTAATGCTGCGTTCCAGTAACCTCGGAACTGGGAGTGACATCTTCTCCGACTTATCAGTGTTCCAGTTGGAGTCTGAACAAAACATGCCGATCTACCAGGCTATTGTTAGCTGTTGTTAGCACGCCCTGTGTTGTTCACAAATATGACATGAAGAATGTGATTATCACTATGGCAGCATTTTTGTAAATATAAGTCTAACAATACTATGTATACAGCTGATCTAGAGCGACACACCCCAGTCAGAAGTGCAAATAAATGGATTATTACAGGAGCTAAATAACTGTTCACACTGGGGGCATCCATCTTCCATTGTCAACTCGGGGGTGGGGAGGTTTCACCGAGTTCCTAGAGGGAAATTCCGACCTCGGGAGACGTTGCAGTTGCAACTCGGAAATTCCGACTTCTGACTACAACTGGAACGCACCAAAAGATGTGACCCAAGCGTGTGTTTGTTGTGATGCTAATGAATGCAGCTCGGACCTTCCTCAGAACTCTGCATTGCTTTACAACTTCTTTTTTCAACAACTTACAGGATGCAAAGCGACGAGGTAATATATCTCTTTCTAGTTACGTAGCGGTAGTTTTTGATGTGTGACAACAAGCAATTTTTGGGAAACTTGGTATCGTAGTTTTGTAGCCGACTATATATGTCTACTTACAGCCCGGTGCTCTAAGACGTGTCTGAATAATATAAATTTGCTCTAGTTTTAATTGTCTTGTTCCTGAAGTTGAGTATCCAGGCCAGTCCAGCCCTGTCCGACCAGACCGTGAAGCTAAGGAATAGCATTTATAGATAACCTATTTTGATGCTATAAACTCATCTTAAAGTGTGTATTTCCATCAGGCATATATCTAAAAGTGAGACTTTTTTGTAATTACTTAGAAACTCCTCACAGTCCCTTTAAGTTCCAGGTCTTTACTCATATTGGGGACATAGAATGTGGACCCGTGTCCCCGGTTTTTAAGAGGAAATTGTCAATTGTGTGTATTATATCATATACTCTGTAGAATATTAGTTTACACACAAGGATCCTAATCAGTCTAATCAAGGCTCGACAAAGATGTCTGGATGTATCCAACTTAAAATGACTAACCGGAAAGATTTGGCTGAATTGATTGCGCATCATCGAATTTTCAAGACAAGTTTGGAATCACTGCACTGCAATATGCTAATCATTATGTCATAGCACCGATACAATATGATATATAGCTTTAATGGCCAACGTGATACCTATAAGGGGTGAATCAATTATTTCCTTCGATTGTTAATTTGTGTTTTGTACTTTTATAACTACAGTTGCAGTTGTTAACTGTTGTTGCTTTACTAATTTTTGTGCACCTCACTGTGGTTCAAAATCCTGTCAGGAAAGATCTAGGTGGACATATCTGTCCAACTTAAAGAGGACATATCATGCTTGTTTCTCCTTTTCACTATGCCAGACTAGGATGCCTGTAAAGCATTTCTGCCTTCAGTACAAGTCATTTAGTTCCTTCATTGCCCCACAATAGCGTTCTCAAAATCCTCATTTTAGGCCATTATCAAGCTCTCGTTGAAACACTCAGATCTCAGGATGACCTACAGTTACCTTGCAATGTCACAGCCCTTTGTGCTCTGATTGGTCAGTTCTATCGGGGGTAGAGCCAGCCTGTCCTTCTTCTTCTACTGTATTTTCCGGCAGGCTCAATGCAGCAACCGCGTATTGAGTCCCCCTACAGGCCAGAGCTGGTAATGAGGGAGTGTGAGCTAGGGAGCTATATACTGCTGCTGGTGGATGTGTTCCTCTGTGAGGGTTTGTGGCTAACGGACATCACAGAGGAGGAAGTGTTTTATCAGATTACTCCAATAAAAAGAAAGGTACCTCGTGTCGTCACGACGTTTGAAATCTCGCGGACATCTCGCAATGACCTATTTTCAGAGGCATCAAATCTCGTTCTAGGATATCAGAAAAAATACAATATCTCATTTTTTGAAAATTAAGGGGGTGTAAGGTCTTGTTTTCAAATTTATTATATTATATGTAAGTATTAAATCATGCATCAGCATGATATGTCTCCTTTAAGGTAAAAAAATCACACTTGTGTGATATATTTTGCTCCTTTTCAGCAGTTAAACATGGAGCCTTCATAAAAGAGTAATATGCTTTAGTCCAAAGCCGATGAATAAAGCACAGATGCAGTCTTTCCATGCTCTCATAACCCTTCTGTTCATAATGGCTGGTTTTGAGGGATAGTCTCCATATGCTAATGAGCCAGAGCAGAGCAGAATAAACGCTGCAACTCACGTTAGACCTGCAGCGTAACTTGTGCGAAGCAGAAGGGTTTGGTGCTCCAGTCAGACAGTCCTGAGCTCACATGAACTCTTAATTCATGCCAACTACCACACACACATTTACAACAGCGAAGCTCGTTCCCCCAAACATAACAGGCTAATGCACGCCATGCTAACCGCAGCCTAGTCACTACTGTGAGACAGCAGTGACTTAGACCACCTTAGGACTAACGTTAGCATAAACGGAGGGGTAATGGGGTGGATAAAGGACTGACTATAGTCAGCCAGCAGTTAAACTTTTCCTGGCTAATGTCACACATTTACGTTTATCCTTCAGACTTTGAATAAGTAACATTAACATTGATAAATATGCAAAGTGACCCCTGCTGTTAGCATTAGCTCATAGCAATGAGCAAAATAAATACTACACAGCATTAAAATACTAACATTTCCATCATCATGTTTGGATTATTGGTGCTGAGCCTGGATTCAGGAAACGTCTGGTGTCCAGTCCTGTGTTGAACTGACTGAAGGTGAAGAAGCAGTCGGACATGAAGTGACTAGCACAAACAGACAGGTTTTAGCCGACTGTAGCTGCTCATTCCCTTCAAAAATAAATTAATCCTCTGGGCCCTTTGGTCCTCTGAGGCTGGTGGTCTATATGTGAGGATACATGAGACTGTTTACAGCCAACAACTGAGCATTGACAGGTTCTGAGCTCACACCAGTCCCTAACTAAGAATATAAACAACATGGCTGCTCTTTATACAGAAATATCTCGATGAATCTGTTCTGTATGCAAATTAAAAATATATACAGTTACGTAACAGTATATCCACAGACTCAACAGCTCGCTGAATGCCATGAGTTTACATTTATACAGCCTGATATATACAGGTTTTGCTGTGGACTTTATATCACATATTGTGGACAGGGAGGAAGGTCAAACACCCAAAATGTGTTCAAGAGCCTTAAAAAGTGCTTTTTGCATTGTATGTCCCCTTTAAGATTTGCATATATTTTGTGTCCTCTGATCAACTTAGTTTTTGTGATCTGTCTGAATTTGATTGGCTGGCTGAAAAAACTGATCTTTACTTATTTGCTTCATTAGAAAACACTGGATTGTCATATCTGGCTCAAGTAAGCATTATGCAAGATTATTTTAGACTGATATTCGAGTCTATAGGTGTAAAGAATATCAGGCAGATAATTACCTCCGCCAAGGAGGTTATGTTTTCGGGAGAGTTTGTTTGTTCGTCTGTTTGTGAACAAAGTAACTCAAAAAGTAATGGATGGATTTTGATGACATTTTCAGGAAATGTTCAGCATGGGAAAAGGAAGAAATGATTTGATTTTGGTGTTGATCTGGATCAACATCTGGCCGCCATGGCGAAAATGTGATTTTGGTGAATAACTACTGAACTAAAATAGATATCATTATGAATCCAGTTGCTAATGGTATGTTTTCATGGCCAAGGAATCTAAATATTTGGATCATATAAAGTTAGGACTAATATTTATGGTCAAAATCACAATATGGGTGAGGACTGTGGCGCTGGCGGAGGTCTGCGCTCTTCGAGTGCTTTTCTAGTTTTAAATTGATCATATTGACCTATCAATATGTCGACCTCACATTGAGTAAAATGTATTTTTTTCACTTGTTTTCCCTCTCGGTCCATCATGAAGTTGGTATGATCGAATGTTCATCAAGGGGCACCTGACCTTTTATAGGGACCGTGTGGGCGGGGCAAAGTGTTCCCTCACGTGCCACAGCTTTAGGGTTGATTGTGATTCATAAAAGGAAACCAGTGTAGGACGTGCGTGCACACTTTTATAAATCTTAAAGTTTTTGTGTGCACCTATTTCCTATGTTTCTGCCACCTACCATGATCTTTCCTATGCAGATTTAAAAATGAGGCCCCAGGTCCAGAGAATAGGACCAGTAAGGGTAACCCTTAAGAATTAGCAACAACACAAAAATGAAAGAAGACTGCATGTCTGAAATTAAGCCAACGTCAGAGCAACTGACCAAAGAGGTCTGACCACATGCTGAAAGAGATTCGCCAGCTTTTTCAGGTCATGCCTCAGTCCATGAGTCCATGACAAGCAGGTAGCCATCATTTATTCGACTGTGTGTGAGCCCGCCCACTGCAAATTAGCTTAGCTCTAACACTGGGAGTAAACAGGTATAGCTGGCCTGCCTCTGTCTCAGACGTCATAATCTCTTAAGCATCTCTAATCGGTCCTGTGTGCTTGTTATGACTCCTTTTTTATGTTACATTATCCTCTGTTATCATTGTAATGTCTTCTTTTACTCGTAAAAAGATGTTTTGCTTCGTTGACCCCCTTCCGCGGTGGTAGCCGTGTGATGTTCATGAATGAGTCGAGTCTTTTGAACAGTTCTTTTAAGTGAACGATGGGAACTGATTCACACTTTGAATCAGTGAGCCGTTCTTACATGCAAATTGCCTTTGAATTTATGAATTGATTTATTAATTATTAGTTGTATTTCCCTTTAAACATCACATAGATGTTCCTAAATGTCAGTCTCTACCATGCCGGAGTCAGACTACATGATTTAACTACGATTATGGCCTGACCTGCGGTGGCCCTGAAGGTCAATGCGAATAAACATTTAAGAATACCCAAAAACATTTAAGAATACCCAAAACATTTCACAATACGCAAAAACATTTCACAATACGCAAAAACATTTATGAATGTTGAAAAAATGTTTTTGTGCATTAATAAATGTTTTTGTGTATTGTGAAATGTTTTTTCGTATTGTGAAATGTTTTTGGGTATTGTGAGATGTTTTTTCGTATTGTGAAATGTTTTTTCGTATTGTGAAATGTTTTTTCGTATTGTGAAATGTTTTTGCGTATTGTGAAATGTTTATTCGCACTGACCTTCAGGGCCACCGTACTGACCCGACAGCTGTAGGGTTTCAGGACCTGTTGACCAAGAAAATCTGCCACTCTGTCTTGTGTACTGTGCCATAATGACCAACAGATCAGTCTGAGAGGCCACACCACTCTGCCACAGAAAGTCTGGATGGTTTGATTGTTGTCCTGCCTCCTACGATCTGTTGACACGATACAATATGGCAGAGACATCGACCAATGAAAGCACAGGGAGCTCTGCATGTGCAACAATCATGAATGTAAACAAACTGAGGTTTGTGCACTATGAACTGTGGGACATATCGAAGTTTTGCTGAGCTCTGAAAAAGAACATCCTCCTCTGATGAAGAGGAGCTACCAAAGACTGTAAACAGAGAAATGCTGGAGAGAAGCAGGAGACCTATCATGGTGAGTGACTTCTTTCATTTATCAGCAGACATCTCATTAACATCACGTCTGTGAATACACACAGAACAACAGTTTCTAAATCTGTTTGGTCTTCAGTGTCGCTCCACCTCCGACTTGTGTGGTCTGTCATGCTGGTTGCTGGTCATGCTTCGTGGTTGCCTAGTCTGACGTACTGACTGTTGAACTAATGAAAATAATCATGCAGTCTGACCTTGGCAAAAGAGAGAGCTGTTCACTTTCAGAAGTCATTACATTGAATCTTTGTCACTGTTTATGATCCAATCACAACCCTTGTGGACTGTTAAAGCTGAAAACAGCCACTTTGAGTAAAATTTTCTCAGTTAATTGACTTGATTTTCTTGTATTGCAGCAAATTGAATGAATTTTAGGCAGGAAGCTTATTTTTACATACATTTTTAAATTCAATTAAAAAATTTTCTCAAGGTCAATAGGTCACTGTGGACAAATTTACTGTACACTCGTACTGTTATGGCTGTTTTCAGCCACTATACGTTTAACTGCTCTAAAAACATATCAGATCAATATTTTTTCTACTTTTTTGCTTAAATCTCCTAATCCACTTCTGCTCTGCTAAAAACTACCAATCATTGAAAAATAAATAAAAATTGTAACCCCTAAAGGGCCATTTAAAGAAATAAGGTCTCTTATCATGGGAGGGGTAAAACACAAATTAACCCATTTTCAATATAAGAAATATAAAGAAGTTTTACGTGGTATCATAGTCTTTTGCTTTAAATCTGATGCTACAAGAACTAAAAAGACATCAAAGTCAATGATGTCACTAAGCTTTGACATATCCAAGATCATGATACCCTGTAAAAAATCTCTGGTCTCTGATGACTTTTTATATAGAAAATAGGTCATTTTGTGTTTAACCCTCCCATAATCAGTGGCGTTCTATCTGTTAAATTGCCCTTAAGGTGTTAAGATTTGTTATTTATTTTTCAATGCTTGGTAGTTTTGAGCAGGGCAGAAGTGGATTAAGAGATTTATGTGAAAAAAGTAGAAAAAATATTGATCTGATGTGTTTTAGAGCAGTCAAAAAAGTTAGTGGCTGAAAACAGCCATAACAGTACCTGTGTATGGTATACTTGAACAGTCCACAAGGGTTAAATCTGATGATACCTTCCTGTTTCCCAGCAGAAATACTCAGCTCATAAACACTAATGAAGACTTTGACTGTGAAAATCAATCCTGAGGTTTCATATTTGTCATTGGCACGGCTTTACATGCTCTTTGGATCATTTTGGTAATAAACAGACATCTGTGTAAACTCACATTTGATCTGTTGATACAAAAGTTACAACAGAAATTAATATGATCATTGCATTTTTTTGAGGGTGAGCGGCCATGATTGTCCAGGTGAACAGGTGGTAGAGATAGAGGTCTGCTTTTGTCCCTGGTGGTGGCTGCAGTGCATCAGACCATGATGGAGGGGGTGAGGATGGATTGAAGAAGTAGAAGTGCTTCATCTGTTGCTGCTTGAATTTCTTCATCTGCTCAGGAAGGATATCAGGTGTACAAGACATGGCTCTGGTCTTTCATTAGGAACATTCCAGTCCCATTATCATTATAGCTGTTAATGTAGATATTAGCATGATCTTTCTATCCATTGTTGTTACATCTATAGTATCTATTTTTACCACCACATACGCATGAGGTCCCTCTGAAAATGGGATGTCACATCTCAAGAGGCCTTTAACACATTTATACTTAACAGAGACAAATATGGTAGGGATGCACTTGTGGTCTGGGCTCCCATGAGTTCATCACTACCATAAATTCTTATTTTCAGTAAGAATATCTAAGATTATACTTCTATAAGTATACCATTCAGACATGAGGACCCTCCTGAAAACCAGATGCAGCATCTCAAGAGGCTAACCTCCAATAAATCAGACGACAGGTCCATGGTTCATGGATCTGTCCCTAACTTTAGTTCTTACTTTAGTCCACTTGTCTCCTCTTACCTCACTTCCTTCACCCTCACACCAACACAGCATGATGTGGATTTGCTGTTCATCATGAGACTGGGATCCACATTCAAGATTTCCTGCTGCTTAACAGAAGGTTTTTTCTTGAGCCATGATGGAGGGATTCATGATTGGCTATATGGATTCATGTTGGCGTTGGATGGATATATTTGTATATATATGTATATGTGTATTTTATATGTATATACTGTATGTATCAGTGCATATATGTGTATCCATAAAATGAAGAGCTTTATGCTCTATTGTAAAGTGTCTTGAGATAACACTTATGAATTGGCGCTATACAAATAAAGATTGATTGATTGAGATTGATGTGTGATTCTTCATGTGGGAGCTGATGTTCAGCTCAGACTGGAGGTCCTGGTGGAAGAGGGTCTCCAGGAAACAGAGGGAGGCCACATTGGAAACAACAAAGTCAGAGGAAGTGATGGGGGCGGGCTGGCAGCGTCTCTTCTGAAGTCCATGGCTGTCCTCGCTGTTTTCAGAGAACTCAGCTCTTTCTTGTTCACACTGCACCAGGTCACCAGGCGATCAACCTCCCACCTGTAGACAGAGGAGGGTGGTATCGTCTGCAAACCTGAGGAGCTTGACCGACTGATGAGAGGAGGAGCAGAGGAAGTCTGTGATCACCTGCAGGCAGAGCCGGGCATGTTCAGGTGGGATAGCCTGTCCTGTAGCAGATGGAGGACTGTTGTGGTGTGATTGAAACATCCAGCTCAGGTTTTGTACTGTTACCTGTTGTGCTCACCTATGACTTCATCTGTTTAGTTGTTCTGATTTACTTTTTCTTAAAGCTTCTGCTCCGTCCAAACAGCACCTATGGGGTGGACAAGAAATGCATCCCATGGATGTGTGGAACAGTCCACCTGGTTCATCAGGGCAGCTCTACACCTATGTAGGGTGAAATTTATAAAAAAAAATGTTTTAATCATTTTACAGCAGATGTCTTCACATGTTGTTCCTGCTGTGAATATCCTGTGAAACATGTGATGAAGATGAAAGATGCATTCAGGTAAGATGAAATGACTCCCCCTCCGATCTGTCATTTCTTTCTCAGGAACTCTTCACTGTGCTGCGGTCCTGCTGTGTGCCTGTTATAGTTCTTCGTGTTCAGGTCAGAATGACTGTGCCAATGACTAAGCATTTACACTTGATGCCTGGATCCACTCTGCGACCTCGTGAGAACAGCTCTGCTCTGAGACGTGTGCCGTCTGAAGTGGACAGACATCAGCAGAGGCAGGACGGACAAGCTGCTTCAAGAGACCAAACTGTCAGTCCTCCTGATCCGATTCGTTCTGCCAGGACCTTCACAGCATCTCGTTTTGTGTCATGACAGCGTGAAATGAAGTGTGACTCTAGCTCTGGTGACCTTTACCTCATCATACTCATAAAGAAATGTGCTAATCATCTTTGAAGGCTTTCCATGAGCACCAGCTGCCAGCCAAACGACCGACCACCCCTCACAGCTGGATAGTTGTTGGGATGGATACTGTATGTAAAAACACAGAAGTATGCATATAGATGGATGAATGGATGAATGGACGGACGGACAGACAGTCACTTAAACAATTGATCACATGATTTTTTTCATAACAGAAATTTAAAGGAGACATATCCTGCTTGTTTCTCCTTTTCACTATGCCAGACTAGGATGCCTGTAAAGCATTTCTGCCCTCAGTACAAGTCATTTAGTTCCTTCACTGCCTCACAATAGCGTTCTCAAAATCCTCATTTTAGGCCATTATCAAGCTCTTGTTGAAACACTCGGATCCCAGGATGACCTAAAGTTACCTCGCAACGTCACAGCCCTTTGTGCTCTGATTGGTCAGTTCTATCGGGGGCTGAGCCAGCCTGTCCTTCTTCTTCTACTGTATTTTCCGGCAGGCTCAAGCAGCGACTGAGTATTGAGTCCCCCTACAGGCCAGAGCTGGTCATGAGTGAGTGTGAGCTTGGGAGCTATATACTGCTGCTGGTGGATGTGTTCCTCGGTGACGGTTTTGTGGCTAACGGACCTCACAGAGGAGGAAGTGTTTTATCAGATTACTCCGATAAAAAGAAAGGTACCTCGTGTCGTCACGACGATGTAAATCTTGCGGACATCTCGCAGTGACCTATTTTCAGAGGCATCAAATCTTGTTCTAGGATATCAGAAAAAATACAATATCTCATTTTTTGAAAATTAAGGGGGTGTAAGGTCTTGTTTTCAAATTTATTATATCATATGTAAGTATTAAATCATGCATCAGCATGATATGTCTCCTTTAAACTTCATATAACTTTTTGTTAAAATCCAAAATCAAATGTTATCCTATAAAATGGCAGCAATAATCAAAATGTCCTAAACTATTAAACCAGATTTTAACAGTAACAGTTATGTATTTTCAGTTATTTCATCAATCATGTATTTTCATGAGTTTTAATGGACTCTTCCTTATCCTTAATGTGTCATAAACATTTCTACGATATTTAACTCAAACATCTCTATGAATACAGTTGCAAGAAAAAGTATGTGAACCCTTTGGGATTACTTGGACTTCTGCATAAATCGGTCATAAAATATGACCAATTTATAAACACATCAATAGACAAACACAGTCTGCTTAAACTAAAACTGTACAAAACTTTTAAGTTTTCATGTTTTTATTGAACACAACATGAAAGTGCAGGGTGGAAAAAGTATGTGAACCTTTGGATTTAATAACTGGTTGACCTCCTTTGGCAGCAAAAACCTCAACCAAACGTTTCCTGTAGTTTAAGATCAGACCTGCACAACGGTCAGGAGGAATTTTGGACCATTCTTCTGTACAAAACTGTTTCAGTTCAGCAATATTCCTGGGATGTCTGGTGTGAATCCTTCTGAGGTCATGCCACAGCATCTCAACCAGGTTGAGGTCAGGACTCTGACTGGGCCACTCCAGAAGCCGTATTTTCTTCTGTTGAAGCCATTCCATTGTTGATTTACTTCTATGCTTTGGGTCGTTGTCCTGTTGCATCACCCATCCTCTGTTGAGCTTCAGTTGGTGGACAGATGGTCTGAAGTTTACTTGCAAAATGTCTTGATAAATTTGGGAATTCATCTTTCCTTTGATGACAGCAATCCGTCCAGGCCCTGAGGCAGCAAAGCAGCCCCAAACCATAATGCTCCCTCCACCATATTTCACAGTTGGGATGAGGTTTTGATGTTGGTGTGCTGTGCCTTTTTTTCTCCACACATAGCGTTGTGTGTTCCTTCCAAACAACTCAAATTTGGTTTCATCTGTCCACAGAATATTTTGACAGTAGTGCTGTGGAACATCCAGGTGCTCTTTTGAAAACTTCAAACATGCAGCAATGTTTTATGACAGCAATGGCTTCCTCCATGGTGTCCTCCCATGAACTCCATTCTTGTGTAATGTTTTACCTATTGTAGATTTGTCAACAATAATGTTGGCATGTGCCAGGGATTTCTGTAAGTCTTCAGCTGACACTCTAGGATTCTTCTTCACCTCATTGAGCATTCTGCGCTGTGCTCTCACAGTCATCTTTACAGGACCACCACACCTTGGCAGAGCAGCAACAGTGCTGAACTTTCTCCATTTGTAGACAGTCTGTCTTACCGTGGACACATGGACATCAGGGCTTTTAGAGATACTTTTGTAACCCTTTCCAGCTTCATGCAAGTCAACAATTCTTGATGGTAGATCTTCTGAGAGCTCTTCTGTGTGAGGCATGGTTCACATCAGGCAATGCCTCTGAGAACAGCAAACTCACAACTGGTGTGTGTTTTTTATAGGGCAGGGCAGCTTTAACCAACACATCCTCTCTAATCACATTGATTGGACTCCAGGTTGGTTGACTCCTGGCTCCAATTAGCTCTTGGAGAAGTAATTAGCCTAGAGGTTCACATACTTTTTCCACCCTGCACTGTGACTGTTTACATAGTGTGTTGAATAAAAACATGAAAACTTATAATTTTTTGTGCTGTATTAGTTTTAGCAGACTGTGTTTGTCGAGTGATGTGACTTAGATGAAGATCAGAACATATTTTAGGACCAATTTAAGCAGAAATGCAAACAACACCAAAGGGTTCACAAACTTTTTCATGCAACTGTATCTGCACAGTTCTTTCCTCTCTCGTTTAAGACTTCTCTCAGTCCTGCTCATGCATGATGACTCCCCCTGGTCCCATATGTTGTCCCCTGCATTGCTGTCAAAAGTAACCATGAGAAAAAGACAGTCCAGACCTCTCACAGTGACTGAGGACTTCTGTGTGTAGTCAGACTGCCACAACACTGTGCTCTGATGTTTACTGGGAGCAGAGCAAGGATAAGAAAAAGAAAAAAGTTAACATGCTGGTGTTTGGTTTACAGCCTGGGATGTTAGTACTCGTCACAGGCCTCATGATTCTCATTCCTGTGAAGAGAACCTTTGTCTGTTCATCGTTTTCTGTCTTCAGAGTGCAGAACACATCCCAGCATCAGCCCTGTTCTTCTGCAGTGTCTCTGGTTTGTTTCCTAAGTAGTTGTGCTGTTCGTTAATCCCAACAGCCCGTAGCTTTCCTACTCCTGCTGACAGTAGCAGGCACTCTTTAGATCTGAAAGTGGATGTTTTACTTCAACAGAGGGTCAGCTGGAGTGCTGATATGCTGATTCAATGAAAAACTCTGTTATGAGTCTTCATTGTGCAGTCATAGGTGATATTAAAGGTGCAGTCTTCTAATCTTCTAATCTAATGCACTATTTGTCAAAATCACCGTATTTCTCCTCTCCATCCACAAGATGTCACCACTGACAGCATGTTGAAAAAAAAGTCTGGTTTCGATACACAGCCTTGGCTCTGAATTTCAGCAGGTAAATACCCTGGCTCGGGCCGTGTCACCAAAACAGAGTACACCCCCCCACATCCAGGGGGTGATCATACTCATGCGCAGATCAGACAGAGGGGGGAGGGGGAGTAGGAGGTTGCGTAGCGTGCACAGTTAGCATAAGAGAGAGATACAATAGGTGCAGTAGCAATGGCTGAAAAACAGCCCAAAAGAAAAAGGTCAGAGGAGTGAAAAGTGAAAAAGAAGGGCTATGACCATGAAAGAGTGAAGACCCGGGTCAACATTGGTGTTGCTTTCCGACGGTGGAGGGAACTCCGCCAAAGGGAGAGGCGGGTCTAAATTCGTTTATAAACAACCTCTCCACTCGTATTCTCCCACATCGCTGACTACACCTTTAAGCTGGTAGATGTGCTTGACTTTTCCTCTGTGTAGGATCTAGAGCAGTCCAGAAGGTCACATGGAGGTTTCTTTGCCTGAAAATAAATGTGACTGACTAAACATGAAAATTTAAATTCATCACAAGACAAGTAAATATTGGTATGCATCTGTGACAGCTCTGAAAGATCACGGTGTGCTTTTTCACTTGGGCAGGTCTCTCTGTTTGGGATATAACTGTCATTGTAGATCAGTGTTTATACACGTTAACACTTTGAGAAGCTGCTGGTCATTAAACTAAATGCAAATGTAGACCACCCTAACAATCTTCAGACCCCCCTCATGGTTTCAGACTCTTTCAAACGCAGCAGTGAATCATCTTGTTCATGAATAAGGCAAAGCTTTTGTAATAAATGTCAAAGATTCAGAGCATTCCTCAGACAGAGGTTGCTAGTTTGAATACCTTAGCGCCTGACCTTCTGCAGGTTCATGTTTGATTGTCGTATATTGTTTTAGTCTGACACACGTTAGCATTAGCATCTTAATCAACACCAAAACCCCGGCTGGAGGAGAAAGCTGAGTGATAAATGATTCCCCTGTGAGGTCTGAAGAGTTAGTACTGTTCCCTTTTGTTCCTGAAGGTTGAGCCGTCAGGGACGATTATATGAGACACTTACGACCTTTTAAGCCTCCGTGCTCCCACAGTTACTCTGCTTTTTCTCTGTATTTATGAAATGTAGTTTTTTAAATCACGGATATGTTCATCCCTTTGTTACAGTCATCCTCTGGCTGGCATCTTATAAAGCCAAATGCGTGGTGCACACTCACAGAGTAGTTTCTGGATCCATCCAGAGCAGCATATGTTTTGGGCCCCTGCCGTCTGTGGCTCCTCAAATTAGTGAAGAGGAAAAGTTCAAGACAGTAAGATGAAGGCAAGAAACAGCAGAGAAGTCATCTCACTCATGATAAATACAATTTCATCAATTCTTATTTAATCATGTCATTTGGTAAAGTTTCTGACTCAATGGGTGGATGATGCTTAAACAAGCTTAAAGGGACTGTGAGGAGTTTCTAAGTAATTACAAAAAAGTCTCCCTTTTAGATATATGCCTGATGGAAATACACACTTTAAGATGAGTTTTATAGCATCAAAATAGTTTAGCTATAAATGCTATTCCTTAGCTTCGTGGTCGGGTCGGACAGGGCTGGACTGGCCTGGATACTCAACTTCAGGAACAAGACAATTAAAACTAGAGCAAATTTATATTATTCAGACACGTCTTAGAGCACCGGGCTGTAAGTAGCCATATGTAGCCGGCTACAAAACTACGATACTAAGTTTTTCCAAAACTTGCTTGTTGTCACACATCAAAAACTACCGCTACATAACTAGAAAGAGATACATTACCTCGTGGCTTTGCATCCTGTAAATTGTTGTAAAAAGAAGTTGTAAAGCAATGCAGAGTTCTGAGGAAGGTCCGAGCTGCATTCATTAGCATCACAACAAACACACGCTTTGGCTTGGGTCATGTCTTTTGGTGCGTTCCAGTTGTAGTCAGAAGTAGGAATTTCCGAGTTCTGAGTAGGAAACTGCAACTGGAACGTCCCCCAAAGTCTGAATTTCCTACTGGGAACTCGGTGAAACCTCGCCACCCCCGAGTTGACAATGGAAGATGGATGCCCCCAGTGTGAACAGTTATTTAGCTCCTGTAATAATCCATTTATTTGCACTTCTGACTGGGGTGTGTCCCTCTAGATCAGCTGTATACATAGTATTGTTAGACTTATATTTACAAAAATGTTGCCATAGTGATAATCACATTCTTCATGTGATATTTGTGAACAACAACACAGGGCGTGCTAACAACAGCTAACAATAGCCTGGTAGATCAGCATGTTTTTTTCAGACTTCAACTGGAACACTGGTAAGTCTGAGATGATGTCACTCCCAGTTCCGAGGTTACTGGAATGCAGCATTACGACAGTCGCCGCACGTGCTCATGGGTAGCAGAGTCTTAATGTCGTCGGTCAGAGATTCTCCTCTTCGCACCTTTAAACAGCAAAAGTCAATGATGCTTAATTTAAATGTACTTTTGTTTTAGGTGCGGCACAATAATCTGACACAATGACTGTTTCACATATCCATGAAACACAATAAGTATCTCAGCAAAACACAAAAATGGGATGGACAAAAAGCGGAGAAATAGGCGGGTGTCACTGCCACAGTGTAAATATGCCAGTTCAGAATCAAACTTTCACTGATCACTAATGCTGTTAGCATCCATGCTAATCTCAGGTTTGCATTCACAGCTGTAAAATTGTTAGAAAATGCTGATTGGGCGCTGTCTTTGCAGACTGAGCTTATATATCTATACGCATAAGTATGCAACAGATATCTATCGTTTTACATGAATTTATTTTTAATGAATTTTTATTTTTATGTTCTGGCCTTAAGTCATTTATATTCTCATTCCATGTTCTCCGTTCCTTTGTTTCTGTTTTTAAAATGAAAAGAATAAAAGAAGCCTTGTACATTCAGATTTTTGTTTCTCTGCTGGTTTTGTCTCAGTGGATTTTTCATCTTTACAGACTCGCCTTTGTCAGCTTCACAGAAAACAATTTCAGAGTGTTTGTCATTTTAACTTCTTCATTCTCTTTCTTCATTATCACCCACACCCATGACACTGGTGACATGTTGAAGGCTCCACTGAACTCCCCGGTTCATATCGATCGTGCGCATTTGGACGCACGGATGAACCGCGCATATTAAGAGAAACGTGCGCTCCTCTGCAGGCGGACCTTCGTGCTCCTCCATCAGGGCGCTGCTCTGTGTACACGCTCTGTGTGCTCCCAGGTTAGTGTGTCTGCTGCGCTGAACTGTGGGGATTCCCTCTGAGGAGCTGGCAGAATAGCCACAGTAACCACGGGGCTGCTCGCATTTTCAGCGTAAACCTCCCTCCTCTCCCTCTGCTGGCTGCATCTACCGCTCAAATTCTCTTGGAAACCCAGGGACACCTGTCGCGTGCCAGGTAGGCAGCATCCACCGCTCGACAGAAGGAGGAGAATCGTTGGACACGCTGTACGAAACCCAGCAGAAGCTCTTTGTTTGAGTCGTTTGGAGGCGGCAGTCGTTCTTAGGAGCCGCAGATTTAAAGCACGGATAAAAACAAAATCATCCTCAGAGCGACCAACCTGATGATCTCTGTCTTCATGTAGACAGCTGCATCTCTGCTCCATCCGTGAAATTGCTGCCGCTGTACGGCGCTTTGTGTCGATCTACCGTAATTACGCGCAGCGAGAGCGTTTCCGTCTCGTCCGCAGGATTCAGCGATGAGGGGACGATGGAGCGCACTGCCCATGCCTGTCCTGGTGTGTTTGATCGTTCTGTGGCAGACACGGTAAGTTCATGGCACTTTTAGGGTTTTTTTTATTCACAAAGAAGGAAAATATCACCAGTAAGACGGCAGATGAAGCGCGCGCTCTGGTAGCGCCAACAAAGCTCTGCCTGATCACATCAATTAAAAATGAAAAGGTGCACGGGCCATAAAAAATGAGAAAAAACAGAATGGAGCTTCAGTGACCCTTTTGAAATTTGATTATAATAAAGATGTTTTGTGAATCATCCTCTCAGTGGTTGCCCAGTGCGCGCGGCACATCCACACGTGAACGCAGCACCAGAGCTCATAGAAAAATTCAACCATTTAAAGATAAAATTCATATCAAAGGAAAGTCGCCGGCAGGTCAGCCGTATTAATAGATTTATGGTATTGGTGTTTACATTCTTGGAAGTTCGGCTATAAAATGATAAAGCAAATATAGCTCTGTGATATTAAAAATGAACTTTAGGATTTGGCACAGGTTTCTCTCCACCCGAGGAGGCAAACGAGCGTGGGTGGAACGTGCGTCTCGAGCCGTAAAACTTAAAATCCCCGTTTATTCTGCTGAAAATCAGGATATTCCTGTTGAATACGCCCGCTTTGACAAGGTTATTTAAGAGCAGCTTGACGTGATGCTACAGTTATTCTTTTATGATCAGTATCATAAAACAATAGAGCAATCAATGATCTGGTGATAAACATGAAAAACATTTAATCTGAAGATGATTTTTCTGATGAGAAATGCAGGATTGATGCCTTTCTGGGTAAAAAATAAAGAAAACAGCCATATTTTTTTTTCTATCTTAATTCTTTTCCTCTAGATGCAGTCACTTGATAGTGACTAAATTATAAAAAAATATTTTCATGGAATTTGAAACACAAGGTCCAACTTCAACAATCTTTAAACAACAATAAAGACAAAGATAAAACAAATGAGGTCTTTAAAATAGGCCAATTGAACAATTTTTATAAGAAAAATTAATGTTTAATACCAACCAAAGTTAGGTGAGTTATCAAGCAGACACTGCAAACAGAAATAATATCTCTTTCTTTATGTTGCAGCTGGATCTTAAATAGAAAAATAATATGAACACTTTGGACCAGAGTCGTCACGATAGCAAAATATTGTAAAAAGCACAAAAATACTCAATCCCTAAAACATCAGAAACTGTTTTTTTTAGCAGGGGGTAGCCACATTTTAACTTAAATGAGGATAAACACATATGATAAAGCTCTTAATTTTTTTTAATAGGCAAACGTCAATATTTAATTTTCTGTTTTTTCTTTGTCACAGGAGGAAATGCCAAATCTAACTGACAAAAGGCACACGATGCATTTTCATAATTCCTCTTTATCTTACTCTAAACAGTGAAGTAAATCAGTCTAGTGGCTGTTACATTACCTCAGTAAAAAGCCTTTCTACTTTAGAAGTGTTTAATTTTGTGAACTGAATAGGGGTGTCCCGATACAACTATTTCACCTCCGATACGATACCGATATTGCAGCCTTGAGTACTGGCCGATATTGATATCAATCCGATCCGATATCAGCAGGAATCAAACAGACTTTTATTACCTATTTTGCAGTATGGACTGTAAGAAAAGTCTTGATCAGGTCAGGTTACTCAAACAGAGGACAGTAGGCAGCAATAGTAGGTATGAGAAAAACTGACCCATTTGTTATTAACCAATAGGTTAAATAAATTTTAACCTTAAACATAAGAATATACTACAATTAAAACAACATGAATAAAAAATACTAGAAGACCCTGAAAAGTGACCTCAATAAATCAAACAAAAACATATTTCACCAATTGCAAAATAACCACTGTGTTGAACTTAAACATAAGCATATTCTACAACTGAATAAAATAAAAAATAAATATATTAGAATGGACTGCTTGTATCGGAGTGCTGATATCGGAGATTTAGGATGCAGGCCGATATAATCAGAAATTTGTTTTTTTGACCGATATCCGATATCAATATCGGATTGGGACATCCCTAGAATTGAAGCACATGATGATTTGTAAGGACCCCTCCTCTGATTCAGTAAGGTGCAGATTAACATGACAGCCTCACACGGGCTCACGTCTATGATAAAAATGTCATATTCCAGCACATAACAAAGGTGCTCTATTGTATTGAAATCTGGTGACTGTGGAGTACAGTGAACTCATTGTCTGCTCGGGGCATCAGTGGTTTAGTCTGTTTGCTCGCTCTGTCAGTAATCAGGAGGTTCCTCCAGATGTGCCTAAAAATATCCCCGACAACACAAAACCAGGAGCAGCAGAATGAAGCAGTGACACAAGGCAGGAAGGTCCGTGTGCTTTGCAGCCATTCGTTTTTCGTGTTGATGTGGGTAAATGGAAAACAGGAAACCATCCGATTTCCGATTTGGATGAAGGGAAACGAAAAACAGAAAACAACTCGTTTCCCGTTTTTCGTTTGGTAATCGAAAATCCAAAAACAGAAATGATATCTATTACGGGTTTATTTTTACACAAGTCGGGATATAAAATACGTCCGTAATTCCTTTCGTAAAGCTTGCTTTGCCTTCACCCTGAAGCACTTCCTTCTTCTGCGCTGCTGCTTCTTCTCCTTGTTCTGCTTCTGAAGCTACACTACGGCGTATTACTGCCCTCTAGTGAAATTATTAGTTTGCTGCGCTTTAAGCCCATTTCGAAGCATCATCCATAACCATAATTGTTTTCTATACATTGAGTTTCAAATTCTCACTATATATATCTATGTTCTCTTAGTGTGTGACCTTCTTTTACTGTAGACATTAATGAAATATTATGTTAGTTGTGTAAATTGTATTTAGTTGTAATTTGTAAATTGTATTTTATTGTATTCAGGCAGCGCAGAAGAATGAAGTGCTTCCGGGTGAAGGCAAAGCAAGCTTTACGAAAGGAATTATGGCCGTATTTTATATCCAGACTTGTGTAAAAATAAACTCGTAATAGATATCAGATAAAGGCTCGTTTTCCGTTTTTGGATTTTCGATTACCAAACGAAAAACAGGAAACAAGTCGTTTCCCGTTTTTCATTTCCCTTCATCCAAACGGAAATCGGAAAATCGGATGGTTTCCCGTTTTCTTTTTACCCATATCAGCACGAAAAACGAATGAACGCAAAGTACACAGACCCAGGAAGGATCCATGCTTCATGACTTTGTTCTGATCCTACCATCAGACGTCATCAGACCAGGCAACAGTTTTTCACTCTTCTGTTGTCCAGCTTTTTTGGTGAGTCTGATAGATTCATTCGCCTCACTTTACTGTTCTGAGCTGACAGTGGGCTGAAATGATTCCTCCACTTATTGCAGTTATACACTTACTAAAAATCTTAGAGCTTCGTTTGGATCCACCAGACAGCGTTTGATGGTCATTTCTGTTGTGTGACGAGCTTTCTTCTTCTGCTGCTGTTGCATAGATGTGAGGCACAGATCGTAAACTCATGCAGGAAGAGAGGGGCAGACAAGAGTCCACAGTAGAAACTGCATAAAGTGTCCCAAGTGTGGACTGCAAGCTAAGACGAAAAGGAAACACAGTGCAGTATGTCTCTTGTTGCAAAAAGGAGTTAGCTTAGCATATTAGCACGTTGTCAATGCTGCAGCACGTCAACAGTAAACATCCGGTCTGTGCATCAAGTCCGTGGACCAGACACAAGATAGTAATCATGATACACCAGAAGGAGCAGTTAATGTGATCAGGGGCGTAGATGCTAGGGACCCATCCCTGTAAATGTTATGCCACTACTGCATGGTCCCTAACATGAAAAACAAGCATAGTATATAACTTTATAACTAGAAAAAGCTTATATTTAATGCCAAAACGATGCATGTTTGGGTTATTTTATTTATTATCCAATGTATTATTTGTGTACTGAAAGGCAGCAATGATTTAAGACCAAGAAAAAAAGTTTGTGAGGACAAAATACAATAAAAACTCAGATTAAAAACATGACTTTATACATGCATTGTTGGGGAATACACTTATCAGAAGTCCTTTTTGGTTTGGTTATATTTTATTATGATGATGATATTATGACTATCGTCATACCATCTGATGATCCCAAATTGTCCCTCTGTTCATGTGTCATGCATCAATATATTTTTGTCAGTGAACAGACAGTAGAGATTTAGGAGGAGAGGCCGGAGGTTAAGTATATACCTGTAGAATAGTTTTTTCCTGAATAAGATAGTTAGCTTGTTTGTTTGATTAGCTCTACATGACATTAAAAAACAGTCATAAATGCAAAACACATCAACTTTCAGGGGTGCCATCATGGTGCACTTTTATTTCCCCACCAATGTCAAAATCAAACCTACGACCATGAGTATGATCAGTACTTGAGATTAAGGTGAGTAAATAACAGACTTTGATAGAGCTCTGTGTAAAGGCTGGTTCAGAAGGTAAGTTAGTGTGGTGGCCACTTGGTTTGGTATTCTGTGTATTTTGTGTACATACTTATCACATCCAGTTACTTAACTTTAATTTGATTGCAGTGAGTAGAACAGAAATATAACAGAGAATACTGACAGTGAGGGAATACTTTCATAAATTCAGTAAATGTGCATAAGGTAGTAGAAACATCGTAATGTCCAAGTATGATGTGGCTTCACAAGACGAAAATTAGCTTGTTTACAGAAGTCAAGGCAAAACTTAAGCAAAAAGGGTCATGAGAGAATTAGTATCAAATCTGCCAGCCTGTTGTCATTTTTTTTTATCATCAATTAGAATATAATGTTTAAATTAAGTGAGAATATAAAAAAGTTATAATAAAATATAGATTTTTGTGTCTGCTGCCTATTATTTAATTTAGGCATTAGTATTGACTGGGGTTGTAACGAAATGGTCAACTCACGAAATACGAAACAGGGCTCACGATACGAAATACTCACGATACAAAATATAGATTATAGGAAATCTCCAACAGTAGGAAGTTGTGCAAAAATCTCATTTTCTTTATTTTCTTCCTAATGCAGACAAACAAAAATATTGCTGCATCAGTACAAAATAAATGCTCTTTGAAAAAAAAACTGAATTGTATTTTCCCCTTATTTAGACTACAGTGCAAATACAAACATAAAATCTCAATAAAAAGTGCTTTGTTGTTGTAACAATCAGGATAAGTACATTCTTGAATGAAAATGAAAACAAATAGCAGTCCTCAGAGCTGCAGTTTAGACCTATAAATGTCTGAACTGTGAACTATAATATTTAGCCTATAACAGTGCATATACTTCTGATCTTCAAGTATGATCAAATTCTGTCAACTCAACAGCAGATGCAAAAATCAAATATTGTTTTTTCAAAGTAGTTGGTAGTTGTACTCGCCGCAGTATACGGTGAACTGTAGCGGCATATTTTGCACACGGTTGTTGTTTTGTCCGCAATCTTCTCACCGTTCTCTCGTCTTTTACATGGGAAGCCAAAATAGGTCCACACAACTGATTTATTTGATGAAGGAGCGTCAGCTAATTCCTCGACCTCGTCTTCCTCCATTCTGAAGTGAGTGTTTTGCTACGGTAGGAGAGGAGGGTAGAAAATCACCAGTCGCGCGGGCGCCCCTTCGCGTTTTTTTTTTCGTGTGTCTTTGAATTTTATTTCATGATTTTTTTTTTATTTCGTGAAACTTCGTGGCACAAAATTTCGTTTCACCCCTAGTATTGACATGTTTAGGTGTTTAGGTGTTTAGGTGGAGGGTCTGTGTGGGTGGTGGTGTGTGGGGTGGACACAAAGAAATGTTAGTCTGTCAATGGGCACCAGCAAAGACATTGAGACAGTGGTGTGGGGGTGAATTCTCCTGTAGACGTACCTGAAGTGACCTATAGATCGGCCTTCTGGCAAAACTTCTCTGTTAGATGATTTTAATAAAGTCCCAGGTTCTGCACAAACAGGACAGAAGCTTACCAGCTTGGCTACAAAAGCAACACAAAATATGCACTTCCTGTTTTGTGATGCATTTGAGGTCCAGTTAGTGACATCATGGAGCGTTTAAGGTGGCTCTGTAAAATGCATGTTTGATGAGGATTAGTTGGTGATGTGTTTAAATGTAGTTGAAAGAGAAGAACGTTTATATCTTCTCTGAATTTGAAATATGAATGTTGTAAATAATTACACCTTCAACAGATGGAGCCAGTTTCCTTTAACAGAATCTTAGCTGGTAGATGAAGTTAAGTGCTCCGACTTGCCCCTGCAGTGGTTGTAATTAGATCCCACATAATTATGTGATTAACATGAAACCCTGACCCCCCATATATTATAATATGTATACATGGAAATCTTACTTTGCATGGAAAAGGCCATTGTGTAAAGAAATTCAGAACAAAAGCAAATAAAAACATACCCTTATTTAGACTCACAGTGGCTGGAAGTTGGCCGGTAACTGGATGGAGCTCGGCTGGCATGTGGCTAGGAGGGGAAATTAAAGTGGCTGCATCTGTAGATAGTAAGTTAGTGTTCTTAAACAAATTGCCTTTCATTGATTTTACTAGTTTGACTTTTTTGTTTGTTGGATAAATTCTTATGTTTTTCCCAGTCTGTTAGTATTTCTATTAATTCACATAAACACAAAATGATTATTTATTTCTCTGTGCAGTGCAGTCTTCCCTGCAGCATTGCTCCTTGAGACATTTCTGAACTGTTCTGTTGCACAAACCCTAGATCAAATGCTATAGCAAGACAAAAACTAGAAAAGCACTCGAAGAGCACAGACCTCCGCCAGCACCACAGTCCTCCCCATATTATAATTTTCACCTTAAATATTAGTCCTACCTTTATTTCATGTAAATATTTAGATTCCTTGACCATGAAAACATACCATTAGCAACTGGATTCATAATAATATCTATTTTAGTTCAGTAGTTATTCACAAAAATGTAATTTTTCATCATGCCAGTTTTAAGCTGATCCCGAATCATTTGTCCTTGTCCCAATCTGGACATTTCCTGAATATGTCATCGAAATCCGTCCATAACTTTTTGAGTCATGTTGCTAACAGAGAAATAAACAAACAAACAAACAAACAGATGCCGGCAATGACATAAGCTTCTTGGCTTTATATGCCTCTTGTTGAAAATGAAGTGTATGCATGACTTTTGTCATCTGAAAGTCATCTGTGCATATCTTATGTACCATATCAATGTAAAGAATTTCCTCAAAATGAGATAGAAAGAGAAGGAAGGGCAGTCTCACATGCATCACTTCACCTCATCAGGGCACTGCTGGCCTGACTCTGTCCCAGCGGAGCTGCGAGGCTGCAGCTGGATAACACTCCTGCTCTGAAACATGTTTTTTTATTGGTTCATATAAAAGTCATAAAAGGTAAAAAAATATTGTGTGAAGCTAGAAAAATATCAGTTGTTAGAGATTGAAATGGACTTTTTCTAAAACACTCCTGATCAAAACGTTAAGACCAGTTGAAGACTTTACATTTTGCACTGTTGGATCTTAAGAAGGTTTAAAGCAGAGCTTCAAAATGCAAACAGAAGAAATGGGAGCAGGACAAAAAAATTAAGTAAGAAATTCATTGCAAACAGCCATTAAACTGAAATAGGCTGTTCATCACCTGACCAAAAGCTTAAGATCACAGCCTTTAAAAGACCAAACATTTGCATAAATGTGGCCCTATGTCCTTTTCTGTCAGGTGTTCACACTGTCATGACAAACGCAGAAAAATTTTCCCTCTTTGAACGCGGTCACATTGTTGAGCTGCATAAACATTCACAGTGCATCAGTGGCGATTGCTCTAAGACTACAAGGGAAGCTCAGCTTCCCCTAAAATGTCCAAAAAAGTGTTGATATGTCCTGCTGTGTGTACATTTCATTGACTAAATATGCGCTAGAATACCTTCATGTTTTGTTCAGAATCAGCTACTTATCACAGGTAACTGGAGTGACTTCCTTCTCATTCATCCCCACAGCGTCTCAGCGCTTTAACACAGTTGGACGCTGAGCGTCTTCTGACTTCGATGGGGAAGCTGAGAGTTGGTTGTTCCACTGTGGAAACTGGACGGTCATTGGATAAACGCTGGGCTTTGTCCCGCCCATCGGACGCTCAGCGTCTCTGGGGGTCTATGAGGTAGTGGGCTGGCCTGGATGCTCGGCTTCTGCATGATGATTGGATGATCTGTCTGAGGCCAAATCCCTTTTTGATTGACAGTGAAATGAGCCAATCAGCGATCTTGAAGTATAACCCTCCACAGGAGCATCTTCTAAGTTTTACATTCAGTTGTTCTGGAGAGGAGCTTCTCCTGTTTAAAGCAGCTCCAGTCTTACTTCCTCAACACAATGGGCCAAGGCCGTTTAAGCAGTCTAGCTCTGTTGGCCATTGAGAGAACACTGATAAAATCCCTGGAAAAGACACCTAGTTGGTACGACAGGGTCACAGATCATTTTCTTGAAAAAGGACGGATCGAAAATTTAGATTTAAATAAATAAACAAATTTATGATGTAGGCCGGTAAAAAATGAGCTTCCCCTCCTTGACTGACCAGCAGCCGCCACTGCAGTGCACCATTGCTGCTGACCTGTTGTCTTGTGTAGAGAAGTGCTCACGTGGAGGAGGACTTCAGCACAGTAAAGAGCCTAACAGACTCCTTAAACCTGACATGTTAACACAGCTGTAAACGGTAAATGAACTTGAGTTTGTGTGCTGGATTTTTAGTCTCTTTGTCGACTCTCTAACTTTTTCACTGCAGGTCACATCTGCACAATCACTCTCTGATGGATGAAGCTCCTGCCCATCAGTATCTCTCACACATTCTCACCCTTTAATGCCCGTTGACACACCACTGATGCAGCAGTGGAAGCAGCTTGGGGATTAGTGTTTTGCCAAAGGACACAAGGCTATGTGACAGCCGGAGCTGGGCTTGAACCTGTAACTTGTCACAATGACTGACTGATAGCACTATCAGCAGCACTAACGTGGGGTTGGTGCAGACAGCCTCAAGTTGACAACAAAGTGGCTGCAGTTTTGCACACTGGCTTCCTTTTTCAACCCTGGAGTTGCTGCTGGGTTGACTTCATAATGAACTGTGGTGTTAAATAAGTACAAAGACTTTTTCTTTATCATCTCGACTGCACGATGACATCGAATTCCCTTATTAATGGGCCTGTCACGATAATCAGTAAATTAATTTACCGCACGATAAATAAAAACATAATCGGTAAGTTTGCTGGCCTCGATAAGTTGACAGGTGCATGCATGTTTGTTTTCCTCCTCTTATTCTACCAAAAATCCTGGATGAGAAGATGGTTCACTCTGTGCAACTTTCTCAACACCTGGGTGCATTGGTTCTATAGTGGATTTATATCCGAGTGAGCATTTGTTGTTCATTCAATCTTTGTGGGGGAGGCGGGGCCGCTGTCGCTTTTGATGACAAAAGCGACAGTTCCTAAGCCGGCTGCCACAGCCCAGGTGTGGGAATATTTTGGTTTTAAACAGAATGAACAAGGTGTGAGCTCATGAACACCGACGAGCCGATATGTCGAATTTTTTTGAAAGTAGTGACGACAAAGAAGGGGAGGTGCAGCGGAGCCTTCATCCTGACAGTCAGTGCTTACTGAAGAGTTTGGTCGGCAAAGTAAATAAAAATAAAACAGAGCAAAATGGTGCACGCTCAGTGTCGTTCGCTACATTGCAACAGAAATGCAGCCCTTCAATACGGTTGAAAAACCAGGAATGTTTCATATGTTTGACTGACAGTAGGAATTGACTGGGAGAAAGTAGGTGTCACAAACAATTCAGGAACTGTAAAACCTCAAATGTATTTATTCATTTTATTGTTGTGTGTGTTTTTATTGGATTTTTTTTTCTTCCCAGAGACAGGGTCTATTTTTTATTGTTTTGTTATTTAGTATAATGATTTTTATTTACATGCAATTTTCCCAAAAGAGAGTCCATTTCATTTTTATTGTTTTTTTTTCTCCTTTTTTTGTTAAATTTATTATTTTGTTTGTTTAATTTATTTTAATAACAAGCTCTTGACCTTCCAATTACAGTTTTATACTCTTTAGAAATTAAAGTTTATTGCTTTTGATATGGTGTACTCACTTTATTATGACAAATTATAATTACATTAATGAAAAAATGATGTTTCAAAACTATATTGACAATAATATTGTTTATTGGCAATTATTTATTCAGACAATTATCATCCAGCAAAATGTGTTATTGTGACAGGCCTACTTATTGTGTTACTTATTTGTGAAACCAGAACTGTTTAATTTATTGAATAAGAAAACATGTGGAGACTAAATTATTCCACTCAACTATTTGCTGATGGCAATCCAAATTTCTTATGCTAACTTTTACATAATCATTAATATGATTCAGCCTCACATGAACGGCTCCGGTAGAGTCTGAAGCTACAGCTTTGTGCTTTCAGCCTCTTCAGGATCACCATCAGCTGTGATAAACAACATGTGCCTCAGGGTTTGAATATAAAGTCCTGCATGAATTTTATGATGTGCATCATGATGTGGTAGGAATGCTGTTTACAGGATATGTACCCAGGATTAATATGAACTAATCCTGGATGAAACAGGTTTATTATTGGAGGTGGAGATTACAAATATGTACCACCTCCTACAGTCTTTAAGTAAAGACTTTTTTTCAACTTGGTGTGGGATATTTTTTTCTGCCTGTGTGACTTTAAAGACAACACTCATGTTCTTATTTAGGTCACAACCCATCTCCAATACAACAAGGAACTCCAAAGACATCGCCACCTTCACAAAGATCCTGGACAGTCTGCTGGACGGATATGACAACAGGCTAAGGCCGGGCCTCGGGGGTAAGATGAAGAATACATCAACCACATTTATTACTGATGAATGAGCTCTAAGACATTTTAATTCATGAATACTGAGAAATCGTGGCTGCTCCACTCTGAGGAAATCCTTGGACGTCTACACTTAAATAGCCAAACCTATCAAAACATGCTCCACTGTGGTCTTTAGGAATCAGCAGTGATCTGCTAACATGAACAAGACTATTTCATATCACCAGAGAGTGTAGAAGCTGCAGCTCTTGAACCCAGCAGATACAAACTCTGCCTGTGGCTCCTTTCTCTCATTTTCTCATCATTTCCCTCTCACTCTCCCCACTTTCTGAATGTGTCTGCGGTCCTTCTCTGTCATTCAGTAAACAGGCCTTTTCATTAGGGGTGCAACAATACATGTATCTGTATTGAACCGTTCGATACAGTGGCCTCGGTTCGGTACACCCTATGAACCGAACAATACGCAATTTTGTATTTATTTATTTGATCAACTTCTGACGAGGTGCTATTTCTCAAATTTTCTCAAATTTTCTCAGCACAGTCTTTAATAAATTCACCCTCAGTGAAAGGTTTGCTAGCTAGTTAGCTAGCCCTTGTCGCATTGTCATTTGACTCATGGGCTCTTGTGAAAAAGCGCTGAGGCGCCGTTAAAAAAGCTTCCAGTTGTTTCAACTTTTTGCCGCATTTGGCCGCAGTTAGCTTGTCGTATTTAGCATGTTTTGTCTGGTAGTGCCGCTTGACATTGAATTCCTTGAAAACAGCTACAGTCTCGTGGCAAATTAGGCAGACACAGTTGTTTCATATTTCGGCGAAAAATACTCCAATTTCCACTTGTTCTGGAATCGGCGACACTCACTGTCAACTTTTCTTTTTTTAGCTACAGTCGCCATGTTTGAAATGGGATGGGCTGAAATTATGACAAAAGGTCAGGTGTCAAGTGCCACAAAGATGTGGCCACAGTGCTACTGCCATCTTCTGGTGAAATGTAAAATAGGTTTTTGTACACGAGTATTTTATACAGCAGTCAACGGTGCAAGAGGGCCACATGTAATTGATTTTATAACAGAGACTGGGAGCCAGTGAAAATTTGAACACGGGCCGCATTTGGCCCCCGGGCCTGACTTTTGACATGCCTGCCCTAAAATGTCCCCTAAAAAAGTGGTGATATGTCCTGCTGTGTGTACATTTCATTGACTAAATATGCTCTAGAATACCTTCATCTTTTGTTCAGAATCAGCTACTTATCACAGGTAACTGGAGCGACTTCCTTCTCATTCATCCCCGCAGCGTCTCAGCGCTTTAACACAGTCGGACGCTGAGCGTCTTCTGACTTCGATGGGGAAGCGTAGAGTGGGTTGTTCCACTGTGGAAACTGGACGGTCATTGGATAAACGCTGGGCTTTGTCCCGCCCATCAGACGCTCAGCGTTTCTGGGGGTCTATGAGGTAGTGGGCTGGCCTGGATGCTCGGCTTCTGCATGATGATTGGATGATCTGTCTGAGGCCAAATCCCTTTTTGATTGACAGTGAAATGAGCCAATCAGCGATCTTGAAGGCTCACCCTTCACCGGGGTATCTTCTAAGTTTTACATTCAGTTGTTCTGGAGAGGAGCTTCTCCTGTTTAAAGCAGCTCAAGTCTTACTTCCTCAACACAATGGGCCAAGACCGTTTAAGCAGTCTAGCTCTGCTGGCCATTGAGAGAACACTGGTAAAATCCCTGGAAAAGACACCTAGTTGGTACGACAGGGTCACAGATCATTTTCTTGAAAAAGGACGGATTGAAAATTTAGATTTAAATAAATAAACAAATTTATGATGTAGGCTGGAAAAAAATGAGCTTCCCCTCCTTGACCGACCAGCAGCCACCACTGATCTGCAGTTGCACTCAAAGACTGTCTGTGGGCCAGAGAGCATTAAACCAAGCTCAAACATAAATGGTTTTCTGATCCTAAAAGAGGCAGGTCTGCATGGGGCTGCACTGTTTTCACTTTCAGGTTTTTATTTTCTCATCTGCATGCAGTTCAATCTTTCATTACCCTGCAGAGAAGAGCAAAGATCTGAGGAAGCAAAGTGAGGGAGGATTCATGGAGACACTTGACTCCAGGTCAATGATCTTTGACCTCTCTGATTGGACTCTGTGATTGGCATCTGGTCTGACTGTCATCATTGATTCTCTGTGCCTGTATCGGTCTTGGTCCATCTGAGGTTTCATTCACACCATGAACTGGCTGACCTATAGTGACCCCCACCCTTAACCCCTAATCACTCCTGCTCTTACCTCTGTCCATTCTTGTTATTGTGGTGGGTTCACTTTTTCTTAGTCTGTCCCTCATGGACCTGATATGAAACATCATCTTCATCATTTAAAGACTCTAAAATATAACAGCACGTAGAGTTACAATAACTGATGAATTCATGAACCAATTCATGCATCATTATCTTTTTTTGACCTTACCCAATTAAATATACATTATGTTGCCAAAAGTATTCACTCACCTGCCTTGACTCACATATGAACTTTAGTGACATCTCATAGTCCATAGGGTTCAATATGACGTGGGTCCACTCTTTGCAGCTATAACAGCTTCAACTCTTCTGGGAAGGCTGTCCACAAGGTTTAGGAATGTTTATGGGAATTTTGACCATTCTTCCAGAAGAGCATTTGTGAGCTCACACACTGATGTTGGACCAGAAGGCCTGGCTCTCAGTCTCTGCTCTAATTCATCCCAAAGGTGTTCTATGGGGTTGAGGTCAGGACTCTGTGCAGGCCAGTCAAGTTCATCCACACCAGACTCTGTCCTCCATGTCTTTATGGACCTGCTTTGTGCTCTGGTGCACAGTCATGTTGGAAGAGGAAGGGGCCAGCTCCAAACTGTTCCCACAAAGTTGTAGCATGGAATTGTCCAAAATGTCTTGGTCCCTTGTCCCAATCCGGACATTTATTGAAAATTTCATCGAGATCCGTCCATAACTTTTTGAGTTATGTTGCTTACAGAGAAACAATCAAACAAACAAACAAACAAAAAAACAACAAACAGATATCGGCAATAACATAACCTCCTGGTAATAATGGTCTGGTTAACCAGTGTGTGTTATGTTTTTGCAAAATACAACAAAATGAAGATGGCATAATATTAAAGCCAAGGTTATATGTGAAGTATTTATAAGAGCTAAAGTAATGTATTTTTTCAGACTACATGTGGAGTAATATTTTCTTTCCTTTTAGGTCCCATTGTGTTTTTTAGCACCGTGTGTCAGTCCAGAAAGCTTAAGGAACTGCGTAAAAACAAACTGACTTTAGCATTAGTTTGAGAACCAGACCGTCTTTCAGAAAGACGTTAGTTACACTGCATATTTAGTGCTACGCCACGTCTTAGTGCAGCCCTGGTGCAGCAGGTGGAGATACGACCAAAACACATTCTGTCTCCAACGGCAGGCGTGGTGCTGCCTCTCTATGGTGCGGTGCTCTTGGTGGAAATTAGGGCTTATTATTAGCTTTAGAAAAGACATCTGCAAATAAATGACAAAGGCACATTTGTAGATGTCATGGACACACACAGTGAGTGAATGTGATGCTCAGTTTTTATTTTAATGTTTGTAAGGGAAAGTGCAAATAGATGAAGGTAGAATATCTTGGGAGTCCATACAATACCAACATAGATATGCTGAAATTAGCACAATGCTAATTTTTATCAGTGATCCCAAACGTGAAATGTAAAAACCAGCAATACGGATGTAAAAAGATCAACTCTACAAATATAATCACAATAAAAACAATAAAGGCTGCGATAAATCATCCCTGCGACACATAAATCAACAATAATACAATCTGAGATACTAAAAGTATGTCCAAATAAGTATTTTTAAAGTGCTTGTTTGAGGTTCTAGAGTTAAAGAGCTGTTTTTTGCCAGGTAGAATATTAAATAAATCATTAAAATAGGGACCTTGTTGACTTTTGGCCTCAACAATTTACTATCTTAATTTGTCAGGGAGGACAAATATGCACACCTCTGTACCCTCTTAAGAGATGAGTACTTCTAAGGCACTGGTTTAACATTTTTGGACTGTTAGTTAAATAATTTGTGATATTTCAGTTCCTTTAGTAGCTCCAGAATGAATCTCCACCGGAATTATTGACTGAGTGAAACCATGTCCACAGAGCAGAGTGACGTCCCATTAGTCACATGTCTGCATACGTCCATATTTTTTACAAAGTTTATCACTTGGTGCAGCGGTAAAGTGATAAAACAACATTTAAAATGAGCATAATGCTGTTGTCACACTTATTTCTTTATTCAGACAGAACCAAGCTTTTTCTTTCAACATTTTAATATTTTCTCATAAATATAAAAGTCTTTTTGTGTTTTATCTTAAAGTATTTGAACATTGTCATTGTTGTAACTGCTCTCTCCTCATTCCTGCTTTATCTTAGTCATTTTTTTTTAACATAACCTCTTGGGAAAAGGGCGGGGGGTTGAGCATAAATAGTTTAAATGTACAGATAAAGGCTTTTCATTTTATTTTATCATCATGTTTTGAAATGAAATCTTCATATCACCACATGAATAAATAAATCCCTCATATGTGGAGCCATGATGGACTAATGTGTTGTTTTCAGCTGCAGCTCACAGTACATGGATCAGAGTGGAGCCTATAAAGAATAATTATGAAACTCTCTAATATATCTGATGCACAGAGACTCTCCAGGCTTCACTGCTCAGTTTGTCCTATAAGATAATAAATAAAAAGCAGTATTAATGTTTTTCATGTTCCGTAACGCTGCTGGCGTCGTAGTTAGGTCAGGCCCCATATTCTCAGGCGATCGTCCTCCAGGCAGGCGGCCCAGTTTAGTCCAACCTGTGGCTCCTTTCCAGCATCTTAAGCCCTGCTTTCTCTACTTGTTCTGTCTCTTTCCTCGGCTCTCACTGCTCACAGTGAGTTCAGACTGGCTGATCTTTTACCTGGATGTGCTCAGCTGAAGTTCCCATGAGGACTGACCCCTGGTTAACAGAACCAGGAGCAGAAGTTTCCCCTAAGTTTAGTCACTACCCCATAAAAAAATCAAGTGACTGCGATAAATTATGTTACTACTATCATCCAGTCCGAAAAGGCTCATTGTCGAGGGGTCCTCGACGGAAGGCAGTTTGTTCAGTTTTTCTCAGACCTCCTCTTTGACTGTCTGGTTAACAGAAGCTGCCTGTCTTCTGTTTTGATATGTTTGTCTTTGTTTAAGGAAGTTTTCGGGGGCTTATTAATGACATAGACTTGATAAATCAGTTAAGCAAAAAAAAAATGTTTAAAAGTTTTCAAGGGTCTCAGATAAAAACATTTGAACTTTAAGCCCACTTGTAGCCTTGTATTCTCCATTTGTCTCTGCAGTCTTATTTCTCTTTATCTCCAGTGAATGATGCAAATACACACTTTGTGTAAAACAGGAGGGTCAACATTTTAAATTCTTTGATTGTATTTCCAGTTTGTTTGCATGCTTATTGTGTATTTAGTGATCAAAAGTGTCTTGAGGTTATATTTAACTACAATGACAATCAAGTCAATCAGATTACTGTATTAATCATTTGAAACTAAAATTTAAGTAGAGTAATAAAACCCCTTAAAGTATCCGTGCCACATCTTGTGCAGAAACTTTTAACTCCTATGGTCCTTGAGATTATGCTAAGGCTGTTTCCCCACAGCTTCTGATGAGTTTATGTATCAGGACTAGGGCTGTAATCAACCAAAGAAATTGTTGGTCGACCAAAACACAGTAATTGTCACCAAAAATCGACCAATCGGACCGCGGCTCAGTAAAACTTATATCAGCACCTGCTTCTGTTTTAGCCCAGTTTTTCTGCTTTGTGTCCCTTTTTAAAATGCGCCACAAAATGACGTGCTGCTGCTGGATTAAACTTATATCAGCACCTGCTTCTGCTTCTGTTTTAGCCCAGTTTTGGCTTTGTGCCCCTTATTAAAATGCGCCAGAACGTGACGTGCTGCAGCCACGGCAGGAGTGTGCCCGGTGCATCTTAAACCATTCATGGGACTCCTCAAGTGTTTCCATACAGAGTTCCATATTAGCCACGTTGTTCACTACAACAGACTCTTTTTTTCTGCTCGACCTTTGAGGCATCGGCAAGTTCATATAATCCGCAGCGATGTTTCTTCCCGTGTCCGGCTCTCCTTTTTTACCTCTCTCAAGCCGAAGACTCTTTGCTTTCCAGTCTTCATCAATGAAATGGGCAGTCACTGTCATATAGGACTCCATTCGAATAGACGTCCACATCTGTTATCTTTATCTATTAACTCAGAAACTTTCTCTTTTTTACTCCCTTGTATTTTGTGTGCGTGCGTAATTGTGTGGCGCGCTGGCACTGAATATCCAGGTTCCAATGTTTTTCTTGGCCTTCCATGACACCAATGGGCCTCATACCCTCAGAAATAAAATTGACAATTCCATCTGTGATGTCGTTTTTGCATTTGGATATTTATATGAGGCATACAATCCAGCGCGGACTGGGTGAGGGATGCAGCCACTGCAGTGGGCAGAGCGCATGCAGCAGCAGCATGCAGCTATAAAACGAATAAAGGATTATTAGACTAGAATATTGAAAATTTCTTAATATAATATTGATATTGAAATGAATGATAAATACATTAAAAGACAGGCTGTTACCTGTGAAACGGTTCACTTGATACATTTCTCCTGATAAAATGAACCACATACTGCAGGGGAAAATATAAATTGATACATTTGGTCGACCAATCAGAATTTTGGTCGACTGAGCACACATCGACCAATAAGTCGACCAGTCGACTTGGACTGTACAGCCCTAATCAGGACACAGAAGTCGTTCTCCATGTCCGCTCATCTGTTTTGTGCTGGTGACCAATGTGGTTGTCACCTTTAGCACTTTGAGCAGAGACAGACAGACAGACAGACTGACAGAGTACTGCTGCTGTCCTGCTGTTTGTTCACACTGAAGTTTCATTAGTGATCAGAGGCTCAACAGTTGCTCAAAGCAAAATGAGAAGTTGCAGCTTGTGCCATATTTATATTCTCATATTGTTAACTAGAAGCACTGACGTTCAAGGATGTTTCATTCATGGAGAAAAAGGAAAGACTGCATTTTTACAACCAACCCCATGTTTGAAAAATCAGTGCTCTTTGCTGTTAATGTTGTTGAAGGAGCAGAAAAAAAAAAACTTTTGCTAAACTCTCAGATCACAGAGAAGTCCTTCGTTTTATACTTTCTGATGTTTATGGTGGAATAGTTCCTTCACCTACCTCACTGGATGTTTTCTCTCCTAAAGATGGTTGTGTGTGAAATCTCAGTAGATCAGCTGTTTCTGAACCAGGCCACATTCAGAGTTATTCCACCTGTTTCATTCTCATGCTGAGCTGGAAGCTCAATGTCAACATGTCTAGATGCACTACGCTGGTGCCATGTGATTTAGTGTTGAGCTGTTTGTGGGCAGTTGAACAGGTGTACCTAATAATGTGACTGGTGAGTAGCACATGAATAGACTTTAATCTTGGGGGCAGGGGTTGCTTCTAAAAATCCATTACTTCATTTTAAGGTCATGATAAAAAAAAAAAAAACAACTAAAGGCATTTTTGATGACTTGTTGAACAAAATGTGCCAGAAGATAAGAAGACCCTTCAAAATTTCTGGTTGGTCCAACTGCAGCATTTTTTGTTTTTTAGATATTTGATTCTGAAAAGTTATTTTGTTTGTCTGTTTACCAATTGCACAGTAGTTGGACTTTAAAGGTGCTATGAGGAGAATCTATGACCGGCGACATAAAGACTCTGCTACCCATGAGCACACGTGGCGACTGTCGTAATGCTGCGTTCCAGTAACCTCAGAACTGGGAGTGACATCATCTCTGACTTATCGGCGTTCCAGTTGAAGTCTGAAAAAAACATGCCGATCTACCAGGCTATTGTTAGCTGTTGTTAGCACGCCCTGTGTTGTTGTTCACAAATATCACATGAAGAATGTGATTATCACTATGGCAGCATTTTTGTAAATATAAGTCTAACAATACTATGTATACAGCTGATCTAGAGCGACACACCCCAGTCAGAAGTGCAAATAAATGGATTATTACAGGAGCTAAATAACTGTTCACACTGGGGGCATCCATCTTCCATTGTCAACTCAGGGATGGCGAGGTTTCACCGAGTTCCCAGTAGGAAATTCAGACTTCTGGGGACGTTTCAGCTGCAGTTTCCAATTGGAACTCAGAAATTCCTACTTCTGACTACAACTGGAACGCACCAAAAGACGTGACCCAAGCCAAAGCGTGTGTTTGGTGCTCTAAGACGTGTCTGAATAATATAAATTTGCTCTAGTTTTAATTGTCTTGTTCCTGAAGTTGAGTATCCAGGCCAGTCCAGCCCTGTCCGACCCAACCGTGAAGCTAAGGAATAGCATTTATAGATAACCTATTTTGATGCTATAAAACTCATCTTAAAGTGTGTATTTCCATCAGGCATATATCTAAAAGTGAGACTTTTTTGTTATTACTTAGAAACTCCTCACATTCTCTTTAAGGCTGGATCCAGCACTAACACAACACATGCACATGTACATACAAACAAAGGGGGGAAAGTGCACACAGCCTTAAATGAAGAGTTCAGAAATTTTTAAGTGAGGTTATATGAGGTATAATGCTGATCATTAGCAACAGCAACATAGATAAGGTCTGCTTCTGCTCAACAAAATATAGCGTGGAAGCTGGGTTTCCGTCGCTGGACATGGACACCATCATTTCTCCATAAGCTAAAGAGTGTTACGTGAAAACAAGCCACAAAAACAGCATAGGGTGATTGTATTCTGTATCTCAACAACTGACTTTCCCTCAACCGAGCAGCTTTGTATTGACAGATTGTTGATACACGACACAGCCTACGGTACCCTTCATCTTCCTGATCCTGGACCTTAATTCTGCTAACATGCTAATTCCCAAATAAGGATTAGCCAAAGTAACAGAGGAATACAGATGATCCAGACAAAGAGAATTATTTTATTGTTTGTTCTCAGAACCATTATTAATCTATATTTAATATCATATCTTATAATCATGTAGCATTTTCATATCCTCTTCATGACGAGAGCTGCAGACGCTGCTCTATGCTCCTGAAACCTCATCCTGCTCCCATGACACTTTCCTCCATTTTTCATCCAGACCTGCTTTCCCTCCATCATGTGTGCTTGCAGGTATTTCCAAGCTTGCAGAGTAAAGGGTTGTCACATTTCTTAAGCATAGCAGTTGCTGTTGCCTCTCATGTTGACTGCAGATTTCAGGGTGCTGGTGGAAACCAGGCACGTCCCATAAACAGGGTAGGCGGGCCAACCTTTCACCGACCCGTCAGGGGAAGTGGGGGAGTTTTAAGAGTCTGCATCTAAACCTCATACAGCCCGTCTTGAAGAACCCTGAACTATCCCTTCAGTTTTTTTTCAGCATATTGTTCATTCTTCTGTCGGACTCAGGCAGGATTGATTTATTGAGAAAGAATATTTTTCTGCTCTCCGTCCCCACAGACCGTGTCACGGAGGTCAAGACGGACATCTACGTGACCAGCTTTGGCCCGGTGTCTGACACAGATATGGTGAGTCTCCCACCTTCTCCTTAAAGTGCACCGTCCTTTTAGAAACAACACCACACAATACAAACACACACACACATATATATAACTGCACTTTTCTTTGACTCTAAATGTGAAGTGAATTGCCTGTAGGCCCCTGAAAGCCTCCTCCGCTCACGCTGCGCTGTCAGATGAAAGTGCAGTTTCAAACACGTATCACTTAGTGTGGAAAAGGCTCACAGGCTTTGGGCTGCAGGTGTGAACAAGGAAAAGGTTGACAGCCCGAGAAATGATGGAGGCTCTGAGGAACTGACTCATGAAAATATGAAGAGGTTCAAACAAGTAGACGTATCAGGAGGCATGACAATAATATCAATATTCATGAAGACGGGGTATTTTAAGAGAGCTTCATGTTTCAAAAGTGTGTCTCTGGTCCAAAGAGTTCTTGGTTTGGTTCTTGCCTCGGTTTTTGGGTCACCGTTTGGTTCAGCTTTTGGGTTCAATAAAATTAAAGTTGCTTATGCATGTTTCTTAGCCCTGCAGAGCAGACAGACCTGCCTGATTCTGAAATCCTGCAGGTCTGTCTTGCCAGCCTCCGTTATCCAATGAATTCACTCGGCTGAATTCTTAACGGCCCAATCAGAGAAGAGAGGCGGGAGCTGCAGAATGCGGACGTGACGACAACCGGAAGTTGAGAACGGACATGTCGATTAGCCTATTGTCCTCATGGCTACTCAGTGAAACTTGGTGAAATCTGCCCTCCTCAGAAGTTTACTTGTAGGGATTGTCTTTGACGAGGTTCATGTCTCATAGAAGTGTTAAATGAATCATCTGTGTGGTACAATTTAGTGTAAGACCATAGTAAAAGGCCGTTAGCAGTAAAGTTAGCAGCTAACGGCTTACGGTCATTAACTGTTGTTAACTGTTGTTAGCTATTAGCCGCTACATTAGCAGCTATGTATGCTACATTATAGGAGGCAACCCTGCTTGATGTGGATTGGTCTGTGATGAATGTGACGAGCCAAACGATTGTCCAATCACAAGCTTGTGTTTTTTTTTTTACGTTCTGCCCCTGAAAACAAATTGAAAGGGCTCCTACCCAGATGGACTAGAGAAATATTTCTGTGGCAGATATATGGAGCTGTCCATCTGGCTTGTCAGGTTACATGTTTCTAGCTTTCTCTGATATGTCCAGTTTAGGCTTTTTAACAAACAGCAGTCTCAACATGCTAATGACTTTCTCTTTGCTGAAGGAAATTTGATAACAGATTTTATTTAAGAAATTAAAGGGGGGTCCTCATCATTAGGGCTGAATGATTTTAGAAAAGATCTGATTGCGATATCAATTTGATTTTAGATTTTCTTCAATTTAAGCTTCAGTGAATATTCACTATGTTTACAGGATAGACAACAGTAAGGAAATCAATGATCAAAAGCACACAACAGATTATTCATCATCTAATATTAATGATAAATAATCTGTTTTCACTGTTGAAGACTTCCATTCCTAAACAGAGGCTTTGTGTTGTTGACCTGCTGACCAGCACTTCTGTATATGCAGATTTCTTGCAAATGAAATATTATGGGGAAAAGAGTTGACACAAAAGATCATGCGTCGATCAGGAATGCTGCAAAAAAAAAAAAATCAAGTTTTGGTGACTGCGCTGTCTGAAAATGATAAATCCTTTGGCCTTACTCATCGTGCATGCTTATGTGATTCACAGTATAATCCTCTAGACTCCAGGATAAATAATCAGTTAATGAAAAGAAATGCACATGTTTTTTTGTAGATGGTACTTAAACATGCAGCAGTGACATCAATTAGTGAGAGTTTAATGCAGGACAAAGAAATTGTTTTTTGCTTTTCTGTCCTCTAAGTCCTGGTGAGGGCAAAATGGCCACATGTGGCTCCACAGCCATGGCTTGCATAAGATGATTATATCCATCTTTACTACCTCTGGAATATCTGCTAAGTAAATTGCCCAACTTAACTGACTCCTTGACTGCAGTCGAGCGTGTTTTAATCTGACTTTCTTCATCTGAACCTTGAAAAGACTGAAACCTCCACAACAATCGTCCTTTTTGAAGAACAAGTCTCCTCAGTGAAGCCTTACAGTAATTTCTGACAAAGTCTTTGGACTGCCATTGCATGCACCAGGAAAAAAAACTGCTTTTAATTTTTCAGAAGCAATTTTCAACATGACCCATGTGTCTGAAAGCCTAAAGTGGAAATAACTGCCAAAGCACTCATCTCTTTTCAGTTTGATCACTGTAGAGAACGATGCATGTACAGTGTGTATAAAAATGAAGAGTGTGGCTTTGACCTGCTGCTTTGGAGAGTGTCTGTGGTTACATTTTTTCTGATTTGATTGACTGACTATAGGGGGGCTCTGGTGCCTTATCATGTGGACCCCTTGTGGTGTGGTGGGCCCCATTGGGAGGGGCATGGTGGGTGGGTGCATAGTCTCATGTGTCTGATAGGAACACTTAAAGGAAAGATAAAGGTAAGAAAACAAGGTGGCTTCTCTGAGCACTCCTGTGTGATCTGATCCCCTCCTCGTGGTCTACGAGTGGACCACATAGGGGATGGGTTGGGGCCTTTTCTCTGTTAGGAGTCTAGCTGTGGGTCACCGTTGACTAACGAGCACCCTGTGCGAATGTGAGAAGTTTGCATCAAATAGATTTTTGCCCACTAAGTCTTCATGTCGAATAAATAAATAAATCAAATAGATGAAATGCCATCATTTCTCTTTATATTGTCTCATAAAACATGTTAGACAGAGAATACTGATAAACCTCCTGTAATTCACTCAGATATAGCTCACCGAATCTTCTCTCTTACCCCTTTTCCACCAAGCTGGTTCTAGGGCTGGTTCGGAGCTAGAGCCAGCTTAGCACCAGTTCTTTGGTTTTCCACAGACTAAGCACCGATTGCTGGCTCTCAAAACCGGTGCTTAGCAAGCACCAACTCTTTGCTGGGCCAGAGAAAGAACCACTTTACGTCGGGGGCTACGGCTTACATCAGGGGGTGGGGGCGGGTGAAAACACGGAAGCACCAAAGCAGAGTAAAAACACGGAAGCATTCTTACCTTCGTCTTCTCAAGCGTGATCGCTGTTCGTTGCATAATCGTCGAGCAGCATTAACTTGCTGGATCGCCAACTTTTGCTCTACAAAGGAAGGCTCGAAAAGCCAACAGCAACACTTGAATCGCAACGTAGTCCTCCATCTTTGTAGTGAAAATTGAATTCGGCGCTAGTTGTTATGGGAAACTAGCGTGACGTATACAGACGTATACATTGACGTGATGACGTAGCCCTCTGGCCGGCACCCGTTTGTGGAAAAGCAAACGGTTCTAAACAGGTTCGCAGTTGAACCAACTGCGAACTGGCTCTAGCACCAGCACTAGCACCAGCCCTGGAACCAGCTTGGTGGAAAAGGGGTATCTCTCTCTCTCTACCTCTCCGGCTCGGTCAGCTCGTTTACTTGAGGAGTTACAGCAGTTTTAACCACGCACGTCTTCTTCTTTCGCCCCAACTTCATGTTTAGACAGGGTGACTGTCTTCTAACAGTTTCCCCCTCGGCATCCTTGTAAAATCCAACATTCAAACAGACTCTAGAGTCCATTTTGAGAGGGAAACCTCCGCTTTGTTTCTGACTTTTGCTCTCAGAGGCCAAACAATGCAAACTGCACATGAGGCTGCTTCATCGAGGAACAGACTCGTAGTTCAGGCTTTTCCAGTCAAAGAGCAGCATCACTGAGCGTTATTGACGCAATGTGGTGATCAAACACGGTAACAGTAATTTTAAGAGGACACGGTTTACCATTTTACTGGTAACCGTTACATCCCAAGGGTGAATGTGATCTTATGCACACAGTGAGACTACACACTCCTGCTCTCTGTTAAAAATCCCTCACAGTGAAGACACCGACACCTGGCAGCTCATTGGACCTCCTGAATCATAACACAGTGATCTGGTGCCATGTTTAAGGGCTTTAACAACTGTGTGCTCTTACTGTTGTGTTTCCATCCGAGGAGCTGATATTAAACTGAAGCTGATGATTCCAGGGAGTGGACTTTGACACTGATATGTCGAAAAGGGCCAAAGTCCCCTGACCACAAACTATCTGCTCCCAAAGGTCTCCATCGAATGAGTCAAATGATGAACCCGGTCCGGAGCAGAGGCAGAAGAATTGCTGGCATGTCTTCCCTAAAATATGACAATGAAAACGGCTTCAATCTGTGATTCGCCTTCAAAGACAGAGCGCTGAAACCAAACCTCAGTGCCTTCAAAAATCTCCCTGCTGGCTCGACTCAGATGTAATTACTCACATCCAGCAGATAAAATCTCTCAGACAGAGACCTGTCAGCGCTGTTTGTCCTGTTGCTATGGGTTACCGAGCCACTCCAACCAGGAGAGAGATGACAAGGCAGAGGTCAGACCGTGTTATTAAAAATGAGATCCCATCATCCAGCACCACGCTGCCCGGCTTCACGTGTTACATATTAAACATATTCATGATCATACAGTGTCCGGCTGTTGTGAACCCAATTATTATAAGTTTAATGAGGATTTCTGAATGGATGCCACGTGTCCAGTCCTGCAGGTTTTAATAAGGCTGCAGTGAAGTGTCAATCAGAGCTGCACTCTGAGGGCCGAGCTGTCACTGCTTTCTGTCAAATTTCAGAGGGTTTTTATAATTATGATGCCATCTTCACATGAAGACAGACGTACAGCTGATGGTCTGTAACACTGTCATGTTGTACTGAGCAGAAAAACAAACTGAGATATTTTTTTATTATGAGAAAATAAATATAAAAAGTTTCTAAGGCAGACCGATCAGACTGACTTCTGCTCGAGTATCAGGCTTTCAAACGTTTTCAAATAACACATTTTTAACATGTCCTAATCCCAGGATGTAACATTACGCTGATTAACCCTTTAACTACCACCTCCACTGTTTGGCAGAAATCATCAATACATTAAAGGATATTTAATAAAACAGAACAAATCACACCATTGTTCGATTCCATCAATATTTCAGGGAACAGAGAAACTACAAACAGACACAAAAAACATTTCTTGGTGTGGCATTTAAAGGTGCTATGAGGAGAATCTATTACCGGAGACATAAAGACTCTGCTACCCATGAGCACGCACGGTGACTGTCATAATGCTGCGTTCCAGTAACCTCGGAACTGGGAGTGACATCATCTCCAACTTATCGGCGTTCCAGTTGAAGTCAGAAAAAAACATGCTGATCTACCAGGCTATTGTTAGCTGTTGTTAGCACGCCCTGCGTTGTTGTTCACAAATATCACATGAAGAATGTGATTATCACTATGGCAGCATTTTTGTAAATATAAGTCTAACAATACTATGTATACAGCTGATCTAGAGCGACACACCCCAGTCAGAAGTGCAAATAAATGGATTATTACAGGAGCTAAATAACTGTTCACACTGGGGGCATCCATCTTCCATTGTCAACTCGGGGGTGGAGAGGTTTCACCGCGTTCCCAGTAGGAAATTCCAGCTTAGGGGGACGTCCCAGTTGCAGTTTCCTACTCGGAACTCGGAAATTCCTACTTCTGACTACAACTGGAACGCACCAAAAGACGTGACCCAAGCTAAAGCGTGTGTTTGTTGTGATGCTAATGAATGCAGCTCAGACCTTCCTCAGAACTCTGCATTGCTTTACAACTTCTTTTTTCAACAACTTACAGGATGCAAAGCCACAAGGTAATGTATCTCTTTCTAGTTACGTAGCGGTAGTTTTTGATGTGTGACAACAAGCAATTTTTGGAAAACTTAGTATCGTAGTTTTGTAGCCGGCTGTCCGACCCGACCACTTAGCTAAGGAATAGCATTTATAGATAACCTATTTTGATGCCATAAAACTTATCTTACAGTGTGTATTTCCATCAGGCATATATCTAAAAGTGAGACTTTTTTGTAATTACTTAGAAACTGACACAGAACAAGAATCAAAATCTTTGTCCCTTTTTTTTAAAAATTGTATTTCAATGATTCACAATCGAGTGTTTTCTGGGAAAACCCTCACAGATGTCTGCATCGCTCTGAAACACACACACGCTCAAACACTCTTCTTTTTGCCTTAAAAGCTTTCCTCAGTTTTTCCATCACAATCTGAGCCACCACCCACCCACCTGCCCCCCCCTTCACTCAAATATTTAAGTGGCGACGGAGCGAGGGGCAGAGGGATGGAAGTGGTCGTGATGGAGACAGCACCTTCAAACGCCGAGCAGAGAGGAGAGGGAGGGAGATGCTCTCATGTTTCATTCATCACACGTCTCCATCAAACTTGCAGCAGATAATTTCACTCCTGCACGCTGTCTTTTTTTCTCTGCCTTTGATAGCTCTCCTCTGATAGGCGCACACACACACACGCACACACACATGCACACACACACACCTCGTCTCTGTGCCTGGTGGATGGAGCGGCCCCCTGCTGCTCCCTCTGCCTCCCCCCTCTGTGTTTGTGAAGGTTTCTTATTTCTGGATTATTTTGTCCTGTCTGTTGTTGTTAAGGCAGACATCAGCCACAGATGATCCACCTGCCTGTGTTTGTATGTGAAACGTCACCGTCTGAATGGTGTGTTAGAAAAGATAAAACCTACAGCTCAGAAAATCCCTGTCCTGACATTCTCTGAGTAAAAAATGAAAACAAAGAAAATATTTTTCTGTTTTGTTTAGTTCTGCAGAGGAGCTGCTGCTTCACCACAGGGGGGCTCTTTTGACACGTGTGTGGACAATAAAAAAACTGGAAGCAATCAAGATAGGAAATTAAATTTCAGATATGAACAAAATAAAGCAGAGGAATCAGTCAAGGATATTAGCTTCTTAGAAGAAAGAGAGAATTCTGAGATTGAAGTTAGAGAAGCTCAGTGTGAGGAATGAAGTCTGATTCTGACATGACAGGAAAACATCAGAATTTGAAGACTAAGTCAAAATACTGAGACTGAAATCAGAAACAGCTTTAGTCAGGTTTCAAAGAAAATAAAAAGTCAATTTAGAAAATAAATAATGAATTCTGAAGTTACATGATACTGAAAATACAAACATTAGAATTCCAAGAGCGACTTCAGAACTCAGAGAATAAAGTCAGACTTTGGAGCAAGCACAGAATTTATTCTTTAATTCTTACTGAGACGTGTTCAGAGAAATGTCTGATTTAGCTGTTATAGTCACAGGACAGGTGTTTTAATACTGAGACAGGTTAATTGGTAAAGAGAGCCCACATCACACCAGTCTTTAAGTCTCTGTATTGGCTGCCTGCATCTTTTAGAATTAATTTTAAGGTTCTTTTTAAATCCCTGAATGGTCTTGCTCCTTAATATTCATCCAATCTGCTTTTACCCTATGAACCTTGTAGAGCCCTCAGGTCTTCAGGTAGTGGCCTTTTGATAATTACCCAAAGTTAGAACTAAAGCATAAAAACATACGGTGAAGTTTCTTTTCATTATTACAGCCCTCGTCTGTGGATCAGTCTGCCTGAAGACCTGAGTGCAGCACCTACTGTTCATACTTTTAAAAGCAAACTCAAAACCTACATTTTTAGTCTAGCTTTTAGCTAATTACATATATTATAATTATTTAATTGTGTTTATGTATTCATTTTAACCCTATTATTGTCTGTCCATTGATTTTCTTTCCACCATTTTACTTCAGTACATTTATCTGATTTTACCACATTATTATTTTAAATTGTATTTTATTTGCCTGTTTATTTATAATTTTCTATCATTTCTTAACAGGATTTTTTTAGTGTTATTTTAGCCTTAGCTCCAGTGTTCACTCATTTTAATTGTTTCTACACTTCTTTATTCATTGAATATTCCTTGCTATACAAATAAAGTTTGATTGATTTATCTGAAAAAGTCCCTGGCTGTGGTCGAATAGTCGCCTCCTAAGCCCTTTCCTTAACCACTTTTCCTTGACCCTGATGGAAAACGTCATGAGGCTAAGGAAAGAAGAAAGGAGACTTCAGAAGGACTTAGGAAAGGAAAATTGCCGTGCAGAGAGAATCCGACTACACTTTGACTACGCTACGTCATCATGTGACAGCGGATGTTACTGCTGCAGTGAAACTACAATTTTCTGAAGATGGACTACAAAAGACGCATCATCATGACAATGTTGTTGTTGTAGACAATTTGAACATTAACAACCCGGTAAAAATGAGGTGTGCATAACCGATGTTGAAGTGAGGATGTAAATAAATCTGTCCTCTCATTATCAACATGAACACCAATCAGTGCATGAAAATAAATGAACTGAAGGAAAGAAAGGCACAAACTGTTAAGACCACAATCTAATAGAGTACAAATGATTCATATTGAACCAAGTTTAAAACATAATCAACATCAAATGTCTCATATCCTGCTCTCTTCAGAGAATCAGACTGCTGGAAAGTTAAGGCAGGTTTTGGTAAACTTTAGAAAGGATGAACAGCAGAGGGAACTCACATGGTCTGAGGGATTTGTTATTATTATTCTGTTTAATTCAGAATCAGTCGGATAACGCGCTGTTTATAAAAGCTTTAGCAGTGGAGAATTGTGGGACAGAATATTCTCCTCTCCTTTTCTAAAGGATGGTCCGGTGTATCCTATGCTAAAGGAGCTAATAAAGGAAGCATTGAGCCTCCTTTCCTAAGTATTTAAACTATTAAATAACTACAGCTCTTATCACAAACTACTTCAGGTTCATTTCACTCCGTTAGGAACCTTCCTAAGCAAAAATGACTTTTCGACCGCAGACACAGAGTCAGAAGAGTGGCTGAATTTCAAGCAGCAGAGATGATTTTGTGTTTTTTAAATCCCTCCAGAAGAAAACAGATCACTCTCTCTCCTGCGTCTCACAGAAACACTGACATAGGTGAGGTTTGTAGGTCAAAGAATCACACTGGGGCCAAAAAACCAAAACAGTGAATGCATCTTTTGGCTCAGTCTATTTTGGCTTGTGTGGTTGTGAGCACACATTTTGTCTTTTGTCCTGACTTATAATCTGATAGTAACTGTGGAATGAAGTCAAACTCTGCTGCAGCGAGGATGATAAAGATGTTGGCTGGGCCACGGCGCTCCTTTAGCCCCATAAAGAAATGAGTTTGTAAAGTAATGAGAGTGAGAGGAAGACGTTTCTGCTCGGCTGGGCGAGCTGATGACCTCAGTGATGTTAAGTGTGTCTGACATGCTGCCTCAGGGAACAGCTGGATGTGAGACAGTCAGGGTGGGGCGTGTCCAGGAGACCACTGAGGCCACATCCACCCCCGAAAACAATGTAAGGCTGGAGACAACGGGACACGCCTAATTCAGAAACACTCTCTGATTTCACAGAACATTAATAGACATGGGGGCTCTCTTTGAGCTACAGTTCTGATGCTTTAAAGGAGCAGTCCACCCAGTTAGGAAACATGTAAAGGTCCTGATTAGAGAAGGAAAGACTGCAGACACCAACGTGATTACTGAGTTTGTCCTTCCTCCTGTTGTTTGTCTTTCTCACATTAAAGTGTGGATGATGTACTAAAATAGTTCTAATGTTATTCAGACGTCAACTAAACTTTAAAGCATCACTTTGATGACTGCTGGAGTAAGTCCACCATCACCTGTTTTAACAACCTTCTGTTTTTTTGAAAACCAAGTTCCCCTGATCCAGCTGTATACTTATGCTGCATTCCAGGTAACCTGTAACTCATGTTTTTCCTACCTGTAACTGGTGAAAGTGCGCTGGAACAGCAGTCGAACTTGTAACTTCCGACCCATGAACTTGTTCCAGATCGATGTACTCCAAGTTACAACTTGTGACGTCACATCTAGAGCTGCAGCTATCGATTCTTTTTGTAATTGTTTACTCTGTCAAATTTTAGAGATTAATCGAATAATGGGATGACAGTTACATTGCACTCACTGCTATATTTTTTACATTGAATCACTACACATTATTATTACTAGTAACACACAAAACAGAAAAGCCAGGTCACTTAAATTAACTACTTATTTTCCTTATTTTGAACATTCTGAGCATAAATGGGATCTCAAAATCTAAATCTAGACTTTTATTTTTACTCTGGGCCATATCTTGCTTTTTTCAGTATTTTTTTTGAGTTTAGTTATTTTTATTTTATTTGTATTCATGCTTGTCTCTTTTTGCTAAATTATTGCCTTTACTACTGTACCATATTGATGATCTTATTTTGCTTACTTTATTTCTAGGACCAAATAATCTCATACTTAGATGCTAAGATAATTTAACTAGCTAATGTACATTTCTATAACATATGAAAGCATTCCCTACACCTGCTTCCTCTACTCACTGTCAGTGTTTCCTCTTCTACTCTCTGCAATCAAATTAAATGTAAAGTTATTGGATGTGAAAAGTATGTGAACAAAATACACATGATTCTGGGCAAGTAGCCTCTGCATTGATTTACGTTCTGAACCAGCCTTTACACGGAGCCATAATCAAAGTAGGTTATTTACTAGCCCATATCTCAGTTATTGATCACATTAGCTGCTTCTGTTGATGTATCATGAGTGTCATCCTGTTGTGTCGCTCTGACACACAGACCGGATGTTTACTGTTGACGTGCTGCAGCAGTGATGACGTGTTGTCACGCTAAGCTATGTGCTAAGCTAACTCCGTTTGACATCAGACACACTGCGCTGTGTTTTCTTTTCGTTCCTTCTTGTAGTGACCACACACTTGGGACACTCTCTGCCATTTCTTCTGTGGACTCTCTCCTTTCTGTCCCTCTCTTTTCTCTTCCTTCATGATTTTACAAGCCGCGCAGCAGCGGAGGTAGCAGGCGCGTTGTGCCACAGAAATGACCGTCCGTGTCAAACACCGTGTCCAGATATATATTTTATATGTATAATTCTATATTAAATGAGGCTTCGAGGCATACAATTTGCCTCAAGGATATTTTGTAATCGAATAATCGAGATTATCCGAGGAATCGTTTCAGCTCTACAATCACTTGCTTTTTTTTTTTAATCAAAAATGCTCTCAGACATGGGCTGATGGGCTGCAGATGAGTCCACTTTGCTGACTGTAGCATGCCGAACTCTGGTTGTGATGACTGCTGGGCTGTTCTATGAACAAAACAAACCAGAGCTCGTCCCTCTCCCACTCCTCAAATGTCCGTCTTGGGGACAAAGCTCTGTCCTCCTCTGGGAGCCAGCTCTTTTTGTGATGACCTGTCTCTGTCTCTTTCTTTTTTTAGGAGTACACCGTGGATGTTTTCTTCCGTCAGAGTTGGAAAGATGAGCGACTGAAGTTTCACGGGCCGATGAACACTTTGCCGCTTAACAACCTGATGGCCAGTAAGATCTGGACACCGGACACATTTTTTCATAATGGAAAGAAGTCCGTGGCCCATAACATGACCATGCCCAACAAACTGCTGAGGATCATGGAGGATGGGACGCTGCTCTACACCATGAGGTATCTGCATCCAGCTCTCTTCAGTCCTGTGAGGGGGTATTGTGTTTTTGTCAAGTTTGTATGACAAGTCCAAGGGGTGTGCGTCTCTAATCCAAACCACAGAAATTTGTAAGTCCACTTCAAAACCCCAAGCAGTTTTTGTGGACATCCTAAATTAACATAACACACACTTTTCAATAGTAATAGTAATAGTAATAGTAATAGTAATAGTAATAGTAATAGTAATACAAAACTGTGTGTAGAGAGACGTCTGTGGTTATTTCCCATAGTTTAGACAGCAGGGTCAGTCTACCTCTGTGATTTAACATGACAGTAAAGCACTAAACACTTAAATTACTTTAGGAGACACATCGATAACTGGAACCTGCGCTGAAACACATCCAGAATAAAAACATGATGTAAAAGCATGAACAGTCTTTCAAATACAACTGTCAGGATTTTTCCCTTCACAGTTCTAAGAGCTCAGAAGAAAAGATGACGAGAAGCAGCTGGATGCAATCAAATGGGATTTTACTTGCCAGCAAGGAGTTACAACAATACAGAGTGTCAAACAATCTGAGAGTTGAACTGAAGAAATACAATGTCTTCTCTCTTTTATAAGATTGATAAGAATATGTGTGTATGTAACATGTGGGCTGGAGTGACCTCCGCACAGGCTCCTCATCTCCATCTTGGGTTGAGCTGGTCTGGGAAGATGCCCCCAGTACAGTCATGGTGTTTGATAAGAAGGAGCCTGCACAAGGCCATGTAATGTGTGTGTGTGTGTGCGACAGAAGAATACAAAAGCTAAACAGTGATTATTAAACAAGATTAGGACAAGGCTATAAAGAGATGTTCAAATACATGAAAAAGATTATAATATGTACAAAGGTCAAATTATTCTTCACAACAACAGACTAGGCTTTTAATCTGGAATGTGCAGGGAGCTCTTACAGCCATTTGTTGTTCAGTGAGCCTCGGTAAACACAGCTTACACTCTGTCGACACAAACACACTTGTTTGTTGTCCTAACAGTGAACCAAAGTGAAGCTCAAGCTGTTTTAACTTCTGTTCATCAGAAACATGGTTGTATTTATTTAGCGCTCAGCCCAACTGCAGAAACAGACAAGCATTGAATATCTTGAATATTTTCTCAGCCCCCTTCAGTCAATACAACAGACCCAGTGACAGGCAACAGGGTGACGAGTTAGCTCATCACGCTGCTGTAGCAGTAGCAACTTTAACACACAATTGAGCAAAACACCATGGGGAGTTGTGTTAGCTTAAAGTCTGATACAGGCACTGGATATGGTACAGAGTGAAGAAGTTTGACTGTATTCCTGATAAAACTGAAAAAATCAGATTATCTCTGTAAAGTTATCATGGACAAACCTTCATATTTGTGTGTTTGTGGTCTTGTTTCAGGTTGACAGTTCAAGCTGAGTGCCCGATGCACCTGGAAGATTTCCCGATGGACTTTCACTCGTGTCCTCTGAAGTTTGGCAGCTGTGAGTACGAGCAGATGTCCTGTGGCCTCATTTCAAGCTAAACTTGGTTGCTTTCTCATGCAAAATTTGGTGGACTTGACTTGTCTTGTGACTGGCTGAAAGTTTGAATGTGGTTTTTAATATGTTGGGGCTTCAGCTGTGATCAGTGGCTGCTCCTGAGCGATGACGGTTAAACACACGACAGTGCAGGAAGAAAGACGTCCAGCAGCATGAACCAGTCTGTCAGTATTTTAATCAATAAAATAAAGACATGTGAGCTGTGCCACCGATCCCCCCAAAAGAGTGAAATTTCTGTTCCCAGCATACTATTGTATATTAAATGTATAAACACAAGTAATAATATATGACAAATTATATTTTATTATTATACTAAACACCATACACATTAATATTTGTAGAAATGACATATATATAGATTTTAATATTATAAAATGGCATCCAAAACACTTTTACATGGCATTTCTTGCCTGTCCCCACAGCCAAACTCTACACTTTACTACAATGCATCATGAAAAAAAAATCCTTCCAAAGCAAATTTTCTTTTTCATTTAAGTGTGACTCCATATTCTATCTACACTTTTAAAACAAAAGTTTTACAAAAAAGTCTTTGTATTTTGGTTAAAATTCACATTTTAGTGCTGTCCCCAGGTTTTCACTCATTGCTGTTACCCAAACACATTCACCCTTTAAAATTCTGGAACATTCCACCAGTGACATGTTCTGCAGGAAGTGACATCATTTAGGTCTTCTGCAAGTCATGGGAAGACCAAAAGTAAGTTATCTCTTTAATGTTTCCTTAAATTTAGAGATGATCAATCTAAAAACTCAGTCCTGTTACCTAAGTTATCTCTAAGACAGCATTTGTTGATATCAAAAGTAAAATATTCAGTTAAATCTGAAGAATGTGCTCCATGTGCTCAAGCTACTAGCATAGATGCTAAGTGGCTGGATTTCACACAATTGCTAATTTTATGCTAAAAACTCATTGAAAAAAAAGTAATTTTTTTTCATAAATCTTAGTATTTTCATCATGTAACCAACCATTTCTTCTAAATTAACTCTTTTTCTAAGGGAAAACATTGGATGTGGTTGATATTCTTCTTATTATTAAACTTATTCATGGTTTTAAAATGGCATTTGAGTTTTGGTAACAGCAGAGAAAAAATTGCAATGATAATAAACTGTGGACAGTTGTAATAAATTAAATAAAGTAGCCTGAGATTGACCAGTACTCATTTTGAATGAGTAAATGTGTATATTACTAAATTCTATCTTGAAATGGAATGAAAAATGAAGTTTATTTTTGAAGAGTAACAACAAGCAAATTGCACTCTTTTGGCGGGATGACCCTATTGTGGGCGGGCCGGAGGAGTGATGCTAACGTTAGCTGAACTCTGCTAACCTGTTTGATATTGTTTGTAAATGCTGCTTCACCTTGCTCACTGTTAATTCTTGAAAAGACGTAGCCAAAGTATTTTTGTTATGCTGACTGAAGAGTGCACAGTGGTTTGGTCGTCATGTGTCAAATTCAAGAGAGCATGAGGAAAAGAGAAATGAGCGTCTCTGCCACTTGTGCTCTTTATGTTGGTTTAAAGAAGGAAAACAAACGTCTCCTCAGAATATCCTTTTTCCCGTCACACTCTGCTCTGAAGTTGGAGGGTATTTTCTGTGCTGTATGGAGAGTGTAAAGGCTTCCTCCTGAGCGTGACTCTGTGTGTAGGAGTTGATTTGAGCTGCAGAGGAGGTGCTCATTTGATCTCTGTCATTTAAAGTGTAATAATCTGCTCTGCTCTGAGACAGCAGCTAATTTATTCTTCATGTTTATCTCCTCTGCTCGCTGCCCTCAGATGCTTACACAAAGGCTGAGGTGACTTATATCTGGACGCGTAACGCCTCCCAGTCTGTGGAGGTGGCCGTTGACGGATCCAGACTCAACCAGTACGACCTGGTGGGTCAGACCGTGGGGAAGGAGACCATCAAATCCAGCACGGGTAAGACTGGAGAATCATTAGAGGAAAAAAGACAAGAGGAGTCAGTGTGAGAGGCAGTGCAATGCACATTTTCTTCAAGATAATTATCTGAGTCTAAGACATCAGTGACAGACATATATGAGCATGAGGAGCTCTGACAGGCACTAGCATGACCGTATGTGCAGCCACTGCGGCTCTACCCTCCATTTTGTTTGTTTCATGATGAATATGGTGTGTTTCATACATCATCTTAACTCGGGCGATCTTTCAGTATTCAATTAGTTTACTTTTTCAATAAATCAGTGAATCAGATAAGAGAAAAAATCAAATCCATTCTGTCAAAACCAGAAAGACATTCATGAACATCATTGAGCTGTTATTATAAATTATTTCTAAATATTAATTTAAGCTAAATGCTGGCAAGTATTGTTACAGTACAGCTTTAAGAGCAGGCCACACACACACACACACATATACAAACACACATATACACACATACACAGACAGGCCTATGCAAATGTACCGATGTGTGTTATAGATTTTTGAAGCCAAACTCACATACAGACACATATGCTCTTTAATCATTAACTGATTGAATGACTTTTAAGCTTTATTCAACCAGTAGAGTCTAACTTGGATTAAGAATCTCATGTACAATGACAGGCTGCAGAACAGAAACAGAAATGAAACAAACACAAATAATAACATATGAACAAGAGAAGGAAAGAGAACATCTTCCTCTCTCCACCTTAAATCAGCCTTTAGAAAGATCTATAGAGAGCAGCTCCCTCAGACTCAGTCTGCAGTCATTCCAGTCTGCAGGAGCAGCAGATCTGGATCTTCTTTCATCAAGACGATCTTAGGGCACAAATAGGGAATAGAAGCTCCCAGCGCTTTTCACAAGGATGAAGGAATCAGATTAATCACAGCCTTGTTAATACGGACGCACCAATGATTGGCCAGTGAGCGCCAACTCAATCACACAGAGTACAGTTACGAGCTAGCAACTGAGGATAATAGCCTTAAGAAACCATGACAAACAGAACCCAAAGATTTAAGGCACTGAGAAAATTCATGCACATATAAAACATGAGCATCATCAAGCAGATGCAGGACAGTAGCAGCAAGAAGATGCTTCTACTCCTGGTAGGTTCTGCATGAATTAAGCTTATTTACTTATCCAATTACATACATCAGTTTTAAAATATATATAATTTAATACAAAAATTAACCTTATTCCCACTTGATAGAAATAATTGAACAGCTACTCAACTGTCCTTAATCATATGGTTTATTATGATAATATTGTTACTTAATAAATTTTTAACAGCCAAAATCATGTTTTGTGGGTAAACAGTCTGATAAACAGTCTGTGCACTGTCAAATAAACACAAACAAGCTCATAAAGTTGCCACAGTTTAGCCCCTTTAGATGTACCATCTTGTTTTCAGGAGTGTCCTGAGGTCTGTTTGATTGTGGTGATCATTTTTAAAGTATAATCAATACAATAAAACAAGAATTTAAGTATAATCAATGATAATCATGAAAAGAGGAATCATATAATATTTGCATTAACATCTTTAATGATTAGAAGAGAGAGATGACTGGTGTTGAATAAAACAACAGCATCAAAATGAGAAGTTATCATAAGTTATTATAGTTATTATATGTATAAAAATAATAATTCATGGTGGACGCTCAGACCATAAATCCGTCCCCACCACATGTGTCCCAGTGAAATATTAATTCATTAAAGTAGGCCTCTTGAGATGTGGCATCTCATTCTCCAGAGGGACCTCCTGTCTACATGATGCTTTATATATTTTCAATATATTGATTATTGCAGATTCACTGCATTGCAGATATGTGTTGGTGTTATATTGTATCCTGAGGTCGGGGTTCCCATCCCTACATCAGAGTGTTCTGGACTAACAGATCACTCTGCTGATGCTCTTGTTTAGATGCTCCTATGCTGCTTGATCAATAAAATAAAAACAAAGTCTATTTGGCATAACTTAGTTTAGTTTAGACAACTTTATTTATCCCAATGGGCAATTCTGATTCGCAATTCTCCAACCACAATGAAACAAAGAGTTTCTCCGCACCGTGTCTGTGACTCTGAGTGCAGACGGTAAGACTGTGCTCATTGTGATGTTCCTGTGAAAATGAAAACACGCACAGATGTGTTTCCAGCTGAGACACCAGTGGATGTCCAGATCCTCTGCAGGTTTATTGTCCACAGTTTGCTGAGGCCTCCTCAGATGGACCTGAGTCTGTACTGGAGTCACACTAGGGCTGTAACGATATGAAAATTCTGTATCACGGTTATTGTGACCAAAATGATCATGGTTATCATTATTACCACAGTATTGTTGCAGTATGCTCAAAATGTAATATTATAATAATAACACTTCTTTTGTCTTTTTTGTCAATAAATGCCCGTTGAATACATTTTTACCCTTCGTTCAGGAAAAATAAGAGTAAACAAGTCTACCAAGTATTTGTCATTATTATGTCATAAATGCTTGAACTGTGTAATTAAAAGAAAAGAAAAAAAAAACAAATTTGTACTTTAAACAGGTTTCTCTTCATAAACAATTGTAAATGAACATGTTCAAAGTTTTGAGATGACAAAAAAAAATGTAACCTATTTTTCAAACACTCACACATTTTAGTTTGCCTGCAGCATTAGTGTCCATGTTACAGCTCGTTATATCAGACCATGTCCAGGCCTTTTTATTTATTTATTAATTAATTATTTTACTGACGATAGTCCCTGAAGCAGTTGGCCCCCTCAATGACTCTCCTCTGGTCTCCTCTTTCCATGGCAGATCTCCTCCACATCTCCTTCTTTAATATTTATAAATTATGATCGATTAAATCCATAAAACACGAACTTTGACAGAAATAGACGATCTATTTCAAAAATACGCCAAATACACGGCAAAAGAACGGCAAGAATACACTCCAGAATGACCCTAATGCTGTTAATTACAAGATTTACACATTATCTAGACAGAAAATCCTGATAACCACCTCAGGTAGGGCTCACTGAATCCTCTCTCTTTCTCACTCTACAGCTCGGTCAGCTCATTTACTCGAGGAGTTACAGCAGTTTTAATCACACGCATCTTTTTCTTCCCCACAGCTTCGTGTTAAGACGGGGTGACTGTCTTCTATCAGTTTCCCTTCTGCATCCTTGTAAAATCCAAAATTTAACCAGACTTCAAAGTCTGTTTTGAGACGAAAAGTCTCCGCTGTAGTATCTTAAACTTTCGCTCTCAGACTCTGAGGCCAACAATGCAAACTGCGCCTCGCGTCAGGCTGCTTAATCGAGGACAGATACATAGTTCAGGCTTTTCCAGTCAAAGAGCAGCATCACCGTGAGTAACTGACACAGTGTGGTGATCAAACACGGTTTAACGGTAATTTTAAAAGGACACAGTAATGTTTAATGTGGGAAATGTTACCGCTGTTTGCCATTTTACAGGTAACCGTTACATCCCTAAGTCACACACCTGGTCTGATATCTGTTAAAGGTGCTATGAGGAGAATCTATTTCTGGCGACATACAGACTCTGCTACCCATGAGCACGTGTGGCGACTGTCGTAAAGACATGACCCAAGCCGAAGCGCGTGTTTGTTGTGATGCTAATGAATGTAGCTCAGACCTTCCTCAGAACTCTGCATTGCTTTACAACTTCTTTTTTCAACAACTTACAGGATGCAAAGCCACGAGGTAATGTATCTCTTTCTAGTTACGTAGCGGTAGTTTTTGATGTGTGACAACAAGCAACTTTTGGAAAACTTAGTATCGTAGTTTTGTAGCTGGCTATATATGACTACTTACAGCCTGGTGCTCTAAAACATGTCTGAATAATATAAATTTGCTCTAGTTTTAATTGTCTTGTTCCTGAAGTTGAGTATCCAGGCCAGTCCAGCCCTGTCCGACCCGACCGTGAAGCTAAGGAATAGCATTTATAGATAAACTATTTTGATGCTATAAAACTCATCTTAAAGTGTGTATTTCCATCAGGCAGATATCTAAAAGTGAGACTTTATTTGTAATTACTTAGAAACTCCTCATACCATCTTTAAATAAGGAAAATACCTTCAAAAGTAGATCTCAGCAGTTACATTAACAACAGCAGGATCAATGATAAATTTGGTTGACTTCATCGTGTCTGTGGCACAAAGAAGTTTCTTTTTCTTCTCTGGTTTTGACTTCAGTTTATTTCAGATCATTTCGCTCTGAGTATAAATGAAAGAAGAGAGATCCCAGCTTTTACAGCTAGAAGGGAAACTCAAGGACAGGAAAACAATCTGGTTCCTTAATCAGAAATAAGACTCCATAATGACACCCGCGGTGATCAGAGAGCCGTCTGACAGGAGGACGAGCTCTGCCGCTGCATAATGAATCACAGAGTGTCTGCTGTTTATTTGTTCCTCCAAGAGCTGTTGAATAATCAAGAGAACATGACAGAGGATCACCCTGTTTTCTTTTTAGTGATGAATGCATTAAAACACTGACAGCACACAGTGTTATTTACAGCTTTGAATCTTAGTGAGTAAATCCTGCCTCCCAATCAAGACAGTAACAAACGCTGACCGCTCAGACTGTCCCTGAAACTCAAACTGAACGCCACCAGGTGTTTGTGTTTCTGTCTCATGAACAGAATTTGGATGACGAGGGAGAAAAGTGGCCTGCTTGGTTGATGGGGCATCCATGGCTCAGTCTGACAGTGGTGGGGTCTGTAAACAGAAGGTTTCCGGTTTGAGCCCAGGCTATCATCTGGAATACGTAGGAGGCTCAATGAGGCATATCCAAACACTGAAGACACTTTGATGTCACATGATCAGTGTTGGGGAAGTTCATTTTAAACGTACTGTTTGCTCATTACCCTTTACTTCTTGAAAAAGTTGCTTGTTACTTTGCTTAGTTGCCCTCTATGAAAAGTAACTTTTCACTTAACCTGTTACTTTTCCATTGCTCAACCTTGGACAGAACCCCATATCTGTTCCTAAATGTGAAGGCCTACAAAAAGTTCTACTACAGAGAACATAACAGTTATGTCTTTTGTGCTCTTTATTTTACAAAATCATGTCACATACCCTGTGGAATCAGAGCTCCTGTCCAGTGTTTCCACATTTTACTTCTGAAATAAGCAACCAGGTCAATAAAAACAAGCTCAAAATAAACAAACTCCAGCTTTTTCCTTTCATAATTTGAAATACTACTTTTTTAAAAAGAGAAATCTACATAAAGTGTGTTAATTTTTGTCTACATTACATTTGAATATCACAGTTCCAAGCATCTATTCAAGAAAAGAACATTGCTGATAATAAGCAGACCTGGCAACTTTGGCTCTGTGCATGAGTGTGTTTGGAGGCGTCCATGAAAACCAGGAAACGAGGAAGTGGACAAACTGCCTACTGCAGTCGTGTTTTGCTTTTTGCTAGGAGCTGGAAGATAATCAGGAGGATTCACACAGACAGAAGAAACTTCACATTTGGAAACAAGCCCAAAAAAAGCGACCCACGGCCGTGACTCACAAGACTTACAAAGCTTACAACGAGTGGACTTGGCAACGCTGCTCGTGTCTAATGCAGCAGCTGAGAAGGCAGCTTCGGTGTCGGAACTGTCCGGGCAAAAAGTAACATTCCAGCGCATTAAAAAAGGAACTACAGTTTGTTACCAAATTTTCAGTTGTAGTGCGTTACTTTACTTTTTGCCTGAAAAAGTAGTTACGTTACTGTAACACATTACAAAGTAACATGTTACACACAACACTGGCCACAGCCATGACAAGACAGAGCTGGGCAACAGTACAAGGAAGTTTTACCACATCAGCAAGGTCTCCCCAATCAGAGTTTTCACCAAGGACTGGTCTGGACAGATGAGCTGTTCAAGGTCTTTTGGAGGAATGCAGGAACACAGGCAGCGTTTAGGACCCTCTGTGCAGTGACCAGAGGAAACAAAGCCGAGACTGCTGCCTCATACTTCTCTTTAAAAATAAAAGGACGTCCTGCCAGGCTCAGACATAGGGATGGGAATCAAAAACCAGTTCCAGTTGAGAATGAAAATGTAGATTTACAATCTTCTCTTTTTAGTGTATTCATCTGATTTATCATCCACTACAGTTTTGTAATGTCCTAGAATTCAAATTCTTTATGTGGGGACTTTAAGCAGATATGAGATTAAAATGTGATTAATTAGATTAATTCATTACAAATCCTGTAATTAATTAGATTATTTTTTTAATCGCCTGACAGCACTAAGTAAAACACAAACAAACAATGAGCACAATGAAGTCAAAACAAAAAGCACAGCTTAAATCAAGACTAACAGAAAGACACAAAGGTAAAGAGACACGAGGTGAAAAGACAGAGGGGCGACGGTTGATACTGTGTTAACACTCCAGATTTCTTACTGAAGGCCCTTTTCATACTTTATAGGAACCCAGACAATACAAGAACCATGCAGCATAAGAAGAGACCATGAGGACCAAACATAAAAACATCAAATCAGCAAGAATAGGAAAGGGGATGAAAGCAGAAATCAGGTCAGAAAATGATGCAATGATGATAAAAGCAATGATGATAAAATTACAAAATAATAAAAATAAGTGGCGATGATAAAATACAGTAATAAACATGAGCAAGAGATAAGATAATTAAAAAGGTCTAAAAATGATCTATAGAAGAGAGTAAAAAGGTGAATCATTAATAAGATAAAATCATAATTAATAGCACATAATAGTATTAATAAAGTAACAAAAAGGAGTAAAAGAAGGTAAAGCAAAACAAACAGTAAAGCCAAAGTAAGATAGAGATAAAAGACATTTATAGACGGTAAAAGACGGCATCACATAAAAGTAAGTCTGTAAAAGTGAGTCTTTAAAAGTGATAAAAGACGATCAACACCTCCACGTGTGAGGATATCCTTCCCTTGAGGCTTTCTTTACCTGCCTCAGACTGTGGTGCAGAAACATCACAGCAGCAGTCCTATTTCACAGGCTTTGTCCTCCTCTTCCTGTTTAGGTGAATACACAGTGATGATGGCGCACTTCCACCTGAAGAGGAAGATCGGTTACTTCGTCATCCAGACGTACCTGCCCTGCATCATGACCGTCATCCTCTCACAGGTGTCCTTCTGGCTCAACAGAGAGTCCGTCCCTGCACGAACCGTCTTTGGTGAGTCTTCAGACTTTAGCTCAACTTTCTGCAGAAAAACAAAAGACAAAAACATCCGTCAGAACATGTTAGAGTTGTTTAAACACAGAACATAGATCTAAATAAGGAGTTTGATTCCCCAGCTTACATCAGCAGGGTGATCATGTTCAATGTGAAAAGGTAATTAATGATAGAAACCAAGACTCCAACAGTGGCTTAGATCCAAGAGACAGAGGAAAGGAAAGGAGAGCTTCTTGGACTCAGACAGGAGTTTTACTGAATGGGATTCACAAAGTCATCGAAACAAACTATAAGAGTCCAAGCTCTTTTCTTTAAAGGTGCTATGAGGAGAATCTGTTTCCGGCGACACAAAGGGCTCTAATTTCGTAGACCAGGCGCAAGCGCAGGCGCACCTGCCTGTGCCGGCCTTCGCCGTGCGGACTGATTGTTTATTGCATTAAAATGTGCCTGACACTCTGGAAACCTGCCTCTGAGGCGTGCGCACATGTGCGCTTGTCGCCAAATTACAGCTGCGGAGGGTGCGCTCCGCCCTGCGCCGAAGATAGACCAGGTTGGAGCTGGCGAGCTTTCAGCGCACCTTCTGCACAGTTTTTTGGCACGAAATTGTCACTCCGCCACTCGAATCTGTCGACACCTCCCCCTGGTGCGCCGTCACACCCATCTCTGCGCAGACAGTCTACCAAATTGTCAAATTGGCAGCGCACGGCGGTGCGCCGGACGAAATTAACACTGCGCGGGGTGCGCCAGGCTTGCGCCCCCTGCACCGCGCCACGAAATTAGAGCCCTTAAACAGCTTTGAACAACACTGCAGCAGGCCCACAGCGTTATTATGAGGCCCCTCACACTGATGATCGTGTTGTCTTCCTCTCCTCCAGGTGTAACCACTGTCCTCACAATGACCACCCTCAGCATCAGCGCTCGTAACTCACTTCCTAAAGTGGCCTATGCTACAGCTATGGACTGGTTCATCGCTGTGTGCTACGCCTTTGTCTTCTCCGCCCTCATTGAGTTTGCCACCGTGAACTACTTCACCAAGAGAGGCTGGGCGTGGGACGGAAAGAGCGTGGTCAACGATAAGGTATCACGCATTTTTTACAATACACTGTTAGGTGTGTGTGCTGTTACTGAGGTTGGAGGTAAATGTTCTTATAAGACAGACACAGAAAACAGATTCAGTGTTAACTTCGACCTGGACTGGACTCGATCCTTTAAGACTTCAGACCTGAGTTAAACTGAACGTTTGATCCCTTCCCTCAGTCATTGGGCCTCTGGCTCATCATACAGCAGCAAAGCATTTTCACATCCTCACATCTCTCAGCAGGTTCTGTAGTGCAGTAGCACCCGCCTACTGCATTATCTGATTGACGGAGCGATCGTCCAATCACTTGCCAGATATGCTGAGTATGGGTCCGCCCTCCCCAAACACTTTCTATGAGCTCTTTTCCAGGTAGACCAGAAAACCATACTATTAGGTAAACTAGAAAAGCACAGACCTCTGCCAAGCAGCTCAGCTCAGTGGCTTTTCTGCTCTGATTGGACAGCCGAGTGTTCATGTCTCTCCATGTGGAGAATGCTGCATACCATTTACATTGGCAGTGGGAAGAGCTGAGAGTGAATGACGTGATCTTCAAGTTATCACCATTTCAGTTACAAAGTTGGAAAAAATGTGCCGATCTACCAGGCTATTGTTAGCTGTTATGTTAGCAGAAGTCCTCCTGGCATTGCAAGGGAAGCTGGGAAATGTAGCGTGGCATAGCCTTGAAAAAAATTCATGTCAGTTTGTAAATAAATTTTCAGTAACAGCATATATTTTTACCACAATATCACCTGTGCGTGAAGCGTGATCTGACCCTGAATTTATACTTCCTGCAGAAAAAGGAGGCAGCCATCATGAAGAAGAACAACGCCTATGCCGTCGCCGTGGCTAACTACGCTCCAAACATCACCAAAGACTCCACGCTGCCAACCATCTCCAAGTGCACTCTGAACGACTCCAACAAGAACTCATCGGAGACCAAGCCCGAGCAGAGCAAGAAAACCTTCAACAGCGTCAGTAAGATCGACCGCATATCCCGCATCATGTTCCCCGTGCTGTTCGGGAGCTTTAACCTGGTCTACTGGGCCACCTACCTGAACAGAGAACCGGTCATTAAAGACCTGGAGCCGGCCAAGTGAGCCGTGCAGACTTTCTCCAGAGGCACAGCCGATCAGGACTTGTTCATGAGGTGGTCTGTCAGACTGAAGCTGTTTACACCTCCGGACAATCCCCCTCCCTTTTCTGACTCAGTCCAACTTCAGCCAGAAGTTAACATTAATCTGAGAGCTTGTTAAACTCAGTCTATCAGACATTTTAATGTTTTAACAGGATTACTTTGGTCTAAAAAAAAGAAACTTTAATTCCTTTTCTTATCGTGATCTACATAGAAATAAAAAAAAACATAATGCTCCTCACAGATCCATGAAAACACAAAAATGAAAAAAAAAAGCATTTCATACTTTAAAGATGCTGTGAGGAGTTTCTATGTAATTACAAAAAAGTCTCACTTTCAGATATATGCCTGATGGAAATACACACTTTAAGATGAGTTTTATAGCATCAAAATAGGTTATCTATAAATGCTATTCCTTAGCTTCACGGTCTGGTCGGACAGGGCTGGACTGGCCTGGATACTCAACTTCAGGAACAAGACAATTAAAACTAGAGCAAATTTATATTATTCAGACACGTCTTAGAGCACCGGGCTGTAAGTAGAGATATATAGCCGGCTACAAAACAATTATACTAATTTTTCCAGAAATTGCTTGTTGTCACACATCAAAAACTACCGCTACGTAACTAGAAAGAGATACATTACCTCGTGGCTTTGCATCCTGTAAGTTGTTGGAAAAAGAAGTTGTAAAGCAATGCAGAGTTCTGAGGAAGGTCCGAGCCGCATTCATTAGCATCACAACAAACACACACTTTGGCTTGGGTCAAGTCTTTTGGTGCGTTCCAGTTATAGTCAGAAGTAGGAATTTCCGAGTTCCGAGTAGGAAACTGCAACTGGAACGTCCCCCGAAGTCTGAATTTCCTACTGGGAACTCGGTGAAACCTCACCACCCCCGAGTTGACAATGGAAGATGGATGCCCCCAGTGTGAACAGTTATTTAGCTCCTGTAATAATCCATTTATTTGCACTTCTGACTGGGGTGTGTCGCTCTAGATCAGCAGTATGTAGTATTGTTAGACTTATATTTACTAAAATGCTGCCATAGTGATAATCACATTCTTCATGTGATATTTGTGAACAACAACACAGGGCGTGCTAACAACAGCTAACAATAGCCTGGTAGATCAGCATGTTTTTTCCCGACTTCAACTGGAACGCCGATAAGTCAGAGATGATGTCACTCCCAGTTCTGTGGTTACTGGAACGCAGCATTACGACAGTCGCCGTGCGTGCTCGTGGGTAGCAGAGTCTTAATGTTGCCGGTCATAGATTCTCCTCATAGCACCTTTAAGTGGTGTTTTTAATGTTAAAAACTTCAGACAGTTTTTGAACAATAAGATAAAACAGTTAAAGGAAAATTTTAATTTCTGAAGGGGAGGTGCCACTTTTGCATGTATTGATGATGAATGAATCGCACACAGGCTCTAACAGCTGCAGTGACTCACTGTGCTGCACACATGGGGTTAAAATGATCACTTAAGGAAGTTTCTGTCCTTAACAGAGTTAAAGTACATTTCAGATATTTGGCATTGTGTCAGCTCCTTCCTACTCCACTCCAGATGTTGTTCTTTTTTTCTGAGTAGGACGTGAGGTATCAAGTGAGCTGAGCTGAACGAAGTTTTAAAGTTACGAAACTGCCAAACACTGGTTAGTCCAACAGTCGTCACAGAAACACAGACATATCAAATCAGCTCTGAGATGCCCTTTTACCTTCCAGACTCTTCTCTTCAATGGTTTTTATATCTCTCTGCTTCAACTGTCACTGGAACAGAAGCTGTCTTCTCAGAGTTGGGCCAAAGTGAGGCCCTAAGCTGTTTTCTACGAGGTCTTTAGCAGCCTCCACATAAACTACAGAACAGCTCTGCTCTATTTTACTACAAACATTTTTACAAACAAATCACATAGAAAGAGAGAAAAAAAAATGTGCATGTCTACAACTACACTGACTGCAGCTCCTGCCAATAAAGAGTTCATTCACTTTATTTTCATGTTTTCGGGTGATAATCCTCTTAATGAAGAGAGACAGAGGGCTCGTGAAGCTGAGTAGAATAAACCTGAAACATGGGGCCTGCAGACACACAAATGCACGCTCAATGAGGAGCTCCCATCCTCTTTATATGGACCAATCAGATTTTATCGAGCATTCAACAGGATTTATCTGGCCTTAAATTAAAACACAAATTTCAGTTTCCAGTCCACACCAGAGTCAGACTGAACCGTCACGCTGCCCTAAACCAGTCAGACGTCCCAACAAAAGAGTATCAGACATTTTTGTCCAATCAAATCAAACAAGCTGAAAAAACTACTGAAGCTAAAAAAAGAAGCCACAAATAACAATGGAGCAGGTGAAGAGGCAGGTGTGAGAGAAAGCAAGACCCAGACACAGAGGACACCAGATAACATGGTAGCGTTTTACACCGTAACTCCTGTAGAAGCATCTGCAAAGAAACTGACAGCAATGTGGAAAATTAGGGAATAGCCTTGTACAAGTGAAATCCAACTAATAAAAAGGACATGTTCTCGTTCTTGAGCTTGACTACATTCTGGGAAACAATCAAGTTTAGGCACCATGGATAATTTCCTGGAAAATGTGCTGATCAAACTGCAGGTCATTTTGATCTGTGGCTATTTTTATGACAGATAAAGTGGGTCCAGGTCGTCCAGTTTTTCTGTTGTATTTTACTATAGTTGAAATCAGAATCATCTGGTTGCCACAGTGCCATTGTTATCTGAGTAAGCAGTGTGCTGAGCTAACTTGTCGCGCCGTTTGTGCCGGTTGTTGGATCAAACTGCTCCAGGGATCAACTGGAAGCAAGCTGAGGCCACCTCTCTTCAGCGATCCCAGCACTGTACTTTAATTGTCATGTCGTATACACTCAAACAAATGGTGCCAAAGAGGGAGTGTGATGACGTTAAAGGGTCCCAGTGTATAGAATACGAAAATGAAACAGGTGTCACATATTTTCTTCATTTAGTGCATTTATGTGTTTTCATGTGGATGAGGATGCTTCTAAAAGGATCTTTTTTTTTTTCAAATGAGGGAAAGCCTTATGAGAAAAATGTGTGGACTTCACTTAAAGCTCAGTTCAGACCAAATGTCTGCAATGCAATTAATCCACTTCAGAGCATAGCAGCTTCAATTAAGACGGCTGATTCAGTTTGTCAAATTGCCTGCAGCCAGTTTTATTGGTGCAGTGAAAGACCCATGTGTGTAACACATCTATAAAGGGTTACAGCTCACCTGTCGTAAACTGTTCCCTCAGTTCAGTCTTCAGTATTACACATGTAACCTGACACACCAGATGGACAGCTCCATATTGGAAATATTTCACTAATTCATCTGGAGAGGAGCCCTGTGAAAATGTTTTCAGGGGCAGAACCTTCAAAACCAACAGCAGCTTGTGATTGGACGATCGTTTGGCTCAACACACTCACCACAGACCAATCATATCAAGCAGCACTGCTATGACGCAGCATATGTAGCGGCCAAAGGCTAAACATTAGCTGCTACGGCTAACGGCTTACAAGGGCAAACAACAGTTAATGACCTGTGATGGCTAACTGTTGTTTACCCTTGTTAGCTGTCAGCTGTTGGCCAATAGCTTAACTACCTGATACCTATCGTTTCACATTAAATCATACCACACAGATGTAACATTTAACACTTAAATGTAACATGAACCTCGCCAAAGACAATCCCTACAAGTAAACTTCTGAGGAGAGAAGATTTCACCAAGTACAACAGAGTAAACATGATGACCACAGGCTAACCAACATTAGCTGCCATTATTTGTACAACAGGAAGTGACTTCACTTCCTGTCAAGTCACTTCCTGCTGTCTTCACGCCCGCTGCTTCAGCCTCTCTTCCCTGGTTGGGCCATTAAGTTTTTAGCCGAGTCAAACCGTTGAACAGTGAAGATTGAACAGCCATTGAACATTGGCAAGACGGAGATGCAGGATTTCAGAATCAGGCAGGTCCGTCTGCTCTGCAAGGCTACAAAACATGTTCATTAAATTACAAACTGCTTGGAGTACCCTCAAGAAGTTGAATAAATAAGAGATATGTCCAGCCTCAGACTCTCACTCCAGGTGATTCTCCCACTTTATTATTCTTTCACTTTTTTACTGAAGTAGAATCTTAATCTAGTAAACCACTTTGCTGTCCTGATATATAGACAAAGGTAAGCACAGGGACATTCAAAGGATGACACAGTAGCCCAGTGTACGCAAAAGCCCTGAAACAATATATATACATATATATATACACACATATATATATGTATATATATATATATATATATATATATATATACATATATATATACACACATATATATATGTATATATATATGTATGTATATTTACAGATGGAGATATTCACATTACTCCCACAAGGCCGTGATATCTGTGTCACTCGATGATTTGGACTCCATGTTGGCAGAATAACAGACAAAGGCAGAGTTTCATACTTGCAGCTTTCCTGTCTCCCACTGAGTCCTCTTCTCCAGTATCTGTCTCTGTGAATAATCCTGGAGACGGAACAAAGAGGGGATCAACTCGTTCACGATCTCAGCTGAGGCCAACGACACAGAGGGATAAAATATTACCCTTCAAACAGAAGCATGAGGTGGGCTCATGTCTCTGGAAGCTGAAGCAGTGACACACTTTTTAAATGCTGTAAATGTTTTTAAGTCTGAAACCATCTGGTGATGATGTTTGGTCTGAACTTGGCTCAAGGTTCTTTCACTGAGATTTGATCTGATTTAGTTTGACAAAAGAGACAAAAACACTTACCATTTTTTTATTTTTACATTAAAGACTCTTAAAGAAATTCTTAAACCTCCCTAAAATGAGTTATTATTCCATTTTAAAAGTTTAAATTGACAATGTGTGGGTCACAGTGTGAAGCTGTGAAAGTTCAGACGTTATTAAGCCTTAATATTAAAATGTTCCCGTCCATCTTGACTTAAAGTGATGGAGCTCATTGATAAACCAGCTTTACAAACAAGAAGAAAATTGGTTTGCGTTCAGGTTTTAACATTTGTAGCAGCTAACATGTCCTGATATGTAGCAATAAGACACAAACCCTGAGCTGTGATGGGTTTAATGTTCTTATGCTGTTCAAGCCAACAGCTCTTAGTTGAAATAAAGTTCATCAGGAGGATCTGTGCCTCTCTTAAAGTTTTAAGAAACCCCAGAGGATCCATCTCTTCAGATTTCTGTTCACTTCTGTATAATTGTAAATTGTTCTGCTGATGGTTTATGGTTATTGGTTTAACTTTTATTGTTACGTGTCAAACACTTTTAATGTTCTTTTTTTCCTGCACACTGAGTAGCACTCTGTGAGGTCTCTGCTTCGTGAACAGCTCTCTCATTAATGAGCTCTGATATTGATGTGGGAGGTTTGAAAGCTCGACTCAGAGTTACAGCACCGACGGGCGAATGGGACCAGAGTCCTCTTCAGTCCATCACGGCATGGGCAGAGTCCTCAAAAGAGACACAAATACACCTGCTTGGCTTCTTTTCTGTCCAGAGTCAAACACTTAATCAACATAAAACACGCCTGAATATTTGCTGAGGTTACTCCATCAGCTCCTTCACCCCTACATGTAGCTTTTGTACAGATTTTAGGACTTTTTTAGGGGTCTGTACAGATGTGTTTTTGTTTCAGTGTGAACATTAATGAACTGTAGCAGACTTTCAATCAGGAAAATGTCCCTCTGCTAACATTTCATTCTCATCATCCATCCTTTTCTCTTTCTTTTCTAAGTTAAAGGTTCCTGAGATGGGACGGACACTTTGGAAACTGCTCCATTTCTGTTGCCATGTGTGCTGTAATGAGATGTTACGTGTTAAAAATGTGGTTTTCTAGGGTCGCCCACCATGTTGTGTTTCCATCATGGCTTCATGGTAGCTGCTGACTCTCACCTGTTGTATTAAAGGTGTAGTCAGCGATGTTGGAGAAAACGAGTGGAGAGGTTGTTGATAAACAAATTTAGACCCGCCTCTCCCTTCATACCTCACCCCTGGCTCCACCCCCGAAAGCTGATGGATGTGCATTGTCATGGAAACGGCCGTAGAAACTGCGTAGCTAACCAACGTAGCTAAGGTAACCCCGACTCGTCAGACAACTCAACTGCTGTTATTGATAACATCACAACAACAGAACATTCTGTCAGATTAGACAATAAGATGAATATCCGACGACTGTTACTGTTATGTGAAGCACCACAAAGCTAATGTTGCTAACCTATCCAGCAGACAGACTGCGACATCCGAGTCCGTTTTCAGGTCTTTCAATTTGCGGAGTTCCCTCCACCGGAAAGCACCTTTTTCTTTTGGGCTGTTTTTCAGCCATTGCTACTGCACCTATTGTATCTCTCTCTTATGCTACCTGTGCACGCTACGCAACCTACGACTCCCCCTCCCCCCTCTGTCTGATCTGTGCATGAGTATGATCGCCCCCTGGATGTGGGGGGGTGTACCCTGTTTTGGTGACTCGGCCCGAGCCACAGTATTTACCTGCTGAAATTCAGAGCCAAGGCTGTGTATTGAAACCAGACTTTTTTTTCAACATGCTGTCAGTGGGGACATCTTGTGGATGGAGAGGAGAAATACGGTGATTTTGACAAATAGTGCATTATATTAGAAGATTAGAAGATCGCTGACTACACCTTTAAAGCTGATGAAGTGTTGAACGTGCTGTTCTGCCATGACTGAGGATAATCATAATAGACTTAACATATACACAGATCCAAGATCACCGTGAATATTCCCACAAGCTTTCAGTCAAACCAGCACAACACTGACTTCTGAGGTCGCCTACAGAAACATGCTCAGTATGCACTCTTCAGATTGGATGATACTGTTAATTTAGCACTAAGGGTGTTATTGCACTTCACTCCCTCCTTATTGTCTGTCCACACTTAAGACTTGACTGAATGCAGCAGTAACTGGCATTAGCTGTCTCCCCACTCAAACCCAGGGCTTTCCATGGACCTACGTGTTGTAGTCAGTCACCATTCAGGAGGTCCAGCGGTCTCCCAGGATGAGGTGCAAACCCAGGTTTTGCATCTCTGTCGCCAAAAGTTCATTAAATGCTACAATACGGGTTCTCCACAGGGATAAAATTGTTGGAGCAGGAAAATAATTTAGTTTCTAATTTTTGACAAGTTGTTTTTTTATACAAAATAAAAAAAGTTTTAAGTAGTTTCAACACATTTTTAGACTTTGTATACAAAACATGAATGAAAGGGGCCTGATAAGTAAACACATTGCCTTTTCAATTTAGGACATAAATATTGAAGGATTAATAAAGACTGAGAAAATCATGCCTTACATGTGAAACATATCCAGGGATGTTGGTTAAAATTTCACATCATGTTAAATTAAAACATGTTTTTTTTCCTAGCTTCAACACATTTGAAGATAAATATGAATAATTTTCCATCTTGTATTAAGTCAAAAATAGAAAAGAGAGAGCTCTGAGGGATTTTATGAGCTGCTCCAGGAGGCCATTGGCTGGCAGCCGGTGCTTGTGGACAGCCCTGCTCTAAACATGTTTACACTTAGGCCACACTTGCCCATTGACACCCATTCGTGCTGGGAGTCATTCACTGATGGTTGACATCTAAAGTTGGCTGTAAGAATAAGAGAATCTGTGTTTTTATACCCACTGAAGCTGCTGTGGGTCTCTCCAGAGCTACTCTTCACAGACACAGACACTTTAGTGTGTTGTTTTCATGTCACTGCTCTGAAGAGGAAAAGGTTTACGAGCACGTCCATGTTGCATTATAACAAAAGTGTCACTGCCAAAGCAGCTTTGGTTGTTTTTGTGGCTCTGTGTGCACAGTGATCAGTCACAAATGTCATCTAAGTCTGATGTATAAGATAAGATTGTTGGTGAATAAATGGGCCCTTTATTACTGAATCATCACGGATCACTCTTTAGGTTAGACTGAATTGATCTTAACACAGTTACCATAAGCCAATAATAACTGCTGTTATTTTTTTTACCAACTGTCCACAAGTTGTAGGGGGAAATGTGTCTCAATATTTTACCAGAGTATTTTGATAATGACAAGAGCTTTGAGAAAATGATGAAATACTGTTTTATTAGTATTAAAGTGAAGCATTTTAAAGTTTCTTCAGGATATATATGTAGCCTACTCTTCGGACATTTTTACTAAAAGGATAAACAGAAAACTGAAGCATACACTGTTAAAAAAAAAAATCATAAAAAAACGGTAATTTTCCGGCAGCTGGGGCGCCACAAAAATACGGTGAAATAACAGAAAATTGCTTTCTCATAAAAATACAGTTTCTTTCCGTAATTAAAATGCAGTTTGTAGTTGTAATTTTAACAAGATTTTGCCTTAATTTAAGGTTCTTTAACTTTTTTTTTTTTTTTTTTTAAATGTATATTTTTGGGCATTTTGTGCCTTTATTGGTAGGAGAGAGACAGTGGATAGGCTTGTGAAAGGGGGAGAGAGAGTAGGGGAAGACACTCTGCAAACTGATCACAGAAGCAAGTACATGGGGCGCCTGGTTGTTAACCACTCCACCAAACCAGCACCCCTTAAAGACATTATTTTATAGAAAAAGGGTTTTTTTTAGAGCTGTAAAGTTGAATTTTATAGTTTATTCCTTTAAATAACAAAAATAGTGAAATTACGATATTTTTACTATTAATTTCTATATAATTTTAAATGATTTTTCCCTTTTTTTTTAGAGTTGTAAAGTTGAATTTTACAGTTTATTCCCTTAAATAACAGAAAAATATTTGTAAAATTACAATACACTTGTTAACGTATTTTAACAATAAATATTCATATTTCTAACGAGGTTTCTTTGTAAAAGAACAGAAATATTGTGTTTTTTCACAGTTACAGTAATTTCCTGTTATATTACATTTGACATGTAAAATCACAGTTTATTTTTGTGAAGTAATTGGCATTTTAAAAATACAGAAAAAAAACTGTAAAATAAACATTGAAATACTGTCATACTACTATTTTTTATTTTTTACAGTGTAGATGAACAAATCAGTTAAATGTTGAAAATATTGACATGGTACACTTTTATTCTTTCTGTGTTCAACCTGAATGTTGTTTTATATGTGTGCTGAATTATCAGCTGAATGAGATTTTGTGACTTAAACTGGTAAAAAGGCTCTAGTTTGGGATACAGCTTTGAACATTTCCTTACATGCTGGTCATAAACTCAACAACTTCCCTTTTGGTTCCCAGTTTGCCCATTTCAGGCTCGCTGCAGCCAAGTACTCGTCTCAATCTTGTCTCGTTCATGTGATTAATTTACTGCTTCTAAATCATAACTGATTTTGAATTGTCATTATCGAACATGATTGATATTTATGACCTGAGTTTGACTGAACGTTGCTGTAGCTCTAACCCAGTGGTTCCCAAACTTTTCACAGCCTGTACCCCTTAAGACACTTGACCTCCAGCCATGTACCCCCAACTCTCAGACACTTAGAGCGAGAAAAAGAAATGTGTCTGTAAGCCTGCCGCCACCCCCACCTCCCACTTTTAACATACAAAACATACAAATAAAACCTCTTAAAGTGAATTCTTGTTCACTTATGGAAGAGTTTAAGGGCCATGTTAGAAGGAAAAAATGATTTTGGCGAAGTCAAGATTAAAGTCAAAATTTCAAGATTAAAGTTGAAATAACGAGAATAAATTTGAAACTACGAAAAAGTCAAAATTGAATTTAGTGCTAATAGTCGAAATGTCGAGAAAATTACGTATGTCACGACATGTTGCGAATACAGTCGAAATACATCGTATGTCAACTTAGTTCTCCACTTTACACTTTTTCTCGACATTTTAACTTTGATCTTATCATTTGGACTTTAATCTCAAAATTCTGACTTTATTTTTGTAGTTTTGACTTTAATCTCGACCTGCCATAAAAAAAATTCCATCTAAAATGGCCCTAATGCTCTTCCTTAGTCACTAAATACATTTATTTACCAGCAATTTCAGTGGGCAACACCACTTTACTTTTGAAAATAGAAATTTACATTTATTGAACGTATTCATTAATGAATTTGAAACTGTATGGAACAAACTCACTACAAGTTAATTAAGAAGGCTTTCTTACTGAACTAATGTTAATCTAAGACTCTCATACAATTTGAAATGGATCTCCTCCACGATGCCTCACAAGTCTGGCCTCCAGCCTTTCTGTTTACACTTAAGGCCTTCATCAAATCTCACAATGCAAACATTTGCCGGTTTGAAGTCTAACTACTGAAACAGTTGGTTGAAATCTGACAGGTATTCGCGTACCCCCATGTAACTTTGCGTACCCCTGGGGGTACACGTACCCCAGGTTGGGAATCACTGCTCTAACCCATCTCTGTCGTTCAGAGCATGGACTTTAAAATAATAATTAAAAAACACTAAATGGTCCGGGCATGTTTCTGGAGCTGTGCAGACAGGGATGTTCGTGTTAGTGTGTTCACCTCACAGGTATCATCAGCACCTTTTATCCATCTATGTATTTAACTGTTCCTCTTCATCTTTATTCTTCATCCTCATCATCAGCAGTGAGTCCAGGCTCCTGTTTCATTTTCAGCATCATTGGTTTTTATGATTTTTCATCATGCTGACTTCTAATTGGCAAAAACTGACATTTCAAAAAAATTATTTTGCACTTTTGGGAAAAACAATTAGATTTTTCCTCCTCAGACTTTAATGTGTCTTATGTGTTTCAGGTGTTTTTGTCTCTTTTTACTTTGTGATGTGATGTTTTTGCACTGTTTGCAGTACGGCAGGTACAAACAGCCTCCACATGTTTGAGTCCAACATTTGCATCACAATCAGAGACACTGTGTGAATATTTCTGCTTTCATCATTTTCGTGGTCTTGTGAAAAGAGAAGGGAAAAAGTGTTTTCTCTGCCAGAAAGGTTGTTTTAAAAAAATCATATATCAATATTTGTCTATAAACCTGTGTGCTTTGTTAAACCCACTTTTCCACTGAGAAGATATCTGAACATGTTTGTATTTCTTTATGTGTTGGACTGATAAAAGCTCTTTGTGATTCATATGAACACTGATATAAATTTGTGATATTCACTAAATAGATCTCTGAGTTTTTACTGGGTACTACAGAGGATTGCTCAGGTGAGGTTTCTGTCTGATTATTAAAAAGCAAACATGTTTACAGAGCAGAGTAAAATAATAATACATTTAAAAGTAGAGTTTTTTTGTCACACAATTACCACACATGTAAAACAAAACAAAACAAAAAAGTTTTACAATGAAAAGGTTAATTTGTTCTTCCAATAAAAATCTTCAGACCATTTGAAAAACTGCAAGAATTTCCATTTTGCAGTTTTGGATTTTAAGAAGGTAAGTAGAGCTTTAATATGTTTGAAGAACAGATGAGAGCAACAGACAAACAATTTGTGTGAGTGAAAACAACTAAAATCTGCTGTTATCAGGTGAACGTTTAAGACCACAGCCTTTAAAAGTCCTTTAAAACCCCTTCAGACAGAAATAAAAGTATCAAAAACAAAAAACAAAAATAGGTCATCATAAAGAAACATGTACATACCAAAAACAAGAGAACGAACAAAGACCACTGACGACATCCTGCATGAGCAGCAAGTCTACATGTTCGAACAGGAGGAGGAAGAAGCCTAAACTTATTACAGTAAATCCTCGCCCCTGTATTACCACTTCAGATAGAGATGTACTACTACTTTAACAATTCCTTTAGGCTGCCTGATGCGAGTGTTTCCTGGAGGGAGTTCCTCCTGTGCACTGCCCCTCCTGCTATCTCCTCTTGGCTTGATGGAGGATTAACCCACTCAGGTTCTTGCCTTTCTCATTACAGACACACACCTTCCTCATAGTCCATAGTCCTGTGATGTTAGCATGGGGTTGTTGTCAGTAGGTTCATTCGAATGGGGAACATTTCCACTCCCCCTCCACTGAGAGTGTGATAAGAACTTTCCTTTTTTTTTTTTTACCCACGACCAGGGGTGGACAAAGTACTCAATGCCAGTACTCAAGTCAAAGTATAGATACTCATGTTCAAATACTACTCCAATACAAGTGAAAGTTGCTCAGTCAAATTTTTACATAAGTTAAAGTACTGGAGTACCTGCTTTTGAAAATACTCAAGTATTAAAAGTACATTTTCCCATTGACCTTACAGAACGTAATGACTGAAACAATCTACAGAATGCACTGACCTGCTTATAGATCATGGAGAATAAAGAGTTTGAAAATGTGCTACAAAGCCCATGGAAATGCAGACTGAAACACTAATGAACCAACAAAAGGACAACCATTGACATTTTCTTTTTTTTATTTAACCCCCCCCCCCTTCAGAAATGGCCATGGGTGCTCTGGTGTGGAATTGTCGTCTTTATCTGCCATAGTAGCCATCATTACTGCCAAGACTAACTGTAACCACCAACGTTAACTCAACCTTTACCTGCCCAATCGCAGGAGCGCATGCTCATCTTCTTCTTCTTCTTTGTTGTTTAATGGCGGTTGGCAAACAAACTCAAAAGTGCATTACTGCCACCAACTGGACTGGAGTGTGGAACAGGATGCACGAAGTATAGATGACACCACTTGAACAAATCACATTTTAGAAGAGAAATACATTTAATCCACTGACTTCATACCTGTACATAAAAGTAACGAGTAACGAGGCCATTTATAGAAATGTAGTGGAGTTAAAAGTAGAATATTTGTCTTTTAAATGTAGTGAAGTAAAAGTAAGTTCCAAAAAAAAAAAAAAACTCAAGTAAAGTACAGATTCTCAAAAAATGTACTTAAAGAGGACATATCATGCTTGTTTCTCCTTTTCACGATGCCAGACTAGGATGCCTGTAACGCATTTCTGCCCTCAGTACAAGTCATTTAGTTCCTTCATTGCCCCACAATAGCGTTCTCAATATCCTCATTTTAGGCCATTATGAAGCTCTCGTTGAAACACTCCATCTGAGGATGACCTAAAGTTACCTCGCAACGTCACAGCCCTTTGTGCTCTGATTGGTCAGTTCTATCGGGGTAGAGCCAGCCTGTCCTTCTTCTTCTACTGTATTTTCCGGCAGGCTCAAGCAGCGACCGCGTATTGAGTCCCCCTACAGGCCAGTGCTGGTAATGAGTGAGTGTGAGCTAGGGATCTATATACTGCTGCTGGTGGATGTGTTCCTCGGTGACGGTTTTGTGGCTAACGGACATCACAGAGGAGGAAGTGTTTTATCAGATTACTCCAATAAAAAGAAAGGTACCTTGTGTCGTCACAACGATTTAAATCTCGCGGACATCTCGCAATGACCTATTTTCAGAGGCATCAAATCTCGTTCTAGTATATCAGAAAAAATACAATATCTCATTTTTTTGAGAATTAAGGGGGTGTGAGGTCTTGTTTTCAAATTTATTATATTATATGTAAGTATTAAATCATGCATCAGCATGATATGTCTCCTTTAAGTACAGTACTCAAGTAAATCTACTTCGTTACTGTCCACCCCATGCACGACTAACGCAAATATAGACCTGATCAAAATCTAAAGACCAGTTGAAAAATTGCTAGAATATGCATTTTGCACATTTGGATCTTAATGAGGTTTTAAATAGAGCTACAATATGCAAAAGCAAGAAGGGGGAGTGTGACAAAAAGCACTTTGAAAAAGTAATTTATTGAAAACAACAAGTAAACTGAAATAGGCTGTTTATCAGCTGATCAAAAGTTTAAGACCACAGGCTATTAAAGGAAAAGTTCGGTTCCTGCAGCTTTTACATTGTTTCTAGAATGAAGAACAACAATATACTCACCCAGAAGGCTTTCCTGATGCAAACGGTGCTTCGGGAGATATTTAGATCCAAAATCGAGCAGCGGACACCGATATAATGTAGCCTGTAGGGCATAGATCGCCGCTCCTAAAAACTGCATTAATCGTCCAAAAACTCATGTTTTTCACCAATATTCCATCATGATTCGCTACCGAATGGACGGCCATTGCAGCCTGTGTCTCCACACAGCGCTGTGTGGCTGAACCAACGAAGTTTGTTTACATGCTCTTGGCGCATGAAAGAAAAGTGCTCATTGTTCCAGGGCAGCTACAAATCGACTTTCTTCTTCCAGTTTTGTGCAAAATGGACGAATGTCTATGGGATGAAGATGTTGTGGAGGAGGACTTTGAATATGATGGACGTCCTTACAGTTTGGAGCCACAGTATACAGATATACAGATAAGGAAGCGATCGTAACGCTCCAGAGAGTACTGCGCATGCGCAGAGAGGTACCCGTCTTCTTCGTCAGTTCAGAGGTTAGCTCAGCCACACAGCGCTGTGTGGAGAGACACAGGCTGCAATGGCCGTCCATTCGGCGCGAGTCATGATGGAATATTGGTGAAAAACATGAGTTTTTGGACGATTAATGCAGTTTTTAGGAGCGGCGATCTATGCCCTACAGGCTACATTATATCGGTGTCCGCTGCTCGATTTTGGATCTAAATATCTCCCGAAGCACCGTTTGCATCAGGAAAGCCTTCTGGGTGAGTATATTGTTGTTCTTCATTCTAGAAACAATGTAAAAGCTGCAGGAACCGAAGTTATCCTTTAAAGCCAAAATCTGCTCCAAATGTTCATTTTCTGTCAGGCATTCACACGGTCATGCCCTCCTGATGGCTAAAGCTAAGAAGCTTTCTCTTCTTGAACGTGGTCGGATCGTCGAGCTGCATAAGCAAGGCCTCTCACAGCGTGCCATTGCTGCTGAGGTTGGACGCAGTAAGACAGTCATTCTACATTTTTAGAAAGATCCTGAGCATTAGGGAACAAAAAAGTCAAGTGGTAGACCCAAAAAAATTACACCTGCACTGAGCCGGAGGATCTGATTGGCTGTCCGTCAAGACACAGGGCGGTCCTCGACACAAATTAAGGCCCTTACTGGTGCCGACTGCAGCGCAATAACCATCAGATGGTATCTGAGGGAAAAGGGTTTCAAAAACCAAAAACAAATTCAAAGACCTCGTCTCCTTCAACGCCACAAAACCTCATTAAGTTCCAAATGTGCAAAATGCATATTCTAGCAATTTTTCAACTGGTCTTAAGATTTTGGTCAGGACTGTATACAAGCATACATACCTCCAGGATGAACAGAGAGTACCCCTTCCCTCACCTAGATGAGGATCCATTTACATGAAGCAGCATCTTTAAACAGCCGTTACTCAAACAACGATGTGAAATAAGCACAATTTTACTCCTCATTATACCGTATGTTTGTGGAGTCTTTTATACCACGGACTGACCAGTTCAATCATGTCATTCTTCTCTGCTGTCAGCCACTGTTTAATCCTTCTTTCTCTGTGGTTTAGCTAATGTCGCTGAGCACTTTTCAAAAAAAGTAACGAGTCCAGTAAACTTTGTCCAGCATAGTAAATGCTACAATCCAACTGCTGTCCTTAACCTGTCTGTTATGCTGCTCATTGGAGGACAGCTTTAAGCCATCAGTTTTTGCAGCGATGCTTACTCTTCTATGTTTGCCAATTTTGATCAATGTCCACATGACTCCCGCTTTGAAACTCATCCAGAATCATGACATTAGGTCTCAAAAACTAGTGTTGTGTCATTTGAAGTAAGCTAACTGTTAGCAACATTTTCTTAATTCCAACTTCTCCAAAGAACTTGGAGTTTAAAGCTTGGATTTATTCTTTTGCACGGTAGGTCTTTATCAGACATTCTTTAAAACAGCCAAACATCCTGATCTGCTGGGATTATCCTGTCAATAGTAAAATAATACATGATGTTTGAGTGAGGCAGTCTTCTTGTGATCAGCCTACATGAAATATGCAATTCAGTTTTCCCACATCCAATACAGCAACAACTTGTAAACCACTTGACAGGGCTCCTTCTTTGCAGTTTACCGTAAATGTAAAAACTGTGAATGCTTTTTGGGTCTCTGCTCGGAGGTTCTTGAAGCATTTTAGTGTTCATATAAGCAGCACGATGGTAGAAATTCAGATGATGCAAAAAAGGGCGCAGTGCCAGGGACTGTGTTTGTCAGTTCAGCAGAAGGAATGGCTTTAATGAATCAATAATCTTTGGGAAAAAAAATTAAATAAAAACCACTGAGGTCATGAACATATATTCAGATTTTACAGTTTGATGATTCATTCAACTTATATTATTTAAAAGGAGCAATATCTTGATACTTGCCCTGTATTTACTTGGTATCAGATCAAAAGAAATCTTGCAGTACTGCACACCATTAGCACACAAGCACTATGGGCCCGATCGACTAAAGATTTGTGTGTATAAAAAATCATGCAAACTTGACAGTGTGCACAAAGCTGATCTACTAGGATTGTGTTTGTCAAATGAGCAAAATAGAACACGCTGTCCATAAAGCATGAATATGTAGCCCCAGGAATAAGCAGAAAACATGCAGATCATCGGTTTAAGTGTCTAAATTTAGCACGTTTGAAAAGGTGGGGCAAAGAAGGCACAGTGTTACGGACAGAGGGCTGCAGTCATTGTGCCAAGAAACGGGGTTGCATGAGCTGAATATTTTCCATCACTAACTGAATTTTTTGATGAATGATGAAAGATTTGGAGACTGTCCGTTAGTATGATGGACTAGAAAAGAGGAGCAGTTCATTGTGGCTTCACGCTCATGCAGACACACACGTAAAGTAAACCCTCTGTGTTTTGCACACTTCTGTGGAGGAGTCATTTAACCTGTATAAAAAACAAAAACAAAAAAAACAACTACATAGCCATAATCACCCTGTCTGTCACTCAGAGCTGACTGCATCACACTCTCCACACACTGACAGAGTTCAGGAGCTGTCAGTGTGTGGAGAGTGTGATGCAGTCAGTGTGTAAAAGGCAAGAGTACCAGCTCAGTCTGTGTGTAACTGTAAGACTGCTCTTCACACAAGAGGTTATTGATGATGAAGCTGTGTAACTATGTGAATGCTGTCATTTAGATTATGTTTGATTGGAATCAGAAAAGAAAAATTAAAAATGATGGCTAAAAACATTGCATGAGGGACAAGTGACGACCTTGTCTGTGAAAATGACAGACAGAAAAAAAAATACTGCAAGTGTGTTTATTTGTCTTCAACTCCACGGCTTCAAACTTCATTTTTCATTTTCGGCCTCTCTGCTCTCTCAGACTCTCCAGGGTGACAGCTGGTAGCACACGCAAAATCCTCTTTAAAGAGTGTGGACACACAGCTTTAGCGCCTGTTATTAATTAATCACGCAGTGATAGTAGATCACCTGAAACATGCCCACTAATATTTGTGCAATTTTTTAGTTTCCAAACACAATTAAGCACTCATTATTTTGGATCTCAGTGGATCAGGCCCTAAGTGTGTCAAGGATTGTAGCTGGCAGCACCATTTGGTCAGCACATCAAAATGAGACAGTCATCTACAGACCCGAGTTCATTATCCATTTTTTCTGCTTTTAACAGGATTAAAGCTTTTTACTATAAGATAATAAAAAATTGCCAATTACTCCTTTAATTTCTGTACCCGTTATCTCACGCTAGCCCTGCTATGATTCGCTTCTCCAACCTGCAGTCTTCTTCTTCTTCTTTGGCTAAAAAAAATCTACTCACATCAACATCACAAGCAACATTGCGAAAAGTCAGAAAATGTTTGTTGCATTAACCCTCATATTATGTTGAAAAAAAGTGGTTTGCGGGTCATTTTTACTGAGTAAATCCACTCAACACAGTAAAAATCAGGTTTGAGCAATGACAAACTCATTTAAGATTATATAAACATTTAGAAAAAAAATACATTTCATTTGCAACACTAAATTGAGGAGCTATTTAGTTTCAGTTTTCCCTCTTTATAAACACTTTTTTTTATTTGAGCCATTTTCCCAGGTTTTCAATGTTTAACATTTCAGTCTTCTCCACGTGATGGACAGAATGTAAGTGTGTGTTTTCTTCAGGTGTACTTCTTGAATTTCACACAAGAGGTACTTGTTTCTTGTCCTCTTGGGAGGGACCTGGCATCTTTTCCATTTCTTTCTACCAGATTCATTGCAAATTTGTTGGATGACCTGAGCCTGATCTTTTCAATGACAGCCACAAAATTTCATGAAGAAGAAGAAGAAAAGATAGCGAGAACTTGGTCAAAACAAAAACTTAAATGGGTCATATTGACTCTTAGCATAATACAAGGGTTAAATCAAATTAACAGAGGAATTCACAGCAGTATACCATCTGCAGGAATATTTACAGGTGAATGCTCAGAGTAGGCTCTGCTCAATGTGCCGCCCATGGCGTGATTTTACATGGCACGCCCCTCAGTTGGTGATTTACATGTGGTTACAAAAGCAATTGAATTCTTTTGTCTATAATTTATAAGATAATGTGTCACACAATTTATATGCTGAAAAATTACAAATGAATTCAAAAATACTGAAATATGATATAAATAACCTTACCCCCCATAAAGTAATAATTATAGCAACAAATTACAAATACAACCATCAACATCAACAACTTAAACAGCCACAGAGGATCATTAGGTACTGTCATTTTCATTAAAATTAATTGGGCATTGCTTAAAGGAGACATATCATGCTGATGCATGATTTCATACTTACATATAATAGAATAAATTTGAAAACAAGACCTTACACCCCCTTAATTTTCAAAAAATGAGATATTGTATTTTTTCTGATATCCTAGAACGAGATTTGATGCCTCTGAAAATAGGTCATTGCGAGATGTCCGCGAGATTTCAATCGTCGTGACGACACGAGGTACCTTTCTTTTTATTGGAGTAATCTGATAAAACACTTCCTCCTCTGTGATGTCCGTTAGCCACAAAACCGTCACCGAGGAACACATCCGTCCAGCAGGGGTATATAGTTCCCTAGCTCACACTCACTCATTACCAGCTCCGGCCTGTAGGGGGACTCAATACGCGGTCACTGTTTTGAGCCTGCCGGAAAATACAGTAAAAGAAGAAGGACAGGCTGGCTCAGCCCCCGATAGAACTGACCAATCAGAGCACAAAGGGCTGTGACGCTGCAAGGTAACTGTAGGTCATCCTCAGATCCGAGTGTTTCAACGAGAGCTTGATAATGGCCTAAAATGAGGATTTTGAGAACGCTATTGTGGGGCAATGAAGGAACTAAATGACTTGTACTGAGGGCAGAAATGCTTTACAGGCATCCTAGTCTGGCATAGTGAAAAGGAGAAACAAGCATGATATGTCCTCTTTAACATTTGAAACAATGTGAGCTTTTCCATTTTAAGAATTAATAGTTATAACCAGTATTTATTTTTTTTTTATGAAAGGTGCTTTTTTTCTCATGATGTTGTGGTGCCTCTGGGAAGCCATGGTGCCTTAGCCTTTGGCTAACGGGCCAGTCGATCCTGTAAATGCTCAACCACAGCTGTCGCCTTGTAACCTTGTAAAAGTGCTGAATTCACCAGATGATATGTCAAAGTTTGGGTATGCCCAAGAATGAAGGAATTAAAATGGACGTATGATGAAAAGAATAAAGCTTTTGAACATATTTGGGGTATTTGGCCTTCCTCCCAAAACATGTGAGAGTAGAAATCAAAACCTGTATTTAGCAGCAAATGTAAACACATGGTGTTTGGCATGCTGGTGAGTCTATGAATATACTGTTGTGTAACAGTATATTCATTAAAATATTATTTTGCATACCTAACCTGATTCATCTACCCAAGTATTCCCCCCATGTCGAAGCTCAGAAGCTGTCACTGCTTAGTCGTGAACCGATACATGTATCTTCACACATAGGCTACCAGCCTCAGAGGACCAAAGGACCCGGTGGGTTAATCTTATTTTTGAAGGGAATGAGCAGCTACAGTCGGCTAAAACCTGTATGTGTGTGTCAGTCACTTCATGTCTGACTGCTTCTTCAACTTCAGTCAGTTCAACACAGGACTGGGATCTAGACTTTTCCTGAATCCAGGCTCAGAACCAACAATCCAAACCTGATGATGGAAATGTGAGTATTTTACGGAGCCCCTAAGGTTGTCTTGTTTACATCAAGAATGTTCTGTAAATCTGCAGTGCTATCTGTGCAGTCTGAAAATATTATACCGCACTACAGCTACCACGAATAAGCGAGAATATTGACAGGTCTGCTTTTCTACGAGTTGGATGAATTTATGTGTTCTCGCTTCTCAAACTCCAGTTAAATCTAGACATTCTTTATGGTTTTGTTATCGCCAAATTCTTTTTTAAAGCAAATGTATCCCGTTCATTGTTGCTCTTGGACAATCAGTACTCAACTGATGCTTTTGTTTTAGTTGATGTTGGAGATTTCTCTATGCCATAGCCAGTAGCAGTTACATACTTAAAAATATGATTTTAAATAACAAACTTCTACCCAATAATGAAGGATACACCTTCTGTTCAAAAAACCTTTTCAAGTCCAATTAGTGCTTCAGAAAATTTCAAAAAAGACAGTGAGGACATTGTGAAGAGTTATTAAATTATGCAGCCATCACACATAAATTGCCCCTCTGTTGAGGGGCTGTTGACACATCTTGTGTGGTACAACTTTTGTTTAAGTGCGGTGTGTATGTGAAGCAGAATTTATGTGCGTGTACAACCAAATTGCACTCACTGCAAGCATGGCCAGCAAACACTTTTCTGAGACCTGAAAGATGCACCTTGGTCGGTCAGATGTTTTATCAGAGGAGAATTACCTTCCAGCAATGGATTTAGGGTATGTGCCATTTGGTTCAGATATACAATGTATGTTGACAAATCAAAAAAACGTTCAAGGTCACAGAACTATAATAAAGTTGTATTTTCGCAATCACATTCACAACTAATCTGCTGTTTATCAATGTCAGTAAGAAAAAGGTCATTAAATACATTTTGGCCAGGACTGCATGAGCAAATTAAAGGCCAGCACACCAATGTTTAACAGTTAAAACATTAAGATCACCATTTGATTCAAGCAGCAAACTCTTAAAAGGCTGCAAAGTTTCCAAAGTATCATTCGACCATCGCATTATGAAGATCTTAATGGGGATTAATGTTCTACTGTGGGTTACAGGGAAGAGTCATTTTGTTGTTAACAACACCACACACACTACAGGTAATTCAGCATGCTTACAGAAATGCACTCTTGTGCTTACACTTAATGCAGACATATGTGCCATCAGCTTGATCCCAAGATGAAGCGAACTATTTTCACATGTACTGAACATAAACTTTCCTCCACATCGTAAAAAACCTACCTTTCTGTACCTATTTTCAAGTCCTCCCGACTCTGTTGTACATTGAACATGAACAAATTGTTTGTTGATACGCCGAAGTGACAGTAAAATGCAGGTTTTGGGGCTATCACAAGTCGACACAGTCGAAATTTTGGCATTTTGATCAGGCATCCAAGATAGTTACCTATATATTACCTTCCATATATTTATTTTCTCGTTTTTTTCTCTGTGGCACCTTAGGGGCTCCATAGTATTTTAATGCTGTGTAGAATTTATTTTTCTTATTGCCTCAAGCTAATGCTAACAGCAGGGGGAAGTAAACCAGCGGTAACCGCACATGTTTGACAATGTTCACGTCACTTGTTGTAAAATTGAAGGATAAACTTCAATGTATAAACATTCTTATATTAGTTAAGAGAAGCTTAACAGTTGACTGAAAATAATCAGTTCCACTGCGGTACTAGACTGTGATTAGCATGTTGTACGTTAGCCCGTGATGCTTGGGGGAGTGAGCTTCGCTGCTATCTGTTAAAAGGCATCAATTAACAGTTTGTGTGTCTAGGAAGAGAAGTTTAACTGCTGGCTGAATATAATCAGTCCTTTAGCCACCATATTACTCCTCTGTTTGTGCTAACGTTAGCCTGGAAGGTAAGCCAAGTTGCGGCTGTCTCACTGTGATTAGCATGTTGTGCGTTCGCCTGTGATGTTTGTTGAAACCAAGATCTCCGTTATCTGTTAAACAACATGAATTTGTCACAGCTTCAGTCTCAGCCTATTTAGCTCAACTCCTATCACCTGCGCTCCTGCTCACACCTGCACCTCATCTGCTGCAATCAAGCCATCTACTTAAACCCCAGCTCCACACTCACTCGGCGTCAGACTGTCTTCGCCTTCACCTTTATGCAGAGAGCTCCAGACCTGTCTTCCGATTGATCACCCGTTGCTGACAAGTTTTGTTCCTGGTTCTGCCCTTAACACCTGACCCTTGGCTTGACTGCAAGATATCGACTAGCTTCTGTTCTTCACTTAACCCGTCTGCCTGAGTCCCGGCTGTCGCCTTCTGACTCCGACGCTGAGTATCCGTCTGTGTATCCTGACCTGTGGTGGCTTTTCTGGTATCCGACCCTCCTGCCTGTCCTCGATGCTGAGTATCTGTCTGTGTATCCTGACCTGTGGTGGCTTTCCTGGTATCCGACCCTCCTGCCTGTCTTCAACGCCGAGTATCTGTCTGTGTATTCTGACCTGTGGTGTCTTTCCTGGCATCCGACCTTTCTGTCTGTCCCTGACGTCGAGTTAGTGTATCCTGATCTGTGGTAGTTTCCCTGGTATCTGGCCTTCCAGCCCATTCCAGTTTTCGAGTACTCGCCTGTGTGTTTGATCCAGTGGTGGCAGCCTGGATCCTGGCTTTCCAGTTCATCCCTGCACACTAAAGACAGAGTGAGTCCAGTCCCTGTCCCCGAAACCTTCTGTGTTGCCAAGGGAGAGTGAGTCTCTTGGGTGGCCGAGTGGTCTGCTCATCGGATACCTGTACAAAGGCTCGCGGGTTCCATCCCTGCACTGAACTGTGTTTATCCAGATCTGTCAAATAAAGTCTGGTTATTGTGAGCCACAACTGCTACTATGCTTCTGGCTCCTTCCTGTGTCTGTGTCAGAATAAACAGTTCATGTGTGTTCAGGACTGTAAGCAGTGGCTGCAGCGCCCGCTTTGCTTGACTTATGCTGCAGTATGAATTCCCCACATGTTCACTGCTCTGCTCTGGCTCATTATCATATGAAGGCGAACGCCCTCAAAACCAGCTATTCTGAATAGAGGTGTTATGTGAGTGTGTAAAGAATGCAGCTGTGCTATATTCATGGGCTTTTTGGACCAAAGCATGTCACTAATGTATCATGAAGACATTAAGTATCCATGTTAACCTGCAGAAAAGGAGCAAAATATGGGACCTTTAAATAAATTGCATAACAAATGAACAAAGTTTTTTTTCCTCATTGATCCTCTTTGTAAAAAACAACATGTCCATGTTACTTCAGGTTTATTATTCAAGGTGAATATGAAGAATGAAAAGAGCCCTTTTTGTTTGTGTTCCTCTGTAGTTGAAGTGTATGTATTCAAGTAGGTGTTGTTTTTATTATTGTAATCTACAGTCAATCCCAAGGACGATCCACCCTCAGACTGAAGAACAAAGATCCACCTGAGAGACAGAGCACACACTCCTACACAAACGAGGAGCATCTAAACAGAAACACAGCGGAGAACAAAGCTGCGACGGAGCCGTGTTTCTTCCTCACTCTGAGGGATTCCCTCACCTCCTCCTCCTCCAGGTCACACATTAAAGAAGTGAAGATGAAGAGGACCAACTCCTCAGCTGTTATTTCAGCGCTCTGCTCTTATTTGCATCAGCTCACGGACTCACCGCGGGGAACAGATGGCGAACATCTATTTACAGTAAAAAGCATTGAAGTCACGCACGCCCCCCCACCGTCTCTCAGTTAATTATATGGAAGCTTTATCTTCTGCCGAGAGAACACATGTTTTTTCTTTTGCTGCCTCTAGTTACAGCAGAGTTTGAAGCCAAAAGATAAAGAAATCAAAAGGATTTTTATTTGCACATTTGCATATCAGGCTGAGCTGCTTCTGAAGGCGGAGGGGTCGAGAAATGACTTTGAGGAGGGGCTCAGTGTGGATCATTATTATGGCGACATATCAAATATGAAAAGGCCGTCGACTAACCTACATCTGTTTCAATCACATTCAGATTAACTTCAAATTTCACACTTTTAAGAAAGAATTATTTACATTTCATTCAGTTTTCATGGTGTGTGGGCGGAGGGGCACAAACGGGCACTTACATAACTGATCTGTAAAGAATTATTCTTTAATAAAATAAAGGATTGAAAAGTATCTTTATGTATCAATAAGCTCAGATTGACTCTTAAAACTGTAGAAGCTTCAAAACATGGGATTTAATCCTCCTAGCTTGAGACCATTTTCCTCAAGGCTACCCAGGCATACTACTATTTTCAGTACACTGGATTTTTGTTGTAATAATGCAGCTAAATTTACAATTAAAGCAGTTTTTACAAGAAAAGTTTTTTTAAATTGACTGTGAGGAGTTTCTAAGTAATTACAAAAAAGTCTCACTTTTAGATATATGCCTGATCAAAGTACACACTTTAAGATGAGTTTATCTATATGAGGTTATCTATATAAGGATCTTATCTATTATCTTCCTTAGCTTCCTGGTCGGGTCGGACACGGCTGGACTGGACTGGATACTCAACTTCAGGAACAAGACAATTAAAACTAGAGCAAATTTATATTATTCAGACACGTCTTAGAGCACCGGGCTGTAAGTAGCCATATATAGCCGGCTACAAAACTACAATACTAAGTTTTCCAAAAATGGCTTATTGTCACACATCAAAAACTACCGCTACGTAACTTGTAAATTGTTGTAAAAAAGTTGTAAAGCAATGCAGAGTTCTGAGGAAGGTCCGAGCTGCATTTATTAGCATCACAACAAACACACGCTTTGGCTTGGGTCACGTCTTGTGGTGCGTTCCAGTTGTAGTCAGAAGTAGGAATTTCCGGGTTCCGAGTAGGAAACTGCAACTGGAGTGTTCCCCAAAATTGGAATTTCCTACTGGGAACTCGATGAAACCTCGCCACCCTTCGAGTTGACAATCGAAAATGGATGCCCCCAGTGTGAACAGTTATTTAGCTCCTGTAATAATCCATTTATTTGCACTTCTGACTGGGGTGTGTGGCTCTAGATCAGCTGTATACATAGTATTGTTAGACTTATATTTAGAAAATAGCTGCCATAGTGATAATCACATTCTTCATGTGATATTTGTGAACAACAACACAGGGCGTGCTAACAACAGCTAACAATAGCCTGGTAGATCAGCATGTTTTTTTCCGACTTCAACCGGAACACCGATAAGTCGGAACGCAGCATTACAACAGTCACCGCATGTGCTCATGGGTAGCAGAGTCTTTATGCTGGTAATATATTCTCCTCATAGCACCTTTAATTTTTTGGGGGGGTGGGGCATTTTGTGCCTTTATTGGTAGGAGAGAGACAGTGGATAGGCTTGTGAAAGGGGGAGAGAGAGTACGGGAAGACACTCTGCAAACTGGTCACAGGCAGGATTCAAACATGGACCGGCAAAAGCAAGTACATGGGGTGCCTGGTTGTTAACCACTCCGCCAAACCAGCACCCCACAAGAAAAGTATCTTAAGTGATTTTCAGTCTGGTTTTAGATCTGGTTACAGTACCATTACTGCTGACCTCATGTGTTACTTATTGATCTGTCCAAAGCATTTGATTCAGTAAACCATGAACTGTTATTGATTAATCTTAGAGCAGCTGGTTTAAGTTCCAAGACTGTTAATTGGTCTAAAATTATTTTACCAGTCGAACTCATTGTGTCTTTGCAGAGGGCCATAAATCTGAATACCTTCGATCACTAAAGGTGTCCTCCAGGGATCTATTCTGGGGCCCAATCTGTTATCTATTTTTATAAATGACCTGGGAAAGAACATAAAGGCTGAAATACATCTATATGCCGATGACACTGTCATCTACACCCATGCAAACTCTATTACAAAAGCAGTGCAAGAGCCTCAGCATTTTAGTCATAAAAACAACTACAAAATGTAAAGCTAGATTTGAATGCTTAAAAAAGAAAAATTCCTACCTCAAGAGGTATCGTGCAACAGGGAATAATTTTCATATTTTTTACTTTTAAAGGAATTTGTATTGAAATGTGACCTCCTACATGTACTTCAGATTTTGAATAACAAACTCTCTTTTAATGTACATATCACAAACCTAGTGAGATAGCTCAAAATGAAGATTGGCTTTCATTTCAGAAAATAAATCCTGTTTTCCTTTTAATGCCAAAGAAAACATGTGGAGGCTACATTTTAGTCTATGACTGATTATGGTGATATTCTGTAAATGCATGTGTCTGCTTCCACAGTGCAGATCCTTGATTCATGTATCATGCATCTCTTCGCTTCATAACCAACCCAAACTCTCTCACCCATCACTGCAGTCTTTATGGTTTGGTTGGTTGGACTGGCTTATTTTGATTTATAAAGCAATTCTGGGAAAAAACTTCCATCCTACTTCTGTATAGTAGCTTCACTGAGAACCAGCTGCAATCCTCTAATGTGCTGCTTTTCTCGGTTCCCAGAGTTTTTACAGACCTGGGGAAAACTGCTTTTTCTTTTAATGCACCTTGGTCGAGAAGTAATCGTCAAAACGAGCTAAAACTTGATTTAATGATATCTCCTAATTAGCTTAAGAGCATCATTAAGAATGTGGTGACAGAGGTGTTGTGTCATTTTCTATGTGCTGTGACTCTGTACGACTACTATTTTGTCCAGGTCTCTATTTTAAAAGAGATTTTTTCTTTTATCTCAATGGGACTTCCTGGTTAAAGGTGTAGTCAGCAATCTTCTAATCTTCTAATCTAATGCAGCACATACAATGAAACTTTTGATGCCGGTTTTATTCATATGAATATACTGCGACTTCGTGCTTTTGTAATGTATGTCCCTGTCTGCTTGCCATAATGCTTCGTGTGCATTTGTTTTGAAAGGTGCCAAACAAAATTCCGCTGTTATTATTGTTATTATTATTATTTTTACTTATGATAATAATAATAATAATAATAATAATAATAATAATAATGATAAATAAGTATAATTATTATTACTATTCTTATTATCATTATTGTTTATATTACAATTTTATTATTATTATTATCATTATTACTTCTTGAGACTTGAACTTGTAACAAGTGACTTGTGTTCATCTCAGGATGAGATTCCAATGATCTTTTTTTTGCATGCCGACACATAAACACTAAAAATCAGAGTAACTAAACTTTTCACCCCTGCAGGAGTAATTTGGATGTGTATTTCAGAAACCTGAGACAGTTTGGAGAAAAAAAAGGCCAAAATGGGGACAAAAGCTAAATCTGCCTGTGTGTGGACACATCCTGAGACATTGGTGTGAATAAATCCAACACTCACCGGTGTGTCCGTCTCTGTAAAGGAGAATTAACCCAGTGCTCCACAGCAGTAAAACAGAGCTCTGAAGTGTTGAAGTGTGGAGTGACGATGCTCTTGATACATCCGGTGAATTTAAGAAGGTAATAAAAGAGAAAATGCAATGAAAGCCAGAATTTCTTTTCCTGACACCAGTAATGTAAAGTGTAAGAGTCTATCCTCTTTAGGTCTGTGAAGTGTCTCATCATGTTTTGTGATCTTTGTACTTTAAATTGTCAGGTTTGAGTCAACCAACATGGCTGTCTGTGCACTTTGCTGCTGCTGAGGCTGAACTCTGCACACAGCAGCTTTAAACCACTTTAGGGGACTCTTTTTAAAGGTGTCCAGATATATCCTGCACACACACACAAAGAAGTCAGCTCAGCCACGAGGTATCCAAATCCTAACAGTGCTTAGATCCACACAAGCTGGTAATCATCATCCGCAGCATCCGCACATCAGCATTCCTCTCTGTTCACTCCTGTTTGCTTTCCTGCTTTTTTGAACACTCCTCTTTCGATCCTCTCTCCATCAGCGGGACAGAGGCAGAGGCTCCAGAGATGAATGATTTATGATCAGACATCAATTTACAACAGTCCAATGAATGATTGAATGAAGACAATTTACAACATTTCAGCCTTACAAGTTTTAGCTTCTTTAAACCTCGTAAACCTTCAAACCTTCAGAAGTCATGAACTTTGTGGTTTGTCACATTAGAATAACACTGGCACCATTTAGACAGCCTGCCTGTGAGAACAGACCTGCCTGATTCTGAAATCCTGCAGCTGTCTGTCTTAGCCAGCTAACTCAGCGTGTTAAATGGAAATTCACTCTGTGCTGAATTTACGGCTAGTGGATTGTCTTGTAGAGCCGAGTAATCACATTATGGCAATCGTCTGTCAATTTAGTGCTAGTGCTTGTATTTGTGAGTGTTAGCATGTCACATATCTGGCTGGCCAGCTGCTAAATATGGAGGCTGCAGCAGAAACTGTTGTTAACTTGTTGTGTTAGCGCTGCAAGTTAGCACGGCTTAATGGCTAACAACCATGAAAGCTTAGCTTGTGCTGTGGCTATTAGCCACTATGTAGCAGATGGGAGGCAACCCTGCTTGATGTGGATTGGTCTGTGTTATTAGCCACTATGTAGCCAAGAGCGAAAACAATCACAAGCTTGTATTTTTTTTAACGTTCTGCCCCTGAAAACAAATTTAAAGGGCTCCTACCCAGATGGACTAGACAAATACTTCTGTGGCAGATGTTTGAGCATATTGTATCAAATAAAGGTTTATTTTTAGCCCTCTTGGCAGACAGTAACAGCGTGATGTATGGAGGCTGTTACAGCAGGCAAACTGGCCTGATGCAGTTCAGTCAGAGGAAGGCACCTGCAAGAGCAGAAACACAGAAGAACAAATGACAACAACAGAAGAGCTCCAGGCCTGCAGGGGGTGCTGTGGCAGGAGAACAGCATGGGAGAGACAGATGAACGAAACTGTAGTCAAGCCTGCTTCTCCTAACTCTGAAGAGCCTGTGGTGTTCGACAGTAAACAGTAAAAGTCACGGTTTCCGAGGAGAGATGGCAGGCTGCTGGAGCCGACACAATATGTTCCTGTTTTCATTTTTACTATAGGAAGAGTGAAATAAAGGAGTCCTGACTTAACTTTGGCTCTAAGACACCTCTTTTTCCTCCACAGTTGATCAGATTGTTTAACAATATTGTATCAAATAAAGGTTTATTTTTAGCCCTCTTGGCAGACAGTACAGGAAATAAGACTTTCATTGGCAGACAGTAATACACAAGACTTTCTTCTCCCTTTATTTCGTTTAGCGAGCTGTGGCTTTAGCATGAAGATGTGGAGGATGATGTACGAAGTGGCTGTTAAAGGAAGAAAAAATGGCTCAGCAGGTGCAACAAGAAGAAAAGAAACACCAGGCTATATGGTAGGATGCACAACAGAGAACATTCTTCACATTTTTACTTCTTAAGAAAACCAGACTCCTGTGACTAGGTAAACAGCTGTGAATTTAAAATTGATACCCAAGGGGATGAACCCTGTGTCAAAGGTGAAAGGCCGTCACTTCAGGCTATCATGAGTCAACCTGTGGGCCACTGGTCATTTATCTAAGATGCTCTGGTTCAAGGAGAGTCCACCCTGCATACGTGGCTCTGTGTACTTCAAAGAATGTTTCACGGTATAAATGTTGTCCGTTGTCACTGTTCAGGAGGTCTCATTTGGCTTTGAGCCTCTCGGGTACATCCTGGAGTGCCCGATGCAGACATTTGCTTGGTTTGTCAATAAACTGCTCTTTTTTGCAAACAAGCTTGTGTCGGCGAAGCCTGCTTTTTCATCCGCATCTCCAGATCAACCAGCGAGAAACTACAATAACTTTGAATATGATGGGTGTCCTTACAGTTTGGAGCCAGAGTTGACAGATGAGGAGCTCATTGAAAGGAGGACGCAGAGGCAAAGAGAAGAACAGCTGGCCAGAGAGCAACAAACCCCTGCAAGTCTGCGAATAGGGTGGAGCGACACCGGACTGTGATGGAGGAGTAGTGTGAGTGGACCATGATGAAATATTGGTGAAACTAATGAGTTTTTGGACGATTAATGCAGTTTTAGGAGCGGTGCTATACATGCCCCGTGTGCTACCATTATACGGATGTCTGCCACTCGATTTTGGATCTAAATATCTCCTGAAGCACTGTTTGGATCAGGAAAGCCTTCTGGGTGACTATATTGTTCTACTTCATTCTATAAACAATGTGAAAGCTGTAGAAACCAAACTTATCCTTTAAGGTAAATGAGAGGGGGATGACAGTCAGGCCCTGACCTTATCATGTTCCTGTGGTCTACATTTAAAGTACATGATCAATAATGTTCAGATATTCTCACCAACTGAACAGGTTGAAAGGTGTTTATCATTATATATTGTTGTACTTTTGTACTTTGACTGTAGGTAACAGTAAAAGTACTTCTGACTGCATGCACATGTAGTCCAGGAGGTCCTCTTCACAGTGATACCATGCATCCTTTGACCTTCATTTGACATAAAACTTTTACACTTTCTGCTCTTTCATGTTAAAAAAGATATCTTAGAGCTGGTGTTAAGTCAAGACTCTTTTTAATTTCACCCTTCTGATAGCCAAAATGAAAACAGAACATGACAAAGTCTCTCAGCTTGCCTGTCATCCCCCTCTGGCTCTGCATGAAGCTTTTACCGTAAAGTTTCAAAAACACGAGCACTTGGAATTTACCAGCAGCTGGCTTGACCCCTGACATCAGAGGAGCTGCTGGCCTGACCTCAGTCTCCTGCCTGTCTCTCCCTGCTACAGCGCCCCCTGCAGGCCTGGAGCTCCTCTGTTGTTGTACTTGGTTTTGCTCTTGCAGCTGATTTCCTCTGACTTTCATCGGGCACTGTATAAAACGGCTGCTTAAACATTTCATCATATCTGTGCCCACATCAGCAGAATAACCAGAAAATCAAAGTCTGCACATTTCAGTGACCTGAAGACTTAAAGAGACATTTATACCGGGTTTCTAAGTTCAGTTTTCGTGTCAGCCTTTGTTAATGGTAGAAGCTGTGGTGTGACACGACGCTGCTCCTGGTCCCATCAGCAATGAGAAGATGTGAATAATTTAGTCTAACTGCTCCACTGGGCTTTGTGTATTGATGCATTTTCTAATAAGAGTAGTTTGCATCCAAAGGGGACCCCTTTGCCTTAATGCATGCATAATGGATGAGTTTAATGCATGCTAACAGCAGAGGGGCTTCAGGACTGTTTGCCCTCCAGCCCTTTAATCCCTCCTGTTTTCTGTGAGGATCACACTTTTGTTTTGTCCTGTTCTTTTGGCACACTCTGCAGTCTAATAATCTACAGGTGCTGCAATTGTTCCCCATACTAAAAACAAGTATTACAAGAGTTTGTTTATCCTCAGAAGCTTAGTTTGTGACCTTGTGGCCTCTGCAGCCTGTCCTCCCCTGACTCCTTATTACAGATACGATGTTCTTGACTGTGATCTTCAGTTATCTGTATGACGTGTGGAGTAATCAGCCCCCTCTTTCCTGAGTGAAGACCCCACACTGAGTTCTTCTACAGACTGCTGTGATACTCTGTCAAACTGCTCCTGTCTTTGCAGGACTGAGTAAAACTGGCAAAGACGAGTGACAGACTCAGGATCCTCTCTTGACAAACAAATTTGGTACAAACACCCCTAGACTAACCCCTAGGTGGTCTGGGATCCTTGGTGGAGACTTCCTGCTGCTGTGGAGTCACAAAGACTCAAAAACTACAATTATAGACATGACACATATTTGGCCATTTTATTAGGAACATTCCAGTTCAGTATCATTATAGCTGTTAATGTAGATATTAACATGATCTCCATATCTATGGTTGATACATCTACAGTATCTATATTTAGCACCACCCTCTGAAAATGAGATGTCACATCTCAAGAGGCCTTTAATACATTTATATTTAACGGAGACAAATATGGTTGGGATGACCTTGTGGTCTGGGCACCATGAGTTCGTCACTACCATAAATTCTTATTTTCAGTAAGAATATCTAAGATTATACTTCTATAAAATGATCACCACAACCATTCAGACATGAGGACCCTCCTGAAAACCAGATGTAGCATCTCAAGAGGCTAACCTCTAATAAATCAGACGACAGGTCTATGGTTCATGGATCTGTCTCTAACTTTAGTTCTTACTTTAGTCCACTTGTCTCCTCTTACCTCCCTTCCTTCACCCTCACACCAACACAGCATGGTGTGGATTTGCTGTTCATCATGAGACTGGGATCCACATTCAAGATTTCCTGCTGCTTAACAGAAGGTTTTTTCTTGAGCCATGATGGAGGGATTCATGATTGGCTATATGGATTCATGTTGGTGTTGGATGTATATATTTGTATATATATGTATATGTGTATTTTATACGTATATATGTATCTATGCATATATGTGTATCCATAAAATGAAGAGTTTTGTGCTCGATTGTAAAGTGTCTTGAGATAACACTTGTTATGAATTGGCGCTATACAAATAAAGATTGATTGATTGATTGATTGATTGATTGATTGACTAATAGCACTTCTCATCTCCTCCCTCACCCCCTCTCTCACTCTCTTTCCTTTCCTACTCTGACTGCCTTCAGCTGAATGTATTACTTAATTTGCCTCTTTTGAAAACCGAACAAACACAGTATTGTTCTTTCTTTTTTGTTGCTATTTCCTTATTTACTCTTTTACTCTTTACTTGATTGATTGATTGATTGATTGATTGATATACCTCCTTAGAGAACCAGCATTCCTGAATTCTCCAGGTATCTCTTACGGTATCATTCCACTCCATTCCCTCTTGCACCTTATTCTTATTACTTACTGTATCATACTTTGTTATTCTATTTTGCACCTTACCTTTATTATTTTATTTTATTTTTATTACTTCCGCCAAGGAGGTTATGTTTTCTGGAGAGTTTTTCCGTCCGTCCATCTGTGAACAAAATAACTCAAAAAGTAATGGATGGATTTTGATGAAATTTTCAGGAAATGTTCAGCATGGGAAAAGGAAGAAGTGATTCGATTTTGGTGTTGATCCGGATCACCGTCTGGATCGCCATGACGAAAAATATGATTTCTGTGAATAACGACTGAACTAAAATAGATATCATTATGAACATGCTACGTTTTCATGGTCAAGGAATCTAAATATTTACGTTAAATAAAGGTAGGACTAATATTTATGGTGAAAATCACAATATGGGAGAGGACTGTGGTGCTGGAGGAGGTCTGCGCTCTCCGAGTACTTTTCTAGTTTATTATGTGAAGCACTTCGTACTACATATTTTCATTTGAAAAGTGCTATATAATAAAGTTTGATTGATTGATTGATATAACTCCATAATAAATATCTTCAGAAGCATATAGACATGAGGACTCTAGAAAACGAGGTACCAGACCTTGAACAAATTAATATTAAGCAGAGCCAAACCTGACAGAACAGGTTTCTGATCAGTCCATGGATCCACCTTCAGTTCTTGTTTTAGTCACTTCACTTGGGCCCTCCTCACAGACTGGCTCCCCTCAAACGTCTCCCAGTGCTGAACTGCTGCTCTGTCATCGTGATAAGTCAGTCAGGTCGATAATTGCTCTGAAAACAAGGTCACCCAAATCAGAAATTAACAGAAGCAGGGTCTAATTAGAATTAAGAATGTCAGAATTAATATTAATGCTCCTCCTGATTACACGGCTTAATGACAAACTCATCGGTTATTCAGCCTTTGTTTGTGAATGCAGCACCTTCATCAGGATAAATACTTTGCTCTTATCACACTGTACCTGTGACACAATCAGTGTTAATTAGAACTCCACCGTCAGCCCTCTGATGAGCCGTCTTAATTACCACCAACGCTCAAAACAGTCTGAGCTGCAGCCCCAACCACAGGGCCCCCGAGCAGAGCGAAATGACCCCGAGGACGACCCCGCCTGCTCACAGAGTTTTTATCATGGCTGGATCGGCTTCCTATGGCTCAGGCCTCACCTCTGGGCTCTGTGCTGCTTTGGTCAGCAAGAGGGACGCAGCTCCGCCCGTTAAGCAAACACAAACACAGCTGTCCCACAGGAGGAACGAGGGCCAACGTAAGGAGAATAAAGCAGGTTTGAGGCTAAGATAATAAGCTTTAATTCAGCGTTGTGTGAGTGAGAGTATGTGGGGCAGGTGAAACATTTGGTCGTGTGGAGCCGACGGCCGCCCAGGCCAGAGTCCATGTCCTGCTTGTCTTCCCTGGTACTTTTGCCCCTTTTCCAACTCTGTCCGCTGTCTCCACACAATCAATGGAGGCTGAGAGTCAGAAAAATACTGATAAAAAAGACTAGAAGTGGCATTTCTGAAATCAATAGAGTAAAGATGGAAAGCACATCTGTAAAAAAAATCCTGGATCTGCATCCAGATGAAGATCACAATCGAAGTCTAATCACTTTATTTGCCAATATTTGCTAACAGTACTTTGAATTTCAGCTCAATTTGTTGAAAACTTTGGATTTAAAGACGAAGAAAACTAAAATCACGGGCAAAAAAAATGACCTCCTCCGCAGAGATAACAGCTCCAGTTATCCTTTTTGTTATTTTCCATTATTTTCCTTCATTAACACTTTAAAAGGACTGTGAGGAGTTTCTAAGTCTGACTTTTAGATATCTGCCTGATGGAAATACACACTTTAAGATGTGTTTTATAGCATTAAGATAGGTTATCTATAAATGCTATTCCTTAGCTTCACGGTCGGGTCGTACAGGGCTGGACTGGCCTGGATACTCAACTTCAGGAACAAGACAATTAAAACTAGAGCAGATTTATATTATTCAGACACGTCTTAGATCACCGGGCTGTAAGTAGAGATATATAGCCAGCTACAAAAATTTTCCAAAAATTGCTTGTTGTCACACATCAAAAACTACCGCTACGTAACTAGAAAGAGATACATTACCTCGTGGCTTTGCATCCTGTAAGCTGTTGAAAAAAGAAGTTGTAAAGCAATGCAGAGTTCCGAGGAAGGTCCGAGCTGCATTCATTAGCATCACAACAAACACACGCTTTGGCTTGGGTCACGTCTTTTGGTGCATTCAAGTTGTAGCCAGAAGTCAGTGTCCGGGTTCTGAGTAGGAAACTGCAACTGGAACGTCCCCCGAAGTCAGAATTTCCTTCTGGGAACTCGGTGAAACCTCGCCACCCTCGAGTTGACAATGGAAGATGGATGCCCCCAGTGTGAACAGTTATTTAGCTCCTGTAATAATCCATTTATTTGCACTTCTGACTGGGGTGTGTCGCTCTAGATCAGCTGTATACATAGTATTGTTAGACTTATATTTACAAAAATGCTGCCATAGTGATAATCACATTCTTCATGTGATATTTGTGAACAACAACGCAGGGCGTGCTAACAACAGCTAACAATAGCCTGGTAGATCAGCATGTTTTTTTCTGACTTCAACTAAAGCACTGATAAGTCGGAGATGATGTCACTCCCAGTTCCGAGGTTACTGGAACGCAGCATTACAACAGTCGCCGTGCGTGCTCATCGGTAGCAGAGTCTTAATGTTGCCGGTAGTAGATTCTCCTCATAGCACCTTTAATTGTTCTAATACTTGAGTGCTAGTGTCTTGTTTCAGAGACAAGGAAATCTAAACTGAGCTGTCTCCACGGTATAAATTCAGGCTAAAACACTTTTAAGCCCTTAAAGTCTGTTTGTTGATGGTTGTCATGATACCTCAGTCTAATCAATATGATCAACAAATGACTAAAAAGACTCTGAACACAATCAGATAAATGAGTATTAGGTACCAAAACACCTCTCTTTGCTATGAAGCACGAGAGGGAGCATAGAGCTATAGTACATAGAAAAAGCCCTATGGATGATCTGTGTAATGATTATATTTCGAGTCTTCACTACCTAAGACCAGGCGGCACGGTGTTGCTTGTGCCTCACAGTAAGGAGGTACGAGCACATCTTCTGTTGGTCAGGGCCTTCCTGTGTGGAGTTCTCCCCGTGCATGCATGGATTCTCTCCTGGAACTCTGGCTCCACAGACCAGAAAGATGCTTTTTACGTTAACTGGTGAATTACGCTTAGGTCAGAGTGAATGACTGTCCGTCTCTCTGTGGTCTGACAGTTTCTTTTTTTTTTTTTTTTTTTCCCCATGTCTGCATTATCTTTTCAGCTGCGCACTGTGTCTGGTGGCAGCGTTGGAAAGACCAATGCATTTTTTTCTAGCAGTGAGAGATAAGTAAATAAATATGATGCACTGCTACAGTTACCATCACCAGCCCTCCCTGTAGGCTACTCCATCAAATCAAACTTTATTTAACGCCGATGTGAGCTGAAGGGGGGGGGAGGGGGGGGCGTGCCACACCAACGTGTGAAAGAAGGGGAAATAGTGACAGACAGGACAAGACAAGACAACAGGGAGGGGGACAAACAGACAGGACAAGACAAGACAACAGGAAGGGGGACAAACAGGTAGTGTAGATATTTTGAGATAGCAGTCCAAGTGCTGTGCTGATTTTAGTCCATAACGGAAGTAAAGGCTGTAAGAAACCAGGGACACCAGAGATGTGGGACTTGATAGTAGGGGGTGGACCCACAGGGGTGTGATATGGAGAAGCATGCATCACAAGAACTGACAAGATGTGTAGGAGAGCCCAACTCAGCATATTCTGACGCGACCAATTATTTCTTTATAGTTAGTCCCAACAGGAGCTTGAGTATCTGTACACATGCATGTGAGGTGGTTACCGAATACCCAAAAAGCTGCCCACGCCCAGGGAGACCACGGCCAAGGGCTCCCCCAGAGCCACCAGGGGACCCGGGACCCACCCCACGGCCGCCAGAGCCACAGGACCCAGATATAGCCCCAGGACCTAAGGAGGCACCGACCCGCCCCCCCAAAGGCACCAAGGGACAGCACCAGGGCACCCGGGGCAGCAGCCCCACCGCAGACAGCACACACCTCCACACACCACCCGTCACCCGTCCACCCGTCCAGTAGTTGCCCCTCTACCACCCCCCGACTCCAAGAACCCTAAATGTTGTGTATGTGCCCAAGAGTGCAAATATATACAGGAGTGCAATGTGTGAATAGTGAAGTGCAATTAAGAGGTTAGGCTAGTGAGGGCCAGCCTCGGCCAGCAACGACAAGTGGGAGCAAGGGAGCAGTGCCACGTGGCCCCCGCAACAGCAGGCCCCAGAGTCCACAGGCGACGGCCCAGATGAGCCCCAGCGACCAGATGGCCTCACAAAAGCACGCCCCCCCCAGCAGACTGCCGCACCGGAGCCACCGACCCAACAACCACAGGGGACCCAACCCGGGCGGACCACCCCCAAGACGCCGCCTCCATGGGTGGTCTGACAGTTTCAATAGAAACAGTCAGTAAAGAACAACCCGATGTCGCAGAGCTGCAGACCAGATCCTGCTGACTGACTGTTGATTAAGAGGTAAAACTTAAAAGTCTGATGAACCAAAACTTAAAGACGGTGATACATAATTAACTTTTTAAAAGACATCAGCTTACATACAGCAGAAAATATGATCTTATTTTAGTCCCAGGACAGAAGTGTTTAAAAATGTAAAAACATATTTTAGCCCATTTAGAGGATTTACAGATCCACTGTTGCTGTGAGCGAGAATGTTTGACTCTTATTTTTACTACAGGGATCAGTGTGAGGCCTTTAGGAAAAAACAACACCAATTAGCAAAATTAATTTATTAAAGAAGTAAAAGATATTTTACCTGGTTGGTTTCTTACAAATGATCTTCAGACATAACCAATTAGTTGATTCAGTTGCTAAGCAACAGTTAGACCATCTCTACCTCAGGACGTGCAGAGGTTGGTGGTTAATTTAATTAAGATTGATGTGCTTCGTGTTTTACTTTGAGCAAAGTTTCTGAGTCTTTTCACTTCATGGACTGCTGCTGGTTTCTTCCATGTCATCCCCCCGTTATTCTCTCTGCATCGTGAAAGAGCAGCTCTGATAAAGTCTGTTTACACTCAAAGACAGCAGAAAGGTCCCTTTTATCACCTGTGATGATGATCTGAAAAGTGCAACATTGCTTAAGATCATACTTAATCAAATGTATCATCCTTTATCCTCTTCACCAAACCTTCATCTATCCAAGACAATGTGACATCTGGACCAATCACAACCATTCAAGACACTGACACATGCTCAAAGATCAATCAATCAATCAATCAATCAATCAATCAATCAATCAATCAACCCACCAACCAACCAACAAACCAATCAATCAACCAATCAATCAATCTATCAACCAATCAATCCATTAATCAATCAATCAACCCACCAACCAACCACCTAATCAATCAATGTATCAACCAACCAATCAACCAACCAATCAATCAATCAATCAATCGATCAATCAATCAATCAATCAATCAATCAATCAATCAATCAATCAATCAACCAATCAATCCATCAATCAATCAATCCTTCAATCAATTAATTAATCAGTCCCCAACCAACCAACCAACCAACAAACCAATCAATCAGTCAATCAATCGATCAATCAATCAATCAATCAATCAATCAATCAATCAATCAATCAATCAATCAATCAATCAATCAACCAATCAATCCATCAATCAATCAATCCTTCAATCAATTAATTAATCAGTCCCCAACCAACCAACCAACCAACCAACAAACCAATCAATCAGTCAATCAATCGATCAATCAATCAATCAATCAATCAATCAATCAATCAATCAATCAATCAATCCATCAATCAATCAATCCTTCAATCAATTAATTAATCAGTCCCCAACCAACCAACCAACCAACAAACCAATCAATCAGTCAATCAATCAATCAATAAATCAGTAAATCAATAAATCAATTAATCAATCAACCAACTAATCAATCAATCAATCAACCAACCAACTAACCAACCAACCAACCAATCAATCAATCAATCAATCAACCAACCAACCAACCAACCAATCAGATAGATCAGGCCTAAGACAAACTTGTATGTTCACATCCATGTATCCAGAGATGATTCCATCCGGGCAGAGACAAAGGGACAAAAAATTAAAATTAATGACAGAAAGAAACCCATGAAACCCGAATCTGTCCACATTACTTTTGTCTCTGCTTCACATAGAGTCCATAAACCAATCTTTATACATATTGCAACATGTTTGTATTTGTTAAATATACATTCATTAAAGGCAACCTTGTTGAGATGTGAAATCTCATTTTCACAGGGTCCACATGTCTGTGTGGTTGTAAAGGTATTTATTATGGATGTATAATTAATACAACCATGGACAGAGAAATCAGTCTGATACTAACATTAATACCTAAAATGATTATAATCCGGAGAGGTATGATGTTGACTAATATAACAGCATCTGTCTCAACTGTCATTAAAATGGTTTAACTGCTCTAAAGTCTTAATTTATGATAAAGGATGTTTCTGTCAGTGGTTGATGCTCATGGAGTGGAGCACGTCCACAGCAGCAGGTCATCATGACTGTTTGTCAACGTTAAACTAAAACATGTGCGCTGTTAGCAGGAACTACCATGGATTTAATTTAGCTGATCTCTCTGAAGTTAATATCAGGAGCTTTAATGATGATGGTACCAGGAGATGCCAAATAATTGTATCTGTAGTTACTGAAGTCCACAGCAGCAGGCGGTCTGATGGCAGGAGGGAACATTTTTTAACCTGATGATACCTGATACCCTGCTAACACTGTGGTTCCTGGTGGGACCCAAGAACCCTAAAGGAGGCCAAAGGTGATGCAGGGCTGAATAAGAAATGAAACTATGAGCTGAGGCCTGTATGAACACATGGAGCCTGAGGTGGTTTAAAGGACAAACAGAAAAAAAGAAACACAAAAAACATCACTCTCCAGACTCCAACCAGGACCTACAGCAGGTCACACAATCCTGAAAAGGGTGGAGGGGGACAGAATTATCTTACCCACTGGAGGACACCTGTGGTTCCAGTCTTTATAAGTGTGCAGAGCTCTTTTTTCAGAGTAAACCCTCTTCTCCAATTTAGAATTTAGACCCGCCTCTCCCTTCATACCTCACCCCTGGCTCCACCCCCAAAAGCTGATGGATGTGCATCGCCATGGAAATGGTCGTAGAAACTGCGTAGCTGACCAACGTAGCTAAGGTAACCCCGACTCGTCAGACAACTCGACTGTCATTATTGATAACATCACAACAACAGAACATTCTGGCAGATTAGACAATAAGATGAATGCCTGATGGCTGTTACTGTTATGTGAAGCACCACAAAGCTAATGTTGCTAACCTATCCAGCAGACAGACGGAGACATCCGCGTCCGTTTTAAGGTCTTTGAATTCGCAGAGTTCCCTCCACCGTTGGAAAGCAACGCCAATGTTGATCCGGGTCTTCGCTCTTTCATGGTCATAGCCCTTCTTTTTCACTTTTCACTCCTCTGACCTTTTTCTTTTGGGCTGTTTTTCAGCCATTGCTACTGCACCTATTGTATCTCTCTCTTACGCTAACAGCGCATGCTACGCAACCTCCTACTCCCCCTCCCCCCTCTTACTGATCTGCGCATAAGTATGATCGCCCCCTGGATGTGGGGGGGTGTACCCTGTTTTGGTAACTCGGCCCGAGCCACAGTATTTACCTGCTGAAATTCAGAGCCAAGGCTGTGTATCGAAACCGGACGTTTTTTTCAACATGCTGTCAGCGATGACATCTTGCGGATGGAGAGGAGAAATACGGTGATTTTGACAAATAGTGCATTAAATTAGAAGATTAGAAGATCCCTGACTACACCTTTAAAGATGCAAAGATTTGTCCTTTGCGTTTTAGAATTCTTCTGTGTTCAGACAGAGACAAATGGACCTGATGTAGTGTGCATGCCAGTTCAGTAGATGGGGGTGTAGGTTTGCAGAGAGGCAGCGCTGCTACAACACACGAATGGAAAAAGAAAAACTTTTCACAAACAACAATGGCAAACAGATGCACAGAGACGCAGGAGTTTCTTTTCTGGACAACAAATCTGTCTGGATAGTTTTGTCTGGATAACAAACCGAGCACGGTAAGAGGCTCACACCATACTCGGCAGACGGCCGAAGCTGTTGTTGTTCCTGGTATGCAGGCTGAGCCTTCATCTGAAAGAGTACTGCTCATGCGGTGACGTCAGCGTTTCACCCTGAAATGCATGGAGAGCTGATTCAAAGCTTTCCACTCTGAAGCCCGTTTTCAAAAGTTTCTGTTTTCATCTAAACGCCATGAAAACGTATCAGATTTGACCGTTTTCGGCGCCATGTAAACACAGCTTTAGTCTCACTCTGGCCTTCCTGCAGGTTTAATCTTCTCTGTTTCAGGTGACTGCCTTTGCAATCAGAGGCCAGTGAAGCTGCTGTGGACACAGTAACACCATGAATGCCCCTGGAGTAAGCATGTTAAAAGAGGTAAACTATGGAGGCTTTGATCTCTCATCTAAAGTGAGCTAAAAGATGCAAACTGCACACAGAAAAACCAACGACTGACAAAAACTCGGTCTCTTCTTTAGGAACATGACCCCGGGGTCAGAGCTAAACCCCAAAGATCTCTTCAGAAGATGAGCTGCTGTCGCTCACTCTGACAAAAGAGGATTTACAGCTGCTTCTCCAGCGTGCGTTATAACCGTCGTCCTTTGAGATGTGGGCTGTGAAAATGAAGCATGCAGTGTGAGGTGCTGCGCTCCTCGTTTCCTCTTCTTTCATGTCAGGATGAAACCCGAGGAGAGCTCGTTCTGATCTTCTCTCTGACTGATATTCATCACTTCAGCTCAAACTGCTGACAGCTACTCACGAGATGAAGGAGAAGCTTTGGAGCTCGTTCTGTCTTCATCTCTCAGAGATCCAGCTAACAGGCTATCATGGAGTAAAATCACACATATTTACATAAAGAGTGACTTCAGAGGCATCAGAGCTGAACAATAATTAGCCATAATGGTTGTTGCTATAAATACTCATGAATGAAATAAAAATAGATGTTGATGAAGCTCAGGCTGGGTCTTCATGGCTGAGGTGAATTAGACTGAGATAACAGATCTGAGGTAAAGAGGGCTGTAACTGTGTGTTTAAATATTCAACATTTTAATTTTAATGAACGACTAAAACAAGAAAAATTAAAAAGCCCACCTTGGATTAACCTGCAGCTCATCTTCCTCTCCTGCTTATCGGCCTTTCCTGCATCAGCATGTTCTAGATAAACAAACCGTCACCTTTAACAGCTGTCATAAAGCTAAGGAAATATTTCAGGTTATAAGTTACAACAAAAACCTGTACAACTTAGAATCAGCTGATTTGATAAAACAATTAAACCCCATTTTTTACATACAGTATGTTTAGGATATGTGTGTTAGAGCCCTAATAGGATCAATTTAAGGAAAAGGCCATTGAATTTACTTTAAAGGGACAGTTCAGGTTTTTGAAGTGCTGGTTGTGTGAAGTACTGAACGTGTGCCACAGTGTCACAGCTCAGTTCTCTCTCTGTTCAGAAATCTCAGGATAGACCCTTAGTCAGGGATTTTGGCAGGACCTTAACTTGTTGTTGAACAGAAAAGTGTGAATACTCAACTCAAATTTAAAATTGAATTTATTTTATTTGGCTGCTTTGCCTATTAAAAAAAAAACATATGTCATCAACTTTATTGTACTTTTAGCAAAATTCCATTTACACACCAGCAAATATTCAAAACAAAAACCCAACCTGTCTTCCTTGCATATTTAAAATTCTACCTTGACACTTTAAAACTTTACAAAGCTGTGAAGACAAGAACGCTTTGTGTTGAATTTGATTTCATTTGATGTGCATTCTAGGGCCCAACCGATATCGATTGTTCGAGGCCGATGCCAATACCGATTAATTGATAATACAGATTATCAATTAATCGGCTGATTAATTGAGGGAAATATATATGTACATATATATATATCTATATCTATCTATCTATATCTATCTATCTATCTATCTATCTATCTATCTATCTATCTATCTATCTATCTATCTATCTATATATATATATATATATATATATATACATACACATATATATATGTATATATATATATATATATATATATATGTATACATACACAATTTACACCTGAGAGGAAATTTGGAGTACAAAAACATGCAAAAATCACCTTAAATAAAGTCATTCTGTGTCTTGAACTTCTTGTTGATGAAAATTAGAGGAAGATTATAGTTAAGATAGAACAACTTTTTAAAAAGTAGTTAACAGGAAAGGAACAAAAACACTAAAGGTAACATTCTTGTACATTTTTACCGCATGGAGTTACTGCATCATAAATTCAAAGTAGCCAACAAACAGCAAATGGGTTATCGTGCCTGTATTCACATTTACATAGTTTTGTATTTTTATTTAAACTTTGTTGTAATTCAAAAGTGAATGGTTTGATTAAACAGCAGAAATACATGTACTTTAGATTTTACTTTTTTCTTTTATTTACTCTTAATAAATGTTTGTTAAAGACATGTGTTTGTGGATCTTTAGTTCCACAAACACATGAACACATGAAGTTTACACTGTAAAAAAAATAACAGAAAATTCTTTTTTTCCCCTTTATTTAAGGTTCTTTAACGTTTAATTACAAACATTTAATGTTTAACATTTAATGTTACCCATAAAGATGGTAAATTGACATTGTAATACAAAGAATTATGCTTAAATTTACAGGAATGTGCTGCTAACAGTTGGTTTTAATTACATTATTTTTTTTAATGTATTTTGGGGGAATTTTGTGCCTTTATTGATAGGAGAGAGACAGTGAATAGGCTTGTGAAAGGGGGTGAGAGAGTAGGGGAAGACACTCTGCAAACTGGTCACAGGCGGGATTTGAACCTGGACCGGCAGAAGCAAGTACATGGGGAGCCTGGTTGCTAACCACTCCGCCAAACCAGCACCCCTTAATGATGTTATTTTATAGGAAAAGCTTTTTTTTAGAGTTGTAAAGTTGAATTTTATAGTTTATTCCCTTAAATAACAGAAAAGGCTTCATGTTCTTCGGACACTCAGTTCTCTCCATGTGGCTCCACATCTTCTGCTGCTGTTGTACAAGGGTATCATTCAGTCCATTCTGTTGTATTGTTCATCCTGTTTTTACACCATGCTGTCAGTCTCTAGTAGAAATAAGCTCCTCAAAATAACCCACACAGCATCCAAAGTCATCCGTTTGCCCACACCTAATATCTCAGAACTCAACGACAGAGCAAAAGCTCGGCTTGCCCAGTCAATAGTCTCAGACACTGATCATCCTCTCCATCACTTCTTCCAGCTCCTTCCCTCTGGACGCAGGTACAGGACTCTTAAATACAGAAGGGCCCGTTTTAAGAGGAGTTTTGTTCCATCTGCTCTGGCTACTCTGAACAATCTACCTTCTTGACTTAACCTACTTGCCAGACAATGACAATGTTAAGTGCTGCCTTGCTCTGTATTTGTTTGTGATTGTCCATTGTTCTGCTTGTGTTCTGTGTGATGGTGTGCTTTGGCAACATGATATGGAAGGCTGTGGAAACAAATGTCCCTTTTCTGGGACAATAAAGGTTCATCTATCTATCTATCTATCTATCTATCTATCTATCTATCTATCTATCTATCTAAAAATATTTGTAAAATTACAAAACACTTGTTAACGTATTTTAACAATAAATATTCCTACTTCTTACGGGGTTTCTTTGTAAAAGAACATAAATATTGTGTTTTTTCACAGTAACAGTAATTTCCTGTTATATTACAGTTGACATGTAAAATCACAGTTTATTTTTGTAAATTAATTGGCATTTTGAAATTACAGAAAAAAACTGTAAAATAAACATTAAAATACTGTTGCATTACTATTTTTTACAGTGTACAGATCATACCATTGCTGAAATGGACTGACACATAACTTCCTCAAAATACAAAAATGACCATGAAAAAGTATTTATTTGGATTAAATGATTCATGCAAGAAAGGGTTAATCTCAGAATCTTGATTTATTTTTGTAGAAAAAAAAAACAAAAAACTAACCACTATTTGTATTTTGGTGTGGTCCTAAACCCCATTTCACAAAAGAATGAAAGCACAACAGCTGATTTATAAGATGAGGTCAATCATCAGGAAAATGGGTGACAAATGTGTGATTTTTTGTTCTTTGTTCTTTTTTGTTTTGTCATTCCATTGTATTTGTTTTTTTTCTTTTCTTTTTTTTTTTGAACATGCAAATTCCAAAACTTGAGTGATTCCTTTTCATTTCTGGGTCAGAAAACCTCGGCATTTGATGGAGTAACAGACAACATTCACCAGGATCCTCTTGATTTAATCTTTGGTGTCATGAAGATCTGACGGGAGCGATGTGTAAATGAAAGACCAGCAGTCAGAGTTTAGACTGATTATTGAATAGTGGATGTTTTGTATCGTCTCCTATCTCTAATAAAAAGCACTAAACTACTGGAAAAAAAAAAAGAAAATGTGTGATTTTTCCTTCATGTGTAGATAATGAGTCTGACATGTCAAAGATTATAAACCCCTGTCTGGAATGAAACTATCACTCTTTTCTCCTCAGGTATCTGTGACCCACCTGCCCCCCCTCCTTTTGAAAACACTGAAACACCTCAGTCCAGTTTTCAGAAACGTGTTTTTGGAGCTTCAAGCTGTGAACCGGAGGATCAGGGTTATGGGTGGGCCTTGGAGTCACCTTGGCCTGGAGCTCGGAGGTGCAGAGGGTCTCCCCTGGGTGCTGCTCTGGCTCCTCAGCTCCTGCAGTGTGACCTGCGCACACAGCAGCTGCGCCTCACCTGCGCACGCACACACACATCAGAGGTTTAATGCACGATCAGGACGATACATAACTGAGTGAATGATTGTGATCAGAAGCGCTGTGAGGGAGGACCGGGCTGTGTGACAGCAGCCTGTTAGCGCCACTGCAGATGGACTAGAGCAGAGTCAGCTCCCTCTCCGCCTCCTCCTCCCCCTCCACACTCACATCCACGCAGCATGGACGCAGCTCTCTCATCGGCACACTGAGCCTCGACCGGCTGCTTAAAGACGACCGACAGCTCCGCAGCTCCTCTCCCGGCGAAGGCGCCTGTTCCCCGGCTGGATCGCAGGATGAAGCTGCTCTTTGTCGGGTCTGTTCGGGATGAAACCATGAACCCCTGGCTGCTGCTCGCTCTGCTCGGACTGTGGTAGGTGTGCGTGTGCATGTGTCTCCATGATGATGAGAGGTGGATGGGCTTATTTTCAGGGTGAATGGCTGCAGATGTTGCTCTCTGCGTATTTCATTAACCAGGAATCACAGCTCAAGCCTCCTCCATCTTCTGTCCTCGGGAATGTTCCTGGAAGCCGTTCACCTTGGGCCACATGTGTGCGTCTGGATGTGCTGTGCGTGTTTTTGTTCGCCCTCGGACATTGGAGGTTGTACTAATAGGTAAAGGGAGGCTGCCTCTACAGCCTGGTGCTCCAGGGGCCTGGACAGAAATACTGGTGTATACAAATGATTCAAAATTTAAATTAGAGTCACATATTTTGATGACGAACACGTGCATTTACATGTAAATATGGTACCAAGTGTGAATGAAAGCAGCAGAAAGTCTGTAGAGAGGAGCCCTGTCTCCATCATAAAGGACCAAACCCATCAAAAAGGCTCAAAACGTCTTTTTTCTAGAACAATATGGTTGGAGATTGTTTTTCCTGTCATGTTTAAAGAAAGGTGTAACTGTGTTGTAAACTGGTAGGTGATTAAATAGTCTGATATGTCACTAAAATGAAGGTATTATTGATAGCCCTGACTTTTAAATATTGGCTGATTGTTCTGGAGCATCATTGCACAGCACATCACATTTATTAACATGTTTATACAGTGAGAAAATCAGTGTTGGGCAAGTTAATTCAAAAATGTAATGCATTATTTATTACCTGTTACTGTCATTTAAAAGTATTTAGTTACGTTATAATATTCCTGTATCTGAAATGTAAGGCGTTACTCTCTTATCACATTACTTTAATAACAGAAATATGGATTTGTCATTCTAAATGTAGCTCATTAAAAAAGCTCATTAACATCCAGTGAAGGTGATGTGGTGTCTATCTGACTGAGTTCAGCTGAAGGCTAAAAACAGGAGAATATAACAGACACATTGATGCTCATGGCACAATACAAGAATCCATCAGAGCAAAAACAGACAGAAGGTCAAACTCTGGTAAACTGTGTTGGAGATACTGTAACTTTAGGCCTAGAGGAGGACTTTTCTCCTCTGATGATCTCACAGAGTATTTGGTGAATTTGTATTTAAACAAACAAAAAAGCACCTCTTCATTTTGGGTTAAATTAAAAATGCATTGTAACGTGCATTACTGACATTTGTACCGAGTAAAACATACCTTTTTTTGTAATGCCTTACGTTACTATGTTACAGTAAAAAGGAATACATTACAGTAATCACACTACTTTGTCGTAATGTAAAAATGTTCGTCACATTAGTGCATGCAAACAGACAAACCTGCTATAATGAAGTAGATTACAATAATAGTTGGTAATACCCAGTATTGAGTAGTTTCTTATGTTTTAACTGTTGTTGTGGTGTGCTGTCTGATTGCACAAACAGACAACAGCTAGAAAAAGAGGTTAGGGTTTCTCTCACTTCTACGCAGGTCCCTCTGCTTTTCCAAATTTAGTCAACTTAATTCTGCAATTGCAGGAAAATGCACTCCACCTTTTAGGAGCCCTTAAAAGTAAAAAAAAAGTCTTTCATAAGCTTTAAGGGGTCTTCAGACATGGTCATTAATGATAAGCAGGCCGCTCATATGGGGGCCCAGAGTCACGGAAAACACTCTTGCCTTATTTTAGAGATACCAGAAACTACTGCTAGTTAGCTTAGCTTAAACCCTGGGAAATAACAGGTTTAGCTAGCCTGCCTCTGCCTACAGTTAACAGAAAAGCTCTTCATCAACTCTAAAATGTCCTGTGTGCTTGTTTTGACTCATTCTTTATGGTGTTATGTTCATTATCTTCTGCTTTTGTATTATTTTCTTTTCTTTGTTCTGATGACCTTCTTCCACGGTGGTTTGGCCTGAGATGGGATGTTCGTGAACGAGTGGATGCTTTTGAACAGCTCTTTTAAGTGAGCAATGAGAACTTATTTGTAGTTGTAAATGAGCCGTTTGTTTGCGAGTCAGTCTTAAGTCCAAAGTGCCTGCAAAGAAGGATATATTAATACAAAATTAGAAGAGGTTGGAAACTGTTCTACTAACAATAACTTCTCTCCATCATGCCTTGGTCCAGTCTGTAAATGACTCTGCATGTGGACAAACAGTCTGTGCTGAAAAGTAAATGCAGTTCTGTAAACAGCTCTTTGTGTTAAACTCAGGTCAATGCTGTCTGTTTAAAGAGAAGATAAGGAATTCTCTAATAGGTATAAATCATAAACTTTAGGACATGGTTGGATTAATTTGTGGTGACAAGCTTGTTCTCTGATTATTGAACAGCTGCTCTATCATAAGAGCAAATGTTGAAGTCTACTGTACGAGTCCTTACATGGGCAAACCGTGATTTCATGACTGAGTTTGGCTGATATTTGGTACCTGGCTGGAACTCGGCTGGAACTCTGCTGGCACTTGGCTGGGAGGGGAAAATGAAGTGGCTGCATTTGGCTGTTTGGGTGGACAAAAATATTTATTTTTGTGTTGAGCTCTTCATTTGATCTTATTTTTTTTTACTGATACAGTAATTTTTTTTCATTATTGTAGTGTAAGCCTATTGTATGTGCAGTATATATTTGTATTTTATGCATGGATCTGTTTAACTGCACATGTTTAATAGTGGAGAGGAGGGAGTTTGTGCAGTTTTCACATGTGGCTGTGCTTGCCAACAATCCTCTCCACTTCCTAGTCATTAAATCTGTTAATAATTACGGAGCTATCCATGGCTGTTATTGATTTTGCCACCATAATAACAACTGTTACGACAGTAAAGGGAGGTGGACCCTCTTGACCCTGTACAGGCTATCCTATACATTTTTTAGATAGATTATAGTTTGGCATTTCTATTTATGTCTGCAGTTCAGCTGGATCCACCTGGTTCTTTATCTATAACTAGAAAAGCACTCAGAGAGCGCAGACCTCCGCCAGCGCCACAGTCCTCAGCCATATTGTGAGTTTGACCATAAATATTAGTCCTACCTTTATTTCATGTAAATATTTAGATTCCTTGACCATGAAAACATACCATTAGCAACTGGATTCATAATGATATCTATTTTAGTTCAGTAGTTATTCACAGAAATCACATTTTTCCATCATGGCGGCCAGACGGTGATCCGGATCAATACCAAAATCAAATCAGTTCTTCCTTTTCCCATGCTGAATATTTCCTGAAAATTTCATCAAAATCCATTGATAGCTTTTTGAGTTATTTTGTTCACAGACAGACGGACAGACAGACAAACAAACTCTCCCGAAAACATAACCTCCTTGGCGGAGGTAATAAGTCAGATCCATCCTGCAGACCTCGAGGTCAAAACAAATGAGCTCTGCAGACACACTGTCCAATTAGCGGTCTTTAAAGATGTATGAGCGACGAGAAGGTGATTCTGTACTTTACACTGCAGCAGTAGTGCCCGCCTACAACCTCCACTGATCGGCCCGTAATGAATATAACTGATGGAATGATCGTCCAATCACCTGCTGGTTTTGTTCTCCTCAGGGTGACATTGTGGCACATAAGGCCACAATTTTACCTGGTTCAATCCCCGTGTTGGCCATGGCCTTTCTGTGTTGAGTTTGCATGTTCTCCCTGTGCATGCATGGGTTCTCTTGCCCTGAGGGTGGGTCTGAGTGTAAATGGTTGCTTCTCTCTGTGTGACCCTGCGATCAGCTGATGATTGTTGGGGCAGGATCCAGCAACTGAGTGTTCTCCCCAAACACTTTCTCAGGACCGTGAGGGTTAGTGAAGTGTGTTCTGTACAGTTTATGTTTACCAGTGTCTCTTCATCTCTGTCAAATAAAGTATTAAAACAGCTGACTGATAAATGACATCAAATAAATAAAAAGAAAAAAAGAAGAGTGTAGCACTGACCTATCCCTTTGTAAAGGAAATACTGGTTTGAAGGGTTTCGACAGTCTGAAATGGACCAAAGCTGTCTTTTGGTTTGGCTTAATTGTCTTTCCTACAACCAGCTAAACAATGTTTAGCTTGTTAACCCATGTTGTGAATTTAGGAGACGTCTAACATAAGGAGCCTTGTGATGATTGCCGTGCCCAGCAGGAACCTGCCTGCAGGTGTCTTTCTGCCCCCATGTGTGCAGCCCGTGCTCAGTTTGTTAAACAGTTACACTCTTCTGGTTGTTTGTGTGAAGTTGTCTTTGTATGTGTAGCTCAACAGTGAAGCTATGCTTAAGCATTATTCACTATGTAGGAGTCCATAAGCATTTACAGGGACAGCTGTCACACTAGATCGATAGATACTTTATTGATCCAGAGTTAAAGTCAAAGTATCCAGAAACAGGTTACAAGATGAACATGACAGGAAACAATTTTACAGATTGACCCCAGGAAATAGAAAAAATATCACCCTCCCAAACATATTATATTAACCCCAAGAAGAACTGAAGAATACCCAATGTGAATAAAAACTTATACAAGTATTGTGCAAAAGCAGTGCAGAGATAAAAGTATGATACTTACAGCAGAGCCTGAGAGCAGTGGAGGAGATTTAATAAAAATAAATGCAGAACATTAAGGAAGTGTTTTAGCTAAGCGTGAAGTTAGCCTTAAAGGTGTCCAGTTAGAGTCTGACTTGGAACATCTGTGCATGTAGGAAGAGGGGAGGTAAATCTAGAGTGACCGTGCTTCCCTCTGCCGTAACTGTGAGGTGTGCAGACGTACGGGCAGGGGGACAGACGAGTTCCTGATGAGCAGGATTGTGACAGCAGTCTGCCACGGAACACTACGCCTCACAAAGACAACCCCACTCTTCTGTTTACTTTAGAAAGAGGCAGAAAAACAACCTTTGATTTTTTTTTACCTGTTTTGAGATTCTGATTCAGTTAATGTTGCCTCACGTGTGCCAGTCACCTGTAATCTTACACTAAGGTTTAAATTCATGTTTTCTCTGGATGGAGACAATGACAGACCAGCATTGTTCCCCTGCTGCTGTTTCACACTGGATGGATTATGGCTGTGTGATTACCATGGAAAATGTCTCATTTTCATTTTGCAGACTTTTTAGACAGCTGATGCAAGCAATAACTCTCATATGCTGAAGTTTCCACATTTTCTTTACGTGAGCTGTGCATTTATATCCCTGCCAAAGTTTTCAAGGGAATGACTAACAGAGTCACATTCACCCTGCTTTATCACATATGCTTCACATCAGGTGAACACAGCATGGCTGCACTTCCTGTTAGTGCTTTTCAAAGTAAAAGCCTGATTCAGCCTTTTTTGCTGCTAACGCTCCAAATTCATACATACAAAGCATTAATCTGAAGTTTCTCTGGGTCTGTTTTATCATGGATCAGGTCACTTGTGAGGACTTTACGCAAGGGTTGGTAATTTTGGAAAACTAGCATCAATTTGAATGAAGCATCTCCTCAGGGCTCCGCCTAGCCCAGTGGCGGCTGCTGGTCAGTGAAGGAGGGGAAGCTCATTTTTTACATCATAAATATGTTTATTTATTTAAATGTAAATTCTACCTTGATGTGCAGCTTGCTAGCAGCTGGAGCTGCTACGAGACACTACTGTTTGACAGGCTGTGAGTGTGAGTGACAGGGGGAGAAGCTCCCTAGCTGCAGCTGCTTGTTGGTGAAAAGAAAAAGTGACAGGAGAGAATCTTCAAACACAACGCTAGTCATTTTTAAAAAAGATAAAGTCGCTGCTGATCGATAAAGCCTCCAGATCAGTCCAGAACAACTGAATGTAAAACTTAGAAGATGCTCCGGTGGAGTGTTCTACTTCAAGATCGCTGATTGGCTCATTTCACTGTCAATCAAAAAGGGATTCGGCCTCAGACAGATCATCCAATCATGCAGAAGCCGAGCGTCCAGGCCAGCCCACTGCCTCGTAGACCCCCAGAGACGCTGAGCGTCCGATGGGCGGGACAAAGCCCAGCGTTTATCCAATGACCGTCCAGTTTCCACTGTGGAACAACCCACTCTACGCTTCCCCATCGAAGTCAGAAGACGCTCAGCGTCCGACTGTGTTAAAGCGCTGAGACGCTGTGGGGATGAATGAGAAGGAAGTCGCTCCAGTTACCTGTGATAAGTTGCTGATTCTCAACAAAAGATGAAGATATTCTAGAGCATATTTAGTCAATGAAATGTACACACAGCAGGACATATCACCACTTTTTTGAGGACATTTTAGAGGAAGCTGAGCTTCCCTTGCAGTCTTAGAGCAATCACCACTGGCCTAGCCCCTCCCATCCCTCCTCCAAAATGACCCCCCCCCCCCCCCCCCCCCACACACACACACACACATGCACCAGCACCGCTGATTCACAACCAGAAGACTGATTCAACTCCAAACCCTCAGCACAACGTTTCTGTTTTACTCTACACCAAGTCATGTCTCAGTCAGCAGTAAGAAAACACCAAAACATTATCATAGTAAAGTTAAAAAACAAACATGTAAAGTTAGTTAGTGCTCACAGCCTGATGTTGATCGGGGTATAGGTAGTTCCTCTGACATTCTCCACATAGTTGTTAAGTCTCCCGTTTTGGCCATTAAACTACCATATTTTACGTATTTTATCCTCTTTCCCGCCGTCCTCCTGTATCAGTATTCTCCTGTAAATCTCCAGTGTGATGATATAATAATAAAAACATTCCTCTGCCTCTCCAAACTGAACTCTGTCTCTAGCCTGAAGGGGGCGGTAATGCTCCAAAATGATGGATGCCAACCGCCGTAAAACCAAAGAAGAAGAAAAAGCCTGGTGAGAACATCCACCTGCAGTAGCCTGGGTGGCAGCTGTGGTGAGATTAGAGCAGCAGAACAAACTTAGAAAAACAAAGAGTTTATTTTAGATTTCTGTACACCTGTCTTAAAATGTGAGGGATACTGGAGCTTGGTTGGGTTGTGGGACGGCTCACAGCGGGCTTCCCTTATTTTCAAAGACTAAACTTGAAAGGTAAGCATTCTCCAGTGTAGCTGGATCCCTCTCAGCTCGGTTACACTGAATCAGAGTCTGTGCACGCCGGCAAAATGTACGAGCAGGAGGCGGGCAGAACGGCGACAGGATTTGATTGGTTTAATAAATTCTGAATGAGTGGCTGTGATTGGTTGGTGTTTCCCTGTTTTTCTCCTGCTGTAGACAGCGGCTGTTTTTTTCTCTTTTTTAAGAACACATCATGCATTGATTACCATCAGGACATAACGATCATTTTAACCAGGAGAACAGAAAGTGTATCTAAATCAAATTACCAACCCTAGCTTTAAATGTGGTTTATACTAAACATTCTATTTCTTCCTTAGAGCAGATGACTTGTTTATATTGCCCGTGTGTAATCTTCAATATTTAAATATGCCCTTTATTCACACACATTTCCTGCAGAGAGACAGAGCGTGGTCTGAAGGCCATTGTGGAGACAGCTTAAGCTGAGCAGAAGCCTCCATCCATCTTTAATTGGCAGGCGCTCACATTTTTTCTACCCATGCATCCATTGTTTACACCACTCATCAGTTTGGAGACGTAGTAGGCCATGGTCATCCCAGAGGGGCAGATGTGGGGACAAAGTCCCAGTTACACCAACACACACTTCGGCCTTCTCGCTGAAGCTGACACACAGGACTGCTGGAGCACCTGGAGGAACAGTCAGAGGAGGCGACAGTGCTTACCACTGCACCACTGTTCAGTCCCCCACGGACTGACATGCATGTGAATGATGTGAGTCAGAGAGTCAGTGGTTCAGTAATTCTTAATAAATCATCGCCCTGCACAGCTCCAGTCAGATTCACAGAGCTGACGTGCAGTGTTTTCACCTTTGGGTGTAAAGAGCTGGTCTGCATTACAGCTCTGCATCAGCTGCTCCTGTGAGTCAGTGTGCAGGGATTAGAGGAGCTCCTGCAGCGAGAAGCCTAATCCATCACATTGCATTAAAGATGGGGTAAGATACTGTATCACACTTTACTCTGGGCTCCTTTGTGAGGAGAGGCTGGAATATGAGCGAGCATTGTTCTTCTGGTCTGTGCTGAGGTCCCACTGGTGCTGCAGGGCTGCCTGTGCCAAACCACAAAGACAGAATAAACATTTATAAAGAGGATCATGAGCTCATGAGCATTATATCAGCTAAAGCCAGGTAACTTCTTCGGTGGGACTGGAAAAAATACATAGTTGGCTCAGCAGAAGGGAATCGTCTGAGTAATCAAAAGTCAATTTAGTCATTAGTAGGCTGGTCACGATAGCAAATTTTGCTGGACGATAATTGTTAAAAAACTATTGCCAATAAATGATATTATTGTCAATATTGTTTTGAAAAATCTTTTTTTATCAGTGTAATTATAATATATGTCATAATAAAGTGAGCACACTGTATCAAAGCAATAAACTTTAATTTCTTAAGAGTATGTAACTCTAACTGTAAGGTCATGAGCTTACAAATAAAATAAATTGAACAAACAATATAATACATTTAACAAAAAAAAAAAAGAAAACCCAATGAAAATGAAATTGCCTCTCTTTTGGGAAAAATTGCATGTAAATCTAAATCATTATACTAATCAAAAACAATAAAAATAGACCCTGTCTCTGTAAAGAAAAAAAAACTCCAATAAAAACACACACAATAATAAAAACAATAAATAAAATGGAGTTTATACAGTTCCTGAATTGTTTGTGACACGTACTTTCTCCCAGTCAGTTCATACTGTCTGTCAAATGTTTGTGACATTTCCGGCTTTTCAACCGTATTGAAGGGCTGCGTTTCTTTTGCAATGTAGAGCATGACACTGTCGGTGAGCGCACCATTTTGTGCTGTTTATATTTACTAAACATCTCATTAAGCTCTGACTGTCAGGATGAAGGCTCTGCTGCACCTCCCCTTCTTCGTCTCCACTACTTTCAAACAAATGTGACACATGAGCTCACACCTTGTTCATTCTGTTTAAAACCAGAATATTCCCACACTGGGGCTGTGGCATTCAGCTTAGGAACCGTAGCTTTTGTGCCACCATTCATATCAGTGTTTGTTTCCTTGTTACTCGTCACGACGCTCACTTCAGCTCTCTGTGTGTGTACGAGCAAGCGGCCTCGCCTCCCCCACAATGATTGAATGAATGACGGATGCTCACTCCGCTATAAATCCGCTATAGAACCAACGCACCCAGGTGTTGAGAAAGTTGCATAGAGTTACCCATCTTCTCATCCAGCCTGTTTGGTTGAGAGAGAGGAGGGAAACAAACACGCATGCTCATGTGAATTTATCAACGCCAGCAAACTTACAGAGGACGTTTTTATTTATTGTTTATCAATTGATTTATTGATTATCGTGACAGGTCTAGTCATTAGTCGTTAAATTAAGTCATCACGTTTTTAGAGGGAGTCGTCTAATGCTGCGTTCACACCGTAAGTGACCCAACTACCAAAATCGCGTCGCTCACTGACGTAGCATCGCACGTCCATAAATACCTAATTTTGATCACCGTTGCCGTCGGCCGTCGCTCAGTGACGTCACGTCCGCTCGAGTTTCACCGCGATCATATCATATATCATATAACAGGGTGTATAAGCAGACATTATTCCAGCTGTATCCTTTTCACTCACTTATCAACCACAAAACACTGCAGCTGATGATGCAGCAGCATCATCTGTGAGTTTATCGCGGTCCGTCTAGGCGGAACTAATGTCCTCACTGACTAATGTTTCCACACGGACATGGATTGTTCCTCTGTAGTCCAAATGAATAACTGTCTGTCACGGGCACCGTCACACGTGCTCACACCACTGATTGATCAACTTTTTTTTTACTTTCACATTGCGCTACGAGCTATGTGGTAGTGTGAAAAGCGGTTGTCACATCGCGTGAGGGTTAGCCCCGCCCCATCGCGGCTGTACATTGACTTTGCATGGAGAGCGATCGCCGAGGTAGTACAAGTAGTGTCCGGTGTGAACGCAGCATTACTCCTCCTGTTTTTGATGGAGCAGCTTCATCACACAGCTGCAGCACATTAGGAAAACAACATCGCCGTGATTATGGAAACCTTTGTTTCTCTTGGTGTGTTTCATCCTTGACAACAGGGGCGAGAATGAAGTTAGAGCCAAGTTTTTCAAAGTCACTTCAGGGCCAGAACATAATAAAGAGCTAACTCCATCTCCATCCCAGATAAAACTGAAGATTTCCTCATTTATTGCTCTCAGAGATCACCCTCAGTACTGTGTTTGTGACCACGAGACTCAAACTCCATCAGTTATCTCCACTTCACATCTTTTTTCTTAATCTATCAGCGGCCTTTTGGTTTTAAAACATGTCAGTGCTGCACAAGTGTTAAAGGAGAAGAAACTTTGAGAATCACATTCACAAAATCATAAACCAAATGTCTCTTTGAAAGCAAAAAGCAAAATTAAAGCCATAGTAGATTTACGTTAAAGTCCCCCTCCACTTATCATAATCTTTTACCAGTCCGTCACTGAACTGTAGAGCAAAGTTTGATCAGATTTATTTACAAACTGTGGTTACTACATCCCGCTAGAACAAAATTATCAATGTTTAGTTAACAATAGTGATGATAAGAACATTAGAAATGTTTGGCACATAAGAACAGTTATAATTTTTCTCAAAGTATTTTTTTATTTAACCTTTATTTAACCAGATAAATCCCATAAACAATTGTAAATGAACATGTTCAAAGTTGACAAAAAATCTTTACTATTTTACAAACACTTACACATTTTAGTTTTCCTGCAGCATTAGTGTCCATGTTACAGCTCCTTATATCAGACCATGTCCAGGTGAGGTTTTTTTTGTATTTTTTTTTACTAACGATAGTCCCTGAAGCAGTTAGCCCCCATCATGACTCTCCTCTGGTCTCCCCTTTCCATGGCAGATCTTGATATTTCCAAATTACGGTCAATGAAATCCATAAAACACGAACTATGACAGAAAAGATGACTTATTACAAAATACAGAGAATACGCAGAACGGCAAGAACTCACTCCAGAATGATACTAATGCTGTTAATTAGAAGATTTATACATTATTTAGACAGAGAACCCTGATAAACCGCCTATAATTCACTCAGGTATGGCTCATTGAATCTTCTCTCTCTACTTCTACGGCTCGGTCAGCTCGTTTACTCGAGGTGTTACAGCAGTTTCAATCACGCACGTCTTTTTCTTTCGCCGCAGCTTTGTGTTAAGACAGGGTGACTGTCTTCCATCAGTTTTCCCTCGGCATCCTTGTAAAATCTAAAATTCAACCAGACTTCAGGTTCCAGTTCAGGAGAAAAAAAATCCCTGCTGTGTCTCTAACCAAAGAAAAACACAGCAAACAGTGTAAACTGCGCATGTGCACCTCCCGTTAGGCTGCTTCACCGAGGCTTTTCACAGTGTGGTGATCAAACACGGTTTAACAGTAATCTTTAATAGGACACAGTAATGATTTTGTGGGAAATTTTTCCGCGGGTTACCATTTTACCGGTCACTGTTACATCCGTACTGTTGAGCAATCAGAATTTAGCCCAATTCATTTTTACCTCTGCAAAGGAGTTTGTGTTATTGCAGGAGTATATTTGTTTGTCTGTTTGTTTGCAAGATTACACAAAAACTACTGGACGGGTTTTAGCTGAAATTTTCAGGGGATGTTGGTGATCCAGATAACAGCCATCAGAGATTGATTTTGCTCAATAACTGTCTAAGTAATAATGATGTCATATGATGGTAACTTGATCAAAGATGTATTGCTTATGTGACAGAAATATGTGAGCCACCTTTGCAGAGGTTTGTGCTCTTTGAGTGATTTATAGTTTTTTTTGCTTGCAGTTTTATCCAATTAACAGCAGCCAACAGGACAAATGATGGTTACCTGTCAGTTTTAAAAGGGTTTAAAGGTGAATGACAGAAATTGTCTTCAAGAGCCACAATAGACTCATTTCAATATGATTCAAAGAGCTTTATTATTTATTGGTCTGTACAACCATATCGACATGAGGACCCTCTTAAAGATAAGATGCCACATCTGAAGGAGCTAACCTTGTATAAATCTATTTTCAGCAGAGACAAATGTGATGAGGACAGGATTTTATGTGAGTAAATATGGGATTTCTTGAGCATCGGTCGATTGTTTAAGCCCAGGGTGTGTTTATGTTTTTGGGATCGTATTCCTGTGTCACAGCCTGAGGATATGAGGAAGTGGAGCTCTGGCCTGTTCCCTGTCCACCAGCTCTTTTTGTGATGACCCGTCTCTATAGTTAATCTAAGATCACGAAGAGCCTGTTTATCATCAGGTCTTTTCTCAGTGCAGGATCTTTGTAGGTGATTAGTCTATATTCTCTGTTTTGGAAAAAATAACATTTTAATTTTCGTTTTTTTTTGGGTCGTATCTTTCCTGTATTTCATATCAACTTATTTTTGTTGGTTAAAACTCTATTTTGTCTGCTTTGAGGAGTGTTGGGGTCCTTGGTTTGACTTAGCAGAGCAAAAATGTATTGAATGATTGCATAAATATTTCTTGTTGCGAGTTTCTTTGTTTACTTTTTCTCTTAATAGCCAAAGCTTGACAGAAGCACATTCAGGTGTGAAGAGGCTCATTCATGGATGATCTCAGTCAACAGTAGAAATGTTTTAAGAGCCTGGAGGGTTTGGGTTCTACATTCATTGTTAAAAAGTATTAGGGCTGGGATGATACACTTTTCCCCTGATTTGATTTTTAAAAATTTTTTAGGTGCCGATTTGATTTGAATTGTGATTCTATGATATTGCCGATTTTTACAATCTTTAGTTAGCTTTTTTAACACCAGCGAAAAAGAGGGAGAATGATGATGCCTACAGACTATATCAGGAAAAATACACATCACATATGAGTCTGTTTTTAGTAGAGATGCACCGAAATGAAAATTTGTGGCTGAAGCCGAATAATAAATAAATGCTGGGCCGAATACCGAATACCAAACCGAATATCCAATGCGGCGGCAAAGTAGTTCACTATTTTTTTTGATAGAGCATTAATGACAGCATAGTTTAGAATACATTTTTAGACATGTTTTTAAAAGAAAGTGATTGTTTATTAAATTTTATGACATTTTTTAATATTCCAGTAGCCTTTGCTTTTCAAAAAAAGCCCAACAAAGTTTTTCATTCATATTAAGCCTTCAAACAAAACAAAACATGCATTAAAAAATATGAATGTACACTGATGGATATATAGCAGTAGACCAATAATACCAACAATACTGCTTTAAGGCTGTCACTTTATATTCAATATTTGAATAACCGATCAAATATGGGAATAAAACTGTAATGGAATTGTAAATAAATATTTGAATGTAAAATATTGAGTGTGGTGACACATCAGGCCTGGAGCAGTGGACCGTTCCGTCCAACAGAGGGCGCTGTGAGCACAGCTTGACCCTCAGACACATCCGCTGCTCTCTCGAGCCAAAGAGTTTCCGCTCCGAGTGCAGCGGACGGAGCGGACGTAAACAGCTCTAGTTTGGGCTTTAACTGTTCTGAGGAGAGCTGTGTGGAAGTAGTTTTGGTTCTACACCGTTGATGGCAAACTTAAATTCAAAGACCAGGCTGTGTGTTCTGTGAAATATAGTTTAGTCTTTCGTCCTCCACTTATTTACGGCTCAGCCGTCGGCTTTTCATCCAAGTTATACGGCCGAGTGCAGTGGAGCTTAGTCAAGAGTTTAACCCCGTGTGACTGTGTTTTTTTCGGCAGGGTGGATAAGAGAGTGTCTGACCCTTACTGAGGGGGGGTACTATTCGGCCTTGTTATTAGCTCACTCCACCGAAGGCCGAATATGGCTTTTTTTGCACTATTCGGCCGAATATATTTTCGGCCACCGAATGTTCGGTGCACCCTTAGTTTTTAGGATTTATTCAGCAATATATTTTAACCAGCTGTTTATATTCTCTCTTCAAAAGCCTGGACTGCATTTAAAAGTGGATTACTGAAGGTGTGGTCAGCGATGTGGTAGAAAACGAGTGGAGAGGTTGTAAATAAACAAATTTAGACACGCCTCTCCCTTCATACCTCACCCCTGGCTCCACCCCCACAAGCTGATGGACGTGCATCGTCATGGAAACGGCCGTAGAAACTGCGTAGCTGACCAACATAACTAAGGTAACCCCGACTCGTCAGACAACTCGACAGCCATTATTGATAACATCACAACAACAGAACATTCTGGCAGATTAGACAATAAGATGAATGCCCGACGGCTGTTACTGTTATGTGAAGCACCACAAAGCTAATGTTGCTAACCTATCCAGCAGACAGACGGAGACATCCATGTTTGTTTTCAGGTCTTTGAATTCGCAGAGTTCCCTCCACCGTCGGAAAGCAACACCAGTGTTGACCCAGGTCTTCTCTCTTTCATGGTCATAGCCCTTCTTTTTCACTTTTCACTCCTCTGACCTTTTTCTTTTGGGCTGTTTTTCAGCCATTGCTACTGCACCTATTGTATCTCTTCGCTAACTGCGCAAGACGCTACGCAACCTACGACTCCCTCTCCCCCCTCTGTCTGATCTGCGCATGAGTATGATCGCCCCCTGGATGTGGGGGGGTGTACTCTGTTTTGGTGACTCGGCCCGAGCCACAGTATTTACCTGCTGAAATTCAGAGCCAAGGCTGTGTATTGAAACCAGACTTTTTTTTCCAACATGCTGTCAGTGGGGACATCTTGTGGATGGAGAGGAGAAATACGGTGATTTTGACAAATAGTGCATTAGAATAGAAGATTAGAAGATCGCTGACTACACCTTTAACACAGACTAAAATGAAGCATAAAAATTTGGAAAAAAAACGATTTTTGAAAAAAAAAATGGATTCATAATTTTTTTAATAAAAAATCTTGATACTTAAGTGAATCGATTTTATTCTCCCACCCCTATAAAATATACAACAAACTGAAAACAGCAGAAAATTACTCAGACGCTTTAATTTAGTGCGTGAGCTTGTTAAGTTTGTATTTATGCATGAAGTAACCGAGCAGTTTCCTCAACAGACAGGAATATTTTTCTTTACTTCTGGCCAGAGAAACATTCAGATCATGATGTAGACGTGATGTAGTTTATTGTGCAGTAAATGATCAGCAGCTCTCAGGGTCTCTGCTCAGATGACCTTGAAGAATAAACACCATGCTGAAGGTCACAGTGAGTCTCTGTTGGTTTTAGAGTCTCATGTGTGCCGGTGCAGATTACAGCAGAACTCGCTGAGACAGACTGAACAGAGTCAAACGGCCTCAGGCTCCAGCGGGGAGACTCTGCCACGCCAGCTCTCACTGCCAGACATTAAACTGGAGCTGAACTTCAGCAGAAAACACGGCGCCGCGGAGCTGAAGGCTGAGTCCCCGGTGTGATACTGTGAGCTGAGAACGGACCTCACATGAAAACTCAGACTGTAATGAACTAAATGATGAAACTCCAGACATTTTCAAGAAATACAAAGTCAGTTTTCACACGTCGGTGCCAGGCCAAGTGCTCGCTGCTCGCTGCTCAGACTTTTAAACAATAGGAGGACTAAATCAGTCAGGCCTGAGGGACAACAGAACCATAATTTTTATTTACAGGTTTTCTCAGTCGCTTTGGTGCATTTCTTGAATCATTTGCAAAACAGTATGTACAAAATTGGATTACCTGCAAAATTCAGTCAGTGGCTGAACATCGTTAGTTCATCTCTCAAGAGTAAAGGTCTGTGTCGATGAACATGTCAGTGCCATCAGAATGACAAGTCCTTGTGTCATTGTGCAGACTCTCACATTTCTTAGTCAAGTTGTCACTATAACAGTGTCTCTGGAGGACTGTTCTGATGTAAACTATGGCAAAAGCTTTTTGGCAGTTATTTTGTAATGTAAGTTCGATCATATTTTATGCAGGAGACTGATTGCAAGAGAGTGGACAAGATTTATTGATCTAGATCTAGATTTATTGTTTGGACTGTAATTTGTTGACATGTCAGTGTGATACAGAAAAGAAAAGACAAGACAGCACTGCACAGCTCAGAGAAAAAGACGAAAGTAGAAATGCACCTTTGAGCGTTTTTGGAAAATTGGCTGATCTAATGCTGCACACATTTCCCCTCGTCAGAGAAGGTCGAGATTCACCTGGATCTATCTCACCTGGATCTCATCTTCACCAGATTTAGAAATAAAGGCTAATAGAAATGTGTAGAATTATGTTTGACATATTGGGCTTTAATTCTGTAGACCAGGTGCACCACGCTGTGTCTGCGCCGTGCCAACAGGGTGTGTCCAAGGCAGTTTGCAGCTTTTGTGGAGGGCGTAGGGTTGTGCAGCCAGGCGGGCCTCAGGTGGGCCTCAGGTCTCCGTCCCTCCTTCTGGTGCAGGGCAGGAGAAAGCGTAAGTGGATTTAACACACTCAATAGTTGTCTTCACCAATCAAATGAACGCCCCTCATTGCTTTTAAATGTGCTGCAGGCGAAGCACAGCATCAGTTTTTATCTCCCCTCCATTGACTCCAGCCTCGGTAGGCTGGCAGCCGTCCTCCCCTGGTCCGAATCCCTGGACCAGGGGAGGTCGGGCTCTCCTCAGGCTCCCTCCTTCCTTCTCCAACCAGTAGTCCAAAGCACGCAAGGAGGAAGAGGAGGGAGATGTGTTGAAATACAATTTATTTTTCTCATCAATGTTTTTGTGTATCTTTAATGTGACTGAATAAACTGCAGCCAAAACATGCTTAATTATAAGCACATTTAAGGACAGAGCTGTGCAGGTGGTCTCTCCTCTCCCATTCACTCTGTTGCTCTCCCTGCTGATTCAACCTCTCTCTGTTTTCAGTGCTGTAATGTCTCCTCTGTGAGGTCCAAGAGGCAGCCATGGCGTAAGGCTATATTGTGTGGTATGCAACATGTGACTGACACTGCAGATACCTGCCTCTGAGGTTTTGGTGACGTGTCTGCACTATGCACCTGGAGCTGGCAAGCTTTCAACACAGTTTTTGGCACTTGGAATCTGTTGACACCTCCCCCTGGTCTGATGCCACACCCATCTCGGCGCAGCCGGCCTATCAAATTGTCAAATTAGCTGCACACGGCGTTGTGCCGGATGAAAATAAGCACTGCGCAGCGTGTGCCAGGCTTCACCATTCTGTGCTGCGCCAGAAAATTAGGGCCCTTTATGACAACCTGCTCAACCATTTTGTATGTAAAGACTGATGTGATGAACTAAAGCCTAAATTTTCTGGGAGGTGAGACTATTCAACAGAGACCCATTATTACACATATTGATCAACTTGACAACAGCAGTTGTTACTAGGGGTGTAACAAAATGGTCAACTCACGATACAAAATACGAAACAGGGCTCACGATACGAAATACTCACAATACAAAAAGATTATAGGAAATTCCCAACAGTAGGAAGCTGTGCAAAAATCTCAATTTCTTTACTTTCTTCCTAATGTAGACATACAAATATTGCTGCATCAGTACAAACACACAACAGATTTATTTGACGAAGGAGCGTCAGCTAATACCTCGACCTGGTCTTCCTCCATTATGAAGTGAGTGATTTGCTACGGTAGGCGAGGAGGGCAAAAATCACCAGTCATGCGCTCGCACCTTCGCATTTTTTTATTTCGTGCTTCTTTCAGTTTTATTTCGTCATTTTTTTATTTTGCGAAATTTCATGGCACGAAATTTCGTTTCACCCCTGTTGATACTGTAGGAAACAGCAGAGAACTGCACATCATCATTTTCATGGATGTACCAAAGCACTTGCAACTTGTTCACAGGAATGGGAAACTGCTTTTTTAATGTGCAAAGTGACATAATGATGTGAAGATTGAGCAAGTAGTTTTTAGAATTTCAATTCTGATCTGAGAAATGAAGCAAAGTGACAGAGAAAAACCGTAAAAGCACCTTTCACAACACTCAAGAGCACTGAACAAGATTCAAACAATATTAATAAAATCAACAATACAACAATAAAACAGCAAAGATATGGGGATGAGGTGGTAGGCTGTTGTTAAATGGAGTATGCAGACGTCTAAGTGAAAGAACATCCCTGCAAATGTAGAACAAAAAAACCCTGATGAGGAAACAAACCTCTGCAAAGGAGCTCTGTTCGTCTGTCTGTGTGCAGGAGGACTCAGCAGATTTTGGCTACTTCAGGGAACGTTGGTCATGGCACAAGGAAGGGGGGGGGGGGGGATTAGATTGGGCAGGTGATCCGAATCTGGACGAGGATCCAGTCATTTCTTTAATGATTTGTTAACCTCCAAAGCCCCAGCCCTATTTTTATATCTTCTGCTTGAAAATGACATCCTCGTAAAGAAAAGAGTGAATCTCTGCAACCACAAGGTCTGTTTGAATTATTCTGGTGTCATAATAAAAGTAACACTTGAGAGATTTGTACAGATGTAGAATTATCAGTATGTGTGTTACTGGGACAGAGTAAATGAAGATAAAAGTCAGAATAATATGAAAATTGTATCCTTGCCTAAAAAAAATGTTTTGTTGTGAATATCTCTTGGAAATGATGCTGTACTGGCTGTAAAACTTAAAAAAATTAATAATAAAATATTTCTACATCACCTTTTCAAAGGACTATTGGAATATAGTGATGCAGAGCAACATTAGAGAAGTTTATAACAATATGGTCAGAGGAGGAATTTCAGAAACAGTTTACCTTCTATGTTTTTTTTTGGAGAGAATGTGGTCACTCCTGTAATCTGGTACTTTGGGCTGTAGAGGTTAAATAGTGCAGCTTTACACATTTTTGAGAATAACTCAACATTGTCAGAAATGTCCTGTCAGAGCCTGATGTTCTCTGAGTACAGTTGATTTATTTTGATTTTCTTTAATTCTTTGTTAAAAACAAGCGGCAGCCTCCAGGTTGAGAAAGGATGTCCCTGTGGAAGTGTTGAACTCAAATGTCCTCAAATGTCCACTTGAGACGGGCTGCAGAAACCCCTGGAGATTACATGATTGTGTGGGGAACAGACGGTTAGGCTGTAGGGCCCTATTTTACGACCAGCACATGGCGTTATTACGTGGTGTGCAGGTGTTTTCCCTAATTTACCCTGACGCATATGTCATTAGATGTTGTGCACCCACGCTGTCTTTAAAGCAAATCAATTTGTGCTCTGGTTTGTGCCCAGGGATGTGTTTGTCTGAAAATGAGCGGTTGTCAGGTGCAAATCTTCTTAACTGGGTCATTTGTCCTGCTTTTGGACCATGGATGCAGGTTCTGGTGTCCTCATGGCTGCACTATAAAGTCTTAAAGATGCTATGAGGAGTTTTTAAGTAATTACAAACAAGTCTCACTTTTAGATATATGCCTGATAAGGTGAGTTTTATAGCATTAAAATAGGTTAGCTATAAATGCTATTCCTTAGCTTCCTGGTCAGGTCGGACAGGGCTGAACTGGCCTGGATACTCAACTTCAGGAACAAGACAATTAAAACTAGAGCAAATTTATATTATTCAGACACGTCTTAGAGCACCAGGCTGTAAGTAGACATATATAGCCGACTACAAAACTACGATACTAAGTTTTCCAAAAATTGCTTGTTGTCACACATCAAAAACTACCGCTACGTAACTAGAAAGAGATACATTACCTCGTGGCTTTGCATCCTGTAAGTTGTTGAAAAAAGAAGTTGTAAATCAATGCAGAGTTCTGAGGAAGGTCCGAGCTGCATTCATTAGCATTACAACAAACACACGCTTTGGCTTGGGTCACGTCTTTACGACAGTCGCCGTGCGTGCTCATTGGTAGCAGAGTCTTTATGTCGCCACAAACAGATTCTTCTCATAGCAACTTTAAGATCCGTGGTTCAGACTGTTTCTAGGATTTGAGGACACATCATAGGTTGGCACTTACAAGATCAAAACACACTTAACAGAGATTTTAGGTATAGTTTGGCGAAAATAATTTAGCAAAATCTTGACCAGAACATTTTGATTTACAGGTGTACTCCCTGCTATTCTTCAGTCAGACGCACACTTCATGCACTGTGCTGTCTGCAGACATGCTGTGCCTGAGGCCCTCGCCTTTCACTGTTAATGATGGTCAAAGGTTTTGTTTGCTTAGACAAATGAGCAAATACATATGTAAAAGATATTTTTCAGATCATGGCAAGGACCAGAAATTATAACTGATGGACCAGGTTTGGCCCACGGGCTGCTATTGGCCACCCCAGCTTTGGTGTATTTGCTTCATGCTGTTAAATGAGGGCCCAGAGTGTGGTGGAGACTGCAGACACAGTTTGACAGCATCCATTACGTCTCGTCATCAATGTTCCAGAGGCTTCTTTGAGAATCAGATCACACGGATTCGTCCAGTTTAAAGCTAGGGTCTACGAGTTGAATACCAGTTTGGCTGTTGAGACAGATTTGAAAAACGCAGCCTGCCCCCCCTTCACTCACCCCTCCCCTCCGTGTTCCAAGATCCCGCCCCCCAGCTCGTGTCGCCTCCTAACAACACGCCCCTTCTGATAGACCAACAAGCTGGCTGGCATATAATATCAGCAGCGACAACAACCAAAAACAACTCAGTTCAACTGAAAGTAAGAAACACGACAGTCATCCCCCTTGTAACACACAGCGGTAGCCATTTCAATTGGACCGGTGGCGAAGCGGGTCTGGCGTCGCCACTGTCCGATCAGAGCAGAGCCGGATTTACGTTTCTCGGTGTGTCTTCACCAGCTCAGTTTACAATGCTAACGATGAGTGGCTAACTTATGCTAAAATCTATTGACAGAGCCTACCCGCTCCGACCAACAACGTTCAGTCATTAGCCAGTATAGGCACAGACTAACCAGAGTTATTCAGCAGACATCTCCCACTGTAGTAAACAAAGCTATTACCTGTTCAACCATGGGTGGAACGGCCGGTGCTGAAGGTCAGCCGGCTGCCGGATTGTTGCGCAGTGTTCAACAATCCCAAATCATTCTGCAGCTTTTTCCACCGTACGATTCTCCAATGTTGAGTCTCCGCTGGGACCTGTATTGCTCATATTTCTTTCTTACTTCAGCCTTTTCCTCAAAACTTTTACGTTTCCTTCTCTTCAATGTGGAGGGTAACAGAAGCAGCCTCCCGGCTCCATGATGCTTCAGTAGCTGTGCAGCTAGCTGCTCACCGGTACATGAGCAAGGTAGTGAGGAGGAGGCGGGACCATGGGCGAGACGGTGCGGAGCAGGGGAGACAGGGGATTGGATGGACTCACGGACCAATCCGAACTATTATGCTGCTTTGCAGCAGGTATACTGAATGGATTTTTTTCATTCTTTTTGATCTTTATATTGCGTAGATCAGACCATAGGACCATAACGGCTTTACAAACGGTGTTATTAAGATGTACCAAGCTTCAAAATCGTAGACCATAGCTTTAAGGGTAAAACTGCAGAACATGAGCTGAGAGACAACAGGAGGCACACAATAACTCTCACAGATCTGTTGTTACAAATCAGTTTCGACCAACTCACATGCAGAGTTTGACCCTCCGTTATACTGCAGGTTGAGAGTGAAGGACAAAGGGCAGAGGGAAAAGTCATTATTCAGATTAAACTGCAGAAAAATGCTACTGTAATGTCTGTCGGTCCAGATCAGCCTGGTTTTATGAAGTCTTCAGAGTGTCTGTTTTAAGGCAGGCGGATTCTGCTGCCTCGCGTCCTTCGTATCAGACAGCCGGGCTGAACGCCAAGTCCTCAGGTCTCATTACAGTATCAGGTCCGTGTTCATTACCAGGGGGGAGGCAGTGAAACACTCCCGCACAGACCGACAGTTCAGCCGTGTGGAACAGACCGGAGCTAATACACGCAGCACGACACAGCGGAATGAGACATTTCCAAGAATACCTCCACGACATCTCATCCACGAAGACTCCTGCTCGCTCAAACCCACCGTGTGGGAGCTTTTCTGTAGCGTCTGCGTGCAGAAACAGATGACTTATTTAAATGAACTCCAGTCATCACAGAGCAAACAGCTTTTTGTTTGCAGACAAAGCTGATTTTGTGTTGTGTTGTTTGCCGACATAAGCACAAAATAAACGCATGCTTTATCAGCAGATCTGCTGCTTGTCCTTGGAGAGTCCTCCAGCTCTACCATAATGTGCAGAATGCCCCCAGGACTCTGTAAATATTTCTGCTCAGACGCTCTGTGTGGTGTTAAGATCGCTTATTAGAAAGACATTTAATCAAATCAGTGATCTCTGAAACAATCACACAAACAAGAAAGACTACCTGGCCACTTTATTAGGCATTGAGCACTGAGTTGGATCCATTTTGTCTTAAAGGTGTAGTCAGTGATGTGGGAGAAAACGAGTGGAGAGGTTGTTGATAAACAAATTTAGACCCGCCTCTCCCTTCATACCTCACCCCTGGCTCCACCCCCGAAAGCTGATGGACGTGCATCGTCATGGAAACGGCCGTAGAAACTGCGTAGCTGACCAACGTAGCAAAGGTAACCCCGACTCGTCAGACAACTCGACTGCCGTTATTGATAACATCACAACAACAGAACATTCTGACAGATTAGACAATAAGATGAATGCCCGACGGCTGTTACTGTTATGTGAAGCACCACAAAGCTAATGTTGCTAACCTATCCAGCAGACAGACGGCGACATCTGCGTCCGTTTTCAGGTCTTTGAATTCGCAGAGTTCCCTCCACCGTCGGAAAGCAACACCAATGTTGACCCGGGTCTTCACTCTTTCATGGTCATAGCCCTTCTTTTTCACTTTTCACTCCTCTGACCTTTTTCTTTTGGGCTGTTTTTCAGCCATTGCTACTGCACATATTGTATCTCTCTCTTACGCTAACTGTGCACGCTACGCAACCTCCTACTCCCCCTCCCCCCTCTGTCTGATCTGCACATGAGTTTGATAGCCCCCTGGATGTGTGTGTGTGTGTGTGTCAAGGCTGTGTATTGAAACTGGACTTTTTTTCAACATGCTGTCAGTGGGGACATCTTGTGGATGGAGAGGAGAAATACGGTGATTTTGACAAATAGTGCATTAGATTAGAAGATTAGAAGATCGCTGACTACACCTTTAAGTTAGCAAACCTAGTTAGCTCAGATTTTATCCTGACACTCACACACTTAAAGATGTGTCCTCTGTTCCTCATAATGTTTCTGTTCATTCCTCCTCACAGTGCAGCCATCGGGCCGAGCAAACAGGAAGATGAGGACTACGAAGATGTGCCCATAAACAAAACGTGGGTGTTATCGCCGAAGGTTTATCAGAGCGACGTGACTTTAATCTTGGACAAACTGCTGCTGGGATACGACAACAAACTGCGACCCGACATCGGAGGCAAGTGGAGTTCATCCTCTGCAAGTATCCTTCGGTTTAAATCTGAAAACATGAGCTTAGAGGCACCAGAAACTCCAAGGAAACTTGTTTAGAGTGCAATCTCTGTGGACGGTGTGGCTGATGCAGTAATTAGAGAAAATACCAAAACACATATCTTTGTATTGGTAAAAAGTAGTTCCTACATGAAGCTGCTCACAACAAGGTCTGCAGATTATTTGGAGCGACCAGGTCAGGATTTTTAGAATGAGACACTGGTTTAACTCTCAAATGGGCTTTCAGCATCATAAGACTTTTGCAATTTATACTGGAGGGAAGGCAGACATGTCTACAACTAATATATCAAAACTGTACAAATAATACAGTGAAGACTTCAATGGATAGTTATAATAACTGTCTCTGCAGTGAGCACTGAACCAGTCACAACTAATCAAATGATGTTGATATTTACACGTGTGTCAAGGTTTTTGAACTTTTAAATTTGTTTACTTTAAACTGTTCTTGCAGTTTTATTTTTTCTCTTAGTCATATCATGCCTTTTTTAGTATTTTCTTTTGGTTGGTTGTTTTTTTTAATTTGTTTTTTTTTTCATGGTTATCTCTTTTTGCTATATTTTCCTTTACTGCTGTTACAGTGCAAATTTTCAAAATGAGGTTTTAATTTATCATGTTTTATTATTAGGCCCAAATAATATCATACTTGAATGCTAAGATAATTCGTCAAGATAATGTACATTTATTTGATATATAAGAGGATGTCCTACACCTGTTTCCTATGTCACTGTCAGTGTTTCTGATCATTTTCCTGTTCTACTCACTGCAGTCAAATTAAAAGTAAAGTTATTTGATCAATCAATCAATCAAATAAATTTTATTTCTATAGCACTTTTCATACAAGGGTGATCCCGCCAAAAGAGTGAAATTTCTGTCCCCAGCATATTATTGTATATTTAATTGAATAAACACAATTAATAATATATAGCAAATTATATTTTATTATTATACTAAACACCATACACATTAATCTTTGTAGAAATTACAGATATATATTTTTTAATATTTTAAAATGGCATCCAAAACACTTTTACATATCATTTCTTGCCTGTCCCCACAGCCAAACGCTACACTTTACTACAATGCATCATGAACAAATTCCTTCAAAACAATTTTATTTTGCATTTAAGTGTGACTCCATATTCTATCTACACTTTTAAAACTAAAGTTTTACAAAAAGTCATTATATTTTGGTTAAAATTCACATTTTAGTGCTGTCCCCAGGTTTTCACTCATTGCTGTTACCCAAACACATTCCCCCTTTAAAATTCTGGAACATTCCACCAGTGACATGTTCTGCAGGAGGTGACATCATTTAGGTCTTCTGCAAGTCATGGGAAGACCAAAAGTTAGTTATCTTTTTTATTTTTCCTTAAATTTAATGATATATGAGCTGTTTTAGAGATGGTCTATCTAGAAACTCAGTCCTTTTACCTAAGGTATCTGTAAGACAACATTTGTTGATATCAAAAGTAAAATATTCAGTTAAATCTTAAGAACGTGCTCCATGTGCTCAAGCTACTAGCATAGATGCTAAGTGGCTAGATTTCACACAGTTGCTAATTTTATGCTAAAAAGTCATTGCTGTTACTCAAATAAAGAGGAACAGCAAAAAAAAAATCCTTTTTTTGTCATAAATCTTAGTATTTTCATCATGTAACCAACCATTTCTTCTAAATTAACTCTTTTTCTAAGGGAAAACATTGTATGTGGTTGATATAATTATTATTATTATTATTGTTATTATTGTTATTATTATACTAATTAATGGTTTTAAAATGGCATTTGAGTTTTGGCAACAGCAGAGAAAAATTGTAATGATAATAAACTGTCGAAGGTTGCAATAAATTAAATAAAGTAGCCTGAGATTGACCAGTACTCATTTTGAATGAGTAAATGTGTATATTACTAAATTCTACATTCAAATTGAATGAAAAATGAAGTTTAATTTTGAAGAGTTACAACAAGCAAATTTCACTCTTTTGGTGGAATGACTCACAAAATGTTATAGTACAGAGTGCTTCACACAGAAAATCAAGAAATACAATAAATAAAAATAATAAAAAGTAGAAAAATTTAAGACAATGAAAAAACAACCCACCCTCACAGTCCACACACAGACTTACACAAACACATGCGCAGACGTGAGAAAGAGCTTCTAACAGAAAACAGAATAAGACTTGAATATGAAAAGTATGTACACAAAATTCACATAATACCAAACCAAGTAGTCTCCATCTCTTTGGATATCTACTCAGAGACATGTAGGAACATTTTGATGCCGTCTGTGTCAGCTTCTTTTTCTTCATGTTTCAGTGAGACCCACAGTGATTGAAACTGCAGTGTACGTCAACAGCATCGGCCCTGTGGACCCCATCAACATGGTAAGGATGTGTCTTCTGGTTTAGTCTTACAGTCATCAATTAAACTAATAATGTAAAATAACAAAAAAATGAAGTGTGAGGTTTTTCAGAGGAACAAAGTAAGGTAAGATTATTCAAAATGTGTTTGATTCAGTCTCTGACAGCAGTGAAACCATCTGTGACACGTCTGTTATCTGCCTCAGGCTAACTCATTCAGATGAGTTTGTTAAATGAAGATTTTACAGCAGTTTTCCTTTGTGGGCTGATGAAGCCTGGGATGTTTAGGGCTGTCTCATTACATTTTTAAAGAGCTTTCTCTGAAGCATCAACAAAATCACAACAGCAGATTTGATTCACCCACTGACCGTACTGCACGCATTTATCTACAGTTACGTTTTACAGCACACTCCCACTTTAAAGTTTGCAATGAATGGTGAATAAATCCAGGAGCTTAAAGGGACTGTGAGGAGTTTCTAAGTAATTACAAAAAAGTCTCCCTTTTAGATATATGCCTGATGGAAATACACACTTTAAGATGAGTTTATAGCATCAAAATAGGTTAGCTATAAATGCTATTCCTTAGCTTCGTGGTCGGGTTGGACAGGGCTGGACTGGCCTGGATACTCAACTTCAGGAACAAGACAATTAAAACTAGCGCAAATTTATATTATTCAGACACGTCTTAGAGCACCGGGCTGTAAGTAGAGATATATAGCCGGCTACAAAACTACAATACTAAGTTTTCCAAAAATTGCTTGTTGTCAAACATCAAAAACTACCGCTACGTAACTAGACAGAGATACATTACCTCGTGGCTTTGCATCCTGTAAGTTGTTGAAAAAAGAAGTTGTAAAGCAATGCAGAGTTCAGAGGAAGGTCTGAGCTGCATTCATTAGCATCACAACAAACACACGCTTTGGATAGCACACGTCTTTTGGTGTGTTCCAGTTGTAGTCAGAAGTAGGAAATTCCTAGTTCCGAGCAGGAAACTGCAACTGGAACGTCCCCCGAAGTCTGAATTTCCTACTGGGAACTCGGTGAAACCTCACCACCCCCGAGTTGACAATGGAAGATGGATGCCCCCAGTGTGAACAGTTATTTAGCTCCTGTAATAATCCATTTATTTGCACTTCTGACTGGGGTGTGTCGCTCTAGATCAGCTGTATACATAGTATTGTTAGACTTACATTTACAAAAATGCTGCCATAGTGATAATCACATTCTTCATGTGATATTTGTGAACAACAACGCAGGGCATGCTAACAACAGCTAACAATAGCCTGGTAGATCGGCATGTTTTTTTCAGACTTCAACTGGAACGCCGATAAGTCGGAGATGATGTCACTCCCAATTCCGAGGTTACTGGAACGCAGCATTACGACAGTCGCCACGCGTGCTTATGGGTAGCAGAGTCTTAGGCCCTCCTCACACGAGGACGGCCCCGTATTGTCTTGGCGTCGGCATCAAAACACGTATCGCTGTTTACACATCATATTAGATATAGGCTTGTGCATTTACATGACAACGCAAAATCCTGTCAGGTTGCCCGTCTGGTTCTGCTCCGAGGTGGATTCCACGTCAATAAGTGCTCATGCACGCGTAACATGCTGCGTCTCTGCATGAGCACTTGTAGCTGTTGTTGCTGTAGCTGGTGTTGTTGGTGTTCTGTGAGCAAATGTTGGTATAAAAGTCATAGCAATATTTGTAGCTGCTGGAACAAGATCAGAATCAGCCCGGCTGCCACCATTGTTGTTGTTGTTGGTGGTGGTGTGTGTGACAACGTGGGTTGGGGGGCGGGGAGGCGGTGGGGTGCTATGAGGTCACCGTTTTTCGCGGACTTATCTGTTTATACCAACTACGGCATGAAGATGAATATGCAGATATCTACCTGCAGACCCGTTTTCAAAAAAGATGCAGTCATGGACAAATACGCGTCTCCATGTGTCAATATCACCAGATCGACAGTTTATTTTACCGGAGTCTTACCAATTCGTACTCGTGTAAAGCCCACCTTAATGTCGCAGGAAAAGGATTCTCCTCACAGTCCCTTTAATATTCCCTTCCCTGTCAGCTGCCAGCCAACTTCCAGCCCCCCACTGCTCTGAGGTTGTGCCATTAAAAACACACCTGTTCATGCTTCTGCAGGCGTCTCCATGAGATGGTGTTTCACTCACAAGATGACATAGCCTCAGTCTTTTCCTGAGTAAATCATCTGCCAAATCACCTGGGAGCAAACTTGAAACACAAATTCACCCACATATAGCCCAGAGTTTACAGTCCATGACTGCCACAGGCCTGCCAGGGAAAAAGGGAGGTTTTGAGTGACTGCACCTGTATATGTTCATTTTCCAGAACAGTGTAATTTTAATGGAAAAGCCTCCTCTCTGATGATCCGACAGGACTATTATCTGATGATTGATAATTGGGGGGAGGGGATGAGCTGCTTTTCAAGCTGCGCAGAGCCTCATGCACTGCCTGACATAGAGGAGAAGAGATGTACCAGGATCTTTGAGACGCTGTCTGACTTTAAGTCCACCACGGAGACAGTCAAGTCCATTTCCTCAGCCCTCTGTGTCATCAGCGACAGCCTGCTTAGATCCATAAGCAGCAGAGTGAACACCAATTCTCACAGTGCACTGCAACAACAGCCATGCACGTCAAGAAAGGTGCACCAACTCCTCCTCTCATTTCTTTAATATCACACTGATCAGTTATATTTCTGATAAAAGCAAAGTCAGACTGTTCAGTACATGTTGATGCTTTTGGCTAGCATCATAGACTGTGGTTGAATTTGACCCAAGTCTGCAAGCACACAGACATGAAAAGCTCGTATTTAGTCATTTTACAACATATGGTACACTATATTACCAAAAGTATTTGCTCACCCATCCAAATAATCAGAATCAGGTGTCCCAAGTACTTGGCCTGGGCACAGGTGTATAAAATCATCACCTAGTCATGCAGACTGCTTTTACAAACATTAGTGAAAGAATGGGTTGCTCTCAGGAGCTCAGTGAATTCCAGCGTGGAACTGTGATAGGATGAGCAACAAATCCAGTCGTGACATTTCCTCACTCCTAAATATTCCACAGTCAACTGTCAGCTGGATTATAAGAACGTGGAAGTGTTTGGGAACCACAGCAACTCAGCCACCAAGTGGTAGGCCACGTAAACTGACGGAGCGGGGTCAGCGGATGCTGAGGCGCATAGTGAGAAGTAAAGATAAACAAGGACATTACAGGATCCATGTCTCTCTTCACCTAAACAATCGCTCTGGCTTTTGTTGGACGTTATAATCCTGATGGGTTGAAGTTGTAGAAGTTTGTCATCACTGGGCCTGACTGAGTCGTTTTAATGTGTTCATTGATTAAGGTGAGAGCTGGAGTGGGTTACTGGGGGACTTAAATAAGTTGTGTTGATGTTTCAGGCTGAACTCTCCTGTCTTCGTGGTTTCGTGTCTCTGTTGCAGGAATACACCATCGACATCTTCTTTGCTCAAACGTGGTACGACAGCCGGCTGAAGTTTAACAGCACCATGAAGCTGCTCATGCTCAACAGTAACATGGTTGGCAAAATCTGGATACCTGACACCTTCTTTAGGAATTCTCGCAAATCCGACGCCCACTGGATCACCACGCCAAACCGCCTCCTGAGGCTGTGGAGCAACGGGAGGGTCATGTACACGCTGAGGTTGGACTCTGTGAACCGTCTCTTTTTTCAGCAGTGAATGTTTGATTACCAACTCTTCCAAGACCTTTGTTGTTTGTGCAGCTTTAGTGTTTGCATCTGTATCTTTTCATGTAGTTACCTTGTAGATCAGTGGTTCTCAACTTGTTGGTCTGGACCTAAAGTGGGCTGCAGAATGATTTTCAGCAGCCGCTAACATCCATCCAAACTACTTTTTTTGCTACTTTTTTTCCATGACAACTAAATCATTGGTTGCTTTCTGAAGGTTTTAAATAATTAATCTTTAATTTTGGGACAACAAAGCTGTATTTTGAGGCCATGATTTGTAAATCATCATCAAAGATTTTACACATAATCACAGGACAGAGATAAACTTGAAGCAGTGGTAGTGGTAATGTGCCTTACACTGCTTGATTTGGAAGTTTCGAGTAGAAGAGAAAAAAAATCTTCCATAGAGAAAAGCTTCGGTGTTGTTCTGTGTTCTTTGATTAACCATGAGCTGTTGTTCTGATTAAACTGCCACAGTTGCAGGGGACATCTCTGCTGATCTCTTCACAAGTCGTCATTTTTCTGGCTGTAATCATTTCTTGCTCCTGCCTCATTCTGATTGGTCAGTGCCTCTGCAGACCAGGGTCGATTGTTGCAGCTTAATTTTTGCAAAATGGATCTGCATGAAGTCACAGTTCCTCGCTTTCTCCTGCAGACTGCTGTTTGTGCATTATAGGAGTTTAAATAAGGGAATAATGGACCTTAACACAAGCAAGAGTGTTATAAATCAGTTATGTATATGATACCTATACATCAGTATTTGCATTGTTTTGATAATTAATTGTCTGGAATCAATTTTTGATTGGGTAACAGTGTATGGACATGGATATGCACATAACAGAACACACCCATGTTGCACAATGTTTAAGATTAATTATTGTTTAAAGCAGATAATACTGGAGGTTTTTATTAAAATGAACTATTGCTTAAGGTGGCGCGAGCGCAACGAGGTACTGTATTTTCTGAACTGTAAGTCTCTCAGGAGAGTAAGTTGCATCAGTCAAAATGCATCATGAAGTGGAAAAAAACATACTAAAGTCGCACCGGACTATAGGAGCTTGTATTTAGTGCTCTGATAGAGAGGTGGTTTTGCTGTCCAAAGCCCACTACATCTTTTCCAGTGGCATTGTTGTTAACCAACACATCCACCAGGGGGGTTTCCAACAAATCTGTCTCACATAGAGCTCCACTTCTCCTTTGCTATTGACCATCTGATATTTAATTGCTCTCCAATCTCCTCCTAGCTGTTCTGTTTATTTGCATTTGTTTGTCCATCATACAAATGTTTGTAATTTCTGACTAACTCACAGAGTTTCTCTTCATAAAGTTCGGCTATTATTATTTCTTCTTCGTGTCCCACTGCAGCTAGCAACACTGCCCCCATGGTTTCCGGTGGTACTGCTCTGTTTGGCCTGTATCTTTAAGCTTTATGTAAATGTGCAGAAATACAGATGATATGAACGCAGAGCACAGACAAGATGATCTGTTTGTATTTGGACCCGTCATTAACGTTGAGCATAAATGGTTTTGCAGCACGTTGTTCAAGCTCCCATCTGTGGACTCGTTCCTCCAGCTCTGGCCGTCTTACTTTTGGCTCATGATTAGATTTCTTCACTTTCTTCATCGGAGTAAGAATAACCTCTGCTTTTCGGAAGTTCCTCATGAGTTTCTCACTTTCTCCAAACTTAATTTCTGCTTGATCAGTGTAGACAGTGATGCTTACTCCTTGGTTCATGTCAAGTAAACTCTTAAAACCATGTTAAATTATGGATGTTTTGATATATGAATTGCACCTGACATTAAGTAGCAGGACCAGCCAAACTATGAAAAAAAGTGCGACTTATAGTCCGGAAAATATGGTAACTGTTTTGACTCATTGTTGGTCTAAGCCTTACTATGTGGAGTTTGTATGTCCTCGTCTCGTTTTTGAAAGAAGGTCCCAGAGTGGATTAATCTGAAAATGCTGGCTCAACATTAACCCCCCCAAAATTTTCCTCCTCCTGTCTGACAAAGTCATCCAAAGTCTTTAGTACCAATCTTCTTCTATTCGGAAACAAAGACTTTGTTTGTTGATCTGTTTACAAGCACGTCCATGTTGGTTTGTGCGTGTGCCCTGTGGTTTAGTTTTGTTTGTATTTTTTCAAATTACATAAAGTGCTTATCCTACTTAAAAATAGATGACAGAACATAACAAGGTAAAAAATATAAAATTAAAAAAAATCCAGCACACAGGACCGTTAAGAGCTCCTGACAAGATTATCTATTGACTATAGGCAGTGGTGGGCTAAGACTTCCCATTGACCCCCAGCATTAAAGCTAAGCTAAGTAGCTCTGGTAGAGCTCATCCTTGTAACTACACACAGAGTTGACAGAGTGGGGTCTATCTGCTTGTCATGGACTTGGGAGAGAGGCAAAACACGCAAACAAAAAAAAGTTGACATATCCCTTTAAGTGAAAAGCTTGCTCTGATTGGCTGCAGGCAGGAGTAGCTGCCATCCATGCCGAGGTGTCATGTTCATCCGTTACTGATTATCATGACTTTGTTTGTAAAGAAAATGAACAGAGCTTGACAGTCATCTTCAAGATCTTTGTGCGTTTTCAGAAATGACCACTGGCAGGCCAGGTCTGGCCCACGGGCCGCTGTCTGCTGATCCTTGTTCACGAGTGTCACAGCAAAGTCCCAAATCTGTTAAGCCTGTGGAGCTCGATGGCTACTGCACGTATCTCCTGCCTCCAGAGATCAGTCAACCTTTATTTGGAGAAGCTGGTTTTAGCCTGTAGTTGCTTTAAGTATATCTATAAGTCTCAGAACATGAAGAGTCTTAACTATTGGACCTTTTCCATCAGCCCTACTCTACTCTACTCGCCTTGTGCTGCTTTTCCATTAACATTAACCCCCCCTGCCCAACGGGGGGGGTTAATGTTAATGCGACACTGCCCAACGGGGTGCAGTGTCGCTGAAAACAGCTGAAAACAGCTGAGCAGCACTGCGGTGACGTAATTTTGAGCGCGACACAACAATCTGTGGCTTTTTGTCACAAACCGAGTAAAAAAGGAAAGCAGAAGAAGGCTGCAGGTGGTAAGAAGAAATACCCCTTGAGAAGCACAGGAGAGTTTTGGAAGCTATACAACAGAATGAAGCCGAGGACGAGAGCAATCCAGCTGCAAAGAAAAGACATATGAGGGTAAGCTAACGGTAGCTACCGCTAGCATGCTAGATCGTCTCGCTCATGATGACGACATTGTCTGTTGGTGACGTCATCTTTGAGTATCGACTCAGCTCGCTTGGAACCAGAGCGTAGTAGGTACTAAAACTAGCTTGTTTTAGGAGGTACCAGGCTAGTGGAAACACACTGTAAATCAAGTAGGGCCGAGTAGAGTAGGGCCAAGGCGTGCTAGTGGAAAAGGGCCATATCTGAGCTTTAATAATGAGATTCAGATCATTACTGATCAACAATATAATAACAAATACAGGATGGGGAAATTCATGCCTCATTTAGGAGGCTGTACAGGTCCAATGGACGACCAGTTGAGAACCACTTTGTAGAAATGAATCTGATTTTTCAAACTTTCATTGTTTTCTCTGCATATATTGGTGTAACTACGTGAAGAATTTTATGATGTTCATCTTTCCTGAGAAGGGATGATCCACCCTGAGTCTTGCTCTTTCTCTGTCACAATTCTGTTTCTGTCAGGTTGACTATTAATGCGGAGTGTTACCTTAAGCTGCATAACTTTCCAATGGATGAGCACTCGTGTCCACTGGAGTTTTCGAGCTGTAGGTGGTCGAACGTGTCCCCCTCTCATTTTTTAACTGCCATCTGACTTCAACTATAGTAGCTTACTAAGTGAGAGGGGCCTGTGTGTGGGCTAGCATAATGGCTAAGCCCGCGTACCCTCTCCTCGCCACACGGCCCATCTGCTTGAGGCTGCCCTCTCTCAGCCTGTACTAATGTATCATCTGCTCCACCAGTGAAGAGAGGAGGTCACCCAGCCCCATTTCTCTGACAGTCTCTATGAATTATGCACCCTCTCAAGTCTGATTCATGCTGTCTGTGTCATCCCTCATGTGTGTCCTGCATTGTGCTTTAGCTTCCTGTGTCGTGTGTCATGATCTTAATCTTCCACAAGCTGGTGAAAAATGCAAAGACCATTTCATGGAGTCGAGGACAGAGCTCAGAGCCAGCACAGTCAGATAAAATGTCTTCAAATGTGCACAAAAAAACTCTGCTAAAGAAAAATCATCTGCTGCTAAAGAGACATCACCAGTCTGGAGCTTTCCATGGGGTTCTCATCTGATGCTCTGAAAATATGAGCCTGAACCACAACAACACATCACGACTTTAAGGCTGGCAGGACAACACACAATATCAACGCTGAATTAATAACGTGCAAGACAACATCATTCAAGTAAGTTTTATTGTGTCCAGGCAGTGGAGCTTAATGGACATAAAAATCAGTTAGCACATTTATTCTGCTGGACCTACAAAGCTTCAATTACTATACTATGGACTTCCCTTTGGCCCCATTCAGTTGTTATTACAATTCCTGAGTTTAACTTTAGAGTGACAAGTAAAGTTACATCCATGGTAGTTCCTGCTCACAGCACACATATACACTACCTGGACAAAAAAGAAGTTGCCACCAAAAATAAGGTCACACACTTTAATATTTTGTCGGAATTAGGCTTGTCACGATACCAGAAATTTAGTAGTCGGTACCAATACCACTTAAATTCTACGATACTCGATACCATTCGATACCATGGTAAAAAAAAATTAAAAAATCCCCTGTAGTTCAACATACACTCCTTTATTTGAACAAAGTGAACAACAAACAATATTATGCTTAAATTGAAAGCATCCGTTATTGTTGGCTGTGTATATTGATGCTGGCTTTGCCCGGCCTGTCCATGTCACTGTCCTCCTCTGGCTTATACTGTGAAAAGAAGATTGAGATTTGGGTATAGCTTAATGACTGTATGAGAACAGCAGAGGCAATACTAACACAAACAGAGAGAGAGGGAGCAGCAATTTACTGACATGGAGGTGAAACTTTTTTAAAACCTTTATATATGACAGTGCCTATAGCATTTACTACTGTACCATATTGATGATCTTATTTTGCTTACTTTATTACTAGGACCAAATAATATCATACTTGGATACTAGGATAATTTAACTAGCTAATGTAAATTTCTATAACATATGAAAGCATTCCCTACACCTGCTTCCTCTACTCACTGTCAGTGTTTCCTCTTCTACTCTCTGCAATCAAATTTAATGTAAAGTTATTGGATGTGAAAAGTATGTGAACAAAATACACATGATTCTGGGCAAGTAGCCTCCACATTGATTTACGTTCTGAACCAGCCTTTACACGGAGCCATAATCAAAGTAGGTTATTTACTAGCCCATATCTCAGTTATTGATCACATTAGCTGCTTCTGTTGATGTATCATGAGTGTCATCCTGTCGAGTCCGTTCTGACGATGAACAGACCGGATGTTTACTGTTGACGAGTGCAGCATTGACGACGCGCTATCATGTTAAGCTACGTGCTAAGCTAACGCCGTTTGACATCAGACACACTGCACTATTTTCTTTTCGTCCCTTCTTGTAGTGACCACACACTTGAGACACTCTCTGCCATTTCTTCTGTGGACTCTCTGCTTTCTGTCCCTCTCTTTTCTCTTCCTTCATGATTTTCCAGCCGCGCAGCAGCGGAGGTAGCAGGCGCGTAGCATTTACTATGGGCTGGGCTCATCTCATCATTGTAACATAATTAGATATGAGCAACAATGATAACACGTGAATTAAAATGCACTCACCTTGAATTCTCTGTACAAGTCTGGATGCTTGTCTTTTAAATGTTTCGTTGTTGACGAGCCAGGTGTGTGTGGCTCCGTCATATCGAGCGTTGTTGTTCTGAGCAGGGTAGTCGGTCAGGTGATCAGCACTGTGTGAGGGTTGCCAGATAATCGCTCATTTACAGCCAAAAAAACAACGCTAAAGAAGTGGCCAGATCTGGCTCCTCGGTACCTACGGTACTTTGGGTAGTCTAGAAAAGTCATTACAGTCACATTTTCTGAATCTTAGTACCGACTTGGTACCGAAGTATCGGTTCTTGTGACAAGCCTAGTCGGAATTCCTTTGTCTTTGATTACAATCACATTCACTGTGTCATTGTCTCGATAAGCTTCTCCAATGTCAAAGATTTGTCCCAGATCACAGCACTGCCCCCACAGTAGTGCTGGGTTAAAAAAATCGATTTAATCGATTTAAATCGATTTTCCTTTAACTGGTTCATAATCAATCCATAAAATCCAAAGACCGATTTTTTAACTCGGGTAGTTTTTTCTTCTTTGGATGTGCAGAGAAGCAGCCTGTGGTATCAACCCTGCTAGTCTGGTGTGATCAGCGTTTAGCGTTGCTTTCTACTGAACAAGATCTCATGAGATGTTACTGCAAACAAACATGGTGGAAGCTCTATATGGGCACCACTGGAGAGTTTAAAGCTGATGTTTGGATGTACAATATTTTAGATTTAACAAGTACAAAGGAAAATACCAGTTGGACAAAAAACAAGTAATATGTAGAATATGCATTAATACATATTAAAATATGATTAATGTACCTGCTTTGGGTTTAGTTCTTCATGTTAAAACAATTTTTAATGATGTACCAGGTCAAAAGGTCACATTTTAAATTTACAGCACTATTTTAACTAAGATATCCCAGACTGAATAAATATCGAAGTGAATCGTGAATCGAATCGATTTGAGACCTCGTAATATCGAATCGAATCGATCCAGAAAATCTGAATCAATACCCATCCCTACCCCACAGGCTTGGACAATAGACACTAGGCATGATGGGTGCATCACTTCACCTGCCTCTCTTCTTCCCCTGATGCTCCCATCACTCTGGAACAGGGTCAATCTGGACTCATCAGACCACATGACCTTCTTCCAGTCCTCCACAGTCCAATCTTTATGCTCCCTAGCAAACTGAAGCCTTTTTTCTGCTTAGCCTTACTGATTAGTGGTTTTCTTAAGGCTACACAGCTGTTCAGTCCCAATCCCTTGAGTTCCCTTCACATTGTGTGTGTGGAAATGCTCTTACTTTCACTATTAAACACACCCCTGAGTTCTACTGTTGTTTTTCTTTGATTTGATTTGGCCAAACGTTTAAGTGATTCACCGATCACCATCATTCAGGATTTTATTCTGACCACATTTCTTCCTTGAAGACGATGGTTCCCCACTATCCTTCCAGTTTTTAATAATATGTTGGACAGTTCTTAACCCAGTTTTAGTAGTTTCTTCAATCTCCTTAGATGTTTTCTCTGCTTGATGCCAATGATTTGACCCTTCTTAAACAGACTAACATCTTTTCCATGACCACAGGATGTGTCTTTGACATGGTTGTTGAAGAAATGAGAAGCTGCTCATTGCATCAGCTGGAGTTAAATAACTTCTTGCTGAAAGGTAATCACCCATGCAGTAGTTATCCAATAGGAGGCTCATACCTGTTTGCTTAGTTAAGTGGCAACTTATTTTTTTGGCCGGGCAGTGTATTAGTATGAGACAAGTATAATGAGGACAGAATTATGGTCTGGGCATCCATGGGTTTGTTGCAATCACAATTTCTTACTTTATCTCTCTGTCTCTGCCTGGACGGAGATGTGTCTGGATGTATATGCATATGAGTATACACTGTATGCATATCTATATAATAAAGAGTGTGGCTTTACCTGCTCTATTGTAAACTCTCTTGAGGTAACACTTTTATGGATAGGTGCTGTTAAAATAATTATTGTGTGAGATAGATTCTACATAGATAAGCTTGCTAGAACCTCGTCAGAGGTGAAACAAATAAAAAATAGACATACTGGTTAGGGATGGGTACCTTTCACATTTGAACTGATACCATACCGATGCCCGGTACCTGGGAATCGGTATCGGTACTCAATGGTACCAATTTTCGGTACTTTTGCGTGTGTTTATGGGGTAATAAATATTAATTTGTTTAATATTAAGATCTCAAGTGTTTTCAATGTAAATGTATTTCTCAATATATAAAATTTGACAGATATATATCAAAACAACATTCAACTGTTTGTATTGTAACATTGTAGTTGTTCCAAAAATTTCTTTAACATGAAAACCAGTAACTAAATGAACCACAACTTAATAAATTAACTGCAGCCCTCACTTTAACTTTAGGGCAGTTTAACAATGGGTCAGACAGAGCTGTAAATAAAAAAAGCATTTACATTAACGTTACAAAGTACGAGGAACCGACCTGATAATGATAACTGACGCACATTAAAATGCCAAGCTAATACCACCTTAAACACGAGGCTTATTTACCTGGACCAGGTATCCTCCTTGCTGCATTTGCTGCCATCACCAAATGTTAAAGCCATTTCTTTTCCTGTGTTTCTGGCTGCAGACGACTAGTCTCCATTGGACACAGGCGTGCTAACAGTGCTGAATGAATCCTTTGTGCTCGTAGATCTGAGGCTATCAAAAATTGTGCACTCTTCAGCTTTAAGGAAAATTTTGTGCGTCACCAGGTGCTTCCTCAGATTTGAAGTATTTCCTCCGCTGGTCTTACACTTGGTGTCACAAATATTGTAGAGAGCATAATCTCCATCACATTTAATAAAGTGGAGCCATACTTTAGAGCAGTTTCTCTCAGCCATGCTTGCTTTGTTGACTGAGCCCGCGGCTGCTGACGTCATTACACTATTGCTGTGCTGCGTTTAAGTCCGGTATGGAAATTCACCTCCTCTACCCAATAGTATGCCTGCTTCTTCCACTCCCTCACAGTCACAAGGATGCGTTTAGGTACCTAAACATGGCACCGTTTGATTTTACGTGAATCGGTATTCAGTAGTACCTACAGAATTCAGTCGGTACCTCTTAAAGTACCGAATTCTGTATCCATCCCTAAAACTGGTGAACATTACCACCACCCCTACTCTAGACCAAACACAAAGAATAGAGTTGATGTGAGTAAAGCTGGTAGTAATTAGTAAAATGTCCCATTAGCTGTGTTGCAGTTGTTTGGCCTTTATAATCAATCAATGTCAATCAATCAATCTTTATTTGTATAGCACCTATTCATAACAAGTGTTATCTCAAGACACTTTACAATAGAGCATAAAGCTCTTCATTTTATGGATACACATATATGCATAGATACACATATACATATAAAGATACACATATACATATATATACAAATATATACATCCAACACCAACATGAATTCATACTGCCAATCATGAATCCCTCCATCATGGCTCAAGAAAAAAACCTTCTGTTAAGCAGCAGGAAATCTTGAATGTGGATCCCAGTCTCATGATGAACAGCAAATCCACACCATGCTGTGATGGGTGTGCTATAACTGTACAGCAAAAGTCTCTCAGTTCATATTTAAGGCTGAAAATCTCTCAATTTCTTCAACATTGGAAAGATTGGCCTTTGCTTTTTGACAGACTAAACAGCTTAGATATATCACAAGATGAGTGAAAAACAAGGCACAAACAGACCTCACCCACATGCATCATCAGTCACTGAGTGGCTGAAGGACCATCCCTAAATGCTGTCTTGAAGTGAACAAAAGCTCACCATCCAAAACAACCTTCCTCTGACATTTCTAGAAATAGCCAGAGTAATATGCACAGACTAATGGATTTGAAGAGCTGCTGCTCATTTGAAGACATTTCTTAAGACTGGGCTGGCTCCATTCATCTTCAGTGCTCCGTCTGCCTTGCCGTGATGCAGTGTTCCCTCTCGATGTCCATTACACTAAATGAATGACATACATTTGAGCTACATGTCCATATTTAAGGCCTCAGTAAAGCAGATAAATTCTCATCCTCCATATTGCAGACGGTTATCCCAAAAATGAGATCATGTACAGGTGGCAGAGGCGAGCCGTGGAGGTGGCCGACCAGAGGTACTGGAGGCTCTACCAGTTTGCCTTTGTCGGGATGAGGAACACCACTGACGTGGCACACACTCAATCAGGTAAGAGATTATTGGACTGCTGCCCTTACCTCAGCCTCCTCTCTTTGGTTAGGCGCTGGTTTTGCAAAATAATATTTAACTGATGCTTAGAATATTTTTCTGCTTAATCTCACACATCTGCAGAATCATAACTCTTATCTTTGTGATGATTCTTTCTCTAAAAAGGGGGCAGGACTGATTCCCTTCACTTTGACTATTGTGTGAGCTTTTTAAACTTCCTTATTTCCCTTTGTGGTCTTTCATGTTTAATGTCTATATCCACTTTCAGGAGAATATGTGATCTTGACGATCTTCTTTGACCTGAGTCGGAGAATGGGCTACTTCACCATCCAGACCTACATCCCCTGCAGTATGATCGTGGTCCTGTCCTGGGTCTCCTTCTGGATCAATAAGGACGCCGTCCCAGCCCGCACATCTCTAGGTTTCAGTCATGCTTTTACCTAAATTTCAAACTGATGACGTGTTGCTTGTCATTTAGGTCATTCTGTTCACATGATTTTCCAGTCCTGATCCACGACAGCAGTGTTTCATGTCCGATCACAGAGACACTGTCTCATTCACAAATATAGAAATGACTGAATGCTGCTTCGAGCACAAATAGAAACACTTATCTGAGACATATCAAACTGTCTCTCTGCCCTTTAGCGCAGCCACATGTGGTGCAATTTCCTTGTCCATAATTTACATCAATCCCTGAAGAGGTTTTCGACTCCCCATAAACCAGCTCTGAACAGCCTTTTACAGAACTCTGTTGGTGGGATTATGGTTTTACTGATGTCACAGTGAGTCCTGCCTTTAATAGACCGTCACATTTCATTTTATTGGACATATGTTGGTGGACCATGAACAACAGGCAGGGTTGTCTTTTTCTTACATTTTGGTCGAACGTCCCAGAAACCCAACTCAGAGTCTGACAGCATAACTGGTCCTTTTGCAATGAGAGGGATTTTATACAAAATTGTAAGTCCAGATATTCGTTGAGCAGGCAACATTGGTAAATAAAATGTGACTGGATTTTTAATAAGTGATGGATAGATTTGGAGGCTGTCCGTCATAATGAAGGACTGGAAAGAGAGGGAAGATCCAGTGTGCCATCATACTCATGCAGACACGTGTAAAGTAAACCTTCTCTGTTTTGCGCTCCACCTCACGGAGGTAATTTAATCTTTGTAAAAAAGAAAACCTTACTAGACACAATCACCGTGTTTGTCTCTCAGAGCTGACTGCATCACACTCTCCACACACCGACAGAGTTCAGGAGCTGTCAGCGTGTGGAGAGTGTGATGCAGTCAGTGTGTAAAAGGCAAGAGTACCAGCTCAGTCTGTGTGTAATTGTAAGACTGCTCTTCACATGAGAGGTTACTGATGATGAAGCTGTGTAACTATGTTTATGCTGTCATTAGATTCTGTTTGATTGGAATCAGAAAAGGAAAATTTAAAATGACTAAGAATAATATAGTATAAGGGAAAGTGATGACCTTGTCCATCAAAATAACAGACAGCAACAAAAGCTTATTGGAAGTGTGTTAATTTACCTCCAACTCCTCGGCTTCAAACTTCATTTTTCATTCACAGCCTCTCTGCTCTCCCAAACTCTTCATGGTGACACATGTAATATCCTCCTTTAAAGGGGCCGGACACACCACTTTTTTTTTTTTGTCTGTTATTAATTGTCCATGCAGTCATGGTAGATCACCTGCAACACAGCCACTAATAGTAAGTGTGATTTTTTTAAACGTTTTTTCTGTGTCAACCCATTCAGGTATCACCACGGTGCTAACCATGACGACTTTAAGTACCATCTCCAGGAAATCTCTGCCCAAGGTCTCCTACGTCACAGCCATGGACCTTTTCGTCTCCGTCTGCTTCATCTTCACCTTTGCTGCCCTTATGGAGTATGGCACGTTGCACTACTTCACAAGCAACAGACAGACCAAAAAAGCCAAAGCCAACAACAACACACAGGTAGATCGTGATTTTTTCTTTTCTGTCCATGACTCTTAGCAAGTGATGCAACAATTACCCTCAAAATCTGAGTTCGCCATTCACGACCCAGAGGGACATTCTGGATCAGGTTATTTCAGTAATGTGAGCTGTGTGCTTGTGTTGTTACATACAGGCTCTGCTTTGTGTGTGCCTGTGAGTCAGCGAGCAGGGATTAGGAACCCCTGCCCATTTGTACATTTTTAATCACACTGCTCTAAAGCAGGGGCATAGCTCACCTGTTTTTACTTCGTGTCTAGTTGTTTGTATTATCGGCTCGACGCGGCCTGACTCAGCTTGATCAGCAGGAGGTGCTTTGTCTCCATTACTGTACATACTTTATAGAAACTCATAGGGATGTTATTGTGTGCTGAGACATCCATACGGAATAACAAAGGGGGAAGTATAGGAGAAAGTGCAGATGTTCTTCACACAAAGTTTAATTCTAGGTTATTTCCTGTATTAGTCCCACCTCTGAGTAAAGGATGATGCTATTCCCAGTTGGGTCAGAGCCTCTTAGATCTCAGGACTTAGATATTAAACATGTTTGACATTAAATCTTGAGGTCATGCCGCCTACTGTATCCTTGGTGTCTGGCTGAAATTTCCAAATGCACTTTTTTCAGCATTTTTTCATTAAAAAAAAAATCTCAGAGTTAAAAACTCCTTCAGTGTGTTACCAGTTTCAGGAAATAATTTTGCTATACTTCCTAGTAGAAAGACAAAATGCTGTGTTTTACATTTCTGTCCTGTTGTAACCATCATCTGACTATTTAGTATCTGCTCAGCTGGTACTTGGAATCTCTAGACAGGAAAAATGAACCAGGTAAGATTTGAGTTTGGAGATAATATTTAAAAAATGAGTTGAATAGAGCCAAACTTATTGAAGCAAGCAGTGAAGAGACGCACCAAAACAACGCAGCACCAAGTCTGCCATTTTGGTGGCATTTTAATACAGTTCAAAAAGCTGAAAATCAAGGTTTACCTCAGTCTTATGAGGTCCTGTATACCCTGTGAAACAGCCATTTTATCAAACCAATGGTGCAAAAAGTTGCTTACATTTCTTACAGTCTGTCAAAAATCTTGCTAATTAATTAACATATCCATACAAGTTAGAGTTTTTTTGCTTATCTGCTTGGTTGAGAAAAGACTCGTAGAGCTGTTATGACAAAATCAAAACATGTTAAGAAGCACTTGATCTTACTAATAGATGATCAGTATCAACAGCAAAGAGCCTGGTCAGGGCATCCCTAATCCTGATGCGAGCTGCACAGCTAATGCACGGGGAGCGGTGCATTAGCTGTGCAGCTCGCATCAGTGTGCAAACAGACAGTGCAGCGAGGAGGGAGAGACTGCACAGAGGAAAACCAGAAACCAAAAAAAAAAAATCTGGATTCACATCTGGCTCAGATTATTACCAATATTTTCCACATTTTTATAATGTATTTTTGGGGCATTTTCGTGCCTTTATTGATAGGAGAGAGACAGTGGATAGGCTTGTGAAAGGGGGAGAGAGAGTAGGGGAAGACACTCTGCAAACTGGTCACAGGCGGGACTTGAACCTGGACCAGCAGAAGCAAGTACATGGGGTGCCTGGTTGCTAACCACTCCGTCAAACCAGTGCCCCTTATCACCAATATTTACTCACTTCTCCCTTTATCCATGGCTCAGATTCTCCAGCAATATTCACCAAATTCCATTAATGACTTTTCAAACAGGTAAAAACATAACCACATCAGCAGTGTGAACCAAATCAAACCCAAACGCAGAGACTTTCAGTTGTTTGACTTAATAAAAGGAAAAAAGTATGTGATAAAACAAGACCTGGTTCAGCACAAAGAGTCACTTCTATTTGTGAAAAAAAAATAAAAAAATCCTGAAAGTTGTTCAAATCCAGTTCAACTTTGAGTAAGAAGACGGGCAGACAAACATCCTCAGGACAAAACCAACAACCTACTTGGCAGAGTTTTATAGAGCTGCTTGAAAGTAAAAACTGGTTTGTTATTTCTTTAATCTAAAATCATCAGTCATCATGAAACGGTATCTTACCGAAGATGCTTCTCATTTTGCTCACCACAGAAATCGTCCAGTATGGTGAATATCCGACCCGGGACGTCCTTGCTGCAGATGAACAACATCGTGCCGTATCACGAGGAGGCTGACTACGCCTACGAGTGTTTGGATGGAAAAGACTGCGCCAGCTTCTTCTGCTGTTTCGACGACTGCCGCTCAGGAGCCTGGCGTGAAAACAGGATGCATGTTCGCGTTTCTAAAATTGATTCTTACTCAAGAATATTTTTCCCTACTGCTTTTGGCCTTTTCAATCTAGTATATTGGATAGGTTATCTTTATCTATAAAAGCACCTCAAAAACAAAATAACTGGAGTCTGACAACTGCAAGCATTTCTTAGACGTGGAGCTGCTCTTGGAGAAGAGGTTGAATATGTAGCAAACACATTTGGCAAAGTAGAAACACAAATATTAGGTCAAATTATAAACTGCAGTGCCTTGCTTTGTTTTTTTTCTGAGTGTGCATCAGCGGTGTTTGTCCAACTTATTGATCTTTTTTTTTTAGTAGATCCTGATGGTTGCAGTGGACATTGTATTATTATCTTACTTCAAAACGAACATGCCCCTCATCATGACAAGTGATTTAAAACACACCCATTCAATTTGTAAGGGATTAATATGGTGACTGTCTTTTATAATCCTCAGCCTTCGCAGACTTTGTACTAAAGAAAAAAATGTAACACAATGAAACACCAGAACTGAGCAGAGATTTGTATGAATTAAACTTTTGTATTTTGGACTGGCATGTAGGCGTTTCTTCTGACTCTGAATAACTATTGGCTCTGGATTGACAAAAATGTTGGGCTCTGATTATGAGAAGGGACAACCGTGTTTTGTACTTGTCACTTCTTTAAAAAGGTTGCCCTTAGCTGCCCCGGCTGACCTTTTGTAAAGCCCCACCTTCTTTGGTTGCTGTTGCTTGGTCAGACTATAACTATATTCAGACTGATACTACACTCACAGTATGTAGTTCCAATGGAGATTTTTACTTCTAACAATTATAAGCCTAGAAGAACTTGTTAAATGAATTTCTCTTCGTCAGAGACTTTTATTGGCAATGATCGGAGAACACAGTCTCTCAGGCTTTTGGTCGAGGGACTCAGTGCAATGCTATAGTCCTGGTAAGCCTGCAAAAATATGCCATCCCTGCACCACTCTTCATCTAATTTTGTCACTTAGCGAGAAAAATCTTTTCTACTCGATCAGATCAGACTCATGTTGAGCTGCCATCTACCAAAGGAGGTGACAATTTATGGATACCCAAACCATAAATTTGTCCTCATCATAATCATCTCAGTTAAATGGGTATTAATCCCAGGCTAGACTTTGAGATGTGGGATCTTAGGGAGAAGGTCCTCCTCTCTGTATAAGGTAGTCATTGAGGTGCTGTAAGCAACGACCATGAATAGAGATAAATTTGACATTAAAGGGACTGTGAGGAGTTTCTAAGTAATTACGAAAAAGTCTCACTTTTAGATATATGCCTGATGGAAATACACACTTTAAGATGAGTTTTATAGCATCAAAATAGGTTATCTATAAATGCTATTCATTAGCCTTCCGGTCTGGTCGGACAGGGCTGGACTGGCCTGGATACTCAACTTCAGGAACAAGACAATTAAAACTAGAGCAAATTTATATTATTCACACACGTCTTAGAGCACCGGGCTATAAGTAGCCATATATAGCCGGCTACAAAACTACAATACTAAGTTTTCCAAAAACAGCTTGTTGTCACACATCAAAAACTACCGCTACGTAACTAGAAAGAGATACATTACCTCGTGGCTTTGCATCCTGTAAGTTGTTGAAAAAAGAAGTTGTAAAGCAATGCAGAGTTCTGAGGAAGGTCTGAGCTACATTCATTAGCATCACAACAAACACACGCTTTGGATTGCACACGTCTTTGGTGCGTTCCAGTTGTAGTCAGAAGTAGGAATTTCCGAGTTCCGAGTAGGAAACTAACACTGGAACGTCCCCCGAAGTCTGAATTTCCTACTGGGAACTCGGTGAAACCTCACCACCCCCGAGTTGACAATGGAAGATGGATGCCCCCAGTGTGAACAGTTATTTAGCTCCTGTAATAATCCATTTATTTGCACTTCTGACTGGGGTGTGTCGCTCTAGATCAGCTGTATACATAGTATTGTTAGACTTATATTTACAAAAATGCTGCCATAGTGATAATCACATTCTTCATGTGATATTTGTGAACAACAACGCAGGGCGTGCTAACAACAGCTAACAATAGCCTGGTAGATCAGCATGTTTTTTCCCTACTTCAACTGGAACGCCAATAAGTTGGAGATGATGTCACTCCCAGTTCTGTGGTTACTGGAACGCAGCATTACGACAGTCGCCGCGCGTGCTCATGGGTAGAAGAGTCTTTATGTCGGTGGTAATAGATTCTCCTCATAGCACCTTTAGCATTAACCAGGGTTAACCAGGGTCACGTGAACAACACCGCACCTCTATCTGCACATTCACAGTGGTTGATTGTTAAGCCATAGCTGTCAAGTCTCCCTTTTGGTAAGGAAACTCCCGTATTAGTATTCTCCCATAAATCTCCTGTATCATTATGTAATAATATTCTGCAGCAGCCTAGGTGCCAGTGGTCACGAGGTTAGTTCCAACACCCGGAACAAACGAAGAAAAACAAAGGAGAAAGATGGATGGATGTGATGAGGGAGAAGGAATTCCTGCCAAAAAAAAAGAAGTTGTGTGAATATGTCGAAAAACGGGACAGCAAATTTACTTTCCTTTTCAAATTTAAGGGATATTGGAGTTTGGGAGGGATGGTGGGACGGCTCAAAACGCCAGCATCTATGTGTTAAGCCCAGAGTTTAACATTGGTGTCACAGCAGAAGGTTAATTATATGCAAGATGTGTTTATTAAGTTATCATTTTTTGCCTTTAATTTTACACAAACTACATTCTTGTAATGGCATTAATACGTAACCACATCCACAGGAGCTCTGACCCAAGAAATGTTTGCAAAAGTCAAACTCCAGTCCAAACAGAGGAGATATTGCCATCAAATGTTAACAAGGTCCTAAAGTGAATTTACTCATTGCCATTGTGCTATTGATATGTTAAAGAAGCAGGATGAATGGCTCTGTAGCCTAAAGAAAAGGAATGATGGGACATCGATTCTCTCATGAGGCTGTGCTCACAGGTTTTTAACAGAGGGGCCAAATGCTAGCATGATTTTAGAGATCAAAAATGAAAGCTTACAAATGACTTAGCAGAATTACCAGCTGATTTGGTCACTATTAAAACATGTTTGTGTTATATTCAGTGTCTGTTCTATTTTTCTAGATGAGTACTTGGAGCATTGTTGTCAAACTGGGCTGAAATCAGATCAGAAATAGCTGCATGGAAGGCTTGTTTCCTCTGTCTATACATAACTGCTGAGGGCAATAGTTGTCTCTCCAGCAGCCATTGGTTTTAAATTTGGTGTATTGAGAAGGTCAAAGGAATGTCAGTGTCACACGTCTGAGGCTGATGCTCACACCTTCACAAATCTCCTCTGCAGCCGTCCACACACCGGACAGCTTTAAAACACTTACGTCTTCTCAAACCACCACAGACATAAAGGGCCTCTTTGCCTGGCTCGTAGCGCAGGTGTCTTTCCTAGTTTCCTGAGGATCATTTATCACCTTCACATCAGATACAGAGCTTGAGAAAACACACCTTGACGTTCTTATACCTGCTGGAAAATAGGGCTCAAAGTTGTCCGGTGTGTAGCCTCCTTTATGGCATGTAAAAGCTCATGGAGCTGTCACACTGCAATGCAGCTGGATCACCACAAAGTTAGACGGCCTAATCAGAGTCCTTTAGAGCAGGAAGGTGAGGGTGCAACAAGCCAGGCAACAGCAGGAAGTGACTACTTGTGCAGAGATTAGCATAGATGCTAACAGCCTTGGTAGGAGTTAATTAAATATGTACCACATTTCTCATTTCATGAAAAGCAAACAACACCACAAATTTCTCTAAGGAAGGGGTATTTACACTCCACTTCTGACCAGAAGATAGCACTCGACCCGCCCATTATCAAAACTAAATAAAGACTTGAGAAAAAAACTAAAGACTTGATTATTTCAGCTGAATGTCAGAGTTCGACTGCCGTGCCTGCGGTTCCACTCACGGTGACTTTGACGTTATGTGCAGACCCTCTCTAGCTCAAAAAGAGTTAGCATCGGTTTCCATGGTCGCACATTAAACCATAACACCCACAGTGCAGTCATTGCCCTTAATTATCCAGCCTTGAGATGTCTTGTCAAACATCTTACATAAAGTTTATAAGGCAAAATGTTAACTTGTTATTTGACCTCTCTGCTCCAAGTTAAATCAACAACTCACCAAGTCAGAAGGTAACCGTGCAAATGATTAATAAAAATTAATGCAACGTGTTTAAAAGCTCGCCATGACTAAATAATGTAAGGACAGCTTTGGCCTCTTGTGCAGTGTGAACATGAATGAAATGAAGCAAACGAGCTGTTAGTGTGAGAGCAGCCATATGTAAAAATCTGTGTTTACGTCCGGGGTGAAATCAAACGGAACATTTTAACTTTATATATATACAACGACTTTGCCAGCAACTAGAACAGGTGTATCTGGGATGTGATGAAGCGTTCAGTTTCCTCGTCCGAGTTCAGACGTAAACAGAGTGAATCTTCTCTGGAGCTGAGTTAGCGTTAGCATCACTACAGGTTTGTCACGCCATAGCCGGGGATCTCACTCCAGCCAGGACGGTGGGCAGGTAGAGGGAAAATTTAAGTGGCTTTATTTGTATTTCTGACTATGTTGATTAAAAAAGGATGATTTTCATACTTTTGCACGTTTAACAAAGCTTTATCTTAGGGCTAACACAAACGGCTTCTTCCTGCTGGTTCTACTTAACGTATGACCGTCAGTAATCCAAGCTTCAACACTCCTCTGTCTTGGCTTCAGTAAATGTTTGTTTTCATGATCTGTGTTTAAAAATGTAAGTTTGTATGGCTTTTTGAGCTTTGTAAGGTGTATCTCTGAATTATTCATCAACAGGTTACCCTGTTATTCTACTTTGTGTCGCATCACCACCTTGTATGTAGCTGAAATCATCAAAATCAAATGCTGTACTTCTCAGCCAAACAACCTCAAAAAATGTCTTTAATGATCTTGTTAAAGTAAGAGCAAGATTGTTTGCTGTCTTAGTTTTAGTGATTAGCATACTGCTACTGTATGTACTGCATTCAATCTAAGCCATATAAACACATTTATCGTCATTCTCTGTAACTGTTGCTCATGTTGAAAAATGAATCCTAATTCAATCCACTGTGAGAAATAAAGCAGTGCCTGGAAAAAGTCCAAACTGTGTTTTCATATTTCAGGAAACCATCCTGATGCCACCTGCTGTGTTCAAACACACACGTCAGCTTTTATCTGGAACATAGGTGTGTGTTTGCTGTCACAGCCTGGTCTCTGTTAATGAGTTCTAACCCCATAAACATCATATCAAATGTAAAGTTGGTTGCTGGCCACTTTGTTAGGTACACCCTGCTAGTGTCAGACTGGACCCCTTCTGCCCTCAGAGCTCCTTTGTTCTTCTTCAAGAAGGTGCTGTTAACATCCCTCAGACATGTTGGTCAATGTCTCAATGATAGCATCACACAGTGTCTCCAGTTCCACCACATCCTGCAGGTGCTCTATTGGATTGAGTCCTGGTGACTGAGGAGGTCGCTGTAGCAGGGGCGGCTGGTCCATAGTGGGTGATAGTGCATCGCCCTCCTTAAGCCACGTGAAAAAAGAGAGAGAAAAGAGTTTACTGTGCCCTGATTGTTCCTGTCTAAGTCTTCATATTATTGTTTAATCAGCAGCCTGAATATCGTTGTGATGTCACTGTCCAACCAGCAGCCCCAGGCGCTCTCATAGACTTACATGGAGAGACTCATTTTTCACATTTTGGACCTTACGATACATTTCTATGGGCTCAGGGAGGGCTTAACATGATTACGTCATACGCACTGATGCCTGCTCGGACGAGACGTGAACGCGAGAGAGATGATTAAAAGTTAACCTGAGTGGTATTTCGTGTACAAGTATTGTAAATAATAGCATTAGTATCATTCTGGAGTGTTTCTGTGTTGTTTCTTTGTACATTTGCCATATTTTGTTGCCGTGTTTTGCCGTATTTGCCGTTTTTGCCATATAATTAGCCGTTACGTGCACGTATGAACACATTACGACCAAGGATGGGAAGTGAAAGTGAATTCCAGTTGAGAATCATAATAACACACTCAAAGTACAACAAAAGAGAGCATATTGAGAATAGACAGAGGAAGGAAGGGGATAAAACAAAACACTGTAACATGGACACTTAATGCTGTAAGCAAACAAGAATGTTTGAGTGTATGCTAACAGGTTAATTATATTATTTTTTAACATCTCAAAAACATTTGTACATGGTCATTTACAATGAATTTGAAGAGAAACCTGTTGAAAATTGATATTAATTTGTTTTCTTGTAACTACACACAGTTTTAAGCATTATAAACATAATAGTTCGAAATATTTGCCAGACCTGTTTACGTTTATTTCTCATGAGTGTAGGATGAATAAAATTTGTCAAAAGGACATTTCCTGGCACATTTATTGACAAAGAATGACCAGGCAGCCTGTTATAATTGCAATATTTAAAGAATTATTTAGGACCACCTGATAAGTAAGTGTGTACTGTGGAACCAAATGTATAGTATTTAGACATTAAATTGATTTATCTTTACAAAAATACTGTACAGGTCATGTTATGTCTGGTGCTGCCATCAACAGGAGACACATTAAACAATGCAATGTAACACTGCAAAGTAAGCTATCTGCCTTTTTTTTTAGATTATTAATTTACCCACTGAACGGTCTATTGTAGTCATGACCACATCTGTTGCCTCCCCTGAGAAATTTGTCAGGAGCCGCCACTGCGCTGGAGTGCAGGGAAGTCATTACCATGTTCAGTGTGATCTGAGCTTTTTGAGAGGGAGTGTTGCTGCAGCAGGTTAGCTCAGTCTTGCTATTGTCCAGTTCAGATCCTGATCAACCCCTGCATGGAGGTTTGTTTGGTAGCTGGGTAGGTGCCAGCTGATCTCATCTCCTGGGGTGAAGTCCAACTGGGCTCTCTATAGACTGGACTTTGTCTAGCCTCACCACAACCCAGCTCCACCCACTTCTGAGACTTTCTTAACTACATTTAGGGGTCTTTTGAAATCAAAGTCTTCTACATAAGGTGAACATATCCATGAACCACTAGTGTAGCTTCATTAATAACTTTTGCATAGTGAAGGAAAAGAGCTTTTTAAGTGGGGACCCCTGTCCTGATGGAGCTGTCACTTTGAAGCAGCTTTTCTTTGTATTTAACTTTTAATCTTTCCATAAAACTTCTGACAGGACTTGCAGGATTGCTGCTATGCCAACATCACGTTATTAAACAGCTCATACAACGCTGCCAACCACTGTTGATGGCTAGCTGATTATCTCTAACTGTCATAGGTTAAATGCACTCAGATCTTATTAAAGCTACTCTAGCGTACCTACTCTTTGCTGCTCCCTCGGCAAGAGGGAGAACACTCCTCCACTCCAGCTCCTCTTTTATGCCATTTTCTAGTTTTATCAACATCATCCTGACATTGGCGCTAGCTTAAGAGAGATTTTAGCTGCTCCTCTCCCTGCCTCATGCTTCCCTTGTAGGCAAAAGGCAGGCCGGCATGTGTCCTGTCCCAGCTTCCACTGTCGGTATGTGCGGGGAACCATACTGCTAAATCCAAATGTTGTGCTTTAAGATCAGTGGAGAACTATTCACTGTGTCACTTAATAACATTGGCTATCAGAAATGATTATTTACATAAAGTAATGTGATTTAAATTTACATTAAATCTACCTCGGGGCACCACCCATAAAGGGAAATGATAGGAAATTTATTAAGTCAGTCTCATGAAGGTTACTGACTATCAATTAAATTAATAAACATAACCAAAGTTACCTACTCAATTGTCAGCCAAAGCTGAAGGATTTGGAGTTCTGCAGAGAAGATGTTGGCAAGATTCATTCTAATGTAACATGAACAGACCAGTAACTGACTTTGTGTTCAAAATCATTTATTAACAAATCGAAACATGAAAATATGCAATATCTAACCTAACCTAAGTCCTATATACAAGTGTGTGTGTGTGTGTGTGTGTGCGTTTGTGTGTGTGTAACAGACAAAAGCAAGATGGCTGCCTCTAAAGGGTGTCTTAACATGGCTCAAAGGCATTTACAACCAGGAGCACATGGGGAGTGTGGAGGTTAGAAATGGTCTTTTTGTGTTAGGTTGATGCCTTCACACGAAGTGGACAAGTTAGCATTAGCAGCTGTTAGCTATAGCTTAAAGGGATAGTTCCGTTTTTTTTGTGGGGTTGTATGAGCTCCATATGACCACTAAGTTTTTGTACATAGATGCAGTAGAAAGTTCTCTCCTCTCCCTCAGTAAGACACAGTCTGTAAGAGTCGATGACGAGGGAATAGACGCTAACAGGAAAATACCGTACCTCCATAACACCAGCTGATTTAACACGTCACACCTATCATCTGGTGACACTTCTGAGGAAGGCAGAAGTTTCAGTCGAAACATGTCAAAAAATATAAATGTCTGAGATAAAAGAAAGAAAACTATATCTAGTATCTTATTCTGTACAAACTAACCACACAGCACCCAAATATATTAATTTATTCTATTTTCTTTCTCAATTTTCAATTTGAAGTTTTTTTCTTAAAACAAAGACTCAAAATGCCTTTCATTTTTAAACAAAAGATTTTTAACCAAGTAAACATCAATGGCTCTGTAGTGCAAAAATAAGAACATCAAGAAAATTATTCAAGTATAAAAACTGTGCAAAATTATGCTGAACATTCTTTCAGAAAAAACCTGCCTTAAATTTTTAAACAGAACATTTCAAACATTTGTAAACAAGGCAACGGTTTGTGCACAACACTGTGTTGTGTCCATGTACCAATCATTAAGAGTCATACAGTTTGTTTACATCATGAAGGACCAGGTAGGTTGTTCCAGTAGTTGATGGTAGCTTGTGGGTTTTGTGAGGGTTCTATGGATGGTGCAGGTCTATGTTGGTGGGACACTGGTACTGGTTGGCTGAGTAGATGAAGCATGGGTGCCTGTGGGTTGCATGGGTCAGACATGGACCAGGCAGGTGGGGGTGTCATTTGACCTGTGGGCATCCATTGTGATGCGGGCTGGGTGGAGTGACTTAATGCTGCTCTTGTAAAGGTTCCCATAATTTGCAAAAATTGCTGAGTTGTGGCCTGCTGCTGCTCCATCATTGCCCTAAAACGGCGCTCCTCTGCTTCGTGCTGCATTTTCAGAAAATTTAATAAATCAACACTCTCCTGCTTTTCACGGATACTGCCCGCTTCATCAATTTTCCCTTTATATTGCATAAAGGCTTCCAAGACCCGGTTTGGTCCATCTGACCCGCTCTTCCTTTTCCTCCTGCTGGCATCAGGAATAGCCCACCGTGGGGTGCTTTTGCCTTGGTCAGGCTTGGCGGTGCTGGTACTTGGTGTGTCCTCTTCCTCCTCAAGATTGAGGTCCACTGAGCTTTGGTCCCCTGTTTATTTAAAATAAAAATAAATAAATAGATATTCTGATTTCACAGTAAAATGTTTTAAACACTGACAGAACAAGTTTTAAAATTAGTTAAGTAACATGGATTTACAGGGTTTATAACATTTCACGACTAAACCATAAACATATAGAGGAGAGAAAATTACACTTCTCTGCATGTGAGTCTGTTGACACATAACACAAGACCAGTACCTGAAGTAAATTCAAAACTACAATATCCTCAAGAGTGCCTCAGATTATGGTCTTTTTTGTTTGTTTTTTTGCTGACGTGAAGTGATGAAACACCGTAAGCAGACACAAACTCTTACCGTTTTTTTAGCTTTAATCCGGCATTGTTCAGCCGTTTGTTTAAAACCCATTCCCACCATTAGATCACGAAACTGTTTAAAAATATCATTGTTTTTGTGAGTGGATGTCAGAAGCTGGTTAATGTGGTCATTAGACCATATTTCAAGCAAAGCTTTGAGCTCTTCGTCGGTCCAAGTTTGTCCTCTTGCCATGTTTGTTTTGAAATGATGCGTTGCGTATTGCGTCACTACGTCATGTCCTACGTACATGTCCCTACGTCCTGTGTTTTGGTCCGATGAGCTTTCAAACTTCATACTAAACGAACCAGGGTTCACTTGCAAGAGACCCGAGATCCTCGTTTTCAGGCGGACCAGAGTTCGCTTTTTTGGTCCACACCAGAGTTTGGATGAGCTTTCACACCAACCCAATTGAAGCCGACTATCCGAGGAAACAAACTCTTTCCGTTTAAAGCGGACCAAACAGCTCTGGTGTGAAAGCGCCCTTAGAGTGCATGGATCCCAACTCAAATATCTGTGACAAAGCCAATAGAAGCTGCTAATAAACCTAAACATAAATAACTTGAAGGTAAATGTAAGTCACTGCTGTGGTGTTGTTTCTTGGTTTGTGTGAATGCAGCTTTGTGGATCTCAGGCTGAAGGTGAAGGCTTTGCTTACCTAAGCTGCAGAAGACAACCCCTGATTCTTAAACAGAAGACTTACAAAATGTCCTGTAAATGTGGTAATGACCTTTATCTTTGCTTTTTTCATCATCAGCATCCAGACCAAAAACATCACTATGATATTTGTTTTTGTCTGACGTTGCCTGTCTCTGTCAGAGCCTTTATGTAGCTGTTATAAAATGCTGCTGTTCACAGTGTGTATGGAGTTCATATTACTCATACTTACAGGGGCAGCAGGGAGGATGTTTTGCTGAGTTGATATTTTGCTGTTATGCATCACACCATGAACATTTCCTGTCAGCAAACGTTGGCACCTCCAGTAGTGTTACGTTTGGGTAACAGCCGAGGAACTAACTTGACCTTTATACTATTTTGCTTTTAACAGAACCTTAAGCTCCTAAAACGAAATATATACTGGTTTGTCCCTTTTCTGAGATAGAAGTCTTGATAGAGGACTCTGTTTCTGGAAGCATCCCGACTGATCTGATTTCAGACCTGCATCAGTGACCTCAGTTATGCATCAACTCTCAACAGCTTCTGTTCATCACTTTAAAAAACTCATTCCACTCAGTCCTTTAAATCAAATGTGTTTCCTCACCTACAGCTCCAGCACATGGAGTGCATCAGGGGTCAGGTCATGGTTCCCTTTATTTTCCTTTTTCATGGGATGGACAGTTGGATGATTTATTGTACTACTGCTTCGATTATAATAACACTTTTTTTTAGAAGAGGCTAATATTGTATATTACTGCATCAGATGTACCTTTCTGACATGCTGGAGTGAATTGGGCCAGAGCAGATGTCCAGGTGAGCGAGCAGACCTGAGGGAGATATTTGTCACTACCTTCAGCTCTATGGAAAGTCATTTGGCCATGAAGTTATTATCAGTGTTATCAACCATAGTTGACTGATGGGGGGACTGATTACCAGGTTGTTGGACAGCCTGAAAAAAAATGTGATAAATGCATCCGATTTTTTTTATTTAGTCTCCAAACTAACTTAAAGGTGGGGTCTGCAGGATTTTCTCTAAAAAGTAAAATATCAACTTCTTACGGAAAGTCCTGCTCAGTGGTTTCCTGTGGGTCTCTACTGATGTGTGATGGTGTCTTTGTTTACCCCACCCCCCTCCTCAGACTGCAGGGCTCCAGGCTAACTTTTTGCACTGGTTGCAACGGTGCACCTAAGAAATTTTTAGGGTGCACCAAAACAAAAATAGGTACACCCAAATTTTTCATAGTGTCACCTCCATAACTTATATGTATGTATGTAAATCAGTGGCAGCTGCTGGTCAGTCAGGGAGGGGAAGCTCATTTTTTTTCTGGCCTACATCATAAATTTATTTATTTATGTAAATGATCTGTGACCCTGTTGTACCAACTAGGTGTCTTTTCCTGGGATTTTATTCCCCAAAACCCACTTTTGACCAGACAACACATTTTATTTGTGACAGCACTTACAGTGAGCCAGCTCACCTTGTCATACCAGGAATGCTGAAAAGACCTGATACTTTTCCCCACCTTTTGAACTAAATCAATCTTAGGAGTTGATCTGCCCTGCTGTTTGACTCTAATTTTCTCTTCGTAAGGAAGACTATCAAATGGCCTCACCAAAGTCTGGTTGACAACACTCATACTATCTGCCATGACGTGCAGCTTGCTAGCAGCTGGAGCTGCTACGTGAGACTACTGTTTGACAGGCTGTGAGTGTGAGTGAGAGGGAGAGAAGCTCCCCAGCCACAGCTGCTCGTTGGTGAAAAGAAAAAGTGGCAGGAGAGAATCTTCAAACACAGCGCTAGTCGTTTTTAAGAAAGATAAAGTCGCTGGTGATCGATAAATCCTCCGAATCAGTCCAGAACAACTGAATGTAAAACTTAGAAGATACCCCGGTGAAGGGTGAGCCTTCAAGATCGCTGATTGGCTCATTTCACTGTCAATCAAAAAAGGATTCGGCCTCAGACAGATCATCCAATCATCATGCAGAAGCTGAGCGTCCAGGCCAGCCCGCTGCCTCATAGACTCCCAGAGACGCTGAGCGTCCGATGGGCGGGACAAAGCCCAGCGTTTATCCAATGACCGTCCAGTTTCCACAGTGGAACAACCCACTCTATATTTAACCGCTGAAGTCTGAAGACGCTCAGCGTCCGACTGTGTTAAAGCGCTGGGATGCTGCGGGGATGAATGAGAAGGAAGTCGCTCCAGTTACCTGTGATAAGTAGCTGATTCTGAACAAAAGATGAAGGTATTCTAGAGCATATTTAGTCAATGAAATGTACACACAGCAGGACATATCACCACTGTTTTGGGGGACATTTTAGGGGAAGCTGAGCTTCCCTTGCAGTCTTAGAGCAATCGCCACTGATGTAAAAATATATATCTATATATATATAAATATATAAATATATATATATATATATATATATATACACACATACATATATATAAATATATATATATATGTGTGTGTGTGTATATATGTATATATATATATATATGTGTGTGTGTGTATATATACATATATATATATATATATATATATATATATATATATATATATATATACATACATAATGTAAATGAGTAAAGAAATACTTGTCTTTATTTACTTTGTTTCACTTGTTTTTGGTAGTGTTTATTAATTATCTGACAGTCACTAAGTCGAATTTGGCAGTGCTTCACTGTTTCTTCGCAGTTACCGCTCCGTACTGAATCCTGACACCACAGTCAGGCTCCACCTGGGCTCATTGCATACTAACAGCTGATTGGTGGAGTACTGAGGGCTGTGTGTGTTTGCATACATGCCTGTGTGTGCATGTGTTTGGGCGGGTCTACAGCCTGCATCCTGTGAAGATGCATCGCAGAGAGGAGCAGGTGTTGCGTCTTGTCCATTTTTGGCAGATTTTTCCGCTACTTTTGTCCACTTCAACTTGTAAGAGTGCGGCTAACATTTTTCTTGGTGCACCAGTGCGCCCAAGTAAAAATGTTAGGTCCACTCTTACAACTTTTGGGTGCATGTGCACCCAAAATGGTTGCACTCTGGAGCCCTGGACTGTATTTTGATGTTTTGGTTTCCTTGGGATGCTTTTGGTCAGAGTGGGCAAGGATACCCCTGCAAATCACAGCACGCCAAGTGGGCACGTCACTTAGTGTTATAAAATGCAGAACAGTATGCTATGCAGACAAGCAAAGACGGAAGACAACGAAGTAAAGAAGATACAATCAGGCAGAAGCAAACCCCCAAAGTTTGGTCAAAAACCAGAGTAAACCTTGGGTTGGGTTTCACCTGCTTCTGAGCTCTGAAGGACCGTCTCAGGATGAAAAAGTTCAGACGTAGATGTAGAAACAAATGAAACCGCTGTAGTGTGCATGCCAGTCCAGTTGATGGCGATGTAGGTTTGCAGAGAAACAGCACTGCTACAACACGAAAGAAGAAGACAAACTTTTAACAAACAACAATGGAGAGTGGAGAACAAAGACTCAAGAGTTGTTTTCTGGAAAACAAATCTGTGTGGATAACAAACAGAGCACAGTGAGCAGCTCACATGTTACTCTGTAGATGATGAAGCTGTTGTTGTTGTTGTTGTTCCTGGTATGTGCGCACAGCCTTCATGTCAAAGAGTACTGCACATGCAGTGATTTTGGCATTTCATCCTGAAACTATGAGTTCAGGAGGAGGGGTTTCCTTTGAATGTTGTGTTAAGTAACCAATGAAAAATCCTGCAGACCCTACCTTTAAAATTGTCTGAATTTATTGTTTGAGGTATTTTACTCTGTATTTTATAAAATTGTGGAGGCTGTCTGGGGCCCTCTCACCCCTACGACACATAATGGTTCAGTCTACACCAGTTTCTAGCATTCAGGGGCACCGAGAGGGGAGAATAAGGAGAAGCATCCTAGTGGCCCTTCAGTCAGTCTGTTTCCATAGCCTGCACCTCGCTCCATCTGTAGTGCACTTCAGTGCTCGACTACGCAGCAGGTCTAATTTCAATGGGAGCTGCTTCAGCTCTGCATCAAACCCACAAAGCAGATTGACCCGGCACAGAAAACAAGCACTCAGAGTTTCTGTGTCATTTCGAAATACGGTGAAAAAGTGGAAATAATGTTGATGCTGAATCAGCAAATCAACCTTTGACAGGGAATACAGCCTGTCGTTGACATGTGTCTCTTCCTGTTCTTTAGTAAAGCCCTGATTACTTTGTGAAGTTAAGGCGATGTTGCATCTGATCCGTGTATCAAGCTTCCAGGCCTGAGCTCCACTGTGCAGTGCATTAAATAAGAGTGCATGCCATCGGTCAGAGCAAAGTCCTGGTGTGTGTGGACGTGATGCTCTGCAGTCAGACCGTGGATATCCGGGGGGGTTGATCCATATACACCGACCTTAGAGGCCCTGCTGGGCTTCAGGAACAGAGTCTACAAAGTCTGTGTAGGTTCTCACTCACCCTGGTCATGGTTACCCAAGAGGCAGCTGGACTGGTCCAGACTCAGAAAATGTCCATGCCACTTTGTACAGCGTTGGACAAACTTTGGAGCAGAGCCTGCAGGACTGTGGGCCCTGTGCATGTTCGGGATGAAAGTCTTGAGTGTTTCCTCCTCAGAGTTTCTCCAAACAGACAATTAGGAGAGAATAAAAAAGTAACATTTTTATTAAAGGCTTCATAAACCAGGTCGCCTGTACATTTCTGTTGGGAACAATAAGGAGAGTAAAGCTCTAATTAGGTTCTGAATATCACCCCATAAGCCTGTTAATACTCCCAGAGCTGTGCACAAACATCGCTGTGTCAAACTATGATGGATTTCACAGCCCTTCAGTTCTCCTTCATTCTGTTTTAATTGAAATGTAATGATGTAACATGGGGTTCAGGGGAAATGAAATGTTTCTTTTCTGTGTGCAGGTAATCTCAGCCTCTGGGTGTAATATCACAGACAGCAGTTTGGAGGCTGTGACTTATCCAAAGACAGTCTGAGCTTTCCTTTGTTGTTTGGGTTCCTGATGTGCCAAGTCGTGCCTCTTTCTCTCTGCGGTGCAAGCTGCTAATTATCCCGTACGCCGAGCGGCACAGAGCCGTGGTATCTGGATGAGGGGACAGAAAAAAGCCAACTGTCGGCTCCTGCTGGGACATGATTACTGGGTATGACGACGTGTGGACTTGAAGAGCTCCCACCTCCTGGTTAATGAGCGTGCAGTGTGAAACGTGGCTCAGAAACATGGAACACGGCAACAATAGATCCAAAACATTTACAGACGATTAACAGTGCGAGGGAGCTTAATGTTACGATCTCCATGTGATAAATGGATGTTTGCAACTTTACAATCAGGTTTCTGAATCACTCAGGGCTTGTTCTGAAGCATCTAAAATGTGCAGTCCAAAGAAATGAGTGCAGGGTCACTGAGGAGCCAAAACTCAAGAGGGTCACGTTGGTCATGTAGCATCCGGGCAGGGGTGTAGAATTGGGTAGGGACGCTAGGGACATATCCCTATCAATATTATGCCACTGCTGCATGGTCCCTTACAAGCTTATAAGCAGTTTTTATCGACACAGAAACCCACACGAGAAGTGCTTTAGTGTTTTATTTTCATTTTTATTTTTTCATTCCTCACAAGTATAGTATGTAACTTAATAACTAAAAAATTCTTATATTTAATGCCAAAGAGAGAGCCTACTTAAAGAGATTATTTTATGTACTATCCATGAATTATTGTGTATTGAAAGGCACCAACCATTTAAGACCAACAATAAAAGTTTGTGAGAAAAAAACAATAAAACATCGTATTAATAACATGACTTTATACAATCATATTGTTAGAGATTACACTTATCGGTAGCCCTTTTTTGGTTTTGGTTCTATATTTATCAGACTATAACCATATCATCAAAATTTCTGACCCCAAACTGTCCCACTGTTCAAGTGTCATGCATCAAAATATTTCTGTCAAGGAACAGACAGTAGAGATTTAGACTCGTTTTTTCTGAAAATGATAGTTTGTTTGTGTGATTAATTAGCTCCACATGACATTAAAAAACAGTCATAAATGCAAAACACATCAACTTTTAGGAGTACCATCTCGATGTGCTTTTACGTCCCCACCAATGGCAAAATCAAACCTACGCCCTTGCATCCGGGTAACTCCAAACAAAGTTTGGCTGGTCATTTCAATGGACTTGAGCTTATATAGCACTTTTCTAGCCTTTGACTACTCAAAGCTGCTTTACACCGCAGGTCACACCTACCCATTCACACCCATTCACACCCATTCACTCACTGATGGTTCAGAGTTTCTATGTTAGTTATCCATCAGTATCTCTAACACATTCACGCCCTTTCATGCCCATTTACACGCCACTGACGCAGCAGTGGGAGCAACTTGGGGTTAAGTGTCTTGCTCAAGGACACATGGACATGTGTCGCCCGGAGCTGGGCTTGAACCTGCAACCTCCTGATCACTGACCAAGCGCAAGATCCAACTGCACCACCCACTCCAAATGAACTGCTCAGCAGCGATTTCTGGTAAATCCTTACCAATATTTTCTATTTTTTACATTGCTATATTGAAAAAGATAACTTCCGATGTGACACATATTCTATGTGCATATGTAGGAACATTATTATTGTGATACTGATTTTAAAATTTCTGAAATTTCCTCTAAAAAGAATTTTTGAACAAAACAAATTCTGAAAAGAATCTAGATGATGAACTAGCTAGCTTCACTTCAGTTTTTTGACTAACAAACAGGGCTAGACAGACAGACACTGTAATATGCTAAATTTTGGTGTTAATAAAATTAACTTAGTGATTTTAAATAACTGACTTCTTTCTTTTAATATTTCAGAGAAAGAAAGAAGAAGCCTGCGAAAAGGACAAGTTTATGCTGTAACATAGCTTTATTAACCAAAACGTAGGAAACTCTGTCCTGTTTAGTTTAAAGCATCAAAGTCAATTGTATCTATATGCTGAGTATAGATATATGGATATATGTATGTATGTACATACATATATAAATATAATATATACATATAAACAGTACAGGCCAAAAGTTTGGACACACCTTCTCATTCAATGTGTTTTCTTTATTTTCATCTCTAATTCATTGTAGATTCTCTCTGAAGTAAAGATGAGCACTCATTTCTCTTAACTTAGCTGATTGGTTTTTGCCATAATATTAATTCTAACAGTTGTCTAATAGGACTGTGGGCTGTGCATCAGCCTGACTTCTGAACAACACAAATGATGGTCCAACCCCATTAATAAGGCAAGAAACTCCATTAATTAACCTGGAAAGGCTCACCTGAGAAGAGAAAACCATTTCAGGTGACTACCTGCTGAAGCTCATAAAGAGAATGAAGAGTGTGCAAAGCAGTAATCAGAGCAAAGGGTGGATACTTTGAAGAAACTAGAATATAAGACATGTTTTCATTTATTTTCACTTTTTGTTAAGTACATAATTCCACATGTGTTCATTCATAGTTTTGATACCTTCAGTGAGAATCTACAATGTAAATAGAGATGAAAATAAAGAAAACACATTGAATGAGAAGGTGTGTCCAAACTTTTGGCCTGGACTGTACCACACATGGCTTTAAGCAGTGGTGTAGTGGTCCCTTGAGAAGTGGGTATACCCTAAATTGTTGCCTTTTTTTAAGTAGTACAGAAAAAAATACGGTTTTAGAACCAGTGACATGTAAGTCTACTCTATTTACCCAAAAATCTGTCATTTCTACTTGCTCACTATTATAAAATTATCATGACTTAATTAGGAGCAGTTTGTAGTTACTACTGGTCACACAAGCAGAATGGATGAATGTAAAATGTATTTATCATGAGGCAAACATGGTGTTTCGGTTATTTTTTGAACTTCCGATTTAAATAAAATACTTTAAATAGGAAGTTGACAATGCATTCTTATTCATATTTAACCAATTTAATCAGTGAAGGCAGCGAGTACCAGCCAATTAGAGGCAGAGGAGGTCGGGTCATGGCTTCACCATCCTTGAGGGAAAAAAGGGCAATCTGGCAATTGGATATTACTGAATGGTGGGGGGTTTAGAAGTGGGTATACTCAATGCTGACTGAAAAATAAGTGGGCATACTCCGTATACCGGCATATACCCTCGACTACACCACTGGCTTTAAGCCCAGTTAGACAGTCTGCTGGAGGAGTCTGCAGACGTAAATCCACTCTTGTCATGTCTGCAAATAGAGCTGAGCTGGTTTTGCCATTAGGGAAGGTCCTCGAGCTCTACGGGCATGACATAAAGTTGTTTTCATGAAGACATATTTTAAATGTCCTGCACGGTGTTGTCTGTTAAAAGTCTCGGTCCAAACCTGTCTCACCAACTACTCCAGACATAATTGATCGAGGTTCTTGCAGATCCGATCTTGCTCTCTCTCAAAAGAATCATCAAAGTCTAAATGTTTGAAAATGTATGAAAGCTAACCTTAAGTCGCACCTTAAAATAAAATTGTGCATAAACAAGATCAGAATGCAACCCTATCCCCTGATGGTGCCAACTTTTAAAACAATTTCACCTGTGGACAAACACTATCTCCAACAATGATAATGACAATAACACCAGACCAAAAAAATTATCTTTTTTAATAAGAGGTTAAATTTGATTATATATCTTTGTCTCTACTTATTTTGTTGATTTTTTAAAAGCTCATGCTAGCTTTTTTTTTTTTGTCTTGCTTCACTCCTGAGTCTGTGACAAGTAGATCGACTCCATTGTTTTGACTATGTGTCCTGTAACAAGAAAGAGACAGGCAAAGTTTGTCCACCACTGATTAGCTTAGCTCAAACACTGGGAGTCAGTGGGAAGTGTTAGCCTGCCTCTGCCTACAGTCATCAGATAAACTCTTAACCAGATCTAAACAGTCCTGTGTGCTTGTTGTGACTTGTTTTCTTTTCAGCTAACACCTACATTTCAGAATAGCTCATAAATGAATAGATTGGAATGGGAATTGCAGCTTCTTCTGCATGAACGGGACGTTGTTTCATCTGTTTCTGTTGTTGCTGGGGTTCAGGTATGCGGTTTATGCGGATTTATCCACTCTGGGATTTGTTCTCAAAAATGTGCATTTTCTGGCACTTGAAACATTTGAGTGAACAAAACGCCTTTACGATGAAAGACTGTTATGGTTATGCCTGAATTCATCTCTGTGCCCTCAGAGAAAGGGCTCACTACCAGACTTAGCTAAGGGTCAGGTTTGTCCTTTTTATTGTTTTAACCTCCATTTTTAATGATTCCATTTTAACTAAACATAAAAATTCTACAATAAAGTTAGAATTTGCAATCTCTTTCTTTTAAAATACACATACAGGTACATCTCAAAAAATTAGAATATCATGAAAAGTTCAATATTTTTTATCACTCATTTCAGAATTACCAAAATTTCAAGCAATAAATGTTTGAAATGTTTCACTCTATCTGTAATGAATCTACATAATATATGGGTTTCACATTCTGAAATGAGTGATGAAAAATATTGAACTTTTTCATGATATTCTAATTTTTTGAGCTCTACCTGTATGGTTGACTTAATACTGTGATTAAAAAATTAACATTTAGGGTCAAAAGGACACAAGTTTTATGCAGATTAAGAGCTGCTACATTTTAGTGGAAAAACTCAGTTTAACTTATAAAAAAAAACACATAAACTAAAAGTCTAATTTCTACAAAAAGGTAAAAAATACCTTGTTTGAGTGGAGAACGTTGGCCTGTCCAACAAAAAAAAAACAACTAAAGATAAAACAAGGAGTTTATTAACTTAATCAAATCATGAACGGAGACACAAAAAGATGTTCTTGTGACTTCTGTCAACTTTTAATGTTAACTAGGGGTGAAATAATAAAAAATAAAAATAAAAATGCCGAAATAAAAATCAAATACGCTCGAAATAAAAGGACGAAATAAACCCTCCTCGCCTCCCGAAGCTAAACACGCTGCAATCTGGAGGAGGACGAAGTGGAGGAATTAGCTGACGCTCATTCATCAAATAAATCGGTTGTGTGGACCTATTTTGGCTTCCCATGTAAAAGACGAGAGAACGGTGAGAAGATTGCAGACAAAACAACAACCCTGTGCAAAATATGCCGCTACAGTTCGCAGTATACTGCGGGGAGAACCACCACCTGCAGATAGGCAGCGGCTGTACTGTGACGTCCATTGGACGTAATAATAAAGGTGACTCCGGCTTGTGAATACCTGCTTTTATTTAACAGTCACTGTGGGCTGTGACCACGCCAACTACAATTTTAATTCATGAACAAAACAGTGAGTAGTAATCTCTGAACCTCCTGCACGGCTCTCTCCCTCCTCGCTCAAACACACACACACTAATCAGAGCTATAGAGATAGTAAGAGTTACGACACTCCCATAAGACGCCGTTGTACGCTTTCTTCCGGGTCTACTTCCGGGTTGTGGAGCCTCGAATAGTTCCAAACACCGCTTCTACAGCGAAGGACTCCGTTCATTTGCATTGTTGGCCATCGAGTATATTAACAGGTATGTTGTTTAAAAAGCTACCCTTTTGAATTGTCAATCAAATATTTTCTATCAGAGGCTCGTTATGATGCATATGCTTTGCTTTAGTTGTATATGCACAGCGTAATTACATAGATTTTTATCTTAGTTGGTGTCCGACTTACTGCTACTTTTTAGGTTGATTCTTGCTAACTGTGACTGTATGTAGGATAAATTGATTAAATCGCTCCTTTTTTTGACCGTCAGCTCCATATGAGAGGTCATTTGTAATGCATAAACGTATCTGTAAGTGTGTGTATTAGTAGATTACGGTGCAGAGTATAGAGCAGAATCAGAATCAAAACAGTCAGACGTAGTAGGCTAATGCAAGTGTTAATTTTAATGGCAAATTAAAAGTTATAGTAAGCATTACTTAAATGAACGTTGAAACGACGTTAGTATTAAACAATTTACAGATAATTGGATGATTAAAATAATTAATTCAAGTATTTGGGTTCAAATTTGATCAACTTTATATATTACAAAATTTACTAATTGGTACTGCAGTGCTCAAATTGTTCAGAACAAATAATAAACTAAAATGGATGTAGAACAAAATATTTACAAATTATTTACAATAATTTTCAAGATTATCTCTCTTTCTGTCTCACCCTGAATTTTCAGGGCTGTTTCATTAACATATGATTTTGAATAATTTGCTCTAAGTGCATCACTACCTGCTGTGCTAACTGTTTTATCTGTTCTCTCCCTATTTGCCTTCATGTGCTTTTTAGTGTCCAGGACACAGATGAAGAAGAGGATGTCTCCTAGCCCCCACCCCGACCCAACCCCCCACACACTTGTTGTTGTTGTTTGGCCAGTTGAATAAAAAATAAATAATATTTCATGAATCAAAGATAGAGACTTTATTGTCTGTCATCAATGATAAATTTGTCTTTGTTAGGCGCTCCTTCAAAATATTTAAAAGGGATAACATAACATAACCAATTAAAAAGAAAATACAATTCTTAAAAAGGAATACACCAGACATTCTTCCACAAAAAATGAGGGGAGTTGTTAACAGCAGCATGTGTCTATCTCTGTTCATGGTGGCTATTGCAGAGGGGATGAAGACTAAAGATGTTTCTCCAGGCCAGAGGAACTTTATAACGTCTGCCTGATGGCAGCATCTGAGAGCATTGGCAGAGCGGGTGGGAGGAGTCTTCTGTGATCAGGGTGGCTTTTCTGTTCACATACCAGGTGTACAGCATAATGAGTTATTTAAAATATTGATTTATCTATACGTCTCACTCAGATATATATTTATATATATCTATATATCTATATATCTATATATATATATATATCTATATATATATATATATATATATATATATATGTGTGTGTATATATATATATATATATACATACATATACATATATATACATATATATAGACAGATGTATATATGTATCTATATATATATATATATATATATATATATATATATATATATATATATAAATGCATATTTATGTAAAGTGAGGGATACATAGGTAGATATAGATATATACAGGGTGTCCCAAAAAAAAATACGTTTTAGCAGCTGATAACTCAATTTAAATAAAATGCTACTAGAAGTCTGAAAATGCAGTTGAAGTGCAAAGACAATTTAAGAGGAGTTTTGAAAAGAACCACCAACACAAGTTACCATCAGTGGATCAGAACAGACATCAGTTTGAGAAGAAGTAGTGATAAAACAATAGAATGATGTTAAGTAGAATTGTTTTTACATGTTGGAAATGTAATTATAATAAACACCTAGTTTACAATTATTGAGCGTGTACATTTTTGGGAACCCTGTATATATGTATATAGATAGATAGATATTCTGTGTATGGTTTAGTCTTAAAATGATACTGGTGGTCCGGTCCTGCTGAATGAATTTGTTCTACTCTGCTTTTCAGTCATTCCCAGGCCACAGGTAAGTGAGTGGAAGCAAACTTAAGCGAATATAGACATTCTTTGGAAATATTATAATCCAGTTGAGCAAAAAGAACACCTTAAATCATCTTGCATTTCAATGTAAAAGTCCATTTGTCATGCTAACACATACGTGAAACTTTCCCTCCAAAACAAAACATCTACTTTACAAAGTCTTCAGCGGTCATCTTACCACTCCAAGTGTAACATTCACATATGCAAGAATGCAATAAAAATCAAACAAGTACTTGGATATGTGATTTTATTCATGTTTACCATGAAATATTGCGATCCCCGCTGTCTGTCCCATAGAAGAACATGACAGCGCGGCGTGTGTTTGGAACTATTCAGGCTTACATGAACCACGTGACCTCTCCGCGGCGAGGTCGTGAGTGTCGTAACTCTTATCATCTCTACAGCTCTGACACTAACTCTCCTCTTCTGAACTCTGACCCGCTCGCCCCGCCTGCCTGGTCCCTTCACTGACCGTCAATTCATAGGAAACAGTAAAATCCACATTGAACACATAACAAACCGTAGAACTGCTCCACTATGTTTGTGTAAGTCTGCATAAAAAACAATATTTGATTTTTGCATCTACTGTTGAGTTGACAGAATTTGATCATACTTGAAGATCAGAAGTATATGCACTGTTATAGGCTAAATATTATAGTTCACAGTTCAGACATTTATAGGTCTAAACTGCAGCTCTGAGGACTGCTGTTTGTTTTCCTTTTCATTCAAGAATGTACTTATCCTGATTGTTACAACAACAAAGCACTTTTTATCGAAATTTTATGTTTGTATTTGCACTGTAGTCAAAATAAGGGGACAAAAACTACGATTTAGTTTTTTTTTTCAAAGAGCATTTATTTTGTACTGATGCAGCAATATTTTTTGAATGTCTGCATAAGGAAGAAAATAAAGAAAATTAGATTTTTGCACAACTTCCTACTGTTGGGGATTTTCCTTCATCTTTATTTCGTATCGTGAGTATTTCGTATCGTGGGCCCTGTTTCGTATTTCGTATCGTTTCGTGAGTTGACCATTTCGTTACACCCCTAATGTTAACTGATTTTACAGTGTGAGTTTCTCTCAGGTTTGTGTTTTGAATTAAATCAGACATCTGTTAAGTCTGACACCCCGTATGACATCATCTCTGACTTATCGGCGTTCCAGTTGAAGTCTGAAATAAACATGCCGATCTACCAGGCTATTGTTAGCTGTTGTTAGCACGCCCTTGTTGTTCACAAATATCACATGAAGAATGTGATTATCACTATGGCAGCATTTTTGTAAATATAAGTCTAACAATACTATGTATACAGCTGATCTAGAGCGACACACCCCAGTCAGAAGTGCAAATAAATGGATTATTACAGGAGCTAAGTAACTGTTCACACTGGGGGCATCCATCTTTGATTGTCAACTCGGGGGTGGTGAGGTTTCACCGAGTTCCCAGTAGGAAATTCCAATTTTGGGGAACGCTCCAGTTGCAGTTTCCTACTCGGAATTCAGAAATTCCTACTTCTGACTACAACTGGAACGCACCAAAGATGTGACCCAAGCCAAAGTGTGTTTGTTGTGATGCTAATGAATGCAGCTCAGACCTTCCTCTGAACTCTGCATTGCTTTACAACTTCTTTTTTTAACAACTCACAGGATGCAAAGCCACGAGGTAATGTATCTCTTTCTAGTTACGTAGTGGTAGTTTTTGATGTGTGACAACAAGCAGTTTTTGGAAGACTTAGTATCGTAGTTTTAGCCGGCTATATTTGGCTACTTACAGCCCGGTGCTCTAAGACGTGTCTGAATAATATAAATTTGCTCTAGTTTTAATTGTCTTGTTCCTGAAGTTGAGTATCCAGGCCAGTCCTGTCCTGTCCGACCCGACCGCGAAGCTAAGGAATAGCATTTATAGATAACCTATTTTGATGCTATAAACTCATCTTAAAGTGTGTATTTCCATCAGGCATATATCTAAAAGAGAGACTTTTTTTTAATTACTTAGAAACTTCTCACGGTCCCTTTAAACCTACCTGGATCCCCTTTAAAGTTGAATTAATGCCACCAAGTGTTAACTTCTGAGCAGCTCATGTTTTCTTGGCTCGTAGCTTCAGGGTGAGCAGACTCTTTGTTTATGCCCACAGCCTGTCAGGATGACTCCTCTAACCCTGGGAGGATGGTTTCCTTTAACATTTAAATTCAATTGAGCAGCTTATCGTCAGTCTGGAGTTATATTTGCAGACATGAACCCCCGGGGAATGAGGCACCTTTAACTTTATCACAGAAATAATAACCAAACAGGTAGAATCTCATTTGTATGGTAATTAAGTTTACAGTTCATTAGTGATCACACAATAGTGAATGAAATCGTCTGAGAGGGAGCGGAGCCACGGTGACGGTTTTCAGGAGGTGAGGAGAGAGGAATGTGTCTGTGACAGCAGCCGCTCGGCGAGGACGTGCTGAAGCCTTTCATTTGAGGAAAATGGCCTTTTATGTATTATTCACACTTCCCACTGATTTCACCCTTTAAATGAAGACGTGAGTGAGTGTGCCTCTAACATTTCTGATCTGGTGTTGATTTACCATGAAACTGTCAGCAGCATGAATTATTCACACTGAAGTAAAGATGGAGTCATACGGGGTGTTACTGAACTTTGAAATGTAATTTTTCTCTTGTGCTTCGTCAAATCTAACCAGATAACACACAGATCCAGAAATGTCTTCAAATGTTTTTGACTTATAGCGTGGAAACAAAAGTGCAGTTTGATTTACTCGTATTGGGGCCTGCAGAGCCCCGCCACAATACAAGTCTGTTTTCCACTTCGATTGTCCACAACAGGAAAACTCACTCTAAAAACACATGGGATATTCTTCCACCCAATTCCTGAGCTATGTATGTTTGGTTATATTTCTGGGTTAAAGCTGTAGTCAGTGATCTTCTAATCTTCTAATCTAATGCACTATTTGTCAAAATCACCGTATTTCTCCTCTCCATCCACAAGATGTCCCCACTGACAGCATGTTGAAAAAAAATGTCTGGTTTCAATACACAGCCTTGGCTCTGAATTTCAGCAGGTAAATACTGTGGCTCGGGCCGAGTCACCAAAACAGGGTACACCCCCCCCACATCCAGGGGGTGATCATACTCATGTGTAGATCAGACAGAGGGGGGAGGGGGAGTAGTAGGATGTGTAGCGTGTGCAGTTAGCGTAAGCGAGAGAAACAATAGGTGCAGTAGCAATGGCTGAAAAACAGCCCAAAAGAAAAAGGTCAGAGGAGTGAAAAGTGAAAAAGAAGGGCTATGACCATGAAAGAGCGAAGACCCAGGTCAATATTGGTGTTGCTTTCAGATGGTGGAGGGAACTCCGCGAACTGAAAGACCTGAAAATGGACGCGGATGTCTCCGTCTTTCTGCTGGATAGGTTAGCAACATTAGCTTTGTGGTGCTTCACATAACAGTAACAGCCGTCGGGCATTCATCTTATTGTCTAATCTGACAGAATGTACTGTTGTTGTGATGTTATCAATAACGGCAGTCGAGTTGTCTGACGAGTCAGGGTTACTTTAGCTACGTTGGTCAGCTACGCAGTTTCTACGGCCGATTCCATGACAATGCACGTCCATCAGCTTTCGGGGATGGAGCCAGGGGTGAGGTATGAAGGGAGAGGCGGGTCTAAATTTGTTTATCAAGAACTCCTCCACTCGTTTCCTCCCACATCGCTGACTACACCTTTAATTATTAGAGTCAAACCCATTTTTTAAAGAGAGATTTTATTTTGACCCAATATGTGGGTTTTAGATTGGGTTAAAATTTATGGGTCATTTTTCTGAGAATAACCCATTACTTGGGTCAGAAACTTAGGTTACATTGAATGAATACTTTGGGTGTATTCCAATTCTACCCTCTTGTCTTGCCCGCAAGTAGCGCTATATAGCTGGCTACAAAACTACAAACCCAAAACCAGTGAAGTTGGCACGTTGTGTAAATCTTAAATAAAAACAGAGTAGAATGATTTGCAAATCCTTTTCAACTTATATTAAATTGAATACACAGCAAAGACAAGATACTTAATGTTTGAACGGAGAAACTTTATTTTTTGCAGATATTAGCTCATTTGGAATTTGATGCCTGCAACATGTTTCAAAAAAGCTGCACAAGTTTCAAAAAAGACTGAGAAAGTTGAGGAATGCTCATCAAACACTTATTTGGAACATCCCACAGGTGAACAGGCTAATTGGGAACAGGTGGGTGCCATGATTGGATATAAAAGCAGCTTCCCTGAAATGCTCAGTCATTCACAAACAAGGATGGGGCGAGGGTCACCACTTTGTGAACAAATGTGTGAGCAAATTGTCCAACAGTTTAAGAACAACATTTCTCAACCAGCTATTGCAAGGAATTTAGGGATTTCATCATCTCGGTCCGTAATATCATCAAAAGGTTCAGAGAATCTGGAGAAATTACTGCAGGCAGCAAGGCCCAAAACCAACATTGAATGCCCGTGACCTTGATCCCTCAGGCGGTACTGCATCAAAAACCGGCATCACTGTGTAAAGGATATCACCACATGGGCTCAGGAACACTTCAGAAAACCACTGTCAGTAACTACAGTTCGTCTACATCTGTAAGTGCAAGTTAAAACTCTACTATGCAAAGCCAAAGCCATTTATCAACAACACCCAGAAACACACGCCCGGCTTCGCTGGGCCGAGCTCATCTAAGATGGACTGATGCAAAGTGGAAAAGTGTTCTGTGGTCTGACCAGTCCACATTTACAATTGTTTTTGGAAACTGTGGTGCGTCGTGTCCTCCGGACCAAAGAGGAAAAGAACCATCCGGACTGTTATAGGCACAAAGTTCAAAAGCCAGCATCTGTGATGGTATGGGGGTGTATTAGTGCCCAAGGCATGGGTAACTTACACATCTGTGAAGGCACCATTAATGCTGAAAGGTACATACAGGTTTTGGAGCAACATATGTTGCCATCCAAGCAACGTGTTTTTCATGGGCGCCCTGCTTATTTCAGCAAGACAATGCCAAGCCACATTCTGCAGGTGTTACAACAGCGTGGCTTCATAGTAAAAGAGTGCAGGTACTAGACTGGCCTGCCTGTAGTCCAGACCTGTCCCCCATTGAAAATGTGTGGCACATTATGAAGCGTAAAATACAACAACGGAGACCCCGGACTGTTGAACAACTTAAGCTGTACATCAAGCAAGAATGGGAAAGAATTCCACCTGAAAAGCTTCAAAAATTGGTCTCCTCAGTTCCCAAACGTTTACTGAGTGTTGTTAAAAGGAAAGGCGATGTAACACAGTGGTAAAAATGACCCTGTGACAACTTTTTTACAATGTGTTGCTGCCATTAAATTCTAAGTTGATGATTGTTTGCCAAAGAAAATCAAGTTTCTCAGTTCAAACGTTAAGTATCTTGTCTTTGCAGTTTATTCAATTGAATATAAGTTGAAAAGGATTTACAAATCATTATATTCTGTTTTTATTTACGATATCCACAACGTGCCAACTTCACTGGTTTTGGGGTTGAACAATACTAAGTTTTCCAAAAATTGCTTGTTGTCACACATCAAAAACTACCGCTACGTACCATTATTTCCAAAGTTATCTGTATTCGTCCAATCAGAAATGCAAGGCTGGCGTTTTCAGGAACCCACTGCATTGGTGTTGATGCAACTCCTGCACCGTTCAACTTTGTGGATAATTCACTGACATAACCCTGAACAGACTGCCTTCTCCTCCATGGTGGGTAATTTAACAATGTCACCTGCAACAAAACTGTCTTTAGCACATTTTAGTCTCGATTTTGACACCACCACAGGGAGAACTTAAAGTCTTAAATGGCATTGACCTGAACAGCAATGCACCAAAACTTACAGTTCTGGTTTCACTTGATTTGTTTGCAGCTTTGACACAGTGGACCTCAACACACTACTGGACAGACTGGAGCAGTGGGGGTACTTTCTGGTGCTGCATTTAGTTGGTTGAAAATATACTTAAAAGACTGGGACTCATTTTTGTCTGTTAGTATTCATAAATCTGAGTGTACAGAGAGCATGTGGGGTTCTCTGAAGATCAATCTTTGAGCCCATTTTTTAATAAATGCTCTTGCTCAGATTATAGAACATAACCTACCATACTTACACAGATGACATGTGGTTACCACCTTAAAAACAAGGCAGGACTGGAAGGATTTCTGTCTAGAGACAACAGAATAAATTGTTAATGCTCTGATTTTCAGAGGGTTGGATTATTCCCTCTGCCTCGTTTGTTTGTTAACAAGATTGCACAAAAACTACTGGATGTACTGGCACAACTTAGAAACAACAACATTTTGGTTTGTTTATCTGGATGCAAGAAATTCCCAAGATTTATTAACATCTCATGAGATGACCCCCAGCAGAGTCTTAGTAATCATAACTTTGCCATTTTTTAGACGATTTGCTTCAATTTCACAGGATCATAAAGAGTCCATGTCTCTATCATCAAGATAAATTTCATCTGGATCTGATCCAGATTAACGTCACAAAAAATATTGAGCTGTACCATGGAAAATCACGTTGCACTTCCACTTTTAATAATTCATATACAATCTAAATATATACTAGTGTTCCCAAAAGGTGTTTTGTTTATGCAGGATAAGAACCTCCATGTATGGGATGTTACAAGTCTTACTAAAAAACCATCATGTAGGTAAGCAAGTACGTCTTCCCCTTGGGGAAATTCAGGTAATGTTGATGTTGAAGAGAACATGACATGCATGCATTAAGAAATTTTTTCATGACTAAAGAATATTTGACACAGACTGTTTGCATTTGTTGTTGTGGTTGTTCCGGTTTAAGGTGTAGGAAAAACACCTGATTCCTGCTCTTGTTTTAATCCTTATGGAGTTATTGGCTTCTTCCCACAAAGGGATGCAGCATCTGTACAAGTAAGAATGGATATTCAGATATTGATCCACACTGTCGTGGCTGTCAGCTTAAATCCAGTAACAAGCGGAGATATAAACCAGGAAATCAATCAGTGAGGCAAACTTAACCATGTAGGAGGCCAAGGAGCAATCAATGCATGAAACAGACTTCAGAAAGGATGAACCATGGAGACCTGAGAACACAAACATGAGAACAACCAGACAGAGAAACAGCAGAGTTATGAAGATGCTAACTCAGCTGATCTAGTGGTGTGAAAACAGAAAAGAGTGACTGTAGATCAGGCTGGACCAGCTTTGACTCATCTTGTGCCTCTTTGGCGGTGCTTGATTGATCCCTCTTCTTCATAAACTGGCAACTCTTCTCGGTCCAATTCAATAGTACATCCTCAACATATGTGGGCTGTCGCTGCTGTGACGCGAAGTACAAAAACAACGGACAACATGGAGGTGATCGTGCACATGAGTCTCAATAAGGGATAAAAAACTCTGGTAGGTTTGGAAACTTTCCATGGGATTCAACAGGAATTCAGTGGAGTAAAAAGGAATAAACCTACAATTTTCCAAATGGAAGGATGAACAGATTTTAATATATAATAGATATAAAATGTTATAAAACATATAAAATATTTTTGCATAAATTTGCACAGACAGTTTCAAGAACCCTGGACTATTGAGGCCACACATGTGAGCCTATTGACATAACATGAAACTGAAATTAGTTGATCAAAAATATTATTAACACTTGAGTAATATCTACTTGTCTGTTTATTTTTTTAAATGTACTTTTCGTAGATGTCTGCCCGTGACAAAACAAACATTTATATTGTTTGGATTTGATACAGTTCTTTTGGAATTCCCACAAACTCTCAGTTTTTTGTGTGTCTTGCCTCACTAAGGAAGAGACTGGCAGAGCTTGCACACTGCTAATTAGCTTAGCTAAAACACTGGGAGTCAGTGGAAAGTATTAGCTTGCCACTGCCCACAGTCAAGAGATAAACTCTTCAACAACTCCAAACAGTCCCGTTTGCTTGTTGTGACTCCTCATTTTCACACATTATGGGCCCTACCTACTAAAGGTTGCGTGTATAAAAACACGTGCAAATGTGATAGTGCCCGCAAATCTGATCTACTAACAGGGTGCAGCGAGGATTACATCTGTCAAAATAGTGTGTGTAGTCCATTTAATGTCTTTGCTCTCATGAATGTGCAGAATATATGCAGATCATCAGAATGTGCAAAATACTTGGAGGAGGAGACGCAAATGTGATCATTCAGCACCCATAAGGTGATTTATCAAACCCAAAACTGATGGCGTGCTGTGTTGTATGCATCTGAATTTAGTACATCTGAACTGCTTCAACCGCAGCTTCAAACTTCATTTTTCTTTTACGGCCTCTCTGCTCTCCTAAACTCTCCATGGTGACAGCTGGTAGCACACACAAAATCCTCTTTAAAGGGGATGGACACACCACCTTTGCTCCTGTTATGAATTACCCATACAGTCATAGATGAACACCTGAAACACGCCCACTAGTAGCATGTGCAATATTTTAGTTTGCACATGCAATTTAGCAGTCATTATTTAGGATCATAGTAGATCTGGCCCTAAGTGAAGCCGTCTATTTTTAGACCAAGATAAGCACTTTTTAAAATTTTCAATAAAGTAAATGTGAAACTAATCTGCAGGGTGCATGCACAAACCATTGGGGATGTGCTTGTGGGTAGGTCAACAAGCTCAGTCACAATGATAAAAAAAATCTGCCATTGTCAAATGTCAAAAACACACAATCACAGTTTATAATGTTATAAGGACAATGCACCTTTTAGAAAAGAGAGCAAAGTCGAGCTGAGAGCATCATCATGTTACCTTTTGCCGGTGGTGGACAAAGTACTCAACGCCATTACTTGAGTGAAAGTACAGATACAGCTGGTCAAATACTACTCCAATACAAGTGAAAGTTGTTCAGTCAAATTTTTACTTAAGTTAAAGTACTGGAGTACCTGCTTCTGAAAATACTTAAGTATTAAAGTACATTGTGTTTTAAAGTCAGTGCTTTAATGGCGACGGTTACATGATGTTTAATTCGGAATGAATTATTCAGAATTAAATAGATGTTTTTACGTCCACCAGGAGAAAAACTCCAGTTCAGCGTCTCCGTCAGGGAAACTCTATCCAGCTTGGACACTACAGCTTTGAAAAAGTCCACATTTTAATGCTTATGTCCATCCACTTGTTCATTATTTCCAAATCTTAGGTTCTGATTAAAAAAGGCTGTCTCATCCCGAGTCCAGCACTTGCTTTGGGCGGCCAGTCTGTTCCCGTCAGTGTCCTGTGCCTCATTGCTGCAGGACAAGAGAACGAGCGAACGCAGAACAACTGGAATTAATTTAAAACAGAAGTAAACATATACATCATTGAGGAGTTATTTAATTCAGATTAAAATCAGAACAAACCAGCCACTTACTTGAGAATTATCATTTTCATTCATAATTAGGTGTTTACATGGTCATTTATAATCTTTTTAAAGAGGATTGAAGTTTTATTTTTTCTGAATTAAAGGGGAATTAAAGTTCTCATGTAAACATGGTAATTGAATAAATAAAGAGCTTGTAAAATATGATACAAAGCCCAAAGAAAGGCCTACTGAAACAAGACTAAATCATACTTCAGATATGGATGTGGGTGCTCTGGTGTGAGCTGTAACCATCATTACTGCCAAGACAAACCATTACCTGAGCGATGTTAGCTCAGTGTTTACCTGCCCAATCTGAGAAGTGCATGTGCAAGCTACAGGCACGGCATCAGCACATGAATAAATCACATGTAGATCAAACTTTAGAAGAGAAAAGAAATTTCAATCACTGACTGCCAAGCCGTACTTAAAAGTTAACGAGTAATGAGGCCCTTCATAGAAATAAAGTGGAGTTAAAAGTCACAAGTTTACAAAGAAAATAATACTCAAGTAAAGTACAGATATTCAAAAAATGAACTTAAGTACAGTACTCAAGTAAATCTACTCTGTTACTGTCCACCCTGCCTTTTGCATCATGTAGGGACGTGCATTAGGTCACTGGCCCGGCGGCCGTAGAGTCAGGATGTACTTTAAGATGAATTAAGCAGATCAAACCGACTTTATCTTTCATTTACTCAGGCATCGTGCTGCTTGATATAGAATCAAAAGAAACATCTCAGATCTAAAGGTTGAGCTCGAAATGCCAGGCAGCTGTGATTCCCTCCTCGACTGCATGGAAGAAGAAACCCACACAAACACGGCTAATCCATCCTGAAAGCACCTGAACCATTGGAGACCGAGCCGCTGAGGCACCGCGCGATCAGTCAGTCATGCTGAGGAGCCCGTCAGCTTCACTGAGTTCCTTCAGTGCTTCTGTACGCATCACAGGAGAGAGAGGGTGAGAAATTAGGAGATTATACGATCGAACATGAAGCTATGCTCAGTGCTCCGTGTGCAGCTCATGCTGGGGTCCAAGATAAACCCACTGAAGTGCATTTCTCAGAGCTCACAGGGAGAAACCACATGTTGTAGTTTGTTATGCATGACCAACAACTAAAGCACCAAGAAATATCCTCTTTATTTTCATAGCAAACGGCACCATTCGTCAGCCAGAGAGAGAATTTTACAGAACAGATGAGCGAATGGAAACCACACACACAAACACACACACATACACACACTCAAACACACACAGTCTTAACAATCGGACTTTGTTTCAATCACCCAGGTGTGAAGAGGAAACTCTCCAGAGGGTTTGACCCCGGCATATTAGACATGTCTGACTTCAGCAGGCCTGACAGCAGGGGAGCCTCCTGCTATTCACTCCAACAAATCAATTTGAACAGTCTGAAAGACACATTTAGGCACATTATTCTCCTTCTGCAGTCTCCTCGATGTTGGAAGTGTCAACTGAAAACCAGGATGTGGATAAATCCTCCAGAGAAGCCAGGACACAAAGAGGAGAGTCAGAGAATGAAGGGCTCATCCATCCCTTCTTCATCTTTACTGCGTGTCACTCTGAGGCCCCATCCACATGAAGACAAACCGAGGTCTAAACGCAGAAGTGTTTTGCAGAATCTGCGTATCATCCATATGAAGACGGCGTTTTGGGGGTCTGTAAACGACCATTTTTGAAACCAGGTTCCAGAGTGGAAAGATTTTGAAATGTCGTATACACAGCTTTGTGATTACTGGCTCTCCGCAACTTTTCAGATACGCTTACGTCATAGTTTCATATCTTCATTGACACACATGCGCCACACATGGCAACAACGTCAACAACAATGGCGGCGTACGTGAAGCACATGTGCTGATGAAGCTAGTGACCCTACTATCCCTGTTGCAGCAAAATCTCCTTCTTCTCAGTCACCACCGAGTTGAACAAACAATTATCGAGGACACATTACAGCACTTTATGATCACTTTATTACAATCTCTGTTTACAACTTTTGATGTGAGTGCGCATGCCCACTGTTTTTTCATCTGTTTCAGCTTGTTTCCATCATATCGTTACAGCGCCCCTAGAGGTCTGGCATGTGTTTTACAGCGTTTTGATGCGTATCGAGTGCATTCATATAGAAACACACATTTTCTGAGACGCCTTCGTCTTTATGACGATCGTTTTGGAAACCTGTCCCAGCCAATCACAGGACTGACACTGAGAGATAAAAACCCTATAACAGCTATAACAGAAGGCTGCCTCCATATCTAACATGTTTGGTCCAGACCAGACAGACTATGGATCGCTCTCTCAGAATGTTCGTCTGATTCATGATGATGTGAGATCTCAAGCTGACTCTGGTGCAGGCCGAAGAACCAGCTCTGGTCTGCCTGAAAACAGGGTCCTGGAGTTTGGTCCTCAGTGTGTGTGAAGGCCAGACCAAGAACAGGTGCAACAGGGGAAGCAAACTAAAAGCTGTGCACTGTGTTGTAACTATAGGTTTGTAGTTGACACTTAAAGACACTTTAAAGGGACTTTGGGCTCTAATTTCGTAGACCAGGTGCAAGCGCAGGAGCACCTGCCCTGCGCCGGCCTTCGCCGTGCGCACAGGGTGTGACCACGAAGTTAACACTGCGCGGGGTGCACCAGGCTTGCGCCCCCTGCGCTGTGCCATGAAATTAGAGCCCTTTATGTTCATTATTGTCGGATTTAATGTTTGAGTTGGATAGGCATGACATTATGCTTTATAACAAATCCTAATTCTGGCAAAGCATTTCAGAATGCTCTGCATCTACATTGTTTACTGTCAGAGCTTAAAAGTTAAGATAAGCAGATTTCTGGCGACTGTCTGATTCATTATTTTACAGCTTTTCATCTTCATCAAACATTTATTTCCTTTTTAACAGTGTCAGTTTTATATTTCACATCTTAAAGATTGAAGCCACAAGTTTCTACAGAAGAGTTTTTATTTTCTTTGGAGAGTCGGTGGTGCAGTGGGATAGTGCACTTGGTCGGTGGTTGGGAGGTTGCAGGTTCAAGCCCAGCTCAAGACTGGTCTCAAGCCCAAGACTCTTAACACCAGGCTGCTCCCACTGCTGCGTCAGTGGCGTGTAAATGGGCATGAAAGGGTGTGAATGTGTTAGAAATACTGATGGATAACTAACATAGAAACTCAGAACCATCAGTGAGTGAATGTGAGGGTGAATGGGTGTGTATGGGTCAGTGTGACCTGCGGTATAAAGCAGCTTTGAGTGGTCAAAAGACTAGAAAAGACCTTTATAAGCTCAAGTTGCTCTACCATTTACCATTTCTAATTTCCATATCTCCTTTCTTGTGGAGTTTGTAGATCAACCTGGGGCACGGCCTGCCAACCCCCCCATGACACCAGCACTGCAGAAGTTGCATGTTTGTATCCCTGGAGGATGGAGTATCTAATATAGATACTCTTTATAAAATGATCCCAGTCAGTATGGAAGTGAATAAGGACTAGAATCCAAATTGAAATGGATTAACAGTGATGCTTATTCACTTTCAAAAGAAAGCAGCATTTTATGCCTCATAAGTCAGGACCAAGCAGGTTTAAATCTAATACCAGTCAGCCAAACTGATGAGCCTTTAGTTAGATGGTATGTACTTAAATACTCTTTGATGGTTTGGATATCAGTCTTTTAATTTCTAGGTAATTACCGACGCTTTGGAGGTAAAGTTTTTTGCCAGGGTCTGTCCGTCTGTTTGCCTGTTAGCAAGATTTAGCAAAAACTACTGGATGGATTTACATGAAAAGTTTACCGGAGGTGTGGTTTGGTCCAATGAGGTAGTCATTACATTTTGGTGCTGATCTGATCCAGATTGACATCATAAAAAAACATTGAAAGTTATAATGGCACATCCCATTCATTTACAGCATTATGGGGAGTAGTTTATTTTTAAACTGACGTCAACTTTTCTTAACACTATGTCACTACATTTCCCAGCATCCCTTGCAATGCCAGGGGAGGAGTTTTCAATGCCACTCTTTCTGCTGTCTTATGGAATACCAATCAGCCAATGAGCACTCAAAGCTGTGCATGGAGTTCTGCTCACAGAGTAGAGATGGACACGGCACTTCTTTAGATTTATTGAATCACTAGAATCAGTTCACTGAAAAGATTTGTTCAGAAGATTTTTCAGCTGCGACTCCGACTTCCTGAAATGTTACACGGCCGAAAGGTTCAGGTTTCAGTTCAGTTCATTGACATATTCATGGCTTTCTGTGGATGTGACTGACAGTTTAAGTGTAAATTATGCCTTAAAAATCACATGACAAAGCAACTATAGTAATAACAATTTAATAACTAAAGGAAAATAGAAAAAGTTGTTTTGTTGTTGTTTCATTTTGTACTTTAAGTTTTTACCATTTTGTACTTCATCGCTATGGCAGCATTTTTGTAAATATAAATCTAACAATACTATGTATACAGCTGATCTAGAGCGACACACCCCAGTCAGAAGTGCAAATAAATGGATTATTACAGGAGCTAAATAACTGTTCACACTGGGGGCATCCATCTTTGATTGTCAACTAGGGGTTGGCGAGGTTTCACCGAGTTCCCAGTAGGAAATTCAGACTTTGGGGGGCGTTCCAGTTGCAGTTTCCTACTCAGAACTCGGAAATTCCTACTTCTGACTACAACTGGAACGCACCAAAAGACGTTACCCAAGCCAAAGCGTGTGTTTGTTGTGAAGCTAATGAATGCAGCTCAGACCTTCCTCAGAACTCTGCATTGCTTTACAACTTCTTTTTTCAACAACTTACAGGATACAAAGCCACGAGGTAATGTATTTCTTTCTAGTTATGTAGCGGTAGTTTTTGATGTGTGACAACAAGCAGATTTTGGAAAACTTAGTATCGTAGTTTTGTAGCCGGCTATATATGGCTACTTACAGCCCGGTGCTCTAAGACGTGTCTGAATAATATAAATTTGCTCTAGTTTTAATTGTCTTGTTCCTGAAGTTGAGTATCCAGGCCAGTCCAGCCCTGTCCAACCCGACCTGAAGCTAAGGAATAGCATTTATAGATAACCTATTTTGATGCTATAAAACTCATCTTAAAGTGTGTATTTCCATCAGGCATATATCTAAAAGAGAGACTTTTTTGTAATTATTTAGAAACTTCTCACAGTTCCTTTAACTTTAACTATAGTGCATTAGAATAAAACAAACAACTTACAGTATAAACCCCAAATATGTACCTGTTGTGCAGGGAAAAGGAATAAAGAGTTACACACATGGCAAAGGCATGATCTGTTTATCCAGCCAGAACTAAAGTAAAACCTATCTCCAACACATTTACACTACATATTCAAACACTCAAAACAATCAGAGTCTTTTTTTCCTTGTCCACATGCAAAGGAGAAGAAAAGGAGAGTCAGGGCAAAGTGGAGTCTTGTAGCATCGACCACCGGCTGTTAGGAAGCGTTACAGGAAAAATCAGAATCAAGAGGATTTACTGCTCACGCTTACTCATGTGTCACATGTTGTTGTGGGTGCTCGTTTGGAAAAGCAACAAGACAAAGCATCCAAAGTCTTGTTTTAATTCTGCAATGCAGCAGTAGTACAGAGAAATATTTTGCATTTTTAACAAAGGAAGACATAAAACAGAGTGAACGTTGAGGCAGTATGCTAATACAGGTCATATCAGTGCCCTCAAAGTCTCCGTGTGGAAAGACATTCAAGGAATACCCGAGGGACGCAGCAGAGGACGCAGCTCTGGAATAAAAAGGAATCGGCAGTATTAGCATAATGTGCAGCCGCATGGAGGAAAGAGCTGGAAATGATTCATGGAGGGAAGGGAAGAGGAGAAATGAGGCACCACAATGATTTTTTTTAAGACTTCTTTATGAGTTTAGCGTTAAGTGAAAACTTAAGGTGGTGATGGGTGATTGCAACAGCAATGAAAGATACTAGAAACATTGTTAGGAACAATTCTGCATCTTTTTTATCAGAAAAAAAGTCTCCTCATACGAATAACTAAGAAGTTATTGCATTGACTTTAACGATTTTGAATCAATGATTTGTCCATTTAATCTCACCCGCTGCTTGTCTGATGCTTTAAGAAAAAGACATGTTGGGTTTTATTACGTCGGAGGAAAAAGGAGACACTAATTGAAACATTAGGATGATAGCACCAGGTAATGACTTGTGTGATTAGAAAGTAATGGAGCTTAACTGAAGCCTCCTTCATGAACATCTGTTCCTGATGCTAAACTCACCACCTTGTTCACATCTCTGTTTAAATCCAACAAGAGAGAGAGGAGGGCATTCTGTTATCATGTAACAACATTAAAATAAAGTCTGCTTTCTTATGAGGGGGGTCAGTTAAGCTTCAGGTCTTCTGTCTTGTTGCCTTTGACTGAATTTGGTTTACATCTGGAATCATTCAGTCTGTTCTTTGCAAAGTCATCATGTACACCCCTGATCAAAATCATAAAGCCAGAGCCTAAACATTCAAGATGCTGTGAGGAGTTTCTAAGTAATTACAAGAAAGTCTCCCTTTTAGATATCTGCCTGATGGAAATACACACTTTAAGATGAGTTTTATAGCATCAACATAGGTTATCTATAAATGCTATTCATTAGCCTTCCGGTCGGGTCGGACAGGGCTGGACTGGCCTGGATACTCAACTTCAGGAACAAGACAATTAAAACTAGAGCAAATTTATATTATTCAGACACGTCTTAGAGCACCGGGCTGTAAGTAGCCATATATAGCCAGCTACAAAACTACAATACTAAGTTTTCTAAAAATTGCTTGTTGTCACACATCAAAAACTACCGCTACGTAACTAGAAAGAGATACATTACCTCGTGGCTTTGCATCCTGTAAGTTGTTGAAAAAAGAAGTTGTAAAGCAATGCAGAGTTCTGAGGAAGGTCTGAGCTGCATTCATTAGCATCACAACAAACACACGCTTTGGCTTGGGTCAGGTCTTTACGACAGTCGCCGCGCGTGCTCATGGGTAACAGAGTCTTTATGTCGCCAAAAAACAGATCCTCCTCATAGCACCTTTAAGAAAGAAGAAATGGGAGCAAGAGACACAACATTTGAGAAAGAAAACTCAAACATGCTATTGCCAAATGTTCAAGGCCACAGTCTTTAAAAGACTAAATCTGCACAAAAACTTGGATTCATTTTATTTTCTGTCAGGTGATCACACTGCCATGACCTCCTGGGTTGACTGACTCTCACAACACTCATTCCTGCTGAGGTTGGACACTATAAGGGTCCGTCTACATGCCTCCGTTTGTGTTTTTGCCTCTTATTTACATGAGAGCTGTGCCCAGAGTGCCTCAATCCACAACCTTTGGAAACCAGGGTCCAGAGTGGAGCGTGTTGAAAACTTTTCACAGCCTGGCTTTGAGTAGACGGGATTCTGCCTTTAAGGGTTAAACGCTAACGTAACCACATGGGCAGTACACTTTCACATGAAGGCTGGGCAGCAAGGTTATGATAGTTTTGGATTTGTCATTTTGGTTTAGTATTAGTTAGTTTTGACACTGTTTTTCTCATTATAGTTTAGTTTTAATTCATTTTAGAGCGGGCATTCTAGTTTTTATTTAGTTTGAGTTAACTGCTTAAATTTTAGTTTAGTTTTAGTTTAGTTTTAGTTTTTCATACCTTATTTGCCAGGTGCAGGATTCAAAAAGGTCAGAGTAAGTATTTTGTGAGCTGCTAACGTTTGTCCTGACAACAAACTCCTGCATCTTCATGTGTTCACTCGCCATTGTTGTTTGTGAAAAGTTTTCTCTGTAGCTTTCTCTGTTTCTCCTTCATCAAACCTTCATCTACTGGCATGCGCACTACAACGCATTCTAGCGTGCAGACGTGGATTATGCTTGAAAACGCAAAGGAAAAACTTCTGTTTCTGGTGAAAACATTGTGTAAACATGGCCTTTAACAGCCACTTTAAAATTCTTCAGGGACCCTGAGGGTTGTGGAATAAAAAGTCAGATGGTAGATTCAAAAACATTACTTGGCCGGAGGATCTGGTTGGTTATCTGTCAAAACATGGGATGATACTGGACCCAAATAAAGGCATTTACTGGTACCGATGGCAGCTCAATAACCATCAGACGACATCTCTGAGGGAGGAGCTTAAAAAACAAAAAACCTCTTCAAAGTGTCTCATAATAGTGCCTAATCTAAGCTGTGATGTGGAAAATCAAGTGGATGTAAACACTGTTTTTGGTGTGTTATGGCTCCACGCTGTTTTTGTGGCTTTTATTTCTCACACAATTATTTTAATTAAGCGAAGAGTTTGGCATCATTTACAGCAAAGAACAGCATTCGTGTCTGTCCCGTGATTTCTGAACAGAGAGAGAACTGAGCTGTGACACTGTGGACAGGCTCATGCCTTTACTCTAAAACAACCACACGTCACAGAACTATCCCTGTAAGCATCTTCCATGCATTTTCAACATTTTGCCCATCAGCTCATGTTGGCTCCTGACTGACTCTGATGTACAACACACAGGAAAGTTTATTGTCGTTATGCAACAGGCTGCACAATGGAATAGATTATGGCTCTGACAAAACAAAAACAAAAGCAAAGCCATTTGCTGATGTATTGTATGATGTCACTGATGAAGTTGACATGTTTTTTCTTGGTAGCAGCATCTCTGAACATCTGCCAGTCCGTGCATTCAGCCCAGTCCTGCAGAGCTGCTGCAGCTCCACCTGTTTCTACACTTGGTTTCACCCTTTCTTCAGCTGGAAGTAAGAGGGCAGGAGAAGCAGGGAGATGTGGTCTGACTGGCCTAAACAGGACGAGGGGGGGCTCTGTACCTGCAGGAACATTGGTGTAGACATGACCCAGTGTGTGGTCTCCTCTGGTGGAGATGTGGACGTGCTGGTGAGATCCAGGCAAAACAGCTCTGAGGACGTTTGACAGTCGTGAAAACAGCTGTTCAGCCATGCGCCTGCTGATGGATCAGATCCTGGACTCATTTTAAGAATTATCACAAACGACTAACATTCAGGTGAATCCGCCTCAGCAGTAAAAACTCAACATCAGGTCAACATTTCCATCCACTCTGGCTGCACCTGAGCACCAAGCGTCATGATGCCCCCTCTCCTCTTACCGGAGTCTTGTGCTGTGTCGGCTCGGGACTTTTGATTGTCCTGACATCTGCCAGGAGTCGGCTGGGTAGTGGAACAGCCTGGTGTTCAAGCCTTTTAGCTGAATTCTTATCCTGGCTCGTTTCCCCTGCACATTGTTACCATACTCATGCTACACCATGTTGGTATAGTGGCAGGTGGATTTCTGCTGATTGACTTTATTCACCTTTATTTTATACCAACAGCTGTGGAGACTGTGACAGAATATAAATATCTAGGAACCATCCTTGATAAAAAACTGACTTTTGATGCTAACACTGATGCTATTTGTAAGAAGACCAATCAGAGACTGTTCTTCCTGAGGAAGTTAAGAGGATTTAATGTTGACAAATCTCTTTTAAAAATGTTTTCCTCATGTTGTGTTGAGTCCATTTTGACCTTTGCAATGATCTGCTGGTTTGGTAACCTTAGCATTGAGAACAAAAACAGGCTGGGAAATATTGTCAAACTTTGCAGGAAGATTGTTGGCATAGACTTGAATGATATTCACCATGTTTTTCAAGTAAGAGCCGCTAAGAAGGCAAAAACTGTCCTGGAGGACACAGGGCAGTCCCTGCATGCAGAGAGAGATTTGCTTATGTTAGGAAGGCCACATGCAACAGATACCTGAGCTCATTTGTCCCATCAGCTGTTAGCTTTTTAAATTAGTTATAGGGGTTTTGATGTCATTGCATAAATTGTTTGTTGGGCCTTACATACATTGTATATTGTTTTTATCTTTCCAGTGTTGTTTTTATCTATTTATTCTTACTCTTTAACTCACTGTACATGATCTAATCCATAAGTTAGTCAGACTAACGTATACATGCATGTATGGTTTTCTTTTTCTTGTTTGTTTGCTTGTTTCTGTGCATGTATGACTACAGCTGCAAAACAAAGTGCCAATAAAGATTTTCTAATCTAATCTAATCAGATCTGGTTGTAGTCTGTCATTTGTGATCTCTTAAAACTATGGCCTACGATTTGGAAGCCTGGTCTTAATAACACCGTTATGAGGCCGTTATGGTCCTATGGTCCAATCTATGCAATATAAAGACCAAAAAGAATGAAAAAAATCCATTCAGTATATCCGCTGCAAAGTGGCATAATAGTTGACCAATCCGAACCGCGGGGAACGGCGGTTTGGATCGTTCAATGAGTCCATCCAATCCCCTCCTCCCCACTACCTCCCTCATGTACCGGTGAGCAGTGAGCTGCACAGCTACTGAAGCGTCATGGAGCCAGAGAAGACCAGCACAGAAACCAGGGGGCCACTTCTGTTACCCTCCACATCGAAGAGAACGAAATGTAAATGTTTCGAGGAAAAGGCTGAAATAAGGAAGAAATATATATACATATATATATATATATATATATATATATATATATATATATATATATATATATATATATATATATATATACATATATATATATATATATATATATATATATATATATATATATATATATATATATATATATATATATATATACATATAAATATATATATATACATATATATATACATACATATATATATATATGTATATACATATATATATATTATATATACATATATATATACATATATATATATATATATATATATATATATACCATGGTCTGGGTGAATACTCGATTCTGATTGGCTGCAGGGTGTCCATTAAAAGGTGATAATGGACACCTAGGAAAGAAGTTCCGGTCAAATAGCCTGATGGTTCTAAATTACTGCGCTGGATCAAACAGTAGTTGGTAACCGTGGCAATGGAAACTCTTAACATCGCCTAGCTCACAGGAGACAAAATGAACAATTTCATGGTTTCCTTCAGCCTGTTTGGTGAATTTGATAATTTTGAAGACTGGGATGCAGCATAAGAAGAGAAGAGAAAAGAATATGAGAATAAGGGAGATGCGACACAAGGAGGTGACACCGGAGGAACTGAACAATTTAGAGGGGGACAAAGACGAGGTGAGCATCCTATTTATAAAAACGATGTAGGATAGACTTACTTTCCTGATAGCATATTTAATAATCAGAGTGAATGGTGGACAATATTTCTTGCAATAAAAACAATTTAGTAAACTATCTGTTGACTTTGATTCTTTGAAAAAAAAATCGCATCATCCTCTGGATACACAAACGAAAAGAGGTGCACTTGCCTTCTGAAATCACACTCTTTTCACGTAACATCACGTTAAGCAATCATCTCACTTCCCTCCACTGATTAGGCCTGAAAACAGCTGCGGCAGACCGAGCTGCAGGTTCTGTGGCCAGAGGAGGTTACCATAGCAACGCGTCACAACGAGCGATATTAAATAGTCCGCTCAGTCGCTTCTTGTTTAAAACGAATGATTTTAACGGTATAAAAACAACATGGACGTGTTAATAATTCATTAAATATGTATTTTTTTTATAAGTGACCATGGTATAAGCGGGATAATGCCTTCCGAGGTGTCCATTATCAGAAATTAATGGATTCGGAAGCAACCGTCCCCCGCTTCACGCCGACGGTTCACGCCTCGCGTCGTCCATTAGTTTCTGATATTGGACATATATATATATATATATATATATATATATATATATATATATATATATATATATATATATATATATATATATATATATATATATATATATATATGTATATATATATATATATATATATATATATATATATATATATATATATATATATATATATATATATATATATGTATATATATATATATATATATGTATATATATATATATATATATATATATATATATATATACATATATATATATATATTTAAATTGTTAGGAGGCGATACACGGAGGGGAGGGGAGAGTGAAGGGGGGGCAGGCTGCGTTTTTCAAATCTGTCTCGACAGGCAAACTGGTTTTCAGATCGTAGACCCTAGCTTTAAGGTCACCAGTTTTTGTAAAGCCTCAGTCTGAGACTAAAAACTCTGAGAGTAAAATGTCTTAGTTGTGAGAGGGTGTCGGGTATGGTCGTCTTAATTTTTCCATAAAGGCCTTGAGTGTACCCGCCCCCCCCCCATCGAGCCCTGCCGTGATCAATACTTTCATTTATACTTGGAGCTAAGCAGCTCGTGTTTCCATTAAAGAGGCTGTTTGAAGAAGAATCCTGGAGGGAGTCCTGACCAGCTCTGCAGTTCCTCTAAGCTCTACATGCCACCATTTAATCACTCTTTCATTGTTCTCTACAGCAAAATGCTGGATTGATCCCACTCTGCTGGAAAAGTGTAGCTGCCTTGAGCAGAGGAGCGCCTTGGGATTTAGTTCACATGTGAGAGGAAAATGGAGCATGAGATGGACAGGCAGATTGGTGCGGCATCAGCAGGAACGCTAAGAGGAATCTGGGCTGCAGGGCAAAGCTTCCCATTTACTCTCAATGTCCTTCTACAGGCTGAAAGAATGAGAAAAGACATACAAGCAGACCAAACGAGCTTCTACTGGGAGCTGAGCTGCTGCTGCTCACGCTGAAGGGAGCCAGATGGGGGGGTTGGCACCTGGGACATGACCCTGCAGCAGACCCTCAGCTACATAATTACTTATCAAATTTGGTTCAGGACTGTCTGAGATCCCCAGGAGGTGCTGGGATCTGCTTGGGAGAGAGTTTTCATGAATACATTAGCCTGCGCGCGGCCACACAGTCCAGGATACGCAGCCAGTGTTTCGGTCCTAGGGACGCCTCCGTCCTGATTCTTCATCTGCAGGGAACAATTTCACTAAACACAATCTGTCAACAACACTTTGAGGGGTTTTTGTTTGTTTGTTAAGCACAAATCAGTTATTTGGCATGGGTCAGATCATTAAGCCTCATGTCCCCCCTTTAGTAGACCCTCCATTTCTCAGACCATTCAGTAATGCTTTCTGGCTCAAGGGCTGTGTTGCCAGATTTTTCTACTGAAATAAGCAACCAGGTCGAAAAAAAGGGGCACAGAACAAGCAACCTCAAGCATTTTATTCTAATGTTACATACACTATTACTTCTTTTTTTTTTTAAAGGGACTGTGAAGAGTTTCTAAGTAATTACAAAAAAGTCTCCCTTTTAGATATATGCCTGATGGAAATACACACTTTAAGATGAGTTTTATAGCATCAAAATAGGTTAGCTATAAATGCTATTCCTTAGCTTCACGGTCGGGTCGCACAGGGCTGGACTGGCCTGGATACTCAACTTCAGGAACAAGACAATTAAAACTAGAGCAAATTTATATTATTCAGACACGTCTTAGAGCACCGGGCTGTAAGTAGAGATATATAGCCGGCTACAAAACTACAATACTAAGTTTTCCAAAAATTGCTTGTTGTCACACATCAAAAACTACCGCTACGTAACTAGAAAGAGATACATTACCTCGTGACTTTGCATCCTGTAAGTTGTTGTAAAAAGAAGTTGTAAAGCAATGCAGAGTTCTGAGGAAGGTCTGAGCTGCATTCATTAGCATCACAACAAACACACACTTCGTTCCAGTTGTCAGACGTAGGAATTTCCAAGTTCTGAGTAGGAAACTGCAACTGGAACGCCCCCCAAAGTCTGAATTTCCTACTGGGAACTCGATGAAACCTCGCCACCCTTCGAGTTGACAATGGAAGATGGATGCCCCCAGTGTGAACAGTTATTTAGCTCCTGTAATAATCCATTTATTTGCACTTCTGACTGGGGTGTGTCGCTCTAGATCAGCTGTATACATAGTATTGTTAGACTTATATTTACAAAAATGCTGCCATAGTGATAATCACATTCTTCATGTGATATTTGTGAACAACAACACAGGGCGTGCTAACAACAGCTAACAATAGCCTGGTAGATCGGCATGTTTTTTTCTGACCTCAGTTCTCCTCATAGCACCTTTAAAGAGAAGTCCAAGTAAAGTGTGTTTTGATTTTCACCTACATTACATTTTAATTTCACTGTGACATTGACATCTTTTACTTATTCAACATCCTTTATCTTTATACAGAAGAGAGGGGCTTTTGTTATATATAACTGTGTTATCACCAAACAGCCTCTCTAACCTTGACTTTTGTAACCAAACAGACATAGTCAGGCTTTTATTTAAGATTCATATTGATCCTCTACAGCTTTGTTATGGAGGAAACTGTAACAGCCATATTTAAATTTAATTAATTTAATTTAATTTAAAAATGACATTTTCAAGAGGGTCCTCATATATGTTTGTAAAGATAGTTACTTTGGATTTTTAATCATACAACCATGGATAGGGAGATCAGTCTAATAACATCTATAATGAAAATGATCTGGAGAGGAATGATATGATTAATATAGCAGCATTAGCTGAACTGCCATTGAACTGGGTTTAACTGGTCCACGGATTAAATGATGTGTCTGTTTCTGGAGCAGGTCCAAAGCAGCAGGTCATTCATGATTCTTTGTCAAGGTCAGACTAATATATATTTATATGTGTGCAGGAACTACCATGTATTCACTTCTCTGACGTAGAAAATGAATTTCTTAAAGTTTGACTTGGACACCATCAGAGTATGATTCTCATGTCTCGCCAGTCATATTAAGTTTGCACTTTTTACTTCTGTCTTTTTCAGCTCTTATTTTGTAGTCAGTCTCTTTTCAGGCAACTTCACTTCCTGCCCTCATGTTTTCCCGCCATTGTGATTGTGAGCTCCGCCCCCCATTGTTTCCACCTGTGCTCCATTACCTCCTGTAAAAAAGTCTGTGTCTCCCTTTGCCTTTGTGTTGTCTCATGTCCATGTGTTTGCTCTTAATCCCTGATAAGCTGCAGCCTTTTGTGCTGTTTTAGTTCAGAAGATGTTGGTTGCTCTTGTTGATCTACTTTGCCAGCATTGCTGTGATTTTTGGTTGCCTTTTCTCAAGTTGTTCCAGTGTGATTTCTTGTTCATCACTTTTAGTTCTGATTTTTTCAATAAAAAGTTTTTTTTATGTTTGAGTCTTACTTTTGGGTCCTTGTCAATGACAGCTTTGTTTTCTCCTGTTTGTGTAAAGTTTAATCTGCTCTCACACGTCTGAGGGTAAAACTAGTCAAAGGCTTTTATATGTGATTAGTGCTGAAGCCAGACTAAAACAGTTTTGGACAAACGAGGGCAGTCTGTTGTTCAAGATGAAGTTAGTCCTCTGTTTGACAGACCTCACCTCTGCTTCAGACACGGCTGAATGTTTTGTCTCCTCAGTGGTCATGGATCAGGATGTGGGATTTGTCTCTTTTGACTGTTACCCTGCTAAAATATATCTGAAAACAGGGGGGACTGTCCAATTAGAGAAAACTACGTCTTAAAATTTCCTGTCCCATCAGCAGCCCACAGGATGATAACCGTCATCAGCCGGAGGGTAAGGTGACCCTGCAACACAGCAAAAACTTTGCCGAGCCAACAAAACACGTTCGCCATCTGCCACAGCAAGTCAACACTGTTGGGCTGACACGGTGCAGGTTTTATACAACATGAAGTTCAAACCAGAACATTGTGACCCCACAGCGCTTCCTTACACCGTGACAGAGAGGCTTAAAGTCCTGATGATCTTTGTCCCAGCTGTGAGTCACCGCAGCCTTTCCTGAGCCGTACATCTGGTGCAGTGACCCTCCAGTGTTACCTCAAATTTAGTCAAACTCCTGTCATCATCAGCCACAGTCAGCAGGATGACTCAAAAACTCGTCTTCTGGTCTCCATCACGTCCTCCGCTGCTGTCCTGTTGGACTCAGAGGTTGTCTCAGGCTGTCCTGCTGACCCACAAGGTCCTGAAATTCACATTTTTATTTGTTGTTTTAGCTTTCCTTTTTTTAAAACAACCTAAACAAAGGCACTTTGTAAGACAACAATCACAGAAAGAGGAGTCCAACAGTCTAATGCTGCATTCACACCGCAAGGGACCCAGCTACCAAAATCGCGTCGCCCACTGACGTGGCGTCGCGCGTCCATAAATACCTCATTTTGGTCACCGTTGCCGTCGGCCGTCACTCGGTGACGTTTCACCGCGATCATATCATATATCATATAATAGGATGTATAGGCGGACATTATTCCAGCTGTATCCTTTTCACTCATTTATCAACCACAAAACACTGCAGCTGATGATGCAGCAGCATCATCTGTGAGTTTACTGCGGTCCGTCTAGGCGGAACTAATGTCCTCACTGACTAATGTTTCCCACACAGACATAGATTGTTACCTTGTAGCTCGGATGAATAACTGCCTGTCTAAAGTACCGTCACACGTGCACACACCTGCTGATTGATCAATTTTTTTTGCTTTCACATCGCGCGACAAGCTATGTGGTAGTGTGAAAAGCGTCTGTTGCATCGCGGGAGGGTTAGCCCCGCCCTATCGCGGCTGTACATTGACTTTGCATGGAGAGTGATCGCCGAGGTAGTACAAGTTGCGTCCGGTGTGTACACACCTTTAAGCCGACCTGAGCGACAACTCTCCATGTGAAGTCAATGCACAGCTGCAATGGGGGGGGGGGCTCACCCTCCCGAAGTGGGGCGGGGCTAACCCTCCTCCTAGGATGGGGCTGGGCTAACCCTCCTGAGGTGGGGCGGGGCTAACCCTCCTCCTGAGATGTGTGAGAAGTTTGGTTTGCTTGGTCCCCAAAGTTGGAAAAGTTTGAACTCTTTAGGTGACATCGTGTGTAGCTGTGTGTCAACAGCCAATCAGAGTTTTGTGGGTTCGTGTCATTTCCTTTGACGGACTGTTTGTATTCTGGTTCACAGAGTGCAGTCCATGTCTGTGTGGAAACATAAGTAAGGATCACAGAGAGCTGACAGACGATGCTGCTGCACCATCAGCTGCAGTGTTGTGTGGTTGGTAGGAGAGTGAAATGACACAGCTGGAATAGTGTCAGCTAAATCATCACATTGTATGATATGATATGACTGCGGTGAAACTCGAGTGGACGTGACATCACTGAGCAACGACGAACAAAATGAGTTTTTTATTGACAGTGACTTGGCTGGGCGACACAAATTCAGTTGTAAAGTCATGTTCAATGTGACATAGCTTAAAAAACACAGACCAAATGTTTTTCAATGTCAGTGTGTCAGAAATAAAGAGTGATGTTTAAAAAACGACCTTTTTAGTCTGCTTTAACTGATTTACCTCTAAGTGTTTTTATTCTTATTACAGCATCCTTTCATTATTATTATTCTATTTATGTATCATTTCAATTTTTTATTTTTTAAATTTTATTTTATGATATATTTCATTTTACCTGTTAACCTAACCTCCAGTGTTTGCTCATTTTAAACCTTTAAGATTTAAGGCATTTCCTCGGTGCACGCTATTCTCTTTTATTTATGATGATTTTACCAAACGGTGTATGGATTGTGGGGTGGGTGGGTTCGGGAGTTTGGTTGAGGTTTGTGTCATACTTACTTTTGTTTAATTTATCTGTCTGTTTATACAGCACTTTGAGCTACATTTGTTTGTACAAGTGCTTCATATATCATATATACGGTGGACATCCGTGTAATGGTAGCACACGGGGCATGTATAGCGCCGCTCCTAAAACTGCATTAATCGTCCAAAAACTCATTAGTTTCACCAATATTTCATCATGGTCTACTCGGGCTACTCCTCCATTACAGTCTGTGTCGCTCCAGACATGTTTTTGTGACTGTGCTGACCTCTGAACTGAAGATTTTGTTTATGTTTGCCTCCGCGCATGCTCATTGTTTCAGGGGAAGACCGCAGGCTACTCAACAACTTTCTTCATCCAGTTTTTTGCAAAATGGACGAATATCTATCGGATGAAGATGTTGTGGAGGAGAACTTTGAATATGATGAGTGTCCTTACAGTTTTGAGCCAGAGTTTACAGATGAAGAGCTCATGGAAAGGAGAACAGCTGGCCAGAGAGCAGTCTTCAGTTCAGAGGTCAGCACAGTCACAAAACATGTCTGGAGCGACACAGACTGTAATGGAGGAGTAGCCTGAGTGGACCATGATGAAATATTGGTGAAACTAATGAGTTTTTGGTCGATTAATGCAGTTTTAGGAGCGGTGCTGTACATGCCCCGTGTGCTACCATTATACAGATGTCTGCCGCTCGATTTTGGATCTAAATATCTCCTGAAGCACTGTTTGGATCAGGAAAGCCTTCTGGGTGAGTATATTGTTCTACTTCATTCTATAAACAATGTGAAAGCTGTAGGAACCAAACTTATCCTTTAAACGTGGGTCTGTATGCAATATTTATTTTTATTTTATCTTACTTTTTTTGTATTATTTTATCTTTAATAAATCCACACAGCCGACCTTTGGAAGCATCCCAGAGCTCATCCGTCTGTAATCTGAGGTGAGCACTGAAACATAGATCAAACAAACACAGCTAACGAACAGCTGATCGTTCATCAGGACTTTTCATGTCCTTGCTTCTTCCCCTCATTTGTCATATATGCAAAAAAACACTACTTTGACCATGCTCTTCACCTAAAGCTGACCTGAGGTGATAAAAACATCAAGTAATCTAAATAATTTATCTGTGATCCTACGCCTGCCTGTATGACATTAAACACACCTCACTCAGGGATGTGCTTGTTGTGACATGATGTCAGTGAGGCCTGCATAGAAAATGAGCTCATAGCATATTTATGAACACCTTGTTAATATATTAACATAAACATCATAAAAACTACATTGAGGATCACACATTATGCAGGGTAACAGCTTTAACTGTGGACACCAACATCATGTCCACTTACTTATTCACCTCTCATTACTCCAGCTGCATGTTTTCATGGCCTGAAAAAGAGTTAAGGAGGTCCATTTCTGCCTGAGATCAGGTTCACGTGTTCATTTTAAAGACTGCTAGAGGCCTTCACAGTCACTAATGTTAAAAAAAAAAACTTAGTTTTTATTTCAGATGGCCCCTGAAAGCACTGCAGGCCTTGTGTCTGAGGCTATGTCCACACAAAGGTGAGTGTTTTTGAAAGTGAAGGCTTCTCTGTCCACTAGAGCTGCAGCTATCGATTATTTTTGTAACCGATTACTCTATCCATTTTTGTGTCGATTAATCGAGTAATCAGATAATGGTTACATTGCGCTCAATGCTATATTTTTTTTTTTTTACATTGAATCACTACACATTATTATTAGAAACACACAAAGCAGAAAAGCCAGGTCACTTAAACTAACAACTTACTTTTCTTATTTTGAACATTTTGAGCATAAATGAGATCTCAAAATCAAAATCTATACTTTATTTTTACTCTGGGCCATATCTTGCTTTTTTCAGTATTTTCTTTTAAGTTTGGTTATTTTTATTTTATTTGTATTCATGCTTGTCTCTTTTTGCTAAATTATTGCCTTTACTGCTGTACCATATTGATGATCTTATTTTGTTTACTTTATTTCTAGGACCAAATAATATCATCCTTAGATACTAAGATAATTTAACTAGCTAATGTACATTTCTATAACATATGAAACATTCCCTACACCTGCTTCCTCTACTCACTGTCAGTGTTTCCTCTTCTACTCTCTGCAATCAAATTAAATGTAAAGTTATTGGATGTGAAAAGTATGTGAACAAAATACACATGATTCTGGGCAAGTAGCCTCCGCATTGATTTACGTTCTGAACCAGCCTTTACACGGAGCCATAATCAAAGTAGGTTATTTACTAGCCCATATCTCAGTTATTGATCACATTAGCTGCTTCTGTTGATGTATCATGAGTGTCACCCTGCAGTGTCGCTCTGACGCACAGACCGGATGTTTACTACTGCAGCAGTGCCGACGTGCTATCATGCTAAGCTATGTGCTAAGCTAACTCCGTTTGACATCAGACACACTGCACTGTGTTTTCTTTTCGTCCCTTCTTGTAGTGACCACACACTTGGGACACTCTCTGCCATTTCTTCTGTGGACTCTCTCCTTTCTGTCCCTCTCTTTTCTCTTCCTTCATGATTTTACAAGCCGCGCAGCAGCGGAGGTAGCAGGCGCGTTGTGCCACAGAAATTACCGTCCGTGTCAAACACCGTGCGCTGTACAGTAGTCCAGATATATATTTTACATGTATAATTATATATGAAACGAGGCTTCGAGGCACAAAATTTGCTTCGAGGATATTTTGTAATCGAATACTCGCGATTATTCGAGGAATCGTTTCAGCTCTACTGTCCACACAGATGAAGTTTCAGAAACATGAAAACACAAACACCCACATGTGCTCAGATAAATGTGCTTCGTTAAAATGTTTGGGACCTGCAGTTGAGCAGTGTTATGCAAAAATGGCTTCATTTTAAACCTGTAAGGCCCAAGACCATAGATCATAGCCAGAAAATTCTATTTTTTTGGAGCTGAAATGTTTGTTTCACTTTCTGCTAAAATCCATAAAAATCAAAATGTCCATAAAATTCAACATATAGATTTTTTGTCTCTCATTTGATACGGTAGGTGTTTTTGGCAACTGATAATCCACTTGAGGACATTTTTATCATTTACCTGATTGTATTCAGATGTTTTTTTGTAATTTGTTGATCATATTTAGTAGAAAGAGGTTTGATAAAAGTATGTATCAAATATGATACAATTGGCTTTATAGGGTTAAAATCCATCCCAACCACACGGCGTTACGATGTGGCTTATGGCCATGTTAACTGGTGTTGGCAGGCGTTTTTGGTGAATATTTTCTCTTTTACTGACCATTCTCTGAACAGCCAACAGACAGTGTGCTTGAAAATCCCAGTAGATCTGCTGTCCAGCTTTACCATGATTATAGTCCAAGAATCACCTTCAGTCATCATTCTGAAGCTCAGTTTGAACTTCAGCAGACCTTCTTGTCTGCATGCCAAAATGCACCAAGTTGCAGCCATGTGATTGGTAGAATTGCTTTTTTAAGCAAATAACTAAATGGGTGCACCAGTGAGAAAACAGTATGTCATGAGCAAAGTCCTGTCATCATTTTTAGTGATCAATATCGAATACTGACCATTTAATTCCCTCCTATATTGACCATTTCTCTCAGATTACATTAGATAAGACTAGATTAGATTAGATTAGACTAGATTAGACTAGATTAGACTAGATTAGATTAGACTAGATTAGATTAGATTAGATTAGACTAGATTGGACTAGATTAGATTAGATTAGATTAGATTAGATTAGATTAGACTAGATTAGATTAGACTAGATTAGATTAGATTAGATTAGATTAGATTAGATTAGATTAGATTAGACTAGATTAGATAATATTAGACTAGATTAGATAAGATTAGATTGGACTAGATTAGATTAGATTAGATTAGACTAGATTAGATTAGATTAGATTAGATTGGACTAGATTAGATTAGATTAGATTAGACTAGATTAGATTAGATTAGATTAGATTAGACTAGATTAGATTAGATTAGATTAGACTAGATTGGACTAGATTAGATTAGATTAGATTAGATTAGACTAGATTAGATTAGATTAGATTAGACTAGATTAGATTAGATTAGGCTAGATTAGATAAAATTAGATTGGACTAGATTAGACTAGATTAGATTAGATTAGATTAGATTAGATTAGATTAGATTAGACTAGATTAGATTAGATTAGATTAGACTAGATTATATTAGATTAGATTAGACTAGATTAGACTAGATTAGATTAGATTAGATTAGATTAGACTACATTAGATTAGACTAGATAAGACTAGATAAGACTAGATTAGACTAGATTAGATTTGACTAGATTGGACTAGATTAGATTAGATTAGATTAGACTAGATTAGACTAGATTAGATTAGATTAGATTAGATTAGACTAGATAAGACTAGATAAGACTAGATTAGACTAGATTAGATTAGACTACATTGGACTAGATTAGATTAGATTAGATTAGACTAGATTAGATTAGATTAGACTAGATTAGACTAGGTTAGATTAGATTAGATTAGATTAGATTAGACTAGATTAGATTATATGACATTAGATTAGATGAGATTAGATTAGATTAGATTAGACTAGATTGGACTAGATTAGATTATATGACATTAGATTAGATTAGACTAGATTAGATTAGATTAGATTGGACTAGATTAGATTAGATTACATTAGACTAGATTAGATTAGATTAGATTAGATTAGACTAGATTAGACTAGATTAGATTAGACTAGATTAGACTAGATTAGATTAGATTAGATTAGATTAGATTAGATTAGATTAGATTAGACTAGATTAGATTAGATTAGACTAGATTAGACTAGATTAGATTAGATTAGATTAGACTACATTAGATTAGACTAGATAAGACTAGATAAGACTAGATTAGACTAGCTTAGATTAGACTAGATTGGACTAGATTAGATTAGATTAGATTAGACTAGATTAGACTAGATTAGATTAGATTAGATTAGACTAGATAAGACTAGATAAAACTAGATTAGACTAGATTAGATTAGACTACATTGGACTAGATTAGATTAGATTAGACTAGATTAGATTAGACCAGATTAGACTAGGTTAGATTAGATTAGATTAGATTAGACTAGATTAGATTAGACTAGATTGGACTAGATTAGATTATATGACATTAGATTAGATTAGATTAGATTAGATTAGATTAGATTAGATTAGATTAGATTAGACTAGAGTAGATTAGATTACATTAGATTGGACTAGATTAGATTATATGACATTAGATTAGATGAGATTAGATTAGATTAGATTAGATTGGACTAGATTAGATTATATGACATTAGATAAGATGAGATTAGATTAGATTAGATTAGATTAGATTAGATTAGATTAGATTAGATTAGATTGGACTAGATTAGATTATATGACATTAGATTAGATTAGATTAGATTAGATTAGATTAGATTGGACTAGATTAGATTATATGACATTAGATTAGATGAGATTAGATTAGATTAGATTAGATTAGATTAGATTATATGACATTAGATTAGATTAGATTAGATTAGATTAGATTAGATTAGACTAGACTAGACTAGACTAGACTAGACTAGACTAGATTAGATTAGATTAGATTGGACTAGATTAGATTATATGACATTAGATTGGATTAGATTAGATTAGATTAGATTAGACTAGACTAGATTAGATTACATTAGATTGGACTAGATTAGATTATATGACATTAGATTAGATGAGATTAGATTAGATTAGATTAGATTAGATTAGATTAGATTAGACTAGATTAGATTAGATTAGATTAGATTAGACTAGACTAGATTAGATTAGATTAGATTAGATTAGATTGGACTGGATTAGATTATATGACATTAGATTAGATTAGATTAGATTAGATTAGATTAGATTAGATTAGACTAGATTAGATTAGATTAGATTAGATTAGACTAGATTAGATTAGATTAGATTAGATTAGATTAGACTAGATTAGATTAGATTAGATTAGATTAGATTAGATTAGATTAGATTAGATTAGACTAGATTAGATTAGATTAGATTAGATTGGACTAGATTAGATTATATGACATTAGATTAGATTAGATTAGATTAGATTAGATTAGGTTAGATTAGATTAGACTAGATTAGATTAGATTAGATTAGATTAGACTAGACTAGATTAGATTAGATTAGATTAGATTAGATTGGACTGGATTAGATTATATGACATTAGATTAGATTAGATTAGATTAGACTAGATTAGATTAGATTAGATTAGATTAGATTAGATTGGACTAGATTAGATTATATGACATTAGATTAGATTAGATTAGATTAGATTAGATTAGACTAGATTAGATTAGATTAGATTAGATTAGATTAGATTAGATTAGATTAGATTAGATTAGACTAGATTAGATTAGATTAGATTAGATTGGACTAGATTAGATTATATGACATTAGATTAGATTAGATTAGATTAGATTAGATTAGATTAGGTTAGATTAGATTAGACTAGATTAGATTAGGTTAGATTAGATTAGATTAGATTAGATTAGATTAGATTAGATTAGATTAGATTAGATTGGACTAGATTAGATTATATGACATTAGACTAGATTAGATTAGATTAGATTAGATTAGACTAGACTAGATTAGATTAGATTAGATTAGATTAGATTGGACTGGATTAGATTATATGACATTAGATTAGATTAGATTAGATTAGACTAGATTAGATTAGATTAGATTAGATTAGATTAGATTAGATTAGATTAGATTAGATTAGATTAGATTAGACTAGATTAGATTAGATTAGATTAGATTAGATTAGACTAGATTAGATTAGATTAGATTAGATTAGACTAGATTAGATTATATGACATTAGATTAGATTAGATTAGATTAGATTAGATTAGATTAGACTAGATTAGATTAGATTAGATTAGATTAGATTAGATTAGATTAGACTAGATTAGATTAGATTAGATTGGACTAGATTAGATTATATGACATTAGATTAGATTAGATTAGATTAGATTAGATTAGATTAGGTTAGATTAGATTAGACTAGATTAGATTAGATTAGATTAGATTAGATTAGATTGGACTAGATTAGATTATATGACATTAGATTAGATTAGATTAGATTAGATTAGATTAGATTAGACTAGATTAGATTAGATTAGATTAGATTAGATTAGATTAGATTAGACTAGATTAGATTAGATTAGATTAGATTGGACTAGATTAGATTATATGACATTAGATTAGATTAGATTAGATTAGATTAGATTAGGTTAGATTAGGTTAGATTACATTAGATTAGATTAGATTAGATTAGATTAGATTAGATTATATGACATTAGATTAGATGAGATTAGATTAGATTGTACTTTATTATCTTGATCTTTGTGTCCTTCAAAAGTTACAAAATTTAGATAAGATGCTTCATTTTCAAAACTTATCAGGACAAATTGTAAAATATCAGAGTGTATAAAAGTATGAAATATTCATTCATGAGCTGGAATCGGGGCCTGTATCGGCCCCCACACTTAGAAAATAAGAACTTTACTGTCCTAAGATCTAAATCTGCTCCTCTCAAGGTCGGCAGAGCGAGCGGGCAGCAGCACGCAGCACTGATAAAGATAGATTCTGAGCATTTTTAAGGAGACATCCACAATCTATCAGCTTTAATAAATAATAATGCTAATCTTAGCAGCCTATTTGAGCGTCTTACAGACAGAAATCTCACCCTTTCAGTCCTGGCCTGTGTGCGCCTGTAGGAAAAGTGCAGGAAGCCTGTCTTTTAGTGAAATGTCTCATAAACTATGCATGACACATGTATGTCAGAGAAGTGCTCGCTGCGATGACCTGAGCTCAGTGAAACCATAAAGGGGAAACATGGAGGTAGAAGAGTATTTTACAAACACATGAAGGAATGGAGGAGCTTCAGGGTCACCACCATGAAAAAATAAGGAGAAAAGACCTTTTCATTGTGCTCTTCTAAACTGAGGACAATAAATGAAATATTAAGAAAAGTCTGCATCCTGCTCTGCAGCAGAAACTACAAATCAGGCTATGGGCAATATTTAAGCTCAGGAGAGTATTGGCAAACATCTGGAGCAACAATCAGCATCACAACACATGATTAACAACATAATAGGCAACACAATGAGCCAATGTAAACAGAACAAAACTGCATGACTTTTTTTTCTATAAACTTTGTATAGCACATGATATTGTCTGCTTAAAACAGAGTTCATATCTGTACACACATGGCAAAAATTGTTGATACCCTTCTGTTAAAGCTGGGGTTGGCCATTTTGGAAAACTAGCATGAATTTGAAAGTAGCATCTCTTCAGGACTCCGCCTAGCCCCCCCCCCCCCCCATACTCGCACGCGGCTGATATATCCAGAAGACAAGTAAGAAAACACCAAACAAACATGTAAAGTTAGTTAGTGCTCACAGCCCGATGTTGATCGGGGTATAGGTAGTTCCTCTGACATTCTCAATGAAATCTGAAGACTATCAAGACATTCTGGAGTGAAACGTGCTGCCCAGTGTCAGAAAGCTTGGTCTCAGTCACAGGTCATGGGTCCTCCAACAGGATAATGAGCCAATCACACAGCTAAAAACACCCAAGAATGGCTCAGAACAAAACACTGGACTATTCTGGAGTGGCCTTCTATGATCCCTGATCTAAATCCTGTTGAACATTTGTGGAAGGAGCTGAAACATGCAGTCTGGAGAAGACAGCCTTCAAACCTGAGACAGCTGGAGCAGTTTGCTCATGAGGAGTGGGCCAACATACCTGTGGACAGGTGCAGAAGTCTCACTGAGAGCTACAGAAATCACCTGATTACAGTGATTGACTCAAAAAGGGCTGCAACAAAATAAGAAGTCAAGGGTACCAACATTTTTGTCCAGGCCAGTTTCTTTATTTTGTTTTTGAAATAATTCTGTTGAACAACACTTCAAAAGCAATGTTTGATTTTTATTAGTTAATTTTAAAGGTGCTATGAAGAGAATCTATTACCGGCGACATAAAGACTCTGCTACCCATATGCACGCACGGCGACTGTCATAATGCTGCGTTCCAGTAACCTCGGAACTGGGAGTGACATCATCTCTGACTTATCGGCGTTCCAGTTGAAGTCTGAAAAAAACATGCTGATCTACCAGGCTATTGTTAGCTGTTGTTAGCACGCCCTGCGTTGTTGTTCACAAATATCACATGAAGAATGTGATTATCACTATGGCAGCATTTTTGTAAATATAAGTCTAACAATACTATGTATACAGCTGATCTAGAGCGACACACCCCAGTCAGAAGTGCAAATAAATGGATTATTACAGGAGCTAAATAACTGTTCACACTGGGGGCATCCATCTTCCATTGTCAACTCGGGGGTGGCGAGGTTTCACCGAGTTCCCAGTAGGAAATTCAGACTTTGGGGGACGTTCCAGTTGCAGTTTCCTACTCAGAACTCGGAAATTCCTACGTCTGACAACTGGAACGCACCAAAAGACGTGCGCAATCCAAAGGGTGTGCATGCTTTGAGTGCGAGCATCATACAAGACAGACGTTGATAAAGCTTGCTCTTTTTTGACTACTGTGAACATCCTTGAGTGCATAATGTAAGATTTCAGACACATAACGTAATATATGGCAGAGAATGTATTTTCTTCAGGGGGAGGTAAGAATTTGACCTGATTTATATGCGGTCCACTGAAAATAGCTCTGAGACCCACTTTTGGGCCTCAACCCACAGGTTGAGAACCACTGCACTAGTACTTGAATGTTCACCACTTTGTGCTACATTTTATGTATGAAAAGTGCTTTATAAGTAAAGATTGATTGATGGGTTGATTGATAATAGACTGCATTTGGAGCTTGATCCTTCAGATGCTCTGATATCATGGAGAATAAGTGATGCAGGAAACCTCAGGATGACTTTATCATTTAGAAAAGGTGAAAACGGAGCTGGACTGCTCAGGAAAGATGAGTTTTACTTAACCACAAGACAGCCTCGTCATTTTTTAAAATTGCTCTGTTCACTTAAAAAAACCAGCATATATGAGCAAATGACACCGTTTTGGTTAAAATAAACACACAAAATAAATCAGGACCGCTGTCCCGTGTGCTGTGTGTCTTTACGCACATCTGCATCGTGAGGAGATCTTCGCGCTAATATCTCCATGCTCTCGCGCTTGTAGAGTAAATGTTTTTATTTTAGTCAAGGCTCCTTCAGGTGTGCCCACATGTTGGCAGTTCACTGATAGTCTTTGTTGTCATGTCCCGTTCATACGCCCACCCCGTCTACGCTGATGTTGCTCTCTGATTTGTTGAGCATCTCGGTGCTTCGGAGATACCTGCAGGCTGTTCATGTGAAAATGGTCTGTCGTCCACTTTGAATTTGTTGATTTATTTATTTTATTAAACCGGAGCGCAGCACCAAGGTGGCAGAGCTGGGCTCAGGAGGGCTCCGGCCCAATTAAACCCCTGGTTACGCTACAGCGAGGGACGGCCTGCTCCTAACTGCAACCTATGACTGTACCGTAGCCTACAAATTATACCCTAGTGTTTGTGCATTAAAACCTTGTTAACACATCACAGAAGGCATAATCTACAGATGATTTTTTGTATTCATCTATTTTACATTTATTTTGGTTAAATTCGCTTGAAAAAAGAAAGAGCTCTTATTGTATGCATGAGTGAAAGTTGCTTTTTAGAGGAGTTCTGGTGCGTTCCGGTAGAAGAGGTCGGTTTATTTCTTACCGGCACAGCGTTCCGGTGTATTCCGGTACGTTCTTTCACCTCTGGTTTAAATGCATATGAAAGGAGGCTCAGTGCTTGCTTTATTTTCTCCTTTAGCATAGGATACACCGGACCATCCTTTACAAAAGGAGAGATCATTCTGTCCCACAATTCTCTTCGGCTACAGCTTTTATAAACAGCATGTTATCCGACTGCTTCAGAATTCAACCGAATAATGATAACAAATCCCTCAGACCATGTGAGTTCCCACTGCTGTTCATCCTTTCTAAAGTTTACCAAAACCTGCCTTAACTTTCCAGCAGTCTGATTCTCTGAAGAGAGCAGGATATGAGACATTTGATGTTGATTCTGTTTTAAACTTGGTTCAATATGAATAATTTGTACTCTATTAGATTGTGGTCTTAACAGTTTGTGCCTTTCTTTCCTTCAGTTCATTTATTTTCATGCACTGATTGGTGTTCATGTTGATAATGAGAGGACAGATTTATTTACATCCTCACTTCAACATGCACACCTCATTTTTACCGGGTTGTTAATGTTTAAATTGTCTAAAGGAACAACATTGTCATGATACATGATGCATCTTTTGTAGTCCATCTTCAGAAAATTGTAGTTTCACCGCAGCAGTAACATCCGCCGTCACATGATGACGTAGCGTAGAGAAAGTGTAATTCTCCTTTCTCCTCTCCTTAACCTTGTGACGTTTTTCATCAGGGTTGAGGAAAAGTGGTTAAGGAAAAGTAGATAGGAAAGGGCTTAGAAGGCGACTGCAGCCCAGGACTGAGCCGTCCTTCTGTATGAGTTTGTCCAGCCTCCTCCTGTCAGCTGCTGTGAAGCTGCTCCACCAGCAGAAGACTACAGAGTAGGGTCTTCAGGAGACCCCCACACTGCTAAGTCTGCTGTTCTAAGGAAGTGGTCCTTTCTGAGTTTTGTCCTTTTGTGAACGGTGCCTTCTGCGGCTGTGTGGCCTGTAATAAAACCATCAGCATCCTCTGTTGACTTGATCCAAGAAAAAAACCATCACATGATCAGTCTGTGGGCGTGACAGAGGGAAAACAGCCTCATCTGGTTTTCCCCTCCAAGGATTTGATGTTTTATTCAACAGCTTATCAGGGTCACTCTGAAATATCCAAAGACCGAACTTGTTTGAGATTAAAAAGTCATAAACCAATGTTTACGACTGTTGTTCCTGTGAGTAAAGCTACACTCTTGGATTTCTTTACAGCTGAACGAGCGGCTGATTTATAGTTACGTCGATCAATTAATACATCGTCCTGCAGCTGCACGCTCCCCTGTGCTCACAGGCAGCTGGGACATGACTTATTAATGCATGGAGACATATGGGTTCATTATTTAAAGAGCACAATGTGCAGCTCTCCTCGCTCACTGCTGGTGTAATGGAGGCTGAGGCACTCAGGTTTGGGCGTCATAAATAACCTGTAGGACTGGTGCTGCAGTGAATCATGGGAGGGATGAGGGATGGCTGCGTCTTCACAGAGACATACACATTTTATAAAACCCTGTGAAGATTCTGAAGAGGCTGATTTGATGGCAGACAAAGACGTGACTCCTCAGTCTGAACTCTGTCATCAGACTCGCTGCAGGGCCGACAGTCTGACTCGTGTCTAATGACTTGATTTATCCAGCTGAGCCCTGTTTGCACTCAACACTTACAATAACAACAGAGAGCAGAAAAACCCTCACAGTGCCTGAAAACAGACCTCCAGTTCAAGCTGCAAATAAAAACTAGATCATCAAACATCCAGATCAGGCTCATCTGTATGCTGGAGGAATGAATGAGTCGTGATGAAGTTAAATTACTGATTTTCATCTGCTGCATTTAATCTCTGAGAAAACAAAAACACAAACAGGCCCCACTCAGCTCAGCAGGAACCAGCTCACCCCTCTGGTTAACCCTTTATGTTTGGTCACGAGGTCATCTCTACATTATTCATATTTATTATAGATTTTCACATTCTGTGCATTCTGTCAGCAGATCATAAAAAACAGGAACCATGTGACACAGACACAATAAAAACATGAATTAAGATATTACCTGTCAGAGACCCCGAATCAAAAGGCTGGCATCTTTTTCTCTTATCTAAAAAACAAGTTGGAAATATGAAGAATTCTTCATAACAACTGCTAAATATGATTCATGATGAGCAACATGTACTGTAAAATGCACAAATGAGGATAGGTGATAAAATATTTCTCCTAACCTTAGATTGCTGGTACATGCTTTGTTTTTTACATGTCATCAACGAGCATACTTCGCTATAATTATATCTCAAAATATCTTTTATGAGGCAATTAAATATAATGTATAAAACTAGTGAAAACTGTATTTGGAAACAAATGTAAAAATAAATTGTGCTTAAAAACTGGTAAATATTGGGCCTCATGCAAGAACATTTTCGTATTCTCATCCTAAATTTTTCTTACCTTTTTTCTTATGTTGCGTTTGTGTCTAAATGACCCACGGAAACATGATGAATGCCACCTGTGCATACTAAAGCGCGCATGCACGAGGATAGCATATTTGCATAAGTAACTCCCCAAGAATACCATATAAGGACATGTTTCCCACACCATAAAACAGGATTGTTCATTTATAAAGATGGTGCCAAACACACGCTCTCTTCCAAGTGCCCGGCGTGCCAGGGCCTCCAAAAGAAGCTCAGCCATGAAGCAGCTGGTTACTCTCTCATTTAACGTTTTATACAGGCCAGTCTAATAAACCTTCAATTAATAGATTTTAATGTATTTTCTGGTTTGAGATCCTCTGATTTATTTTGTCTTATGCTATATTTTATTAAAAACGCTTGAAATTAGTTAAATGTATAATCAGTATGTAAGGCACTTGATTTGAAAAGAGCAGACTAATTTGTTGTGATTTTTAAGACAAGTCTGGACCACTCGTGATTTGTGTTCGTACTTGAAAGAAAATTCTAAATATGAAAAAAATGCTGAATGCGACAAATTCTCCTAAATCCTTTGTACCCAACCAGTGGCGGCTGGTGAAAAATATTCTTGGTGGGGCAGTACTTTGCAACACTCAATTTTTAACAACCATCCCACTACGATTCAACGCAAACTACAGGCTCATCTGTAGCCAAATGAGTCATATAGTTTTATACATTGGTAAATAACAAATATGTATATTACACCATTTTAGACCTGGATAAATTGGAACTGATAAAAAAAGCTCAAAGACATGCTGTAAATTTACTCTGACACACCAAAAGAGTTTTTTGTGTTAAAAGTACCAACTGTTTGTACCAGGTGCTTCTCTTCAACAGAGGCAGGGTGAAATGATCAGGGCTTTTTTGAATTTAGGGCCTCATGACAAGAATTATTTACTGTTTCCCAGAAACAGGGGCTGGAATCAACTTACCCACTGGCTCAGTTTATCACTCTCCCTCCTCTGACATTAATTCTGACATTCACTCAGTGAACAATCCTACCTGCCCACTCTGCACCTGTGCTGGGCTCATGGCTGCTTGGTGCTGCTGCATCTCTTCTGAGGGCTACAAGACAAAGTTTCCCCAGTTATGTGGCGTCATCACACGGTGCAAGTGTCATTTTATTCAACATCTTGCTTTACCAGTTTCATCGTCATCCTCTGTCGTTTCAGACCGCGAGCCCGTTTTGTTAAAAAAAGTCGCTATTTTGCACATTTGCATCATTTTCAAGCGCTTTCCTCTTTTTAATTCTTCTCTTTTCCGCGCCACCCTTGCGCTTTTTGTCCATCTTGTCGGCAGTCCAGCACCGCGGCTACTATCTGGCTCATCTCACAGACTCCAACTGGCGGAGCTAATTGTTTTTAGCCTCTTGGACGTGTTGTTACGTCAGGATGCCTCTGAAAAAAAAAAGGCTGCCGAGGGAGACGGCCCACAGGGACAGCGGTAACAGCATGGAGGTAATACTCACTCAGTGCCATGAATGAACACCAAACCAAAAAATTATAATAATATTAAAAAATGTATATTAACACCGGCCCTCACGGCCCAAACGTCAGGCCGGCCCACCGGAAATTGTCCCGGTCCTCCCGATTAGTCACTCCGGGCATGGCCGACACAAGCCGAATAAACCCGAGGGGCAAAATAAGAATCGCCCTTCGGAGATTATTTTCAACCACGCTGATTGGCCAAATTCACGTTGATAGGCGTTTATCTTGCCCTAGTAACAGTCCCTTATTGGCTAGTCGTCACTGTCTCAGGGGCGATATTTCCAGCGCCCCTGAGACACGGAGACAGAGATGAGAAGGCTTACTTTTGTTCTACATTAATGAAAATTAATTACTTTATATCTTAATGGATATATATTTATGTTATATTTATGTTACATTACATGTTTAGATAGGTAATTTTTGGTAATATTCATTTTTTCAAAATAAAGTATCACACTCTCCACTGGGGGGGGCGGCGCCCTAGCGCCCTCTATTGGCCAGCCGCCACTGTACCCAACACTTACAAACATATTTGTTCGTACGAATGGTTCTTGCATGAGGCCCATTGTTTTATTGCATTAAAAAGAATCTTAAATTGGCTTTAGTTATGTATCACACAAATTAAGTTTTTATTGTGTTTGAGTTATAATATATATACTTTGGTATAACCCTTTTTGAAGCTTCCTATATGCTGTTATGTCTTTTTTTATATATTTCTTTTCCTCATTGAGAGTGAAAACTGCATTGGCCTAATTTGACAGCCCCACAGGCCACCTTCACACTGCAGGTCACTGCTGATTTTTGCTCATATGTGACATATCTGATTTTTTCATGTCAATGTAAACAGTACAATACTGAATTTTTCAAATCTGACCCAGGCCTCTTTGTATGTGGATATAAATCTAATACGTATCCCATGGGACTGCAGTGTGGATGCTCGGGTTGCGCTCATCCGACCTATATGTTATCAGAAGGCGACAAACATCACAACTGTTCGAATGAACAAACAGGAGTGTAAAGCAATGGCACACGGAGGAGCAGAGAACAGTCAGTGCTGAAAAGAGAGACATTAGAACTGATAAATTCGATTTATTTTGGCCAAAAAGCAGGGTCATATGAAGTTATTTGAGGGATCAGAGTACCTTCTATTGATGTGACATCAGGGGTTGGTGAAGAGGACGTGGTATCAGGATGTGGGGATGTGATCCAATCCAGCTGTGGTGGTGGGGGGGCTGCCATGTTGCTGCTGCTGCTGCATGAAGGCATTTCCTGCTCACCTGACGCTGTTAGAAAAAAAATGATTTAGTTTCTATAGAGGTTTTTTATGACACCCTAATACCCATGATGTAAAAACAAGAAAAGACACAATGTACTTTTTTTTTTTTTTTTTACATTTAATTGTGTTATGGCATTAAATCATATCATGACAGATTTAAAAGGAGAGAAAATCCCTGTACACTTTGTTTAAACCAAAAAAATGTTCCTACCTTCATATGTAGAGGTTGATTGTTGTTGTTTTTGTTGTTGTTGTTGTTGTTGTTGTTGTTGTTGTTGTTGTTGTTGTTGTTGTTGTTATGGTCCAAAAAATTTCAAGAACGAACCTCCGAGGTGGAAAAAAAATATGCACAACGTATTTAGTCAGCTGACTTTATGTTCATGCTCTGAGAATTGTGTCTGCTACAAACTCAACATTAAGATCTGTTTGGAATATGAACAGCCAGCTTCTCTGTTCCTGGTAATATTTTTGATTAATGTATGTGACAAAGAAAATTCAAGGAGATATATGATGTCCCCCTCTTCAAAATACAAATTAGTTACTAGTTAGCTTACTGTTAATTACCGACTTTACCGTTTAAATAAGCTAGGCTAAGGTGCAGTAAACATGTCGTGTGCAGACAGTGTTGCTTGGTGAGACTACAGACTGGGACAAAGTGATTCATAACTGTTTCTAAATAATGTCAGATTATACATGTTTGAACTTACCACTTTCCTGTTTTCTTTTTTCTTCATCCTCTTGTTTTTTTTTCTTGTTGTGTGTCCAGACGGGTACGCCCGCTTCATTTTGAAAGAAAGACCTGGCATGGGCAGTCGGGCCCCATGAGGGGGGTTCCAAATGTGCCGCAGCAGTGCGTTTGGGGGTTTCAGATTGTGTCATTGATACGGAGGATTGATATTGGCCGCGTCTCGAGGGGGCCCTTAACACACACGGCAGTGACAGCTGGTGGGGGCCCCAGGGGGGTTTCTCAATGGATCGACGTTGCAGTGTCTGAAGCAGTGCAATCATTTTGTCATTGACAGAAGGACCAATGTCAGCTCTGTCCTGGGGCCCCTTCCAGCTCGGGGCCCTAGGCAATTGCCTAGTATGCCTACCCCATTGTGGTGGCTCTGGGGAGACCGTCAGTTCAGGCCAAATAGAGGGCTCATCATTATCGATGGTGTTTGAAGAAATTGTAAAGGACCTGGCCGAGCAAGGCATCAAGTGTTCCTGACTGCGGAGCCAGAGGAAAGTCGAAGACTAGCTATAACGAGACAAAAGATATGAACCAAAGAAGCAGGTGTGTTCTGTAACCTGTCCATTTTATAATAAGCTGATAAAGTTTCGGAGACACACCCCGCTGTCTGCCTCTGGAGCTGCCTGACAGCTCAACAGATGACTTTATTCTTACATGTTAAATGTGTTCCCAGGCAATGGGCCCTTGGTATCGTCTTCATAGGCAGCATCAGAGGAAAGTTCTTTATGAGTAGATGCATCCTCCAAATTCACTCGAGGTAAGAATTAGTGTGTGCTCAGCTACCATGTCTCATTTTAGAAACATGTTCCTACAGCCCCAAATCTTTTTTTTTTAATTATTTGAACATGAAATCAATATGATCCACAGTGTTTACCTTTTTCCAAATCAAACTGTGTTGAGTTAAACAGGGTTCTTCATTGAAACAACAGTTTATGTTACTGCTCATGATGAACTGCTTTTATGTTTTGTACACTATAACACAGTAAAGAGAAGTACAATCTTATTATTCAATTGTTTTTCTTAATTTTTTTTCAACACTGGACTTTTGGCTAACCAGAATTCCGATGCCTTGAAAATCGATGACTTGGACATTCTGATGAAGGTGCAAGCAGCTCAACGATTATGAAATCACAAGCTCCACAACCATATATGTATATATATATATATATATATATATATAGATAGATAGATAGATAGATAGATAGATAGATAGATAGATAGATAGATAGATAGATAGATAGATATATGTGTGTATGAAATGATGGGATAACCTAAGATTGTTTTCCTTTGTTAGCCTACGATGACTCCAGACAGGCAAGGGCCCAGATCAGTCTGTGGCTCCTTTTCTGCATGTCACCTTCCACCCCTGACACCCACGCTCTCTCTCTCCTGGATCATGACTTTAACTTTGTGGAGACGTTTCAAGTAAAATACTTAAAGGGACTGTGAGGTGTTTCTAAATAATTACAAAAAAGTCTCTCTTTTAGAAATATGCCTGATGGAAATACACACTTTAAGATGAGTTTTATAGCATCAAAATAGGTTATCTATAAATGCTATTCCTTAGCTTCATGGTCGGGTCGGACAGGGCTGGACTGGCCTGGATACTCAACTTTGGTAACAAGACAATTAAAACTAGAGCAAATTTATATTATTGAGACACGTCTTAGAGCACCGGGCTGTAAGTAGCCATATATAGCCGGCTACAAAACTACGATACTAAGTTTTCCAAAAATTGCTTGTTGTCACACATCAAAAACTACCACTACGTAACTAGAAAGAGATTCATTACCTCGTCTCTTTGCATCCTGTAAGTTGTTGAAAAAAGAAGTTGTAAAGCAATGCAGAGTTCTGAGGAAGGTCCGAGCTGCATTCATTAGCATCACAACAAACACACGCTTTGGCTTGGGTCACGTCTTTTGTGCGTTCCAGTTGTAGTCAGAAGTAGGAATTTCTGAGTTCTGAGTAGGAAACTGGAACTAGACTGTCCCCCGAAGTCGGAATTTCCTACTGGGAACTCGGTGAAACCTCGCCACCCCCGAGTTGACAATGGAAGATGGATGCCCCCAGTGTGAACAGTTATTTAGCTCCTGTAATAATCCATTTATTTGCACTTCTGACTGGGGTGTGTTGCTCTAGATCAGCTGTATACATAGTATTGTTAGACTTATATTTACAAAAATGCTGCCATAGTGATAATCACATTCTTCATGTGATATTTGTGAACAACAACACAGGGCATGCTAACAACAGCTAACAATAGCCTGGTAGATCGGCATGTTTTTTTCAGACTTCGACTGGAATGCCGATAAGTTGGAGGTGATGTCACTCCCAGTTCCGAGGTTACTGGAACGCAGCATTACGACAGTCGCCGTGCGTGCTCATGGGTAGCAGAGTCTTAATGTTGCCTCAAATAGATTCTCCTCATAGCACCTTTAATAGGACAATGACAAGCTGAGCTGCTTTCCTGTGGGGAGCCTCCACAGATGTTACGTTTCATTTCTTGAAAGAACAAACACTGTAAGGATGAAAAATGACAGAAATGAGACTGAATAAAAAATGTGCTGAAAGACAAACCCTCCCTGAATTGTCTAAAAGCCGCAGATACAAAGTGCTTGTCCATAATTTAAGTTCCTTTTGACTCTTTAAAGCTGGATGTGGTCTGACTCAAGCTCTGGTGTCCTGATTTTCTTTTTCAGGTCACAGGAGGTAAACGGGTCTGGCTGGGTCACGCACACTGGGTCCAGAAAGGCCTCAGCTGCACCCGCCCTCGTCACTCTCCTCACTGTCTGATTATGATGTCCCGCTCGGTTTGTCTCTTCAGTGCCACTTTCACCCCCGATGTGTCAGCGTCGGCTCTCTGATGTGTCTGCATGTCCTCCTCTCCGAGTGTTAGAGCCGGTGAAGATTAGAGGAGACACATGTCACTTTAAATATGCACTGAACTTATTATACAAAAATGAAACCAGCCCTGCTAGGACGTCCTAACAGAGAACAATAGAGCAGCTTAGAAAAAAATCAAAGGCCAAAAAAGGAAGTTTGGGGTCTGCAGCACTAGACTGTCGACCTGATAGTGAAGTCAGTTCCTCAGTTCTTCCCTCACCAAAACTAGACTGTTATAAAAACAAGTGCACATGGACAAACACTGAACCTGAAACTGGACCTAATATGGTCATGTAGGAAGTAGAGACAAGTGATGAATCTATCCAATCACAGCTACTTTGGTTGTGTTAAAGGTTGGATGAGTTCAGAGGGACATCCAATCACAGCTGCCTTAGCTTGGTGGTGGTGGGATAAGTTGTGGAGCGATCCAATCAGAGCTGCTCTCTTTATGAATTGATATATTCATGTAGAGCAGGTTCACTGTTTGTTGTCAGTTCTGGTATTGTAACTGAGATGCTCTGCCAGGTAGCCTAAATAAAGGTGACTGCATTTCACACAAAGGAACATTTGTTTCTGTTCATTTAGACATTCAGACTTTACTAACATTCAATAAAGGCTTAGTAGATGTTTGATTTTATCACAGAGGAAAACAGGACTTCAGAAATTCAAGGGAACATAAAAATGTCTTAAACTTTACACTTCAGATTTAATCGACTAAAACTAGACTAAAATTAAAACAGTTTAAATGACTAAATAACAACTAACATATATTTTAGGAAAAAAAATAACTAAAACTGAATTAAAGAGTACTGTCAAATTAAAACAGACAGCAAATCTGACCCACAGCTTACAAGGACTTGAGCTGATGTGGTTTATATCTGGTCTTGTGGTCACACCTACCAGTTTACATCCATTTTAACCCATGCACTCAGTAATGACTAGAGTCCAGTGTTGTGTGTAACGCGTTACAAAGTAACCCGTTACAGTAATGAAACTACTTTTTCGGGTAAAAAGTAAAGTAACGTGCCACTACTGAAAATTTGGTAACGAAACATAGTTCCTGTTTTAATGCTGCGCAACGTTACATTTACCCCGGACAGATCTGACACTGAAGCTCCTTCTCAGCTGCTCGCACAGACACGAGCAGCGTTGCCAAGTCTGCTCGTTATGAGCTTCTAAGGGCCAAAAATCTGTAAGTCACAGCCGCGAATCTCGGATTTTTGGTCTTGTTTCTAAACGTGAAGTTTCTTCTTGGAGCTCTTCTGCCTGTGTGAATCCCCCTGATTATCTTCCAGCTCCTAACAAAAAGGAAAACACAACTGCAGTAGTCAGTTTGTCCACTTCCTTGTTTATTAGTGATCGTGCACGCCCCCAAACACAGTCACGCACATAGCACATGCTCCAGAGCCAAAGTTGCCAGGTCTGCTTATTATAAGAGACATTATTTTCTTGAATAGATGCTTGGCACTGTGATATTGAAATGTAATGTAGAGGAAAATTAACACACTTTATGTATATTTCTCTTTAAAAAAAAAGTAATATATCACATCAAGAAAGGAGATAGCTGGAGGTTGCTTATTTTGGGCTTGTTTTTATTGACCTGGTTGCTTATTTCAGAAGTAAAATGTGGAAACACTGGACAGGAGCTCTGATTGGTATGAGACATGATTTTGTAAAATAAAGGGCACAAAGTAATAACTGTGATGTTCTCTGTAGTAGAACTTCTTGTAGGCCTTCACATTTAGGAACAGATATGGGGTTCTATCCAAGATCAAGCAATGTAAAAGTAACAGAAAAGTAACGAGTAACTTGAAAAATTACTTCTCACAGAGGGTAACTAAGTAAAGTAATGAGTTACTTTTTTCAGAAGTAACGAGTAACGAGCAAACACTACTTTTTAAAAGTAACTCCCCCATCACTGCTAGAGTCACCGTTATAGTGTTCTTCAGGATCAGCCAACACATTCATTTCACACCGCTTATGCCCCGTGGCCTCGTTCTTCAGCTCATAAATGTAATCAGCCAATAAATTAAGGATGTGAAGACTTTTTCTTCTTTTTGTGTCTCGCCTCACTCTTGAGTCCATGAGAAGCAGATAGACACCATTCTTTTGACTGTGGAGATGAGCTCTAGGTTAGCTTTAGCACATGGAGTGAACAGATAGTGTTAGCCTGCCTCTGCCTACAGTCATCAGATAAACTCTTCAGGAACTCTAAGCAGTCCTGTGTGCTTGTTGTGACTCGTCTTTTTCTTTTTGTCGCTTTATGTTATCTTGTATTATGTTCTTCTCCTCATAACCCTGTAAGACCCAGCGTTATAATATTACAACATCAGGTTTAGGTACCTCAAAAAACAACAGCAAAGTCTTTTTTTCTTCAAAAGACCACATTTACATGATCAGTGAGTCCTATTGTTTATTGGATGGTAAATGTGTTTATGGGTCAGGCTTTTAGGCCACAAACTCACACAACATGCAAACATTTCTTTGGACTCACCTCTTCATTTTACTGGACTGGATTTCTCAAGATTCAAGTAAGTTAAATGTCTTAAATATTTTTTTCTAAGTTGATTACAATGTCTTCAACATGATATTTTTTTGTTTTTGTGAAATAACTTCATTAACTGTGATTTTGAGCCTGTTATGTCTATGTTGTAATATTACAACGCTGGGTCATTGTGGTAACAAAAACCAGGTCCACCTTACACATTACATCTGGACATAGGTCTGCTCTTATGTCCTCATATGGTCAGGTATACTGATAGAAATAAAATGTTTTTGATTGTTATTATCACGACTAACTAATAAATGTGTTTTCTGTTAAATTCTTGAGAGTTTGGACCATAATTTAATTATTTTTTTCTGATTACAGTATTTGAAACTCTATGTCTTACTATTTTAAACAGCATCCATGTCTCATCAGTTAAAATAATAAACAGTGAAATGAATATTGAATAATAAATATTGAGCCTGTTTTAAGGGCTTTGCCCAAATACCGGCTTGTTGTATTGCTGTGGATGAAAACCAGTTCTTAATGTTGTTGTAATATTACATGTTCCTAAAAACTTACTAAAATATAAAACATCTTAAAACCCTTTATTTTCTGCTTCAGATGCCACCTCCTTGAGTTTTACAGGGATAAACAAAGGCTTTGTTTTAGTTACCTGCTCCCGCGGTGGTTAGCCTAATGATGTGACGTTCACAAGGGAGTCGAGCCTTTCAAGTGAACCATGAGAACTGATTAGCAGTTGTGAGTATGTCTAGGTTTATGAGACATTTTAGCACACAGACTGTTTAGAGTTCCTGAAGACTTTATCTGATGACTGTAGACAGAGGCGGGCTAACACTTCCCATTGCCTTCCAGTGTTTGAGCTAAGCTAATTAGCTGTGGATGAGCTCTGCCTGTTTTTCCTTGCTACTGGACGCACAGTTGAAAGAATGGAGTCTATATCTTGTTCTGAACTCAGGAGGGAGGCAAGTTATGAAAAAAAAAGTTGGCGTATCCCTTTAACCAACTTTTTGAACAGCACCAACCAGAAGCTAAAAATACTCTTCTTGCTGTGTGGTGGATCATGGACCATTGGCTGACTGTGTGCTGTGTGCTGAATGTTCGAAAAAGGTCCACATGAACAACATGCACCTCTTTAACAAACACATTGACCTCTTTAACGTGATAAACCTGAAGTCATGGATCAGCTAATATGCTAATTCACCCCCTGAGACCCCCCCTCTAAAACGCACACTGTGTCCTGCTGTGGACCTGCAGTGTGTTTTCTCTAATGTGCCAGATTACTTCTTGTCACGTTCAATCTCCGCTCCTCATAACAGCAGCTCAGTTTCCATGGAAGCAGACGAGACAGCGGCGATGACCATGAATAGCATACGAGCGAGCAGAGGATCAGGTCGGGGTAATGACTCACAGAGCGGTGGACATGAATCATGACCGGGTGATGCAAGGTGAGAACATGTTTGCTGGATCTCCCTTCTGCTGAGCGAGTGTGGCACCAGAGCATCGACCTGAGGTGATGAAATCTATCCGCTGGTATAAACATGCAGGGACTTCAAAGAGGGACGTTTGATTTCAGAGTTGGAAAAACATCCCCCCACACTGGTCTGGAGCTGCGGTTCTAAAGTGGTGGGTCAGGACCCTACAGTAGCCAGGTTTACATGCAGACTTTATTCATTCTGATTAAAATCATTTTGATTGAAGATCTCAGGTGAACTGTTCTATGTGACCTGGGGGGTATTCCACGAAGCTGGTTTAGGTCTGAGCCTGGCTTATTTCGGTCAGCTTCACTAACTTTAGTGAGAGTTTTGTTCCACTAACAAGGCTTAGGGCTAGTCTGGCTTGGTAACCATGGTAACTCAGCCAGAGCGACAAGCCTGGTCCAGGGCAGGCTAACAGTCAAGCTAACTTTAGCTCCATGTCAGAGAAGGTTAGGACGAGCTTCAGATAGACGCCTGTGAACTGCATGTTACACATTAAATTCATCTTGATCTGTAATCAATGACGTTCTTGTTCAGTGGCGTACATTGAGACCTTTTTTAAATAACGCCAGAATAACCGCGAATCAAGACACGTCAGGGACTGAACTTTTTCCCTACTACCTAAGAGACAAGGTGAGTGAGTGGTTAGGGTGCAGGAAACTGCCATTCTGATCATGATGACAATCTAAAGGTGACGCCAAATGATGAGATAACTTCTTTATTTGTGTACAGCTCATTTGTGTCTTCTCCCTTATTTAAATGTAGGGCACTGCAGCACTATCATCCCTAATCAAAATGACATCTCCTCAGTAGGCCTACGTGTTTTTTCTACTGTTTTATTCAATATTTGATGAAACATCACCACATGAAGTTTCCCATTTTTTTCTAAGTCCAACTTTGGTTTTAGGTGTTACCTATGTTGCTGCTATATTAATCTATGATGGATATAAATATTTGTCAAATCAAGAACATGAAGTAGGCCTACAAGTTAAGTGAATACCACCATCACATTACACAAAAGACTATAAAACAGACTATGCTGTTTCATCTATCTATCTATCTATCTATCTATCTATCTATCTATCTATCTATCTATCTATCTATCTATCTATCTATCTATCTATCTATACATATATATATATACATACACATATATATGTATGTGTATATATGTATATATATAGATAGATATAGATATAGATATATATACATATATACAGGTTAGAAAGAGAGAGAGAGAGAGAGAGAGAGAGAGAGAGAGAGAGAAATCAACTTCTTTAATAGGTGTTGATCAGCTTCATTTCATCAAGATCGATCTCCTCAGGGCCACAGTAGTGTGAGGAGCTTCAGGGTGAGAAGAAAAGGTCATCAGCCACAGCACAAACTCAGTCATGCCCTCTGAAAATCTAAACTTGCAGACGTGTGCGTGTGTACGCACAGGCAAAGCTCCTCATAAAAAAAATATAGGCCTATATATTTTAAACAGTCGTCAGTGCTTTGCAAAGCAGCCTCTTTGGCTTTATTAATTGCAACCATGTTGCCCTTTTCTTATTTTCCCTTGTAGTCCTCATACAACTTCACCAGGAGCTTTTAATCCGCCGTTGAAGACGTCTCTGCTCTTGGTTTTGACATGAATTTTTCATTTTGACAATCGACTTGTCAGGGCTTTCTCTCTCCCCTGGACGTGCGCTCAGCCTCAGCTTGGATCAGCCTGGCTTGAATAAGCGTCTCTGAAAATCAGTCGAGCCTCGTTAGTGGAACAACTTGCAGCTAAGATTAAAGTTGCCGCTTATTCAAGCCACGCTTACCGGCGAAAGCCCAGCCTGTTTTAGCCAGCTTCGTGGAATACCCCCCTGAGCTATCCTAATCTGGTGTTTACATGTGTTTACATTTAATCAGAACAGCTGTTTTACAGACACGTGATACACTCAGACCTATTTAAACATCATGTGATTCATCAAAGATGGCGGTAAGTAGGTGTTTTAATGAATCATTTGTGCTGTTTAGCCTTATAGTCTCCAGCCTTCAGAGTTTTCCAGCGGTTCCTCATTTGTTTGACGTTTTGCTCCATCCCGCCTTCGTTGAGTTTTTTGTTGACTTTTTTTTAAAATAGTTCAGTATTTCTTGTTTTCCTACCATCTATAATGGGAAAAGGAAAATCTAAGCACAAAATGACAAAGTTTGGCTTTCAAAACATGCAGATCTGCTTTCAAAAATGAAAAATGGTCTCAAAACGAAACTGCTTCACTCTCAAAACTTTAAACTTTGCTCTCAAACATTAGAGCATGCACTCGAATAAAGATAGGATTTTTATTCCATAGTTTTGTTCCACTGATGCTGCAGAGAGAGCACTTTGGGCTCGAGGGCCGCTGATGTGTGAAGGCTGAACAAGGCTCAAGCCGCTGACACTGAGTAACATGTTAAACTCAAACAGAACTGTGATGTGCTGTTGTGTATTTCTATTTTATTTTACCCCATTGTTCTGTGATAATTGTTTTATTGTTCAGATGATAAACTAGGATCTGTTCACATTCTGAATTAACATTGATTTTGGTCTCTTGTATTCCAGGTGTTAATGTGTCACTCAAACACTTTTCAGTCCACAGTCAGAAATGTGGTCTTACAGGGTCTACATTCAGAGGTGGTCAGGGTGCCCTCATCTCAGATTCACCAACACACATTAAACACCCAGTCCGCTGATGTAATCGGGTAATTTCTCTTTTTTCCCTCTTCTTTGAGGCACTACTCGATAACTGTTCAATACATCAGAGGGAGATGTTTCACTCCTTCATCAAGGGCAAAAGTCATAGTGTTTTAGTTTTTATGGCCCATTTGTGGAACAGCCTGCCGGAGAATCTCAGAGCCGCAGAGTCTGTTGATACTTTTACAAAGAGGCTTAAAACCCACCTTTTTAATCAAACTTTTAATTGATTTGATCGATTTATTTATTCCTTATTTTTTATTCTTCTATTACTTTATAACATAGTTATTCTTTTAGTCACATTTTTTATCGTATTTAATTCTTAATTTTTTATCCGTTTTATGTTATTTTATCTCTCTTCTTTTCTTATATTTTTATTATTGTTTTAGTATGATGGTTTTTAGCTCCAGTGCTTCCTCATGGGGGCTCTCCACACTGGGAGCTGCTCCCGGTCCATTTCTGGGGCCGCTGCTGGGGGACAGCTCCGCCTGCATGGCTGGAGGCCCCTGCACTGTGTTGTGGGGCCTCGTGTCTGTGCGGGAGGATGGAAGTCTCCGGCTGTGCTCCTCGTGGGCTGGGAGCCCTCCTCAGTGTTGATGGCCCCCAAAGGTAGCTTATTCCTTACCTCAGTCCTCGGTGCACAGCCATGTCTCTCTTCCTCTCTTTTATGACAGCTCGTATGAATGTGTTTGGGTATGTGTGTGTGTGTGTGTGGGCGCAGGTGTGTGTGCGTATGTTGATGTCCGCAAGTGTGTGTCTGGATATCTCTCTGTATTTGTGGGAGGGGGATAGCCGGGTTTTCTGTTTTTATGTTGTTTTTAGCCTCTGTGAGGCACTTTGTGTTGCTTTTAAGTATGAAAGTGCCTTATAAATAAAGTTTGATTTGATTTGATTGGATTTGATTTGTGTTGGAGAAGGAAGAAAAGGTAGGTGATCATCCTAGTTAGTAAATTCATTACATGCCAGTCAGGCTGCTGCCATGAGTAATGATGTGAGGCAGTTCAGAAACCAAAGTGTTGATCCCATCAGAGCCATGTTTTCAGTGGTGTTTGTTCTTGATGCTTTATGATTTTACAAACTGCCATCACTGCAGGCAGCGTCCACTCCTCTCTTTACATGCTGCTGTCATTTCCAGGCCTGCTTGCTTGTGGTTGTTGTCAAGTCCTGAGTTACCATGTCTTTATCCTCAAAAGATGCTGATTGGTCAGTTCTTTTACAGACTACACTCCATTTTTCCATATTTAAGCTCAAAAAGATGCATCTGCCTAAATTACAGACGCAGAATCCGGCAGATTTATCTAGAACTGCGAGGTTCGTCTGGATCGTGGCAATGGGCGCTCGTTCTTTTTTGTGAGGGATGGATGATTTCTACAATTCTACAATTTCATTTAACAGACCCTTTTGTCCAAAGCATCGTACAACACAAGCAAGAATTCGGAGTGAGGGGAAAAACTTTAGCCAAAACCAAGTGCGTCGAAGTGTTTCAAGTCAGTTGGCCACAGGTGCTGCCAACTAGTGCCAGAAGAAGTGCCAGCTTTTGTTGTTTTTTTTTTAATGCAGCTTATCACAACAATAATTCAAGTCACAATGAATAATTCAAGTAACCAACACAAATTCAAGTCAACAACATCGATCAACATTTCAAGCATTCAAAATTCAGTGCTAAATATTCATTAAGAGCTGGTCTGAGACCTTCTGATTCATTCTACCTCTGAGGACAAAGAGGAGAAGATCAGATTAAGCGCCAAAGTGTTCCCTGAACAGATGAGTCTTCAGACATCTCTTAAAAGTAGAAAGGGACTCTGCGGATCGTATGGAGTTAGGTAACTCATTCAACAGAAAAGAAGAGTCTGGCTAGAGATTTAGAGCCATGTTGGGCTGGGAGCACCAGGCGTCTTTCGCAGGCCGAGCGAAGTGGGCGAGAGGGAGTGTAGACCTGGATGAGGGAGTCCAGGTAGGCATGAGCCATTTTTGTCACTGTTTTGTAGGCCAGAAGAAGAGCTTTGAATTTGATTGGAGCTGCCACTGGAAGCCAGTGTAGAGAGATTAACAGCGGGGTGACATGAGCTGTTTTGGGCAGGTTAAAGACAAGACAAGATAATTTGGCACAGCTCAGAAATTAGAGCCCATCTTTCAGCTTTCAAAGTGGTTATTTATTTATTTTACCAATGTAAAATAAAAAAAATAAAAAAAATAAAAAAAATATATAAAAAATCTTGTAACCACAAACAAAACTGGAGAAAATAGGAAACTGCCTCTCAAACAGCAGCCTGCTGCCTTCGCTCACATAAAGTCTGTTGGTAACAGCGGTCCAAAGACAAGGCACTGCTCACTCACTACTTTTCTTCCTTAACTGATCTTACATCATCAGTGCAGCACGTCATGACAGTTTCTTATTAAATACTTTTTGTGATCTTTTTGTTTATCACCTGACAAACTTGAAACACTTTCAAAGGCACTCGTACACACATACAAATGTAAAGAGACACTTTCATACATAAATACATGTGTATGTATGTTTGTGTACATGTGTGTATGAGGTCACACATTTACACTCAGACCTTCACGCCTGAGTCTGCAGCATGCAAGGTTGTGATAAGTGTGTTTTTTTTTTAAATATAGCTGAGCACATTTTCATAAACACTCTTGAAAAATCTCAAGACCAACTTTCCTTTTTCACTGTTGGATCTTAAGACGGTTCT